>CM062292.1:150889661-152089661 GCA_031216915.1 Pictodentalium vernedei
TTTTAAGGTGAGCTGTAGGTGAGCGAATAAATCGCTCTCCTGAAAATGCCAGGCCTGAAAAAGGCATGTATGTATCCAAGGCATATTCTGGAAAATACACCGATAAACTCAGGAAAGCAATGTGATGAGAAATACAAATCTTCTGAAGAACAAAGATTTTCAGTTTTGCATAAATTAGTGTTTGTTTCATTTTTTTTCTCTTGTAATTGAGAAAATGAGGGTAACCTAGCATGTGTTGTTGTAGATGTGCTTTTGCGTTTTTCTGTGAGTTTGTAGATGATAAGAAGTGATATTTCATCAAAAAAACTTTTGAAAACAGTGATTTAACATTTCATCATATCTGACACAATCCAAGGCAATGTTCCCCAAAACAGATGCTGTGATTAACAACAATTCTCTCTTTGAAGCAAGTATCAGATATTGCTTTTGAAAACGGCATTTTACTGACCTGGTATCAAAAACATACCACATCTTTGACCTTGTGTGGTGTCAGGCATTGTAATCAGGCCTGAAAATAAGCAGTCTGACATTGGCAGAATGAGGTCCCCAGAGGCTGAATTTGATTATGCTATCCCATACAGTGGGCCAATTTATCCTCTGGGTTCCTCTTTCTATTTAGTTTAGAGACACCCTGATTAAGATTGAGGTTCACAGAGGGTAAATTTAATGATACCACCCTGTTGTGCAGGGTAGCATCACTAAATTGACTCTCTGGGTCCATTATTTTCTGGCTTGAATGCAATGGGTCACTGTGATTGGTTAAATTGAATTCAAGACACAGTAAATTGCATTAATTTTGCTTATTCCTGATGAGGGATCCCCATGTGTTTACATGAACTCTGTACTTTGGCTTCTTTGTGAACATCTTATTATAAGCTTAATTGTCAAGCTCATTTCAATGAGGGGGTGATATGGTTTTGTCGCAATTTTGTGAAAAAAATTAGAAAACAATAATTAAAGCAATAAATTTTGATATTCTCTGTATTGGGTAAAGATGCTAAGGTTAAGGGTTAAATTAGGGTAAATATATAAATATGAAGTTTGTTTTTATTGTGGAATAGATAATGGTTGCACCCAGAAGGGTACAACAGTACTCTCAAATAGGTCTGCACGATGTTCTAAACTGAATATCGGTATTCAAAAAAATGCTGTGGTATACCGATATATTGAAAGTCTGTTCAGATATCTGAACATATGTATCACAATCTGGACTTGAGCCATCACAGTGGAACGAATTAGCATGTCTTGATGATGCCATTTGAATAACCCTTTACCCGATTCCGACGATACCAAAATTTCTTATTTTTAATATTAGTTTATCAAATTTTTCCAAAAATTTTAACCAAAAAATATGTGACCCCTCATTGGAATGAGCTCGATGAGCACGTTCCAATGAGAGGTCACATGATTTGGTTTTGTTGGATTTTTTAAAAAATATTTTTTCAACTGCTGAATTTGCATATTACGTGGGCTGATGCGCCTGATTCGTTGGGTAAAAGAATAATATTATTCAATCAGGGCTACAGTTAAAACTCAAGACATCTTGAAAATTATATTGTAGGTGAATAAATAATGACGATAAACCAATATTTTTGTAATTACACCGGTATTCAATCGATACAGGTTTGAATACCGTTATGTGTCGGTTTATCAATATATATACAAATATATATGCAGCCCAACTCTCAAATTGTAAATTATTTAAAACTGAAAATTGATTCTCACAGCAGGAGTTTGTGACATTCAAAACTAATTTTCATGAAATGAGACAAGTTTTAATGGCCTGTTATTGATCCTTCATAAGGTTGTGTTGTTTATTTTATTATATGATAGAAAAAATCTGTGAATTTAATTGGCTAAAACAGATCAGAAGTGTTGATATTCTCCAGTGTTGCTTATCTATTCTATTTTTATCGAAATCAAGTTGATATTTCACAGCTCTGCTATTGTTGTCTATAAATAGCACAGGTAGGTTTATATAATGATTCCAAATACCTGTTTACCTTTTTGGTATAAAAATAAAAATGGTATTTCCAACTTGCTCTTTCCTTTAATTTCCCTGTTCCATTTTTTAGGAACTGTTTAAATACCGGTATAACAATTAACTACAGCATGAACAAATAAGGTTAATGCACATTGCTTCTTGTATATATAGGTTGAAATTAAATTTATTTTGTTGCATATGAATATGCTGTTTTTCTTCGAAAAATATGTAATAAAGCAAGGAATTTGCAAACAATTTTTTCTGACATAATAATAAAACAATAATTGACTTTCCTTGAGGCTGATATAAGGAATTATCAACCCTTGAAAAGTAATATTCATCTCGGTCTACAACCTTGGTGGGTGAATATTACTTTTCTCGGGTTGATAATTCCTTGTATCAACCTCAGGGAAAGTCAATAATTGTTTAACATTGTTTGTTAACCAACCAACAGATTTTCTTTTGTGCAAACATTTACGCCTGAAAAGGCTAATATTAAGATAACAGAGTTTTCAAATAAATCATTTACTTTGTTGTAAATGCAAATGCTTATTGCATGCACAGTAATAAAGTATTCATATTTAAAAGATAATGGAATAGTCATTTTGAACAGTACATTCCACCTTGATATGTTTGAGGAAAGTTAGGAAACAACTTGCCAAATGATTTATGAGGTAATATTTTGTTTCCATTGAGTTGGCATGTATTTTGCTACAAACAATATTTCACTGACATTTTGCAATTCTGACTGGTTAGTATTTGTCTTCCGATTAGACTAAAAGTTGTTACTGCCAACCATTATTCACTAATTTTTTTTTCGATTCACCATTCACAAACAATTGTAGTTTTTCACCGTGACTGCTTCTTTGTCAGAATACTTTTTGTGTTTATTATTCAATTTCATTACTATAGTCATAGCTGCACCCAATCCTGGAAATAAGCAGACTGTCATCTGCAGAATGAGGTTCACAGAGGGTGAATTTGGTAATTTCAAGACTATAGTCATAGCTGCACCCAATCCTGGAAATAAGCAGACTGTCATCTGCAGAATGACATTCCCAGAGGGTGAATTTGGTAATTTCAAGACTATAGTAAGAGCTGCACCCAAGCCTTGAAATAAGAAGACTGTCATCTGCAGTATGAGGTTCCCAGAGGGTGAATTTAGTAATTTCAAAACTATAGTCATTACTGCACCCAAGCCTGGAAATAAGCAGACTGTTATTTGCAGAATGAGGTTCCCAGAGAGTGAATTTGATAATTTGAAGACTATAATCATAGCTGCACCCAAGCCAGGAAATAAGCAGACTGTCATCTGCAGAATGAGGTCCCCAGAGAATGAATTTGGTAACTCAACCCTGCACAGTAGGGTAGCATTACTAAATTTACCTCTGTTACCCTCAATCTGAATCAAAGTCTCAGGTCAAAAGAGAAGGAGGTATCCAGGGGATAAATTGGAAGATGCTAGCTCACCATATGGGATAACACCAGCAAATTCACCCTCTGGGGACTCACTCTGCAAATGACAGATTTCTTATTTCTAGGCTTGGTTGTACCCATTATTTTCTTGGACAGATTATATTCCACAATAACCTTTCTACATGTTAGAAACACTTCACCAGCAAACGTTGCATCCAAGCAGAAATCCTCATGAAGACACAAAAATAAAACTGAACTTTCTTTTCTTCGGGAGCATGTCAAGATTCTCACAACTTCTCCCCTGTGTGGATAGCTGCATTAACTTGCTGTAGCTTCCCTTGACACTGCCTTTCACTCACATCTTGGAATCTTAGCTATTCATGTATGTTATTTATTACTTATCAAAGCATTGTTGCCATCTGATTGTAAACACGACCACAAATCTGATACAAATTACAGTACATGCACATGGTCATGATAATGTATATGTACGGTGTTTACAAAAATCGATCTGAGTCGAGGTTTACCAAAGCTCAGATAAATTTTGGTCGAACGAGGTTAAGAAATTTCATCTCAAATCATGATGAATTTGTGATTCTTTTTATCGCACAGTGTGTAATTTAACCTTTTAGCCAGTGTAATGACTAAAACTGTCCACCGCTGTTCACAAAAATCACCAACCAATGTTGTGATTTTTTTGGTCCCTTTGGGGGATGTTTTCATACCTGAATCCCAAATAGGTATTTTTTTTTATATTCCTGAACAGGTAGTATCTTGACTTTAGAGCGACAGAATAAATAAAAAAAAATACTCTGGTGTCAGACATCACAGAAATGTTTGCCGGGTCTTTCAAGAACTCGCGATTTTCATGCCAGATCAGCTGTTCTGAATCAACTTTAAATCTATAAACAAGATATTTATTGGAAAATTAGAATAATTAGTTTGATAATAAATGATAATAATGTGTTATTTTCTGGAAAATTCAGAAAAATGCTATTTATTTTCTGAGAAATCAATATAGAAGCTCTAGTAATTAATTTTAGACTCTCTCAACTAGATTTTAGGCATTGCGACCATTCCATCAGGAATAAACAATAAAAATAAAATCTGCCCTCCCTCATTCGTTTTAAAAAACTAATCGTCCCCTGAGTTCCAATGTGTTCTATGTGCCAGTGGGCACATAGAACACATTGGAACTCAGGGGACGTAATGGCCTGAGAATCTGTGATTTAATTTTGTTTGGCCTTATCAGAGTGATTCTAATTTCTAAAGATTTTTTAGGCTATAATATATATAAAATAACAGGTCAAATTTGTACTGATTGTGTGGTAAATGTTTTGGTGTTTAAAAGTTATTTTCAGTTAACCAGTTTATCCAGTTAAAAAATTTCTATTTAACTGCTCCAGGGTATTCATAGGGTATTCACAAGTTTAAATCAGTATGAAATGGGTTACTGAATGATAATAAGATATTAGGCAACTCAGAAATACTCATTAAGAGGTTGATGTGTTATGATATTAAAAAATTAGTATTGTGTTGATAACTGTTTCAAAGCAGGTGTGTTAATATGTAACAAATCAGATAACATTAGAGTTCTGTTTTTCCTTAACATTTAACCTGATCTTGAAAGCATGAAAGAAAATTAAATTTGTTTAATATTTGTGAATGGTACTTATTTCCTGTTGGGAGCTTATCAGAGAAAACAAATCGCATTTTAAAAATGGCTTCTGTGAGATTGGTATAAAACCCAAACAGTTTTAACCATTTTTCTGATTTCTTCATAGATTTTGTCAGCTGCTTTAATTAGATTTTTTTTTTAAATTAACTCGTAGAGTGCTAAATTATTTTTCAAAGGTGATTTGTGATGCAAGTATTTTTTTTCAAGGGTTTCATGCTGCCAGCAAAAGTATCCCCAGTTTAATAAAATTTTGTTCATTAACAATAGTTTTGTTACAATTTATTGGAAAGTGCCTCTTGGTACTATCCAATAAATTATAAAAATATGTTTTAGAGCAGTCTTGAGTGTATGTGTGTGATGCCAATAGTTGGTAAATGTACTAGTCTTCTGATTTAGACCATTGTTATGCTGCTTATATCATGGCATCATGACTGGAAACAACATTGTCTTTGTATGGGCATGTGCCATAATGAACAGAAATTCAAGAAAAGTGACAAGCTAAATAAAATTGAAAAAAAATCCCCTCTGTTCAGAGACTGAATGGTATTAGCATTTTCAGTGTAAAGATCCAGCAGTACTGTATCGTTTCCTACCAGTGTTGAGCCACTTTGGTGACAATAGAGTGGGTGCTGGATGAAAGGCTTATTGAGCTTAGTGAGACTTTCAGCTGTTACGTTGTTGGCCATCTTAGCTGAGGTAGGCTAAATTAATAATGAACTGTATAAATTCTCAAAATTGAGCACCAAAGTCTAGCTCAGTCACTACCAGTAAACTCATATTCTCATAAGGTGGAGTTTTATTGAGTTTAGTACCTGATCGGTATATATAATTTTCAAATACAATCATTTACCATACCTTCAGTGCAAATTTGTCCTTTGAACTACATACAGAATATACCCATAGCAGCTCGGTGTACCAAATGTTCACCACTCGTGTTGAAGTGGTGTTAATCGCCTGCCTTTGGTGTCAGTTAACACCACTTCACCACTAGTGGTGAACATTTGGTCCACCAAGCTACTTTGGGTATATTTTATTTATACCATGATCATCAGATTATTAAGAGTTGCTATTATTTTTTCTCAATTTTACTGAACAGCAGACATACACATGCGCAAATTTGTTTTGATTTACATAAGCATCGGTGGGCGGAACTTCTCCTGTCAATTTTATCACCGAAACGAAATGGAAAAAAATGGAGCCTTTTTCGTTTTAATAACATAATAACATACTATTTCGAGTTATGGATGTTTTATTAACATGAGACAATGCATGATTGTTAATTTTTGGCATCTTATGAGGTGAACCCATTTAAAAACGTAATAAATAAATGCCTGTTTCATTTCACTCTTCGCAAGGCGACGTACGGTAAATTTAGACAAGTTTGCATTCAGGTCGAGCTCACCAAAGGTCAACTTGGATGTAGTTCTAATATAGGTGTAAAATTTAACTAATGAAATCCCATTGCTGGCGTGTTCACCATGGTTGGTATGTAAAACTAAAATTTATGTCATAGGCTTTTTTAGTTCACCTGACTTTCAGTCAGGAGAGCTGTAGTGATCACTCACCATCCGTCGTCCGTGAACATGGTGTTTGTGTCTTCTCTTCCCAAACCACTGAACCAGTGTAATTGATATTTGAGATAATAGTTTGTTATGACATCGCAATTTGATTTTGTTCAAATCAGGTTGCCTCGCCCCTTGGTAAGACCATGTCCAAAAAGTGTGCCTAAATCTTAAAAAATCTTCTTCTCATGAACCAGCAGTAGCAGAGACTTGATATTAGGTGTGCAGCTTCCTTTTGAGGTGTAGACTCAGATTTATTCAAGAGAAG
Organism: Pictodentalium vernedei; assembly: GCA_031216915.1. NCBI lineage: Eukaryota > Metazoa > Mollusca > Scaphopoda > Dentaliida > Dentaliidae > Pictodentalium > Pictodentalium vernedei. The sequence goes on from CM062292.1 coordinate 150,896,570, forward strand.
TTTGTGAGGCTATATTTGCCGTTATTATGGGAGGGGCAAGAATTTTTTCGACTCCCAAAATTTCTATTTTCCAAACCGAGAGGCAGATTTGAACCAAATTTGATATGAGGGCTTATTGGGTCATAAGTACTTAATTTATTTTGTTCCCATCACCCCATGGGAACCACAGGAGCTAAAAATAGAAAAAAATTAAAACGCCCATATCTCCAAAACTACATGGCACTGAGAATTCTTATATGGTGTAAAGTTTCCTTACGACCAACAGAATGGAATGGTAAAAAAAAATGCTATCGGTTTTATCATGGGGTACTTTTTTGGGACTTTGAAAAAAAAATTTGTTTTGTTTTTTTATGCGTTTCAGTCAATTTTAAGACAAATTTTTTTTTTTTTTTCACACTGAAAATTTGGGGGCCGGGTGGGACTTAGAAAATTTTGGACCAAAATCCGGAAATTTTTGTTTTGTTTTTTATGCGTTTCGGTCAATTTTAAGACAAAATTTTTTTTGTTTTTTTACACTGAAAATTTGGGGGCCAGGTGGGACTAAGAAAATAGCCAGAACATTTATTCTCACTTAATCGCTTCTCTTGAACTTGGCCGCTTAGATCTATCTTAATTTAATGCTCACTTTAAAGTTCCTTTGAAAGGCTCGCATTTTGGTATCTTTTGACATTTCGGAGACAGGATAGATGCGTAATATGGGTGTGTGTCCAGAACATGTGTGATGCGCTGGTTCCAACAATTACAATTTAACTGGTCTTAATTACCCAGATAACGATACAGAAGAGAATATTGTCTCTCTTACTATTGATCTGTTATAGACAGCCCACACCACGTGGCGATCAACACGTGTGCCATAATGGACATTAAATTTCATGCCTTATTAGCAGAGTTTGAATTATACATCAGTCTTATGGGTCTGTCATATACCTATCTTTACGATTTATATTTTAACCCAGGCAGGAATATTATCAAAAATATCTACACTTTTAAACAAGAAAATCACAACTTTTAGCTATCACCTTGACAGTCTCCAATGCCTAGGGTGGAAGTCCTCTAAAATGGGCAATTTGGGTGTAAACGATTGGCTGAACTTGACTTTATATCCATGTCACGGTCATCATTAGCAATTGTACATAAATATGGACCTAAAACACTGATAAATCCAAATTAACCCTTTACCCAACGTAACGGCCAAAACCGACCAGCTCTGTGAGCTCTGTCAAACAAGATACAATTGGTTAAATTCATGGTTAAACAAGAGAAAAACAGATTGGTTGGAGAAAATTCTGTTGCCCTACTCGAGTGCCAGGGGTTAAGAGGAAAGTTTAATATTTATTTTTCAGTGCTGACTGTTAACCCTTAAATCTTCAGATTAATTTTACAATAATAATTATTACCTATAAACATGCACACAGCTGCAGATAAATTTACAATGTTTCTTCATTATTGTTGGCTGCCAAATGATGAAACACATTGCCAAGATAAATGCAGCCAACCAGAAGAGTTTGTAAAGCAGAATACACTTGGGGTAACTATCTCAAAGCAATATAAAAGTGGCAGTTTGTGGCTGTATGTGGATCTACGAATTAACCCCCTGCACACTGATGTCAAAATATCCAGATTTGAAGTAGCCATTTTTCCCACAATGCAACTGGGAATTTAACAAATTCAATCTTGTTTGACAGAGCTCATTGAGCTCTGTCAAATAAGATTGAATTGGTTAAATTTCTAGTTGCATTATGGGAAATATTTGCATCCTGAACTTTAGATATTTCGACATCAGTGTGCAGGGAGTTAACTGGTTTAGTGCTAGAAGCCACTATCAGGAAAAAAATGAGTGATCCAGAGCAAAATATTATTTATTTATTTATTTATTTATTGGGGTTTAATGACACTTTTAACAGCCAGGGTCACTTCATGTTGGACAGTTTTATGGGTGGAGGAAGCCGGAGTACCTGGAGAGAACCACTGAGCAAAGGTGAGCAACTGTCAGCCTCCTCAACGCACTAACTCCACACAAACAGGGTTAGCACTAGTTGAAGACAAGTGCACCATCGACATGCAGTACGCCTTAGTACACAATGGCACCATGCCCTCACGTGTGCAATTGGGCGAAGTGTCTTGCCCAAGGACACAACGTGGTTGCCACTGGTGGGATTTGCACTGAGGACCTCTCAGTTTGCAGCCTGCATTTCTACCTACTGATCCACTGCACTCCCTCCAGAGCAAAAGCCAACATTTTCCTTGCTTGCTCATAAAATGGTTAACCCTCTTCACTCTGATGTAAAAATACCAAAATTTCAGTTGGCTGTTTTTTCCCATAATGCAACTAGAAATTTAACCAATTCAATCTCGTTTGACAGAGCTCAATGAGCTCTGTCAAACGAGATTGAATTGGTTAAATTTCTAGTTGCATTATGGGAAATTTTTCTGCTTGAAATTTAGATATTTTGACATCAGTGTGCAGGGGGTTGAAAAAGATACTGTGGTATGGATGTGGTATGGATGTGATTACACAAAAGATTACTAATGATTTTTAAAGCTACATAACAGATATAGAAAGATAAACAAATTGTTCTTATCCAAAGTACATTATTTGGGTTGAAAAGCTTGGCGGTGGTAAATAAACATGGCGGCAGATGTTTAACATTTACACAAATATTTACTTACTGATGTTCCAAAGTTGCAACAAAAAGTAATTTTTTACAAACACATTACATCATTTTGAATTATTTGTATCTATTTTATTGGCAAGTCACCCTCTTTTTTTTCATTTCCAATTTAATAATTGATTTAGTTCCAAAGTCTACTCTGGCTTTCTCCACCTGTAAAACTGTCTGACATGAGGTGACCCTGGCTGTTAAAACTGTTATTAAGCCCCACTAAATAGTTCCAAGGCCAGATCTAAATCTGAGTGGCCCCCAAATTTGCAGCCTGTCAATGGCTAAAACACAACTTTAGTTTTATTGTTGCTATACAATAGATCATGGCTCTTGAAACATTAACACAAATATCACAGGCAGTTAGAGCAACCTTTCATTCTCTTTGTCTCAACGCAAGTTTCACCTGGGAACCCTGGGATGGAAAGCAGAACTTGGTTTCTGAGGTATTTGGTAAGATAGGACACAGTGACCAATGCCTGGGATTTGAGTCATCCAAAGTGAGCAACAGAAGAATAATGTTTGGTTAAATGATTGGTTAAGTTTCACTTAACTCTTAGCCTGCTGAGTATTTTCAAGGTATTTTTCATCAAATTTAGTCTTGGCTGCTGTGAAGCAACCATGACTAGAGATGATGAAAAATTCATCTCAGTTTATACCAATAAATTAATATTGAAAAAGTCTGATCAATTTACAGGGGTGAAATTTTGATTACATGTGCTCAAATTATACTTATTTTAGTGTCAAGAGAAATCTTGTGCTGGGCAGGAATATTCGCCAGCAGCATGCAAGGAGTTAATACTTCTATTGTGGTCATGATATAGCCATAGATACTGAAAGTGACCTGAAACACCAATAAACAATGTAGTACATGAGAAAAATTGGTTGGCCCATTTCTTTGTAGACACGTGATAGGATTACAAAAGGCCCAGCTTACACAGTGAAGCTGGGCCTTTTGTAATCCTGTCATGTGTCTGGCACTGAACTTGTCCCATAACACCATCTTAGAAGCAATATGTCAAGGCTATTAACTCCTTCCATGCTGCTGGTGGATATTCCTGCCCAGGACAGGATTTCCCTTGCCACTGAAATAAGTATAATTTGAGTACATTTAAGCAAATTTTCCCCATGTAAATTGTATGGAGTTTTTCACCAATGATTCATTGAGTCAAATTTAAATGAATTTTTCATCAAATCTAGTCATGGCTGCTTGACAGCAGCCATGACTAAATTTGATGAAAAATATCTTAAAAATACTCCTCAGCAGGTTAAGAGTTAACACCCTGCATACTGACATTGAAATATTAAAATTTCAAGTGGTAAACTAGGAATTTAACTAATTCATTTTTGTTTGACAGATGAGCTCAATGAGTTCTGTCAAAGAAAATAGTTGCATTATGGGAAAAATTCCTACTTGAAATTTCAGTATTTTGACATCAGTGTGGGGAGTTAAACTGTTCAAAGAAATGATGTACATTCCAAAACTATTTCTTTAGGCCAAACAAAATTAAATAATTGATTCTCTGACAATTTGTTTTTAAAAACGAATGAGGGAGGGCAGTTTTATTTTTATTCTTTATTCCTGATAGAATGATCGCTGATGCTTAAAATCCAGTTGGTAGAGCCTAAAATTAAATACTAGAGCTTCCACTGATAGGGTTTTTTAAATAAATAATACTCTTATTATTTTTGATCTTCAATTTTTAGAGCGCTACTGCAAAATCGATCCTAAATCATTTCTCAACCTCGTGGTTCCCAAATTTTAATTTACTTGGAATTTCTCAGAAAATAATTTTCTGCATTTTCCATAAAATGTCCCACTATTATCATTTATTAACAAACTAATCTTTCTAATTTCGGAATAAATATCTTGGTTATAGGTGTAAACTTGCTTCAAATCAGCTGATCTGGCATGGAAATCAATGTGAGTTCTTGAGAGTATCGACGACTGATAGTTTTATACATTTTGAATTTTGCCTCCGAAATAAATATGGTGAATGCAGGCCGAAAAAACGAATGATCCACTGCCTGAAAATCAAAAGATTAATTTTGTTTAGCTTACAGTTGTCAACAAACTTTTACAGCTTTAACTTTTTGCATGATGCCGGTGAATATTCCTGCCAAAGACAGGATTACTCTTGCTACTGAGATTAGTATAATTAGGGCACATTTAGTCCAATTTTCTCCCTGTAAATTGAATAGATTTTTTCACCAATGATTTTTTGCTATAAATTTAGATGAATTTTTCATCAAATCTAGTCATGGCTGCTACACAGCAGCCATGTCTAGATTTGATGGAAAATATCTTGAAAATACTCAGCAAGTTAAGAGTTAAATGATCGGAAATTTAAATGGCTTTTTGCATCTCTTTATTTTCTCATCAGCATTTTAAAGTTATTTTCACATGAATAACCCAACATCAGAATACCATGAATCAGTCAGACTTACTGAATATTATGGTATTTGCTTGCATCTTTATCTCTTAGGATTTAATGTCACTCAAAACATTATAACATGAACCTTTTAGCATCTTGGTCTGTCAAGAAAGCAGATGGAATATATATATATTGGTTTAATACCTCTTTCTTTTACTTTTTATTAGGTCCCACAAAGTAGATCTTCTGTTTCTCGGGTCATTTTTTGTAAAATTGCATGTGGGTGGGCGGTTATTTATTTTATTTTTTATTTTTGTAATTATTTTGTTTCCATCAGAAGTTCATGTTCTTAATTTGTTTTATGTTTTAGGTCTCATAATCTACAGAACAACACAGATGTTGGTGTATTTTGCCCATTGAGTGCAGTAAGAATTTGCAATGCTTTAGCATTGCAAAGCCTTGTTGCACCAAGGGACAAATTTATCAATTTTATTAACATGGATAAAATATCAGACATAAACAATTTAATTTATATTTGTTTAAGTGTGCATTGGTTATAAAAAGAGAGCATGTGACAGCCAAAAGGGCCATGCAGGAGAGCCTGAGAAACAGATTTTTAGCCTAAGTTGACAAAGTCAAGATAAGCTATTGCCATCACGCATGCGGAAGTCTGTCAGTCTGTTCACATTTTCCTTTAGTACATGCTACACCCCGTAGTTCTTGTCTGATCATCACAAAAGTTCATATGCAGGTTTGAGGTCATGTCAAGATGAGAACGTCCCCTTTTGGTCGCGATTGATCAACCACGATGGCTGGCAGAGCCCAAAACCTGAAAACCTTTAGCACAGTCTACAGGTCATATTTATGAAGGGATTTCATTGTAACTTGGTAGGATTACTCTGTATAATATCTAGATGAGAACGTCCCCTTTTGGTCATGATCTGTCAACCGTGATGGCTGCCTAAACCCGAAACTCAAAAACTTTTAGCACAGTCTCCATTTTGTTGCAATCTGTCAACCGTGACGGCTGTCGGGCCCCAAAGCCCTGAAAACCTTTAGCTCAATCTACAGGTCGTATTTATGAAGGAATTTCATAGTAACTCGGTAGGATGACTCCAGATAATGTCTAGATGAGAACTTCCCCTTTTCGTTCAACTGCGATGGCTGCCCATGCCCAAAACCCAAAGACCTTTAGCACAGACTACATGTCGTATTTATGAATGGATTTCATTGTAACTTGGTAGGATGACTCAGTATAATGTCTTGATGAGGACGTCCCCTTTTGGTTGCGATCAGTCAACCATGATGGCTACACAGGCCCAAAGCCTGAAAACTTTTAGCACAGTCTACAGGCCGTATCTATGAAGGGATTTCATTGTAACTTGATAGGATAGCTCATTTTAGAATAATTTCACTGTAACTTGGTAACTTTGGTTGACTTAACTGTGAGGGTTATATTAACCAACCCCTCAATTCTTTACACCTCAGATTCTGTTCCCTGTATGCTATGTTTTTAATAAAAATAAATTAACATATTCTCAATTGTCACAATTCTTGTCATATTTCATAATCCTTTCATAAACATTGAACTTTATCCTTTTCATCAAACACAACACACAGTCAAGTTAAGCTACAGTGTCATTGACACTTTCATTAAATTTTGTAGGCCTTTCATTAATTTGTTGTTGAGTCTTTGTGACTTTCATTCCTCTAATTCTAACAGAAACTTTGATTTACTTCCACAAAGAGACTGGTATAGAAAATAAATCTAAAAACAGTCTTTTGGGGGGTTACCTCTTAACCTGCTGAGTAATTTTAAAATATTTTTCATCAAACGTTTGTGATGAAAAATGCATGAAAATTAGACTCAAGAAGCCATTGGTCAAAAAGAGTTGAGACAATTTACAGGGACAAATGTGGTAAAACATGTTCATATTTTACATATTTTAATGGTAAGAGATTCCTTGTTCTGGGCAGGAATATCCACCAGCAGCATGCAAGAAGTTAATGATACAGCATTTGGTTTCTTGAAATCATGTATGTTGCAGATGGAAATTTTTGTCAATTGCACAATTCACCACTTTCCAAACTCTAATTAATGGAATATACCTCCACCTGTACCCAGAAATTAATGTGGTGAACAAGCATTTTTTTCTCACTTATATCAACATAAAAAGATCCTGTAACCAATGTCTAGAGTCCTCAGAAGTGGAGACCATAAATATAAACGATTGACCAAGTAATAGGTGCTGAAGCGACAGTTGATAGGAATTATGAAACACAAATATACATGGTCCATTCTTATATCAGTGATTTATTTACATCTGGTTGTTGTAATGCAGCTTGGCTTTATTATCTCAGGATGAGCTATAGTGTTCACTTTCTGTCTGTCATCTGTCCTTCCATCATCCATGAACATTGTATTCAAGACTTCTCCTCCAAAACCACCAAACTGATTTCACTGAAATTTGAGATGATATATTGTTATCTAACCTGACTGAAAGTGAGGGTGAGCTATAGTGATCGCTCTCCATCTGTTGTCCATCATCTGTGAACATGGTGTTCATGACTTCTCCGACCAACTTCACATTTATTTATTTATTTATTAAGGTTTAACGACACTTTAACAGCCAAGGTCATATCCCGAGAGAACCACCGAGCAATGACGAGTAGCTGCCAGCTCCCCACTATTGTAACTCTGCACTGCAGCACAGGCTGGGTTAGATTGGTTGAAGACATGTGTACCATCAATGTGCAGTATGCCTTAGTACATGGTGTCATCGTGCCCCCATGTGGACAACTGGGGTTAAGTGCCTTGCCCAAGGGCACAACGCATGAGTCTGAATCGTTCATTCAGACCGTCACCCATCCAAGGACTAACTGGGCTCGACGTTGCTTAACTTCGGTGATCTGACAATTAATTGTTTGTTCTGACATTGCATTTTGATTTTGTTCAAACCAACTTGACCCACCCCATGAGGAGGAGGAGGTGGAGGACAATGCTCCAAAATTAAAAGGAATCTTCTCATGAAGAGATTGGTACAAAGGCTTGGTAATTGATACTGAGCTTCCTTTTGAGTGTAGAATAAAATTTGTTGAAACAAAGTTCAAAGGGCAAAATTTGCTTTTGTTATGGGTATCAGATTCAAGTTTGCTCCTCTGTTTATATTCGGGTTCCATACAGGAGCCCAAATTTTAACTGAGTGCAATATGAGGAATAATCTTTAAAAAATTTTTTCATTGTTGGTGGGGTAAGATTCAAAGTTTGTTCAAGTTATTTGGTACACAACATTGTTGGTGGGGTCAGATTCAAGTTTGTTCAAGTCAAGTCCTTGGGTTGATATTTGGGCTGTCTATTAGAGTCCAAATTTTAACTTAGTGCAATATGAGGATTAATGTTTAATGTCTTAATCTTCATATCCATCTGTCAGACTTTTTTGATATTTGGTATACACTATCCTTGGGGAAGGGGGTGAGAGTGGGGAGTGGTTAGATTCAAGTTCGTTCAAGTCAAGTTCCTCGGTTTATATTTGGGCTGCATACAGTAGCCAGAATTTTCATTTTGTGCAGTATCGGGAACAATCTTTAAAAATCTTTTTCTCCAGAACCCCCAGTTAGGATACTTTGAAATTCGGTATACAGCATCTTTAAGAGGGCAGATTCAAGTCTGTTCAAATCAAGCCCCTAGGTTCATAGTCAGATTCCTTGTAGGATCCCAAATTTTAATTGAGTGCAATATGAGGAAAATTCTTTAAATATCTTCTCCAGAACCACCTGTCAGAATCTTTTGATAATTTAGTATACAACAGTATTTTAGTTTTGAGCTGCGCTATCACTCTTGTGCGCCATCCCTATTGCAATTATTATTTTATCAGAGTCAAGAACAGCGCCCATCAGCTCAACCAAGCGAGTGATAAAAATATACTCTTGAAAGGATTAAATATTAAATGTTACAATAAGTGGCACAGTTCGACCTACTCTTGCAGTTATTATTTGCTGAAAATGCAAGATACTTTCATTAATAAAACAAGAAAAATAAAAGTAACACTCACTGTTTAGACATAATTCAACATTAGATGAAATTGTATCTATTTTTGTCCCTGCTTTTGAATCCATCACATTGATTTTCTGTTGTTATTTATTGTTTGCACAGGCCACAGTAATCCTCTACTGGCGACTAACTGTAAACACTTTCTTCGTGTCAGTTATCAGCATGAAAGTATCTTTTAACTGGTAGATTACTAAATTATTTTTGGTCATCAAAATTTGTTGACATATCCTTTGCCTTGTTGCACTCTCGTATAAATTATAACAAGGCAAATCCTTAAAGAATAAATAACTTCACTCCAAGGATAATATGAAGTTCATCCATTGAATATGAAATATTTAAGATGGGTTACCTCCACTTCAGATTAAAGCCCAAATATGGGCTTCCAGCACTCTACCAGTTAATTAATATAAACATTGTACTACTTACTAGGAGCTTCCAATATGTGAGGTAATAACGTTAAATGATGATTTTCTTTCCAAAATTTTCCTAGCACCAGGCACTCAAGTTGGTCTGACATTAGTGCACCTCACTTCAAACGGAAGCGAGTAGAGTACAGCGTACCTCCAATTTTCAAATTCGAAAGACCGATACAACATCCTTGGGGAGGGGGGGGGGGGGGGAGGGAGAGATTTAAGTTCATTCAAATCAAGTCCCTGGGTTTATATATTTGGTCTCCTAAGTTTGCTTTACTGGAAATCTATGCATTATTTCTGTGGTTGCATCTGAATGCTAGAATAAAATAGTCTGACCTGGAGAACAGAGTTATAAATAATTACATGACTTCATTCCTCTGTAATTTTAACTAGCCATAGATACTGAATTAAATCCTTCTTTAAACAACTTTGTCAGGTGAGTGCATTAGGTCCCATGGGGCATCCATCTTGTTTTATAAGAAACTCAAAAAGACACTGGTATTGTAACGGTTGTCTGTCACAGGGCTATGTTCAAACCATGGAAACTCACTAAGCTTACCTAGCATTTGCTGATACATTGCTTTTATGCCAGCCCATAACTATATTTAGATATTTGGGAAGTGGGAGGATCCATGTTTGCTCGACCATGACATGCATTTGCCCTAAGGGTTTTTACATACACATATATACTTTATATAATGCCAATTATGTACATAATCAGCATTGTTGTGTAAAAGTCAAAGCAGAGTGCAATGGCTTTTACCATAAATCATTGTAGATTGGCATGGCTAGTTTCTATGACTGGTTTGACTCACTTTTCATCATAACTAGCAGACAGGTTTTATGCCTATGCAGAGGTCTTCAAAACCATGCAAACACTCTGGCAATAGAGGTGGTGTAATGTTGTTTTCCTGTCCTGAAAGGTGTCACATGGGACTGAAGTACATGGCTCAATGGTTAGGGTAGTGGACTTCAAATGGAAAAATCCACAGTTCGATCCCAACAAGCAGTAACTGCTTTGTGTCCTTGGAAAGGCACTTATTCTTGATTGCCTGTTCAGGGGCACTGTATTTTGATATTCTGTGCATTGGGTAAAGGGTTAACAACTATCTGTTTACAGCCAGTGCTATTCACAAAAAGTGTCATTCCAATTTTTTTCTTCAATTTTTGCCTCCAAAACATTGCTTAAATCATTTAGTCCGTCATTGGGCCCACCTTGGGAATTCCAGGGAGTGGAACAGTGCTTGTTTACTGTGGTAAACACACTGTTTTACTGGTACAATAGCACCTGGTAACCAATGCCTGGGGTATAAGTCATCTAAAGTGGGAAAAGTAGATGTTTGTCTGTCTTTTGTGGTTTAATAACACTTTCAGCAGCTAGGGTCACAGTTTTATGGGTGGAAAAAGCCAGAGTACCCAGACAGGTACAACAAACAACTGTGAGACTCACCAACTGATCAACTTTGCACAAGCAGAGTTAGCAGTTGTTGAAGGCAAGTGTACTATCAATGTGCAGTATGTCTTAGTACAAAGCACTATCATTATGCCCCAGCATGGCCATTCGGGATCAAGTGTCTTGCCCAAGGCACAGTTCAGTTATTGCTGGTCAGGATTGAACCATCAACCTTATGGTTTGAAAGTCCAATGCTCTAACAACTGAGCCACTGGGCAACATAGATAACAATGACTGCTTAACCCCTAGCACTCTGGCAGTGCAACAGAACTTTCTCCAATAACTCCGATTTTGTCTTTTTTAACTATGAATTTAACCAATTATATCTTGTTTGACAGAGCTCATTGAGCTCTGTCAAACAAGGTATATTTGGTTAAATATCAAACTGCATTATGGGAAATATTTGCTGCTTAAAACTTTGCCATTTTGACATCAGAGTGCAGAGAGTTAATTTGTAGAGTGCTGGTAGCCCTTATTATGCAGGTGATGCAACTTAAAGGCTTCAAATTCAATGCCTGTGCTTCATATTATCTTTGAAGTGATATTATTTAGTCTGTTAGGATTTGCCTTGTTACAATTTATGGGAGAGTGCCCACAGACACTCTCCTATAAATTGTAACAAGGCAAAGAAACAGGAACAAATTTTGATGGCCAAAAATAATTTAGCACTCCAGCAGTTAAACCTTATTTTATACTTGTGTTGTAGTTACGATATAGCCATGGATTCTGAATATGACTTCAAATACCAATAAATAATGACACTCATTGGAACAAGCTTGTTGCAATAAAGGATTATTTATAAGCTGTGATTTGTAGACAAAAGATAAAAATTTATAGTTATTATTCAAGAAAACAGTGTTGTCTTTAGTCATGCTTGGTAAAGGATTATTTAAAAAATTTCTTGAATGACTAAATATTTTTATATCCAAATCATTGCTTATGACTCCCTCATTGGCACATGCTCATTCCAGCCAGGGGTCACATACTATGTTTTTGAGACAAAAAAGTAATAGAATTTGAATGGCGATTTCTAGTTTATCTTGACAAAGACAAGATAAGCTGTTGCCATAATGCTTGCAGAAGTCTGTCAGTCTGTTCACATTTTCTTTAGCACGGCTACACTCATAGTTCTTGTCCGATCATCACAAAAAATTTCATATGCAGGTTCGAGGTAATGTCTAGATGAGAACATCCCCTTTTGGTCATTATCAGTCAACCATAATGGCTATGCGAGCCTGAAACCCGACAACCTTTAGCACAGTCTAGAGGTCGTATTTATGAAGGGATTTCATTGTGACTTGGTAGAATGACTCTGTATAATGTCTGGATGAGAAAGTCCCCTTTTGGTCATAATCGGTCAACCATGACATGTATGTGAGCCAGAAATCCAAAAACCTTTAGCACAGTCTACAGGTCTTATTTATGAAGGGATTTCATTGTAACTCAGTCGGATGACTCAATATAAGATCTAGATGAAAATGTCCCCTTTTGATAATGATCAGCCAACCGTGACAGCTGCGCAGGCCCAAAAGCTGAAAACCTTTAGCATAGTCTGCAGGATGTATTTATGAAGGGATTTTATTGTCACTTCGTAGGATTGCTGTGTATAATATCTAGATGGGAACATCCTATTTTGGTCAGGTTCACTCAACTGTGGTGGCCGCAGGGGCACATTACCTAGATTTCTTCAGCACAGTCTACAGCTTGCATTTATGAAAAGATTTCATTTGCAGGATGACTCAGTATAATATCTGGATGAGAACATCCTATTTTAGTTATGATTGGTCAGCCATGATGGCTGCACATGCATGTGACCTAGATTTGTTTAGCACAGTCTTCTGTTCATATTTATGTACCGATTTCATTGTAACTCGGAAGGATAACTTGGAAGGATACTTTTGATGTCTGGATGAGAGTGTCCTGTTTTGGTCACGATCTGTCATCCGTTACTGCCGCCTGGTCACGTGACCTAGATTCCTTTAGCACTGTCTACAGGTTGTTATTATGAAGGGATTTCATTTGTAACTTGGTAGAATAACTTAGCTTAAACAATATTTTATTTCACCCCCAAAAAAGGCAGACAAAAAGACAGACAATAATTGATTAACACTGAGAACAAAAATATCTTGAACATGGAAAGAGGATTCAGCAGTAAGCTAAGTGCTTATTCGAGCCATCTCCTGGTAGAATAACTTGGTATGATACCTAGATTAGACACTCCTATTTTGGTCATGATCAGTCAACCATGACTGCCGAACTACCACGTGACCTAGATTCCTTTAGAAAAGTCTATGTGTTATATTTATGAAGGGATTCCATTGTAACTTGGTAGGATGACTCGTTTTGTAATGATTTTACTGTAACTTGGCAACTTCGGTTGACATACATTAACTGTGAGGGTCACATTAACCCAGGCTTCAAATCTCTAGTACAGTCTACACCTCAAATTATTCTTATTGAAAACATAGCATATAGGGAAAGAAATTAACATACTCTCAATTATCACAATTCTTAAAAATAATAAATTTTGATATCGTCTGCGTTGGGTAAAGGCTTTATAGTCCAATTTTAGTGGAGAAAGCAAAGATTATATGAGTGCTACACACCTTATCATACTAAATCAGCATGCTCCATACAGGAAATCATATTAGGAACCATTTTATTATATAATGGTTCTGACATTTTCTTTTTTGTCTGTACCATTGAAAGATTCCCTGTGGTTTAATCATTTTCCTTTGATTTAATAGATTCTTTTGCACCAGAATCTGCATTCTGTAGTTTTCATTCATTAAATCAATTCTACTTGTCTACTTGGTCTCTTTCCACTTAGAACTCTTTTATTTCTGTAGCCAACAAATTAACTGCTAGAAGCCACTATCATGGCTGTATTGAAAAGTGCTGAAAGCCACTATAGTGGCTTTACACTGTATGCATTAATTTGATGTTTGCTCAGCAGTAGAACAACCATTCCCCGGTCATGGTATGACATTACATGTTTCATGAACAAAAATTTCCTGTATTTGTTTGTTAACCCTCCACAGGCTGCTAAACATAAAACTTTTGATAAAATAGGCTGTTTTGGGGGCACCAATAGCACCCAATGGGTACACCACAGATAAGCATAACTTCCTTTATCATAATTCAAGGGAGGTCATTTTTGTAAGCAGTAAGGATAGCAGTTCTGCTTATCTACTTGGTCTTTTTTCACTTAGAACCAGGCCTAAAAATAAGCAATCTGACATTTGCAGAATGAGGTCCCCAGAGGGTGAATTTGATGATGCTATCCCATACAGTGGGCCAATTTATCCTCTGGGTACCTCTTTCTGTTTAGTTTTGAGACCATGATTCAGATTGAGGTTCACAGAGGGTAAATTTAGTGATGCTACCCAGCTGTGCAGGGTAGCATCTCTAAATTCACCCTCTGGAGACCTAATTTTGCAGATGATGGTCTGCTTATTTTCTGGCTTGCTTAGAACTCTTTTATTTTGGTAACCAACAAATTAACTGCTAGAGTGCTAGAAGTCACTATGAGAAGAATTATTCTGGCAAGCGCTCATTAACCCTCCACATTGTGCCAATCATCAAAATCTGAGATAAAGAGGGCTGTTTTCTAATAGCCACAGCACTCAATGGGTATGTGGCAAACAAACATAACTCCTTTTGTTGGGTGTAGACTTGTCGGACAACGATATTGATATTAATGATGATATTAACCTAAATTTTTTTTTTTATCAAACTGAGTCGGCAACCGCGTTGTGTCCTTGGGCAAGACACTTCACCCCCATTGCCCACGTGGGGGCACGGTGATGTTGTGCACTAAGGTGTAGTGCACGTCGATGGTGCACTGTCTTCAACCAATGCTGACCCTGCTTGTGTGGAGTTAGTATGTTGGGGAGCTGACAGTTGCTCGCCATTGCTCGGTGGTTCTCTCTGGGTACTCTGGCTTCCTCCACCCGTAAAACTGTCGAGATCATGATTAGCCACTGTGCAAAAATATGTGACCTTAAACACCAATAAATAAATAATAAATAAATAAATCAAACTGAGTTATTTGAGGCTTCTATACCCACCTTTCTCAGCGTATCAATAAAGGTACTTTAGTAATAGAGTTAAAACAAAATACTTCAGACACTATGGGGCATGAAGAATCATGGAATCTTGTCTGAATAAGTCTATGATTCTCCAGAATCATTAAGTCTAGTTGTGATTTGAATACTTTTGATCGAAAAATACCCTTTTTATACCTCCAGCGAGGTCATATAGGATTCACCTTGTCTGTCCATCTGTCCATCTGTCCATCCTGAAATTCAATCATGAATAACTTGCAAAGTACTTTTTGTCCACCTTGAAATTAATTCATGAATAACTTGCAGAATATTCAATGGAATGAAATTTGATGTGCAACTCAATCTTATTGATGTCTCCCACAATGCAAGGTTCATCTGTCCATCTGTCTGTCTATCCATCTGTCTGTCCATCAGTCTGTCTGTCTGTCTGTCTGTCCATCTGTCCATCCTGAAATTCAATCATGAATAACTTGTAAAGTACTTGGTTGAGTGACTTGATATTTAGTATGCAAGTGTGTCCTATTGCTGTATATCTACAGTGAAATACAGGTGTCGTTCAAGATTTTATTGCCAGAATCATTGCTCTTTATGCACTTAAAATTTGTATATACCCAAAAACTGTATCACCTATAGTCAGGCTTACATTGTTTAATAAGTGGAGGTATCTTTTGTGTCACCATATGTTGATACTTTATTTTCCTTTCCTTTTCTGCGTAACAAAATGAGGCCCCTATACAATGTGCTAACATTATTTTAAAAATCAACTTGATAGCAATCTTTATTTTGGGTTGGCCTGCACATTGTGGGAGTATTGCGTTAGCTGTGCTTACGAACAGGGCTAGTTTAATTTTCCTTTCAAGGTCTGTCGGTGACAGAGTGGTGTATGTGGTTTAGGAATGTTTCATTTGGTGATTGGTGCCAATAGAAACTCTCTCGGAATGGGTTAGAAACCCAGTTATTCCATTTGCAATATAATCTGAGTGCTTTCTGGATTCTATGGCACACAGGGAATTTGGAAAAAGAGACATTCTTGGTAATTTCCAGTGAAGTGTGGTATGTAGAATTAATAAATGCTATCTTCAGATACTATGAATAACAAAGTATTCCATGTATTCTCTACTAGTCCAATGTATTCTTGGTTAACTAGAATTCCTTTTGGGGTCTGTCAGTGTCAGACTGAGTGATGTGCATGATTATACCCCCACAAAACGAAGTTTAGGGGGGGGGTATATATGAATCAACTTGTCCATCCGTCCGTCGGTCAGTCGGTTGGCCAGTCGGTCTGTCTTCGTCAGTCTGTTGCACATGTAAACTTGTGGAGCGAACTACTTTCACAGTTTTAGCCACATTTTCAAGAAACTTCACAAAAATGATCAACATGATGATGGGAAGCGTGCGACATCTGTTTTTTCCCACTCGGTTTCAAGATAGCCGGTGGGTGGCCATATTGGATTTTGCAAAATACTTGTGGAGCAAACTACTTCTACAGTTTTTACTGCATTGTTATTTAAATGATGGACATGATGAGGAGCAGTGCATGACATAATGTTTTTTCCAATCGGATTCAAAATGGTCAATTGGTGGCCTTATTGGATTTTGGAAAATACTTGTGAAGCGAACTACTACAGTTTTTGCTGCGTTGTCATCAAACTCAATATAAATGGTCGACATGATGAGGAGCAGTGCATGACATAATTTTTTTCCTCGATCAGATTCAAGATGGCCGACTGGTGGCCATGTTGGATTTTTTTACTTACAAAATTTGAATGCCTCTTTCAGTCACCCACACTAGGTGGTATGCCACGGTGGGGGTATAGCAGGCAACAGACCATCTCTAGTTTACTATAGTTTTGCTGGTCGGTTGGCACCAACTGAAACTCTCTCAACATGGGTTTGAACACCCGCTGTGCCACTTGCAATACAACCAGCATCCTTTTGATTCTGTGGCACTTGAGAAAATCCAAAGTGGATGAATTTCAATGCAATTTGTTAGGTGGTATCCTTAGGATGACCCGCTTCTGCCACAAGTTAAACGGAGTGGCTCACACAATTTTCTCTTGAGTTACAGCCTTTACTTTGTCAAATTTTCAGTGATTTTTTTTTAATTTCATTAACCCTTTACCCAACACAGGCGATATCAAAATTTATAATTTTAAATATAATTTTTTTTAATTTTTCAAAAAAATTCAACAAAACCATATCATGTGTACGGCAGCGTTCTGACGCCAGTTGATGTATTTTTTTTTACCTGTGCTAAGTTGTTATAACAAGTTAACTAACTTGTTATAACAACTTAGTAACTTGTTATAACAACTTAGCTAACTTGTTATAACAACATAGCTTAACTTGTTATAACAACTTAGCTTAACTTGTTATAACAACTTAGCTAACTTGTTATAACAACTTAGCTATCTTGTTATAACAACTTAGTAACTTGTTATAACAACTTAGCTAACTTGTTATAACAACTTAGCTAAGTTGTAATAACAACATAGCTAACTTGTTATAACAACTTAGCTTAACTTGTTATAACAACTTAGCTAACTTGTTATAACAACTTAGCTAACTTGTTATAACAACTTAGCTAACTTGTTATAACAACTTAGCTATCTTGTTATAACAACTTAGCTATCTTTTTAATCATTGACCCCTAGGTCAGTTTGTCCCTTCCTTGGGGCTGAGAGTAATTGGTCAAAATGCGTTTAACCCTTTACATAAAGTAACGGCCAAAAACGGCCAGCACTGTACACAAAAATCGCTATTCCGTCTTTTTTATATTTACATTTTATGCTTCCAAAACATAGGTTATGACCCCCTCATTCGAACGATCGCGTTGCGCTCATTCCAATGAGGGCTAACACCCTGTGTTTTGGACGCAAAAAATGAAAATTTTTAGTTACACGAGAATTTTTTTGACGAGTATCGTCTGCTACTAGCGTTAGATAATGGGTTAATGGGGGTGGGGGGGGGGGGGGGCTCAGTTGGTAGAGGTGTAGGCTGCAAGCCGAGAGGTCCTCGGTTCGAATCCCAACTGCGGCAACCGCGTTGTGTCCTTGGGCAGGACACTTCACCCCCATTGCTCGCGTGGGGGCACGGTGACGTGTACTAAGGCGGAGTGCACGTCGATGGTGCACCTGTCTTCAACCAATGCTAACCCTGCTTGTGTGGAGTTGGTATGTTGGGGAGTTGAAAGTTGCTCGCCGTTGCTTGGTGGTTCTCTCCGAATACTCCGGCTTCCTCCACCCGTAAAACTGTCACGGTCATGGTTAGCCATTGTGCAGAAATATGTGACCTTAAACACCAATAAATAAATTACCGGATATTTTGGTGTTGATGGGTGGCCTCAACCGCCCCAATCGGACCACATTTACGGGCCCTACTACGGCCCCAAAAAGGGCCACTTACGAAATATCACCAAAGCAGGTTAAAATCACGGGATATTTTGGTGTTGATGGGTGGCCCCGAGGAATAAAGAAGATTGACACCTCAACCGGCCCAATCGGACCACATTTAGGGGCCCTACTAAGGCCCCAAAAAGGGCCAGTTACAAAATATCACCAAAGCAAGTTAAAATCACGGGATATTTTGGGGTTGATGGGTGGCCCCCGAGGAATAAAGAAGGTGACCATAACCACCCCAATCGGACCACATTTAGGGGCCCTACTAAGGCCTCAAAAAGACCAGTACAAAATATCACCAAAGCAGGTTAAAATCACGGGATATTGTGGTGTTGATGGGTGGCGCCCGAGGAATAAAGAAGATTGACACCTCAACCGCCCCAATCGCACAACATTTAGGGGCCCTACTAAGGCCCTAAAAAGGGCCAGTTTAAAAATATCACCAAAGCAGGTTAAAATCACGGGATATTTTGGTGTTGCTGGGTGGCCCCCGAGGAACAAAGAAGATTGACACCTCAACCGCCCCAATCGGACCACATTTAGGGGCCCTACTAAGGTCCCAAAAAGTGCCAGTTACAAAATATCACCAAAGCAGGTTAAAATCACGGGATATTTTGATGCTGATGGGTGGCCCCAGAGGAATAAAGAAGATTGACACCTCAACCGCCCCAATCGGACCACATTTAGGGGCCCTACAAAGGCCCCAAAAAGGGCCAGTTACAAAATATCACCAAAGCAGGTTAAAATCACGGAATATTTTGGTGTTGATGGGTGGCCCCGAGGAATAAAGAAGATTGACACCTCATCCGCACCAATCGGACCATATTTAGGGGCCCTACTAAGGCCCCAAAATGGGCCAGTTACAAAATATCACCAAAGCAAGTTAAAATCACGGGATATTTTGGTGTTTCTGGGTGGCCCCCGAGGAATAAACAAGACTGACACCTCAACCACCCCAATCGGACCACATTTTGGGGCCCTACTAAGGCCTCAAAAAAGGCCAGTTACAAAATATCACCAAAGCACGTTAAAATCACGGGATATTTTGGTGTTGATGGGTGGCCCCCAAGGAATAAAGAATATTGACACCTCAACCGCCCCAATCGGACAACATTTAGGGGCCCTACTAAGGCCTCAAAAGGGCCAGTTACAAAATATCACCAAAGCAGGTTAAAATCACGGGATATTTTGGTGTTTCTGGGTGGCCCCCAAGAAATAAAGAAGATTGACACCTCAACCGCCCTAATCGGACCACATTTAGGAGCCTACTAAGGCCTCAAAAAGGGCCAGTTACAAAATATCACCAAAGCAGGTTAAAATCACGGGATATTTTGGTGTTGGTGGGTGGCCCCCCGAGGAATAAAGAAGATTGACACCTCAACCGCCCCAATCGGACCACATTTAGGGGCCCTACTAAGGCCCCAAAATGGGCCAGTTACAAAATATCACCAAAGCAAGTTAAAATTACGGGATATTTTGGTGTTGGTGGGTGGCCCCCAAGGAATAAAGAAGACTGACACCTCAACCACCCCAATCCGACCACATTTAGGGGCCCTACTGAGGCCTCAAAAAAGGCCAGTTACAAAATATCACCAAAGCAGGTTAAAATCACGGGATATTCTGGTGTTGATGGGTGACCCCCGAGGAATAAAGAAGATTGACACCTCAACCGCCCCAATCGGACCACATTTAGGGGCCTAATAGGGCCCCAGAAAGGGCAAGTTACAAAATATAACCAAAACAGGTTAAAATCACGGGATATTTTGGTGTTGCTGGGTGGCCCCTGAGAAATAAAGAAGATTGGCACCTGAACCGCCCCAATCGGACCACATTTAGGGGCCCTACTAAGGCCCCAAAAAGGGCCAGTTACAAAATGTCACCACAGCAGGTTAAAATCACGGGATATTTTGGTGTTGGTG
The DNA here is from genome assembly GCA_031216915.1 of Pictodentalium vernedei. Lineage (NCBI taxonomy): Eukaryota > Metazoa > Mollusca > Scaphopoda > Dentaliida > Dentaliidae > Pictodentalium > Pictodentalium vernedei. The sequence goes on from CM062292.1 coordinate 150,916,906, forward strand.
GGTGGCCCCCGAGGAGTAAAGAAGATTGACACCTCAACCGCCCCAATCGGACCACATATAGGGGCCCTACTAAGGCCCCAAAAAGGGTCAGTTACAAAATATCACCAAAGCAGGTTAAAATCACGGGATATTTTGGTGTTAATGCGTGCCCCCCGGGGAATAAAGAAGATTGACACTTCAACCGCCCCAATGGAACCACATTTAGGGGCCCTACTAAGGCCCCAAAAAGGGCCAGTTACAATATATTACCAACCCAAGTTAAAATCACGGGATATTTTGGTGTTGATGGGTGGTCCCCGAGGAATAAAGAAGATTGACACCTCAAACGCCCCAATCGGACAAAATTTAGGGGCCCTACTAAGGCCCCAAAAAAGACTTGTTACAAAATATCACCAAAGCAAGTTAAAATCACGGGATATTTTGGTGTTGATGGGTGGCCCCCGAGGAATAAAGAAGACTGACACCTCAACCGCCCCAATCGGACCACATTTAGGGGCCCTACTAAGGCCCCAAAAGGGCCAGTTACAAAATATCACCAAAGCAGGTTAAAATCACGGGATATTTTGGTGTTGCTGGGTGGCCCCGAGAAATAAAGAAGATTGACACCTCAACCGCCCCAATCGGACCACATTTAGGGGCCTATTAAGGCCCCAAAAGGGCCAGTTACAAAATATCACCAAAGCAGGTTAAAATCACGGGATATTTTGGTGTGATGAGGTGAATTTTATCATACTTGCTAAACAGAGATGTGACTAATCAGTGTATGTAACATATGGATATGTTTGTTCACTATGAAGGGATTTAACAGAATTTGTTTGGAAAGAAACCATTTGTAATTTAAAGGAGTAAAGCTGTGTAAAGCTATTTTTTAAATTTATTTTCAGTTAGCGTTTCGCCATACACACGCCGAGGTGATTATAAATATTGAAAGCAACACTCAAAGTAATGTTGAAATATAGTAGCTAGACGTTAAAAAATTATCAAATTACCCACATTATTTCCGGAAAAGAGTTCTATCTATGCCATTGGATACTAGTACCAGTTCTAGATTCATGTATGCTCTACGCCATGATTCTCACCCAAAGCTGTAGGAGCCATTAAGAATGGGACCTTGTGAGCTCACGCCATCAATCCCTATTTATGAGCTCCCAGTGAAGGCTTGGGGGGGGGGGGGGGGAGCTAACGGCCCCTAAATCAAAAATCCAAACTGTCACTTATTGCTTTTATTTTAACCCTCACCTTCCCTCAGGCACATGAATCGATACCCGAGGAGCTTCAGAATTTAAAATAAAATATCCGTGGAAGGGTCTCTAGACTAAGAACAGTAGGACCGAAGATGCCAATCCCATGTTCGAAATCTGTCAGCGGCATATCGATCGTGCCCTCTTCCACATCCCCAATTTCGAAAATAGGAAAATGGATTATATATCTAGACCTCAGAATGGGGAAATTACCGGAAATATTATCGAGAAAAGAGTTTTGTCCTTTCTTCAAACGCATGCCGAAATACATCCAAATAATAAAAAGTGACGGTTGCGTTTGTTTTGCTCAATAGCAATCCGACTTATTTTATTTCTTTTCTATTATCTAACACGCACATAATTTCAGGGACTCCGAAATGAGCTATCTCTGAACTGATAAATAGAGGTGGGCCATTTCTGAACAGGACATTCACTATTTGGAATTCCAATAACCCAACAGGATTGAGTAGGCAGGTGAGGGACTTAATAGCGAGCCGTTCAATGGAAGGGTTCAGTGGGCAAGTGCGGGTGTTACGAAAAAATATTTAAAAGACATCGCGCGCCAGGACGGGCCGGGGTTATTAATTCCGGGAAAAGAGAGCGTAAAAAAATCACAATAATTGTAACCAGGCTTGTCAACCGATACAAGTAACGACACCGGTACCACAGAAACGGGACCGTTTTTGCGGTACCGGTTCTGAAGCCAAATACCGGCGATACTCGGTACTCGAGTCAGTCACACCTCGGACTGTATATAAAATTTCAGAGCAACACTCAAACATGGTCCCTCCTGGACCCCATGTTTTGTAGCACATCGAGAGACCATGTTCAGTGTTCTCTACGTACTGGATAGCTGTCTTTTTCAAGTTTCCAATGCGCGTGTGTCTAATTATAAAATCTGATATTTAGAACGTCGAAGGCATCTACCTAAGATCGTCACTGAAGGTGCCGAGTCGACGCAGAGAGCAGGTTTAAAGTTCGAAGTTCCGTCCACCCATAAGTTTATACTCGAAGTGACGCGTTTCCCACGAATATTCGAATCTTAAGAACTCGGTTCACATAACCGATTTATTTGTTAGGAATATATTCCATAGCATACATTGTTTCATTGTCATTTAATGGCCTTTTTATGTGTTGTTAAAGGTACCGACACCGGTAACGGTACTGCGGTACGGCCCAGTACCGTCTGGGTTCCGATAAACCAAGTACCGGCGGAACTTTGACAAGCCTGATTGTAACCGAAATTGTGGTAAATGATTCTGGTTTTTGTGTGGCATACAGGATAAAGAGAAACCAAAATTTGAGGAGTACCTGGATGGCACCTCTTTGAGGGGAAGGGGGAGGGGTCGAAGTTTTAAATCCTAAACAATTCATTAATTATTCATTCCAATCGTCCATTATACACATTATTGTGTGTCATATACAATATGTTAAGTGGGCGACTGGAATTAACAACTAGTAGAGCTTTCTTCCCACGGCTGTGAGTCAGGAGACCCTTTCCTGGATTTTTTGTTTTAAATTCAAAAGCTCTGGGATCCATTTTGGTGCATCCGGAGCGAAGATAAGGGTTAAACACTCTAAATAACAGTTTGGATTTTTTTTGGGGGGGGGTGGGGGGCAGGCCCGGTCCACCACAGGGAGCCCACACATAGAGATTGATGAAGTGGGCGCCCGGGGCCCCAGTCTTAATTGTTCCGAGGCTTTGGGTGGGTATCAAGGGGTAGGGCATGCAGAAATCTGGTACTAGTACTGGTATCCACTAATATAAATAGTACTCTTTTCCAATAATATTGCCGATGATTTTCCCATTCTCGCACCTTAATACTATATAATGATTAATAAATCGAATGTTGGTTTTAATATTTATTATCACCTCGGCATGTGTTTGACGAAACGGTAACTGAAAATAAATTATGAACCCCCTTTTTTAAAAAGGGCTTTTACACAACTTTATTTTTATTTCTTGAAATTATAAATGTTTTCTTTCCTCAAAACGTTCTGCTAAATCCCTTCATTGTTAACAAACAGATCCATATTTCACGCACACGAATTAGCTACACCTCCATTTGACAAGTATGGCAAAATTCACCCACCGTGCACCTCGGCTAAATCGTTTTTGTGACATAAATAGTGTGTTGATTGCCACACCGTAGTATGTTTCCAGGGATTCCTAATCTGTTTTTACAGATTACTAATCTGTTTTTACAGATTAACTAATCTGTATTTATAGATTAGTAATCTCTTTAAACAGATTGAATAATCTGTTTAAACAGATTAAATAATCTGTATTTACAGATTACTAATCTATTTAAACAGAATAATAATCTGTATTTACAGATTACTAATTTGTTTAAACAGATTACTAATCTGTAAAAACAGATGAACTAATCTGTATTTACAGATTAGTAATATGTTTAAACAGATTAATTAATCTGTGTTTACAGATTAGTAATCTGTTTAAACAGATTAACTAATCTGTATTTACAGATTACTTAGTTAATCTGTAAAACAGATTGGTAATCTGTTTAAACAGATTAGTAATCTGTTTTTACAGACTAGTTAATCTGTAAAAACAGATTAGTATTCTGTAAATACAGATTAGTTAATCTGTTTAAACAGATTACTAATCTGTAAATACAGATTAGTTAATCTGTAAAAAAAGATTAATAATATGTTTAAACAGATTAGTAATCTGTAAAAACAGATTAGTTAATCTGTAAAAATGGATTAGTAGTCTGTTTAAACAGATTAGTAATCTGTAAAAACAGATTAGCAATTTATTTAAACAGATTAGTAATCTTTAAAAACAGATTAGGAATCCATGGAAATATACTACGGTGTGACGGCTCTACGCTGCCGTAAATTTCGCTTGAAGATAGCCTTCAATAAAATAAACATTGCTTCACCTTCATTTATACACATTTCAGTGCGTAAGTTTTATTAAATTGCCACTTTTCACACGTTCGGGGCTACTTTTAGTACTTTAAAACGCAGTTTTATGCACTCACCGGAAACATTACCGGATACCGGACTTTTTACCGGCAAAAAATATATCCGAGTTGGGATAAAATTTATTCTTCAGTTGCACCTGGATGTGATTCATACGCCAAACTGAAAACAAAAGCGTGTGCTCTTATTACCTGCATGTTTTTACTGAATTACCCGGTCGCGGCTATTTGTTTCGGCCACTTTAGAGAATTAGATGATGGGTTGCACATCGATACAGGGGCAATGGCATTTACACGTGAATATTGCATGAACACTGGTCGCTATGCCTAATATTTTGATCTATTCCATTCAGCTTTGGAAGCACAAATACACACGGTTATCCAAGAGCTGTAATTGCTCTTAGATAATTGATCATACATGCACTGTATTTTAATGTATTCTTCTGCTTCAAATTGTTTTACTTTGGATTCTCTGCTTCCATTTGCACATAATTTTTACAGTACTAATTTATCCAATATTTGTTCTTTGTTTATGTGCTTATAAACTAAATATGCAAACTTTTTGATTGTTAGTTTATCATTCATTGTTTTCATGTTTTACTGGGCTTTTATGACACTTTAATGGACCAAGCCATGTCATATCGGGTAGTATTACGGTGGATTATGCGCCACGGAAGCTGGAGAGAACCACCGAGCAGCGGCGAACCAATACCAAACACCCCAGCCCACTAACGCGACAGAAACAGGGTTAGCTACGGTTGAATGCAGGTGCAAAAACAGACCTGTAGTACACTTTAGCACACAAAACCACCATGCCTGTACATGGGCATTTGGAATTAATTGTCTTACCCAAGAAATCTCGAGTATAATTAATCGATAAAATTAAAAATAAAAATAATTGACAATGGTCCGGAGAGCATATGTACGGAGCCGGTGAGGTGACATATGTTTTTTTAAAATCCATACGCACGAATTAATAATCTGTGCACACGAAATATTAATCAGAGAGAACAAATGAATAATCCAAGCACGCAAACTAATAATTCATGCGCGCAGTTTAATAATCCGTGCATGAAGTAATAATCAAGGCAAACGAATTAATAATCCGTGCGTTTGAATTAATAATCCGTGTGCGTAAATTAATAATCCACGCACACGAAATGATAATCCATGCCAACAAAATAATAATCAATGCGAACGAATTAATAAAATCATTCACGTGAATTGTAATCTGTGCACACGAAATAATATTCCGTGCACACAAATTAATAAGCTGTGCAAATGGATTATTGGTCAGTAGTATGTCACGTACCTTTCGAGCAAGATCTGGTGGACCGCGCGGTGTACCCCGGAAGTGACGTTTTGGTTACCCGCGTGAGCGGCTATGTTGTGATTTCATTCTCATGGTGACGCGTGGTGTCACTGCACATGTGCAGCGCGTGTTGTTATGGTAATACGCGTTTCCGTCGTCCATTTTGTATATAGGGAACCGCCATCTTGTTTCTATGGTAGCACGTGGTCGCTAGGTGTCCCAAAGGCATCTAATAAGATGAGGGTATGTTTGGAGGGTACGTTCGATTCAATGGGAGTACAACGAATTACTCAAATGAACCCGAGACCGACTGCTGTTCACCCGAAATAACCGAAACGGACCCGAATTCTCTTAGAATATTGACCCTAATAGTACCACGTAGTGGTATAAGATCTATAAGAGATGTGCTCCTTATCTAGCTCGAATTCCATCAGAATCCTCGTTTACAACTACATATTTTATAACATATCTGTTCTACTTGACGTCTATCTACTCTAGTATACTAATTTATCCCTGATTGTCCTTGTAGATTCTTATGCCTTTTCTACCCATGATATGATATGGCATTGTCCGTGCATTCCTGGCTCTCCCTTACCTTAGTAGATTATTTGGCTTGTTCTACCCGTGCTATGACTATTATCTGCACTAGTCTACCATTATCTGGCTTACCAGTAGACCTAGACATAGCTGCAATTGATACTTTCCCGACGGGCCATCTGCGCCCCGTTTTCTTCGTGTAAGGCCATGAGGGCTATGAGGACGCCAAAGGCTAGTCCTATTCCATAATGGGGTACCAGTAATGGATTGCCCATGGGGTGGGGGTCCCCAAATTACCGAGATGAGGCCATAGGGCCATGATGGCTATGACGTCTTCATAGCCCTCGTGACCTCCTACGATGAAAAAGGGTACCCAAATACCGCGATGAGGATGAGAGTAATGGCATTTCCTTATTGCACTCATAACCCTCATGGCCTCATACGATGAAAGGGGATTCTGATTCTGAAAGCCATCCAGATGCAAGAAAGGGATTCCAAAATTGGAATTCTGTGGACCGTTCCAACCAAATACCGAGACGAGGATGAGAGCAATGGCATTTCCTTGTGGCACTCATAGCCCTTATGGCCTCATTCGGTGAAAAGGGGATTTTGAAGGCCATCCAGATACTAGAAAGGGATTCCAAAATTGGGATTCTGTGGACTGTGGGGACAAATGTGGAGATGAGGATGAGAGTAATGGCATTTCCTTATGGCCCTCATAGTCCTCATACGGTGAAAAGGGGATTCTGAAGGCCATCCAGATACTAGAAAGGGATTCCAAAATTGGGATTCTGTGGACCGTGGTGACAAAATACCGAGATGAGGATGAGAGTAATGACATTTCCTTATGGCCCTCATAGCCCCCATGACCTCATACGATGAAAACGGGGCACCGATGGCCCGTCGGGTAAGTGTCACCTGTAGCTATGTCTGGGTCTACTGGTAAGCCCAACAAATAGTGTAGATAATAGTCATATCACGGGTAGAACAAGCCAAATAATCTACTAAGGTAAGAGAGAGCCAGGAATACATGGACAATGCCATCATATCATGGGTAGAACAAGCATAAGAATCGACAGGGACAGTCAGGATAATCAGTATACTAGAGTAGATAGAAGTCAGGTAGAACAGATAAAGTATAAAATATGTACTACTGAACGAGGATTCTTATGGAATTCGAGCTAGATAAGGAACACACCTTTTATGGATCTTATAACACTACATGGTGCTATTAGGGTCAATATTCTAAAATAATTCTGGCCCATTTTGGTGATTTCCGGTGAAAATAAGTCGTTCACGGGATCATCTGGGTAACTCGTTTTACTTCCATCGCATCGAACATACCCTCCAAACATACTCCCGTCTTATTAGATGCCTTTGGGTTACCTAGCAGCCGCGTGCTACTATACAAACCAAGATGGCGGCGTCCTGTATACAAAATGGATGAAGGAAACGCGTATTACCATAACAACACGGGCTGCGTATGCGCAGTGATACAACGTTTCACCATGAGGATGACATCACAACATGGCCGACCAAGCGCGTTACCATGACAACACAAAATGGCGGCACCCAGTCACGTGACTATGACGTCATTTCCGGGGTCCACCGCGGAGTTCACCAGATCTTGCTCGAAAGAAACGAGCACCACTCCTTTGATCCATGCACATGAATAATAATCCGTGCGCATGAAATGAAAGATATAAAAACTATGGTATAGGTTATTAAGTCAAAATGGCATCCATCCTGTGACCTTGGTATACTGGCATCCCACCATCTTAACGCTGAAATAGCAATTCTTAGGTCTACTTGTTCTTGTTTGAACCTAAGTTATCTAGGACCCTTCGGCCCTCGGTCGCTACCCGCCTCCTCATATCTTCAAAAAAGGAAGGTCAGGAGGGGTAACCTAATGACCCGAGGTCCGTCCTTGTTAGGCATGCTTCCCCTTTTTTAACGTGCGATAGGCGAGTTAGGACGAAATGAAGTCTGCGTAAGACCTCACATCGCTGCACTCTGGGCCTGTGGCAGTAAGTAGGTGTATGCATGCGTGGTGGGAGAGGGGGGATCTCTTGTTGAGACGTGGTGGCGCAAAAATATGTCAGCAAAGATATAAAATTCAGATGTCTAAAAGGGCCTATAAAGCAGCCATCGAAAAGTACTTCGCAATGCCGGGGGAATTTGGGATGGGACGTCACCTAAGGTTGACTGGGATGGCAACATATGCCTATGCTTGTCCGCTACATGTCTAATCTTGGCGATATTATATATATTTTTGGCAGGCCATGGGAAGGTTGGGATCAGTGGCGGGGGCATGCGAAAATGCACATAGCTCGCCCCCAAATAGAGTTACATTGCATCCCCCCCCCCCCCTTCATAATAAATACAAACTGCCACATATGATTTCGACCCCCCCCCCCCCCCCCCCCCCCCACATTTCCATTTGGAGACTTCAAAACTGTTGATATAGCTTCGAAATTTGAGACTATTTCAGAGAGTCTCAGGCCCTTACCGTCAAGTTACCGATAATCTCGCCATCCTCCATTAGGCTCCAGAATCGCTCTCAAAGCTTCACAGTTAAAACTGAAAAATTTACCGAGGAAGGATAACCGGCCCCCACCAATGGCCTTACCTCCTCTAAGGAGGCTTCAGAGTCGCTTATAGAGCTCCAAAAAAATTATAATTCGGGGAGAGTCCCGAATCCGGTGGCGGTGCTGCAGGAGGTCATGAAGGGGCATTTGCCCCCGACCACAGTCTTTGCAGCCACCCCCTCCCCCCTCTCTCTCTCTCATTTGCCCCTCTCCAAAACTGTCACATCCAGCCACCCTCTCTTACGCACACAGTGACTCTCTTTTCTTTATTTACATACAAACTCAGCTGATAAACATAAATCCACTGGAATTTTGCAAGTTCGGATGCAGTTACTTATGAGCCATGTACGTTTATAAACCTTGTCTCTAAAATTTGGGTCATCCAAAAATGTGGCGATCTACCCTAAAAGCCACCAGAAAACTTGATTCAAATGCACAGTGATTTTGTTTTGTCTGGGGGGCGACTCCCCGCCCTCCACTCCCGGGGACGGCATGTCGGCTTCTCCACTCAGGATACCCCTCCATACGGAACATGTCCACTACTTGCAGTCTCCACCACCCATCCCCCCCCCCCCCCCCCCCCCGCAAATACCACCGCCAGGTCACACAAATGGGAGAGGGTGATTCACCTGACTACACCCTTCCCTTCCTGTCTGCGGTCTTTGAAATATACACGCGTCATATCGCTCCCCCTCCATTGGAATTCTCCCCCTATAAAGGATTCTTGTTCCGCCACTGAACAGGATTCCCATGCATGTAAGTATATATAGCAGGTCCGTCTTTTGGGACAGCGGGGGTGGGGGTCCTGCTACCTTATGTTTTAATCCGTGCGCACAAAATAATAATCAGAGCACACGAGTTAATAATCCGCGGAGGCGAATTGATAATCGGTGCATACAAAATAATAATCCGGGCACAAGGATTATTATTTCGTGTGCACGGATTATTATTTCGTGTGCGCGTATTATCATTTCGCCGCACGTTATATTTATTCTAAGTAGTATGAAATGTGCCAAATGAGCCCCATCTGGGGGACTTCGGGGGGGGGGGGGGGGGGGGGGGGGTAGCATACCGCAGAAGTGACAGCATACCGCGGTGTATTGTGGGTGTCACGTGGGTTGTCATAGAAGCGGAGGAGAGCGGGCATGTTGTGACCTCATCCCGATAGTGATACGTGGTTTTAGTGAGCATGCACATTGGAGACTACCATCTTGGTTTCTATGTTAGCCTGTTGTTGCCATTTGACCCAATGGCCTCTAAACAGACGGGGCCTCTTCTAAGGGTGTGTTCGATTCAACGGGAGTCTTGCGAATTACCAAAATAAGCTCGACAGTTACCCCAAATCACCGACATCGACTTCATGTTACCGAAACAGAGTCGCGCGAAGTGTTATATGACCCATAAGGGGTATTTTCGATTGATGAGGTATGTACTCCGGTAGAACAAAAGAGCCCCATACTTGGAGTAAGATCGGTGTTTTGTTACTATAATTAAATTTTGTGGCGTGTTCTGACTACTCTCTGACCCAGGTATTCAAATGCAGGAGTTAGTACGCATGGCATAGCAGACGTGCATCAGTCAGGTCCTTAGGCAAGTTATGGCTACATGAAGAATAAGCAAGTAGAAGGGAATGGGTGGTGGTAGAGTGCATAGTAAGTAGACAACAGAAAGGGGAAGTGGGAGGGAATGGGTAGTGTTAGCACGAATGGCGTAGCAATCAGACATCAGGTAGGCCCTCGGGCATGTCAGGGCTTAGGAAGAATAGGGAAGTTGGGGGGGGGGGATGGGTAGTGCTGGCATGCAAGACGTAGCAAGCAGATACCAATAGGCCCGTTGGTATGTCAGATTTTAGAAAGAATAGGAAAGTGGGAGGGAAATGGATGGTATTGCTATGCTTGGAGAAGGCAGCAAACATCAGACAGGGTCTTGGGCATGCCAAGACTTAGAGATAGGAAGGAAAGGAAGTAAGGATAAGGTGAGTAAATTGTGAAGTGGAAGTTGGACCCCGGGTTGGGATATTTACGGCCATGTTACATAGAGATACACTTGTGGAATCTCTTTCTGTTACTTGACTGGCCTTCAGGATGCCCTTTTCATGATATGAAAAGCCGACTGCAATGAGGGACAACTTGCCATTCTACATATCCTCTGGGTCATAAGGACCACGAGAAAATTCTTAGTGAGCCACAATTCGTCATTCCTCATATTCTCATATTTAGGGATGACGTTCCATGGAATCTTCTTTATTCTTCTCGTGTCGCACACCAACATCAAAATATCTGGCGATGTTTGTCACCTTAGGTAATATTTTGTAACTGGCCCTTTTGGGAGCCTAAGGAGGGCCCTAAATGTGGTCCGATTGGGACGGTTGAGGTGTCAATCTTCTTTATTCCTCGGGGCCACCCATCAACACCAAAATATCCTGTGATTTTAACCTGCTTTGGAGATATTTTGTAACTGGCCCTTTTTGGGGCCTTAGTAAGGCCCCTAAATGTAGTTCGATTGGGGGTGGTTGAGGTGTCAATCTTCTTTATTCCTCGGCGGCCACCCACCAACACCAAAATATCCCGTGATTTTTACTTGCTTTGGTGATTTTTTGTAACTGGCCCTTTTGGGGGCCTTAGTAGGGCCCCTAAATGTGGTCCGATTGGGGCGGCTGAGGTGTCAATCTTCTTTATTCCTCGGGGGCCACCCATCAACACCAAAATATCCCGTGATTTTAACCTGCTTTGGTGATATTTTGTAACTGACCCTTTTTGGGGCCTTAGTAGAGCCCCTAAATTTGTCTGATTGGGGTGGTTGAGGTGTCAATCTTCTTTATTCCTCGGGGGTCACCCATCAACACCAAAATATCACATGATTGTAACCTGCTTTGGTGATATTTTGTAACTGGCCCTTTTGAGGCCTTAGTAGGTCCCCTAATTATGGCCCGATTGGGAGGTTGAGGTGTCAATCTTCTTTATTGCTCGGGGGCCACCCATCAACACCAAAATATCCCGTTATTTTAACTTGCTTTGGTGATATTTTGTAACTGGCCCTTTTGGGGGCCTTAGTAGGGCCCCTAAATGTGGTCCGTTTGGGGCGGTTGATGTGTCAATCTTCTTTATTCCTCGGGGGCCACCCATCAACATCAAAATATCCCGTAATTTTAACCTGCTTTGGTGATATTTTGTAACTGGCCCTTTTGGGACCTTAGTAGGGCCCCTAAATGTGGTCCGATTGGGGCGTTTGAGGTGTCAATCTTCTTTATTCCTCGGGGGCCACCCAGCAACACCAAAATATCCCGTGATTTTAACCTGCTTTGGTGATATTTTGTAACTGGCCTTTTTTGGGGCCTTAGTAGGGCCCCTAAATGTGGTCCGATTGGGGCGGTTGAGGTGTCAATCTTCTTTATTCTTCAGGGGCCACCCAGCAACACCAAAATATCCCGTGATTTTAACCTGCTTTGGTGATATTTTGTAACTGGCCCTTTTTGGGGCCTTACTAGGGCCCTAAATGTGGTCCGATTGGGGCGGTTGAGGTGTCAATCTTCTTTATTCCTCGGGGTCCACCCATCAACACCAAAACATCCTGCGATTTTAACCTGCTTTAGTGATATTTTGTAACTTGCCCTTTTTGGGGCCTTAGTAGGGCCCCTAAATGTGGTCCGATTGGGGCGGTTGAGGCCACCCATCAACACCAAAATATCCGGTAATTTATTTATTGGTGCTTAAGGTCACATATTTCTTCACAATGGCTAACCATGACCGTGACAGTTTTAAGGGTGGAGGAAGCAAGAGTATTCGGAGAGAACCACCGAGCAACGGCGAGCAACTGTCAACTCCCCAACATACCAACTCCACACAAGCAGGGTTAGCATTGGCTGAAGACAGGTGCACCATCGACGTGCACTACGCCTTAGTACACGCCACCGTGCCCCCACGCGAGCAATGGGGGTGAAGTGTCTTGCCCAAGGACACAACGCGCTTGCCACAGGTGGGATTCGAACCGAGGACCTCTCGGCTTGCAGCCTGCACCTCTACCAACTGAGCCCCCCCCCCCCACCCCCACCCCCATTAACCCATTATCTAACGCTAGTAGCAGACGATACTCGTCAAAAAAATTCTCGTGTAACTAAAAATTTTCATTTTTTGCATCCAAAACACAGGGTGTTACCCCTCATTGGAATGAGCGCAACGCGCTCGTTCGAATGAGGGGGTCATAACCTATGTTTTGGAAGCATAAAATGTAAATATAAAAAATACGGAATAGCGATTTTTTGTGTACGGTGCTGGCCGTTTTTGGCCGTTATTTTAGGTAAAGGGTTAAATGCATTTTGACCAATTACTCTCAGCCCCAAGGAAGGGACAAACTGACCTGGGGGCAATGATTAAAAAGATAGCTAAGTTGTTATAACAAGATAGCTAAGTTGTTATAACAAGTTAGCTAAGTTGTTATAACAAGTTACTAAGTTGTTATAACAAGTTAGCTAAGTTGTTATAACAAGTTAGCTAAGTTGTTATAACAAGTTAAGCTAAGTTGTTATAACAAGTTAGCTATGTTGGTATAACAACTTAGCTAAGTTGTTATAACAAGTTAGCTAAGTTGTTATAACAAGTTACTAAGTTGTTATAACAAGATAGCTAAGTTGTTATAACAAGTTAGCTAAGTTGTTATAACAAGTTAAGCTAAGTTGTTATAACAAGTTAAGCTATGTTGTTATAACAAGTTAGCTAAGTTGTTATAACAAGTTACTAAGTTGTTATAACAAGTTAGTTAACTTGTTATAACAACTTAGCACAGGTAAAAAAAATACATCAACTGGCGTCAGAACGCTGCCGTACATGTGACCTCTCATTGGAATGAGTTCAATGAGCTCGTTCCAATGAAGGGTCACATGATATGGTTTTGTTGAAATATTTTGAAAAATTAAATTTTTTCAACTGCTCAGTTTCTATATTACGTGGGCGGATGCAGGCGGTTCGTTAGGTAAAGGGTTATTGAGGAGTCATAAAGTAGGTTTTTGAGGTTAAAAAGTAAAAAATAATGAAAATAGACTGGTAGTTTTTGTGAATAGCACTGGCTGGTTTTGGCCATTATGTTAGGTAAAGGGTTGACTGGCTTTCCCATTTAGAGTCTTTCAGTGCCCAAGTAGTGTGCTTGGTTTAGTATGGTTTTGCTTGTTGGTGCCAAAGGAAACTTACTCAAGATATGTTAGAACCCCTGTTATGATATACCATTTGCAATATAACCAGTGTCCTCTCTTGATTCTATGGCACTTGGGAAATTTGAAAGGAGATGTTCTTAATGATTTCCTGAGAAGTGTAGAATGTAGAATTAGGTGATGCATTTTCTGATATTCCTGATATATGAGCATTCCGTGTAATCTACTCTAACCTCATATATCCTTTGTTAACTAGCATCTAGCATTCCTTTTTAACATTTGTCAGTGGCCGATTGGTGTGTGTGGTTCAGTATAGTTTTACTTGGCCAAAGTATACTCTTGACATGGGTTTGAACCCCCTGCTATGTTATTTGGTCCTTTCTTGATTCGATGACACTCTGGAAATTTGCCGGATCTCAATGAAATTTTTAATGAAGATTGTTTATGGGGAACGCTTTCAAATGAGTCTCTAATCATATTTCTTACTTTTCAGACTTATCCCCCTTTTTAAATTCACCGTTTGCCTCGTAAAGTAGCCTATATTTTGTCTGTTCGCCTCATATTTCAGGTTTGGGTTATCAGATTTCAACAAATTTGGAATGGCGATATCTTCTGGGAAAGACTTTCAAATGAGTCATGTCCCTGCAGTAAAACAAAGAAAATATATACAAATCACCTCTCTACATATGGCATTATATCTTTGTTCTCTATCTCTTATGTGGATGGTCCAATCGTCACTAGACTTCAGTAACAGGTGTTTCTGGCCTTTACAGTTACTGAGGGGAGTTAATCTATGCTGTCAAACATAGACAATAATTTAACATCTCGCATGTCGATGATCTGATTGACACAAACTATTGGTAACAGGTGTATGTGGATCTCACGGCTTCTACTGGGTTGGATTTCTCTCTGCTGTAAAACAAAGACAAACCCCTCAAGTGTATATGCCTTGTATTGAAAATGTGTCCATCTTAGCATTTTCAGAGAAGAGGTGAGATGGGGTGGGGGTGCATATGCCATGCTTAGCATGCTCTTCTTAAAATTAAATGACTTTGTAGAGTTACTTTGGTGTTTTGAGTTTTAAAATGGGTTTGTGAACACTTCAAGGATTTTACACAAAAATGTTTCCCATTGAGATTTTGTTGCTGGGTCAGTCCATTGAGTAAGAGGTATTGTCATCTTACACAGCCTTATCCCTGACACTGGTATGTCAGCACCTCTGGTACAATCTGTTGTATTGAAATCTATCCATGTGTCCATCTGTACGTCTGTCCATCTGCATTCCGATTTCAATGAAATTTGGAATGAAAATTGTTTATGGGAAAGGTTTTCAAGTGAGTCATGCCCCTGTAAATTACCTCCCCTCTATTATGTCGAGGGGGGGGGGGGGCTGAGGGGGGGGCTTTCAATTAATTTTTAGCTCAACTTTGACGTAAGTCAAATTTGAGGTTATGTCATGTCCCATAGTCCGTCAGTCCATCTGTCCATCCATCCTTCTGTTCGCCAACAATTCAATATGGCTCGGGCTAGAGGACGTATTTATGAACCAATCTTGAGTACCTTTGTTATCACCGTGGGATGAGAATGAGTGTTTTGGGGTGCGGTCCAAAATTCAAGATGGCCACCAGCAGCCATTTTGTACCTTAGTAAGTGCAATCAGTTTTTTGTACAGAACTTCTGTTTGAAAGTTCTGATTCGAAAACAAATTTTTGTCTGAATGTTTAGTAACATGGAATATATCACATATAATAAAGATTTTTTTCTCATGTAGAAATTCTGCAAATTAGATGAACTTTGATTTTTTCAGTGCTACTTACACACAGTAAGTACACATGTCAGTACGGCTCGGGCTAGGGACTGTATTTATGAACCGATCTTCACAAAACTTCCTGGGTACCTTTGTTATCACCTTGGGATGAGAACAAGTATTTTGTGGGTGTGGTCCAAAATTCAAGATGGCTGCCGGTGGCCATTTTGTACCAAAATTAGGTTCAATGTTTTTGGTACAGAACTTCTATATGAAGGTTCTGATTTGAATAAATTTTTGAATGGATGTTTAGTAACATGGAATACATCACATATAATACAGGTTTTTTTCTCGTGCAGAAATTATGCAAATTCAATGAACTTTGATTTATTCAGTGCTACTTATACACAGTAAGTACACATGTCAATATGGCTCTGGCTGTATTTATGAACCAATCTTCACAAAACTTCTTGGGTACCTTTGTTATAACCTTGGGACGAAAACAAGTGTTTTTTGGTGCGGTTCGAAATTTCAAGATGCCAACCGGTGGCCAATTAGCCAAACTTTGATTTATTCAGTGCAACTTATACACAGTACGTGCACATTTCAATATGGCTCTGGCTAGAGGCATCTAACTGTCAGCCACCTTTATAATACTTTACCTGTACATTTGTTACAGGTTATGGTCAGTATTTATGTACAGACCTTTACAATACTTTACATGTGCCTTTGTTATCAGGTCATTACCTAGATGTTTGTCATTGCTGTGTCACATTCTATACATATACATGTCTTACACAAGTTGAGCTACAGTGTCATTGACACTTTCATTTGCTGGAAAACAAACAAGATAATTTTGCTGTTAAAATAGCCAATTTTTTGGTCTGTTCACCCAAGTGTTTGTGCCGAAGGAAATTATCTTGTTTTGGGTTTGATCCCCTTGCTATAACATTGACCATGGTTCAGATTGAGGTTCACAGAGGGAAATTTAGTGATGCTACCCTGCTGTGCATCACTAAATTCACCCTCTGGGTACCTCATTTTGCAGATGACAGCCTGCTTATTTTCTGGCTTGCTGAGATGCTAAAAAAATTTGATAACATTTTTGTTTGATTTTGTACTGCTGCATAATCAGACATAAAAAAGAACTGTTTCAATGTTGTAACATTCCTTTTTATATCTAATTTATGTGGACACTTCAAGAGTAGTGTAGCCTGCCACAAATCTGTAAAATTAATATTATTTGTAGCAGGCTACAAACCTGTTCAAATAGTGCAAAACATTAACCCTTTACCCAATGTAACAGCCAAAACCGGTCAGCACTATTCACAAAAATCACCAATTAATTTTCATTATTTTTTTCATTTTTTTGTCTCAAACACATAGATTATAACCTCACTTTTGAATGAGCTCATCAAGCTTGTTCCATTGAGGCATCATAACCTATGTTTTTGAGACAAAAAATGAAAAAAAATTAGTTATTCAAGAATTTTGTTTGTAAATGTTGTCTGCTTTTCATGTTAGGTAAAGGGTTAACATGGTAGTAAATGTTCTCTCTATAAATAGTTGTTACTTTATCATTTCAGTTCCTCTTTGGGACCATGAGATGTGAAGCAGTGCTTGTTTACTGTAGTAAACATGCTCTGTTCTTATGGTAAGATAGGACCTGGTCATCAATGCCTGGGGTGGAAGTCCTCTAAAATGGGCAACATGGGTATAAACAATTGGTTGGATTTGACTTTAATTATATCTGTGTTATGGTCATGATTAGCCATTATACAGAAATATGTGACCTTAAATACTAATAAATAATACTGTGGTAAACATTCTCTGTTTTACTGGTAAAATAGAATGCAGTCATTAATTCTTGAGGTGGAAGACCTCTAAAATGGGCAACATGGGTATGAACAATTGGTTGGACTTGACTTTAAATATATCTGTGTTATGGTCATGATTAGCCATTATACAGAAATATGTGACCTTAAATACTAATAAATAGTACTGTGGTAAACATTCTCTGTTTTACTGGTAAAATAGAATGCAGTCATCAATTCATGAGGTGGAAGACCTCTAAAATGGACAACATGGGTATAAACAATTGGTTGGACTTGACTTTAATTATATCTGTGTTATGGTCATGATTAGCCATTATACAGAAATATGTGACCTTAAATACTAATAAATAATACTGTGGTAAACATTCTCTGTTTTACTGGTAAAATAGAATGCAGTCATCAATTCTTGAGGTGGAAGACCTCTAAAATGGGCAACATGGGTATGAACAATTGGTTGGACTTGACTTTAAATATATCTGTGTTATGGTCATGATTAGCCATTATACAGAAATATGTAACCTTAAATACTAATAAATAGTACTGTGGTAAACATTCTCTGTTTTACTGGTAAAATAGAATGCAGTCATCAATTCTTGAGGTGGAAGACCTCTAAAATGGGCAACATGGGTATAAACAATTGGTTGGACTTGACTTATATCTGTGTTATGGTCATGATTAGCCATTATACAGAAATATGTGACCTTAAATACTAATAAATAATACTGTGGTAAACATTCTCTGTTTTACTGGTAAAATAGAATGCAGTCATCAATTCTTGAGGTGGAAGACCTCTAAAATGGGCAACATGGGTATAAACAATTGGTTGGACTTGACTTTAATTATATCTGTATTATGGTCATGATTAGCCATTATACAGAAATATGTGACCATAAATACTAATAAATAATACTGTGGTAAACATTCTCTGTTTTACTTGTAAAATAGAATGCAGTCATCAATTCTTGAGGTGGAAGTCCTCTAAAATGGGCAACATGAGTATAATAAGTAAATAAAAATAAATAAATATAATTTCAATATTATTTGTGTTTTTCAGCATAAGCACAGTCAGTTTCAGTCCACACCAAAAAGCACCCCTGCAAATTGTACTGTAAGGGGAGTTTCAGAATCCAACCATGTGGCTGTGTTATGCAATTTATCCACACCTGTTCCACTTCTTGGAGCTGGAAAAAATGTGAATACATTGTATAAGGCCCCACAAAGAAGACCTTCTGTTTCTCTAGCCATTTGTTTTGTAAAATTGCATGCAAGTGGATGGTTTTTATTTTATTTTTAGCTCAACATGTCTATTGAGATGGGTTGCATACCATCGTCCATCCATCCACAATTCCATTAGCACACCCTATAGGCCCTATAG
Organism: Pictodentalium vernedei; assembly: GCA_031216915.1. Classification (NCBI taxonomy): domain Eukaryota; kingdom Metazoa; phylum Mollusca; class Scaphopoda; order Dentaliida; family Dentaliidae; genus Pictodentalium; species Pictodentalium vernedei. The sequence continues at coordinate 150,935,632 of CM062292.1, forward strand.
GCCACAGCTCTCACCTGATCAGTTCCAAATTTTGTTTGTGGCTTTGGGACAATGTCCAGGTGGGAGCTATTGAATTTTTTCAAATTTTGTTAAAAAGATGACCGCCAGTGGCCATTTTAGATTTGGCATATAAATTGTCAACAATTCCATTGGCACACCCTACAGGCCGCATCTCTCACCCGATCTTTTTCAAATTTCATATGTAGCTTTGGTGTGATGTCTAGATGGAAATTATCAATTTTTTAAAAATTTTGTTTCAAAACATGGCTGCCAGCGGCCATCTTGGATTTGGTACATAAATTGTCAACAATTCCATTGGCACACCCTATAGGCCACATCTCTCACCCGATCAGTTTCAAATTTCATATGTGGCTTTGAGGCAATGTCTAGATGGGAGCTATTGAATTTTTCCGAATCTAGTTGAAAAACATGACTGCCAGTAATCATTTTAGATATGGCATATAAATTATCAACAATTCCATTGGCACACCCTACAAGCCACATCTCTCACCCGATCTTTTTCAAATTCCATATGTAGCTTTGGTGTGATGTCTAGATGGGAATTATCAATTTTTTTTTAAATTTTGTTTTAAAACATGGCTGCCAGCGGCCATCTTGCATTTGGTACATAAATTGTCAACAATTCCATTGGCACACCCTATAGGCCACATCTCTCACTCGATCAGTTTCAAATTTCATACGTGGCTTTGAGGCAATGTCTAGATAGGAGTATTGAATTTTTCCAAATCTGGTTGAAAAACATGACTGCCAGTAGTCATTTTAGATGTGGCATATAAATTATCAACAATTCCATTGGCACACCCTACAAGCCACATCTCTCACCCGATCTTTTTCAAATTTCATTTGTAGCTTTGGTGTGATGTGTACATGGGAGCTATCAAATTTTTCTGAATTTCATTGAAAAACATGACTGCCATCAGAACATCCTGCATTTGGCATATAAATTGTCAACAATTTCATTAGTGCACCCTACAGGTTGCATCCCTCACCCAATCTTTTTCAGATTTCATATGCAGGTTTGGTGTGATGTCTTTTCAGTAGAAAGATGATTGAATGAATGACTTGGCATTACTGGAGCTTTCTATTTAGTTCAGTCCCTTCTTGGACAAGGTGAGCTGCAGTTTCATTGACACTTGCATTTATATTTGTAATTAAATCTTTGCCATCAAAAGTTCATGCTCTTGGTTTGTTTTATGTTTCAGGCCTCATAATCTACAGAATAGCATGGGTGGTACGGTAGTGTATTTTGTCCCTTGAGTGCAAGAAGGCTTTGCAATGCTAAAGCATTGCAAAGCCTTGTTGCACTCAAAGGACAAATTTATCAATTTTATTAACTTGGATAAAATATCAGACATAAATCATTTAATTTTTATTTTTTTTAGTTTGCATTGGTTAAATATAAAAAAAGAACATGCAGGAGGGCCTGGAAAACAGATTTTTAACTTTTTTTAAGCCTAATATATGTAATTACTGGTGTTTCGACACTGATCTCTTCACAGCTGGATTGCTGGGACACCCGCAAAAAAACATGGCAACTTGATAACTCCTCCCATCAGTGATGTTTGATGACATGAAAGCTGTTACACTGTGACATCAAATGTCATGGTGTTTACCTACATGAAAGCTAGTTACACGATATCAACTTTACAATGTCTGTTTTTTGTTGATAATAACAGAAATTCATTGTTAACATTCAATTTGTACTGTCTCAAAATATGTGCACATCACCAACATATTCATTTTCCTGAAAATCGAAGTATATTCTTTAAAAGCAGTTGGGGAATGGGATGTATTGGCAACTTGAAAATCTTTGAGAATATTTTGGGGGGTTGAGCATTGTTTATTTATAGTAACATCCACCCCCTTAGGATGGTGGCGGTTGAGGCACTTTTCTACATGTTTCCATTGAAGGGCCCTGTGAAGCTTCAAGATTCAGTTTGATTCCGAATCTTAAGATGGTATTTAATTCGATTCAAAATCAGCTGTCCAATTCGTTTTTATGTCCCCGACACTCTCGGGGGGCATTTCGATTTCACCTTGTCCACCCATCTGTCCGTCCATCCATCCACCTGTCGTACTCTGTTAACTTTTCGTTTCCGTCCAATAACTAAAGAACCACTTATTTGATCAAATCATAATTTTAGGGGTTACTTGTGAATGACTAGACAATGCTTCCTTTCGATTTTGGTCCAGCTAGCCAATTCAATATGGCCACCATGGCATTATGACACCGTCAGGGGGCATATGCCACGCTATGCATTGCTCTTGACCCTTGGAATCTTTTCACTGGAATTTCGCTTGGTATCAGTCATCTTAGTCGTCTCACAAAACATTTAGCTGAGATAGAAATTGTTCATAAATAATATTGAAAACAAAGACTGAACGTAATTTCTGCTATATTAACATAAAAAGCATCTGTACCCATGCCACCATCCATGCTAATTCCAGTTTCACTAGTCACTACCACTGCTGAAAACAAGTTTAAAGTTCCCAAGCAGTATCGATGACAAGCTCAGGTTGCTAGCAGCTAGCCCCTGTACAGTGCACAGTACAGAATTCTTGCACTCATTTCTGTTTTTGCAAAAACTTCCTTTTTGGATAATATTCTTAACTACATCATCAAGGTATAACTTTGACGAAGGCATGCCTTGATGATGTAGTTGGAATATTCTGCCAGTCGAAGGCATGCCTTATGATGTAGTTGGAATATTCTACCAGTCGCACTTCAAGACGTCTGTATTCGATAGGAGGTTTGATTCGATTACCAATGACAGACATGATTCAATTCAAGATTTGATTCGAATCAAAAATATATGATTCGCAGGGCCCTAGTCCAGCAACTTTCCAGCAATCCGGTTTTAGAGAGATCAGTTGGTGCAGCACCCATGTTCATTATGCATACTTTTTATTCAAATGCCTGGTAAAAATAAAGTTGGCCCAGAGGCAGTTAAAAACCTGGTTCCATGTTCTGGTGGGTTTTTTTTTTTTACTATCACTCATACAAACAAACTCGGTTAGAAAATGGGAACACTGCTTGCTTCACTGGATGCCAACCTGTGGAAAAAGATTGTGTCAGATTAATATGCAGAGGAAGTGGTAATATAAAATGTGATTGTAGACCATCTGTTATATGCTCCAGTACCTATCTGAGATCTGTAGTAAAATAATGAACTCTGTGTACCCTCTTTATAATAATATCATCAACATTTACTGTTGAAGGTTCATATAATTTGTAAATTCAACAAAGATTAACTTTTTCAGTTCAGAGTCTATTTACCAGAATGATCACGATGAGTGTGTGTGTCGTGTCACTACCATACAATACAGGATGAATAACTTGTTGAATAACTGCCAAAAATGTTGAGTGTTTTTTTTTTCTGTTTGTGATAATATCAGCCCCTGACAATCAGTTTTAGAAAGCTCTTACAGAAAGAGATTTCCCTGAAATAATATCAGGGACTGGTGTCTTCACTGAATTGGATTTTATCAAGTTTTTTAGTATTATGTTGTCACATGATCAGGTTTGATAATCATTGAAAAAGAGATTTTGCTTTTTGCGGATAATATTAAAAGTTTAGATGTATGTCATGTGAATTTTATTATTTGTTCAGGAAATGAAAAAAAATGAATACATCACTTCTTTTAGCAAGGTTAGGAAAAAAAGAGAATTTCTTTGAGTATCACATATTGGCCAACGCTTATGGCCTAGGAGATGTTTCCAGTTAAACGTCATTTTTCTGTTCAGGCATACAAGTCGAGACGTTTTTCTGTATCACATAATACAGCACAGCCAAATGCCACAATGTAAGAATGTTGCACGAGAGAATGATGCATTTTTGTAAACAAAAATGTTATTTATATTTTCTAGAATTTTATATGAATTCTTAAAATTGTGCATTGATGCATTATGAAAGTATTTTTTTGCATATTTAGTTGGCAATTCTTAAACTGTGACATTTGAAATGTGCAGTGAGGAGACTATTATCAAACCTGAAGATAACCAGGCACAAGGAGAAATTTAGAAAGCACATCAGTTATGTGGAAACAAGAGGTTTTCATGTTATGAAAATGACTTTAACCTAGACTAAATGTGCTTTTCCTGGTAGTGCTCATTAATTCTTAACCTGCTGAGTATTTTCAAAATATTTTTCATGAAATCTAGTCATGACTGCTGTGAAGCATCCATGACTAGAATTAATGGAAAACTCATCTAAATTTAACTCAAGAAAACATTGGTCAAAAAATCCATTCAATTTACAGGGGGTAATTGTATTAAATGTGCCCAAATGATACCCAGTTCAGTGGCAAGATAATCATATCTTATGTAGTAATCAATATGCAAAGAGTTAACCCTTTACCCAACGTAACGGCCAAAACCGGCCAGCGCTATTCTCAAATATCGCCAATTAATTTTCAGTATTTTCATTTTTTGTCTCAAAAACATAGGTTATGACCCCTTGTTGGAATGAGCTCATCGAGTTCGTTCCAACGAGGGGTCATAACCTATGTTTTTGAGACAAAAAATGAAAAAAAAATAGTTACTCAAGAATTTTTTTTGCAAGTGTCGTCTGCTTTTCATGTTAGGCAAAGAGTTAATGTATTTGTGCTTTGTGATATTTGCTGATCAACAGTGTTTCCTCATCGTGTTCATCTAACCTAACTTTAAATACAAAACTTCCAATTTTGCCTCAAAAACAGGACTCATGGTACTAATCGGATGATGAGCCCTGTTTTTTTGGTGAAAATGGAAATTTTGTAGTAAGGTAAAGATTAAACAAAACTCAAAAAACCTCATTTGTCCCACCCATTTTCCTTGATTCTCTCAGTTTCTTGTAAATAGTATCCGATTGTGGCATTTTGTCATCTTGCCAGTTTGTTGCTGTGGCAAAATTACCTGTGGCATCATGTCGCGCTGCATAATGTCATGCGGCAAAATGTGGGTCACCACTTTATTACATCACGGGCAAGTAGAATCAACTTAGACTTTTAAGGTATTAATCAGTGATTAACTGGTTGAGTGCTAAAAGCCACTATCAGGGTTTTCAGAAAAATTAGAGTACCTGAGCAAAAGCCATCATTTTCTTTCCTCGTGTTTCATATTTTGTCAAATGTAAATAATATTATGCTTATACAAAAATGTTTTATTAAAAATTATTGGAGAGTGCCCGTAGGAACTCTCCAATAGTTTGTAATAAAACAAAATTTGAATAACAAATTCAGACAGCCAAAATATCTATCCCTCAACCATTTAACCCTCCGCACACTGATGTTGAATTATCAATATTTCAAGCTGTAGCTTTTCCCATAATGCAACTCAGAATTTATCCAATTTAATCTTGTTAAGATTAAATCGGTTAAATTCCTAGTTGCATTGTGGGTAAACTTTGCTGCTTGAATTACAGTAGTTTCACCTCAGTGTGCAGAAGGTTAAACTTTGAAGAATTTCATTGAGAAGTGATATTTTGAATATGGTTTGACAAAAACTAACATTTAAAAAAACTAACACGGTGATAATTATAATTAATTCCTCATTTGATGTAACTTCAGATTTTTTAGAAATAAAATCAAGAAAATATAAGATGTTTATCAAAATCAGTCGCAGATGAGTCTTTATCCCAACATTTTACAATATTATATGAATGGAAATAATTCCGGTAAAAGATGTTTGAAATAATAATCCTTTTGGTCCTGTCGCCAGTCTGGGAGGGTCTTGGTTTGTTTGAACAAATGCAGGGTTCCCACTCAAGTGAAAAGCTCTTGAATTTTGGCCCCTTTCTTGAAAGGTGCTTGAATTTGTATCTATCCTTGAAAAGTACTTGATTTTCCACCACCCTCCATGAAAAGTACTTAAATTCAGTTTAATTATAACCTCTAAGATTAGAAGTTTCATGATAACCCGCCCCACATACATGCAATACCACAAAAGTGGTCAGAAACAAACTAGCTAGATATATATTGTCCCTTGAGTGGAACAAGCCACTAGTTGCAATGCTTCAGCATTGCAGATGGTGCCTTGTTGCACTCAAGGGACAGTATATATCTGGCTAGTTTGGTTCTCCATAATCAGGTCCTAGAGGCTGAAATTCTTTGTGTTGTTCATGGTGTCGTAAGTTCATATCAGCATTATAATAGTCCTTGAAAATCATGGTCAGAATCCTTGAAAAGCGCTTAACTGGTAGAGTGCTGAATTATTTTTGGCCATCAAAATTTGTTCACAGGTCTTTGCCTTGTTACAATTTATGGGAGAGTGCCTAAAGGCACTCTGCCATAAATTGTAACAAGACAAGTCCCTACAGACTAAATAATACCACTTCAAAGATAATATGAAGCACATCCAGTCATCCACTGAGTATAAAGCTTCAAGTTGCAGTACTTTCACATCAGAGTAAAGCCCAAATATGGGCTTCCAGCACTCTACCAGTTAATAGTGCTTGAATTTGATTCTCTGATGCCAGTGGGATCCATGAAATGTAATGTTTAACCCATCACCTAATATAACATCCAAAACTGGCCACACTATTCACAGAAATCACCATTCAAATTTTCTTTACTTTTTCATTTGTTTCTCAAAAATATAGCTTATTACCCATCATTGGAGCTGAAGATATTTATTCAAGACATTTTTTTCCAAATGTCATTTGCTATCCATATTGTTTAAAGTATCAATTAACTCTTAACCTGCTGAGTATTTTAAAAATATTTTTCATCAGATCTAGTCATATCTGCTATGAAGCAGCCATAACTAGATTTGATAAAAATACATGAAGATTTTACTGTAGAAATCCCCTGTCAAAAGGTTGATAAAAATCGCAGGGGAAAATTTGGTTAAACATGCTCAAATATTACTTATTTCAGTGGCAAGAAATTCTATGGACTGGGTGGGAACATCTGCCAGCAGCATGCAAGGAGTTAAACTGCATGCTCTTTCTCGAGTAAGATATGATGGTAAACAACATGCTAAATGTTACTACAGGGCTCTATTTTACACCAAATTTTTAAAAAAGTGCCCACATACCCCTCTCAAAAGAAGGGGGGTATCCCCTCCCATACACACCTCTTTTCAGCTCTTTTTACTTTGGACAGTCCTTTACCATTATGAAAACAAATGTGCCACATAAATACACAGAACGACACATGTCTGTGAATGAGTTAATCGGTATGGCATGAGATACAGAGTGCAAGGATAAAATGAGAGGTTGCACGCCTCGAGTTTTATCCTTCCACACTGGCACAAGTGCCATATCTATCAACTCATTCACACATGCGTGTCATTCTGTGTTTATTATATGCCTTCACGTCTATAAAACAATTATTAAAAGGACACTCAGCAATTCATTTGACAACTATCAATAAAAAGAACACATTTTATCACCAACCAAATTTGCGAGGGAAACCTGTGTTAGTATTTCGTCCCCTAGGTTCCAATGTGTTTTATGTGCCTACTGGCACTTAAAACACATTGGAACTCAGAGGATGATTTTCACTTATCGGTAGGGATTAAAATTGTAATTGTGGTGCACGATTTGTAGAAAATTCCAGTGATATTTCGACTCTTATTTAAAAATAGTCTGTCAACGATTTCCCTTCCACTCAAAATGTATGTGCAGAAAAGATTTTCATTTTCTGCAGAGTTTTTTTGTGTTGCTGTAGATGGGGATTTCATAGAACAGGCAAGTTTTTTAAAATCCTATATACGTGGTTGCGAATGATGTTGAAGATACATGTGAAAATAGATATTTTTACCATAAAAAATATCGCTTTTGTAAGGAAAGACTCAAAATGTATGCAGTCATTTTTATTCATTTATAGATATTTCTTCTGTAAGAACTGTGCAATTAACAAGTAGTTTTTTGAACACAACTTTTTCTCTATGTTTGCAGGAATGTCTTGACTGTCTTATACACAAGTCATTTAGGTGCATTACCTGCTTATATTTATTTTGATGCACACTTTGGAAATTTGGGAAGCATAAGTTTATTTTTGGCCATTGGTGGTGCTTTTGGCAATGTTTGTAAACAACTCAATACTGAAAGCTGTTCAGTAAATGAAAAAAAAATGCTGTGCAGTAGTTGACTTGTTTCTTTGTTTAATTCTCTCCGCGATCTATTTGACACTTTGGTGAAAACTGTAGATTAAATTAATTTGAATAATTAGACCCTGTTCTCAACAAGAAGGGCAAACTTTGTTTGGCATGACTGCAGTAAAGTTTACCAAGTACTATAGATTAACTTGAATTGAATGAGATTTATTGGTCAGACCATGTGCACCATGTTTATATTTTTAACCCTTTACCCAATGCAGACGATATCGAAATTTATTATTTTAAATATCATTTTTTTTTATTTTTCAAAAAATTTCAACAAAACCATATCATGTGACCCCTCATTGGAACGAGCTCAATTAGCTCGTTCCAAAGAGGGGTCACATGATATGGTTTTGTTGAAATTTTTTGAAAAATAGTATTTTTTCAGCTGCAGAATCTGCATATTACACAGGCGGATGTGGTTGATTCATTGGGTAAAAAGTTAAGGTGAATAAAGATATTTTTAATTATCAAAACTATCGTGAAAGCTCTGAAAGAAAGGACCTTAACTGTATGATTACCGGAAGCCCATATTTGGGCTCTTTCTGAAGTGCAGTTACAAAAATTAAAATACCAGATGTTCTGTGCATGTGCTTCATATTCTTTTCAAAGAGTAATTATATTGTACTGGATTTGTCTTGTTACAGTTTTTGGGAGAATGCCTCTAGGCACTCTCCCATATCTTGTAACCAGGCCAAGACATGTGAACAAATTGTGATAACCAAAATAATTTAGCTCTCCACCAGTTGAGAGCTAAAGGTCATGTTAGGTTGTGTTTCTTTTCATGAAGTGTTGGCTTTGTTTTAGTCGCATGTAACAAGTCAGCAAGATGAGTTTTGAGGATTTTTTTTATTATGGGGGTTTAATGACACTTTTCACAGTCAGGCTCACCACATTGTCAGACAGTTTTACGGGTGGAGGAAGCTGGAGAGAACCACTGAGCAGTAGCAAGCAACTGTCAGACTCCCCACTGTACTAACTCCACACAAGCACAGTAAGCATTTGCTGAAGACAAGTGCACCATTGACATACAGTATGCCATGAGAGTAGTCAGGATTCAGTGCATTGCCCAAGGGCACAATTCAATTAACCCTGATGGGTTAGAAATCCACTGAGCCATTGTGCTCCTCCTGTCTACAAGCTTTGCTGTTTATTTCAGTCCTCACAGTCTTGTTTGGAGTGATAAAAAGTAATCCTGTGTGATCATATTTCATTTGACATCAATACAGATTTAAGCAATAATTATATGGGGTGCTGGTCAAAATGGCCCCTCGCCAAAACGGCCCCTGGAATAGGTAGTCAAAACGTCCCCACTTTTGGTCAAAATGGCCCCAGTGATTGGTCAAAATGGCCCCACTCATTGGTCAAAATGGCTCCATTCATTGGTCAAAATGGCCCCAAGTTGATAATATGATATCACAGACCAGATTGGGGCTGTTTTGACCAATCCGTGGGGACGTTTTATCCTCTCAAGTTGGTCATAACTGTTAGCATTAACAATAACGGCCCCAGTTTTGGTTAAAACGTCCCCACTAGTTGGTCAAAACGGCCACATTTATTGGTCAAGATGGCCCCAGTGATTGGTCAAAATGGCCCCAGTATTTGGTCAAATGCCCCATGTTGATACTATGATATTATTGACCAGAGTTGGGACCTTTTGACCAATCCATGGGGACATTTTGTCCTATTGAGTTGGTCATAACGGTCCCTTAGCTGGTCAAAACGTCCCCACTAGTTGGTGAAAATGGCCACATGCATTGGTCAAAATGACCCCAGTGATTGGTCAAAATGGCCCCAGTATTTGGTCAAATGCCCCATATTGATACTATGATATTATTGACCAGAGAGGGGACGTTTTGACAAACCAAAGAGTTTTTATTATCTTAAAAAAGCCAAAATGTCATGCCAGCAAGCCAGTTGAATAACAGTAACGACTGACTGAAACGTGAAAGAATAAACAACTAGTTAGCAAGAGAACTTTGAATATCACTTAAAATTCCAGTATTGTGCATATTAAATCCTATTAGTCTATGTAGATTCGTTCAGTGTTTGAAAGATGTTTGGGGGTGGGTGAGAGGGTTTGTGTGTGTGTGTGGGTATGTGTGTGTGTATAGTATATATTTTTGAAATTATATGTTTGTTTTGTTATGTATTTATATGGTAGTTTTAGTTGAGGGTGTATGTATGTGTGCCCGTGCTATGGGCGAGAGAGTGTGTGTGGGATGGGTCTGTCTTCCCGATGTTGTGGGTACCTAGACAATAGAGTTTGTGTCCTCACAGGGATTTCCTTTGTCCAATGTAATGTTCTCTAATAAATCCTGACTTTTGGACCACTGAAATAGTCACAAGAGACAGTTTCTCCAAATGGAATAGCTCATGATGCTACATGACTGTTTGAAATATAAAATACATGTATAATGCCTTGAGGAAGCATCACCAAGAAGGGGAAAACTGAACTCCACATTTCTTATGGGCCTTCTCTGGACTTTTTTTTTGCTTTGTTCACAACAGCCCAACTCACAAAGTGTAGATATATTCTATATATTTAGTTGGAGTTTACGTGACTAATTGGTTCACATGACCTCATGCAAGCTGCTACCATGTTGGACTGTAAAACAATAAAAAGTACCACAGCTGGCCTGAGACAAAGAGACTGGTTTAGGACCCTAATTAGATCCATTCTACATGAGTGAACCAATTACTTCACAAATACTTACACTATCAACCATTAAAAGTTTTCTGCTTAGAATATAATATAAAAGATAATTGATAAAGAAAGTCATGTAACAAAATCAATTGCATCCTGTGTCAGTCATATCAGTTATATTACTACCACTCAACACTATTGGATCTGTGGTTCAGTGGCAAATTAAACATTGGGACCATGGTTATCAAAATCCTTCAATGCCCTCTGTTTTACTGGTAAAATAGGACCCGGTCATCAATGCCTGGGGTGGAAGTCCTCTCAAATGGGCAACATGGGTATAAACGATTGGCTGGACTTGACTTTACCTCCATGATGCAGTCACAATTAGCCATTGTGCAGAAGTATGTGACCTTAAATACCAAAAAATCAAATAAATAAATAAATTATTCGTTGTTCACATTTCAGGTGTCGTAAATCAATTTTTAAATATTCACTATAATATAATAAACAAATTAATACAGTTAATCAACCTGGGTTATCATATTATGTCTAGTTAATGAAACCAGATCAGCTCGATCAAGCATTATGCCTATGGTGTCTTCTTTGATTGCCTGATCTGGCCTTGTCAACTCGACCAAAGGAAGCGCAGTGGTTATGGCATTGAACTTAACACCAAAGGTACACAGTTTGATCCCCACTAGGGGTAAATGCATTGTGTCCTTAGACAAGGCACTTAATCCCGATTGCCCATATGGGGGTACAGTGGCACTGTACACTAAGGTGTGATGCACATCTGTAGTGCACCTGTCTTGAGTTTAACCAAAGCTAACACTGCTAGGGTGGGGTGGGGTAGGAATATATCTTTGTTTGTTTGATTTATATGAAAATATTTGTATTATTCTTAAATTAGATGTTCAAAGAGTAGCATTTTGTATTTTCACATGTGCCATACCATATCATGTATTTTGGTAGTGCAATAAAGTATTCTATTCTTGTTGGGAAGTCGGACTTTGCTCGTCGCATCTCTGTGCATCTCTCCGGATATGCCAGCTTGGCACACCCATAAAAGTGTCTGACACCAGATGACCCTGGCTGATGAAAATGTCATTAAAACTAAAAAGAAAACCCAACAAAAAAAAACAACCACAAACTGAACAAAATATGATGACCCAAGGCCTAAAAAAGTTAAAAATCTGTTTCTCAGGCCCTTTTGAATGGTTCTTTGGGCTGCACATGCTCTCTTTTTATAACCAATGCAAACTTAAAATTAAATGGTTTATGTCTGATATTTTTTCCAAGTTAATAAAATTGATAAATTTGTACCTTGAGTGCAATAAGGTTTTGCATTGCTTTAGGCATTGCAAAGCCTTCTTGCACCCAAGGGATGAAATACACCACCACCCATGCTATTCGTTAAATTAAAACATAAAACAAAACAAGAACATGAACTTTAGATGGCAAAGAAATAATTACAAAAATAAAATAAAAAAAACTTCCGCCCACATGCAGTTTTACAAAAAATGGCCTGAGAAACAGAAGATCTAATCAATTGACTGTTGTAATAATTTGTTATTTTTGTTGTTTTATTAACGAAGCTTGTAAAATTGGAAGAATTTTAACGACTTTTAAGCTTATTTTAATTCACAAGGATTAGCAAACATATTGCACAACTTACATTAAAGCCTCTTCTTTGCCCAATAGCACTGGTATGTGGGATGATCTCTGTAGTGGCAACTTCATGGCTTCATTCTTCTTGAATACCAGGAATGTAAGTTTTCAAGATTTTTCCTGAACTTAGGATTTTTACAGATTTGGACCAAACGGGATTTGGAACCAGTGAGAAGAACTGTCTTTAAACCTTTGTGCTAGAGGCTGAAAACTGTCTCATGACCAGCATATCAACTTCAAGAAAGCTGTAGCTTTCAAGCCAAATCTTCTGTTTGCCCTAGATCCTTGGCCAGAAATGATGTGATTAAAAATTTCAGGACAGCATCAACCCCACAACTGAGGCTACAAGAGAGTGTTCGGCCACCAAAAGATCTTTACTGAGGTTTGATCTTGGGACCTCTGGCATGAGAGACTAGAACAGTTATCTTCTCAGCAATCTCAGTTCTGAGGTTGTGACAGACCGTAATATTTTTTATTCTATTAACATGGATTTGCTTATTAGCATGTATGCAGTTAAGATGTCCAATTTGTATAAAACATCTCATATGTGGTATGGTGTTGAAAAGTTCAATGCAATCAAGAGGGTTATTTTATTGACATATACTGGGTATCCAATTAACCCTTTCCCAACATAATGGCCAAAACTGGCCAGCACAAATCACAAAAATCATAATTCAAAGCCAAATTTGAGCTTATGCCATGGCCAGTCGTCTGTCTGGCCGTCTGTTCGTCAACAATTCAATACGGCTCGGGCTAGAGGCCGTATTTATGAACCGATCTTTACGAAACTTCTTCGGTACCTTTGTTATGACCGTGGGACGAGAACGAATGTTTTTGGGTCCGATCTGAAATTCAAGTTGGCCACTGGCAGACATTTTGTACAAAATTAGGTGCAATCGGATTTTTGCGCAGAACTTCCATATGAAAGTGCCGATTTGAATAATTTTTTTGTATGAATGTTTAGTACCATGGGATACATCACATATAATACAGGTTTATTTCTCGTGTGTAAATTATGCAAATTAGACTAACTTTGATGTATTTAGTGTTACTTTCAACACTGTAAGTGCAAATGCCAATAGGGCTCGGGCTAGAGGCTGTATTTATGAACCGATCTTTACGAAACTTCTTGGGTACTACCATGGGACGAGAACGAGTGTTTTGGGGTCCGGTCCAAAATTCAAGATGGCCGATGGCAGCCATTTTGTACAAAATTAGGTGCAATCAGATTTTTGCACAGAACTTCCATATGAAAGCGCTGATTTGAATAATTTTTTTGTGAGAATGTTTAGTACCATGGGATACATCACATATAATATGGGTCTTTTTCTCGTGCAGAAATTATGCAAATTAGATGAACTTTGATTTTTTCAGTGCGACTTACACACAGTAAGTACACATGTCAATACGGCTCGGGCTAGAGTCTGTATTTATGAACCGATCTTCACAAAACGTCTAGGGTACCTTTGTTATCACCTTGGGACGAGAATGAGTGTTTCTGGGTGTGGTTCAAAATTCAAGATGGCTGCCAGTGGCCATTTTGTACCAAAATTAGGTCTTATCGGTTGTTTGTACACAACTTCTATATGGCTCAGGCTAGAGGCCGTATTTATGAACCGATCTTTATGAAACTTCTTGGGTACCTTTGTTATCACCGTGGAATGAGAACGAGTGTTTTTGGGTGTGGTCCAAAATTCAAGATGGCCACCAGCAGCCATTTTGTACCAAAATTAGTGCAATCAGTCTTTTGTACAGAACTTCTGTATGAAAGTTCTGATTTTAATAAATTTTTGTATGAATGTTTAGTAACATGGAATACATCACATATAGTACAGGTTTTTTTCTCGTGCAGAAATTATGCAAATTAGATGAACTTTGATTTATTCAGTGCTACTTATACACTGCAAGTGCACATGTCAATACAGCTCGGGCTAGAGGCTGTATTTATCAATCGATCTTCACGAAACTTCTTGGGTACCTTTGTTATCACCTTGGGACGAGAACGAGTGTTTCTGGGTGCGGTCCAAAATTCAAGATGGCTGCCAGTGGCCATTTTGTACCAAAATTAGGTCCAATCAGTTTTTTGTCACAACTTCTATACAGCTTGTATTTATGAACTGATCTTCACGAAACTTCTTGGGTACCTTTGTTTTCACCTTAGGACAGGAACGAGGGTGTTTTGGGGTGCCTTTGTTATCACTGTGCTATGAGAACAAATATTTTGGGGTTCAGTCAGACCTTCTCTGGGACTCAAAGATTTCTTTTCTAGTTTAGAATCTGACTGTCACCCACCTTTACAATACTTTACCTATACATTTGTTACAGGCTACGGTCAGTATTTATATACAGACCGTTACAATAGTTTATATGTACCTTTGTTATCAGGTTGTTACCTAGATGTTTGTCATTGCTGTGTCACATACTGTACATGTACATGTCTTAACAAGTTGAGCTACAGTGTCATTGACACTTTCATTCATTATTTTTTTCATTTTTTGTCTCAAAAACATATACACAGAATGACATGCATGTGTGAATGGGTTAATCGATATGGCACAGGTGCCAGAGCAGAAGGATAGAACGAGAGGCTGCAGGCCTTGGGTTTTATCCTTCTGCGATAGCATAAGTGCAATATTGATTAACTCATTCACATGTGCGTATCATTCTGTGTTTATTACATGCCTTTACATCAATGAAAAAACATTATTAGAAGGACACTCAGCAATTCATTTTGAACACATTTATGGCCAACAAAATTTGTGAGGGGAAATTGTGTTACTCTTTCGTACCCTGAGTTTCAATGTGTTCTATGTGCCTATTGGCACATAGAACACATTGTAACTCAGGGGACGATTTTCAGTTATCGCCAGCAATTCAAATTGTAATCGTGTTGCACAATTTGTAGAAAATTCCAGTGAAATTTCGCTTCTATTTAAAAATAGTCCATCAACGATAACTGTTCTGCATATTTGTGCGGAACAGATTTTCATTTTCCGCATGGCTTAGTGTTGTTGTAGATGGGGTTTACATAGAATAGGTGTGTAATAAAATATTCCAAACATTTCAACAAAACCATATCATGTGACCCCCTTACTTGTCAAGCTTGTTCCAATGAGGAGTCACACGATATGGTATTGTTGAAATTTTGTGAAAAATTTGAGAAAAAAAAATATTTAAAATAACAAATTTTGATATCATTGCATGTTGGGTAAAGAGTTAAAGGGGTTGGTTACACCATCTAAATGAAACCACATTGTTACCAACTTTTTTCAACCGTTCTTTATTATTTTTGTCAGTAACATATTTCTCAGTAACCAAAGTAACCAAGAAGTACATTCATTACCTACATTGTTTGTCAAATCATCAACATCATGCCAGTATTTTTTAATCTATTAATCAATAAAAACAAAAGCCAATTATCTGTTAAATCAATGCATCTGAATTTGAATATGACATTAACTGATGTGTTGTGTCAGTCAGATGAATTTAAGATATTTTCTAATTAGCGAGAATGGGAAAGTTTTACCTGAGCTGCTCTCTGTTGTGTAATTTCAAACCTCTTCAGCTGCTGCATCATGCAGGACTGAAATTTTTCAATGTACTTAATCTTGTCAAAGCTCAACTTTGTGAACTTTCAAGCAAGCCTAGAAATACCTGTTAACATGTTACACTATTTAATATGCCGGTAACCTAAAGGAAAAAAGAGTTGTGATGCTTTCCCCTCTTCTCTGTTTTTACAATGCAAACCATGCTATTTAGGTTTTAAAGGAATTTCTTCCAAAATAAATAGCAACAATGAATGCTCTGTCTCGCTTTGGTGAAATTGCACATTAGTTGTAGCTATTTATTTGGGCAAAAATTCTGTTAACCCTTAAAGGCCTATTTCCATCTTTCATGACCTCAGAACAAAGTGCCCTTAACCCTTTGAACTCGAAAGACCGATTTTTCGGTCCAAGGCATAATTTCGACCCATTTTTGCCTTATTGTAAGAGGTCTATACACTGGGCACTGATGATTATTGATTTATTTATTTAATGGTGTTTAAGGTCACATACTTATGCACAATGGCTAATCGTGACTGTGACAATTTTTGCGGGTGAAGGAAGCCTGAGTACCTGGAGAGAACCACCGAGCATCGACGAGCAACTGTCAGCTCCTCAACATTCTAACTCTGTTCAAGCTCAGCTCAAGCAGGATTACAGCGGTTGAAGACATGTGCACCATCGACGGGCAATACGCCTTAATACACGCCGCCATCATGCCCCCATGTAGGCAACCGGGATAAAGTGCCTTGCCCGAGGACACAACACAGGTCGCCCCGGACGGGGATCGAACTCGGGACCTCTAGCATAGAAGTCCAACAGTCTACCACTGAGCCACTGCGATCCCGAGAACTAATGATAAAATGCAGTCTGCAAACTGCAGTTATTATTTTATCCTCCCTGTATATTGATATTGGACTGACCCATCTCACTATAAATGTACACAAAGACGATACTATCCCAGAAAATGAGGATTCAAAGGGTTAACATACCATCATGAGTAGGTCCTGCTGACAATAGACAAATTACATAGGCAGTGGTTTCTAGTCAAGTCTGGCTGCCTGTAAAGTCAGCCAAGACTTGACTAGAAATCACTGTTAAGCCGCTGGTGATGTACAAGCTGTGGTCAAGTGTGAATTCAGGACAACTGTCCAGTCCCTGAAGGGTTAAGATGTAAAAGGCATGCCACTCTATTCAAATGTGGATACAATGAAAAACCTCTGCATCGAGTTTGTTCCAAAAGATTTTAAATCTCGCTTGCAAGCATGCAGGATTAGGAATTTAATTTATATTGTTAGCTCACCTGACAAAGTCAGGGTGAGCTATTCTGATCACTTTTTGTCCGTCATCAGGCATCTGTCGTCTGTCGTATGTCATACATCGTGAAGGTAGTGTTTGGTCATTTTCTCCCAAGCCACTGGCTGCAGTTCATTGAAAATTCACATGAGTAGCAGTTATATAGGGGCATTTGGGTTTTTCTTCAAATTGGATTTCTGCTCATATTGTGGAGTGGGGTGGGGCCAAAATGCACAAAATTTTAAAAAATCTTCTTCTCATGAACCAGCCATAGCAGAGACTTGATATTTGGTATGCAGCTTCCATTTGAGGTGTAGACTCAAGTTTGTTCAAGAGAAGTTTGACGGGCAATATTTGCCTTTGTTCTGAGAGGAGCAAGAATTTTTGCCCTGCCCAGAAATTCTATTTTCTGAACCGAGAGACCAATTTGAACCAAATTTAATATAAGGTATTATTGGGTTATAAGTACTTGATTTATGCTAAAAAAAATTTTCATGCAGCCTCGTGGGAACCTCAGGAGCCAAAAATAGAAAGAAAAAAAAAGCGTCCATATCTCCAAAACTACATGGCACTGAGAATTTTTATTTGGTGTGCGGATTCCTTGGGACCAACAGAAAGGAATGGTAAAAAAAAATTGCCATTGGTTTTATCATAAGGTACTTTTTTGGGACTTTGAAAAAATGCTGAGTCAGCATTTTTTTAACACTGTGGGCAATAGGAAAATATTAAAGAATCGTTTGCTTCCAAACCACTGCTCCAAAAGCTTTCATATTTTACATATAACATATTTGGAACATTGATTCACATATTTGTTGAAATCAAATCCCTCGGTCCATATTTGGGTTCCCTATGGGAGCCCAAATGTTGAAATTAGTGCAGTATGAGGAATATTCTTTAAAAATCTTCTTCTTCAGATCTACTAATAAGAATCTTTTGATATTTGGTATGCAGCATGCTTAGGAGGGTGAGATTCAAGTTTGTTCAAGCCAAGTCCCTGGGTTCATATTTAGGCTGAAAATTTGGGATCCCGGTCCGGACTTAGAAATTTTGGACCCAAATCTGGAAATGAGTTTTTTTGTTTTTTATGTGTTTCGGTCAATTTTAAGACCCCAAAAAATTTTTTTTTACACCGAAAATTTGGGGTCCAGGTGGTACTTAGAAATTTTGGACCAAAATCCGGAAATTAGTTTTTTGGGTTTTTTATGCGTTTTGGTCAATTTTAAGAAGAAAACAAAATTTTGGTTTGAAAACATTTTGTTTGGGACTTCGAAAATTTCCGAAAATTTTTTTTTTAAAGTCTGTTTTTATGCGTTTATTTCTCAATTTTGGGACGTGAAAGTGCAGGAACTGATAGAAGGAAAATCCTGTGTATTGTGTGGGCACAATCGCTTCATCTAGTTGGTATATGCTTTTCTTAGGAGGGGGCGTATGCAGCTTATTCAAGTCAAGTCCCTGGTTTGATATTTAGACTACCATGTCAGGTGAGCGTCCTCAGGCCCCCTGGGGCCTCTTGTATTATTTTGTCATAACACGCATTGCATTCACATATTTTATGATTAACATAACCTAAACATTCATTTTGGGGTTATTTTATGGCCTCCTCAGGTCCCCATACAGGCATTTTTATATTGTTTTGAAAAAGGTTGCCTCAAGTGTATTTTTCCTTGAGAACTCTACTGAGAGGCTGCATTTATCTTGACAGTGATGTAGAAACACTGTTAGGTTATCTGCAGTTGTTTTCATATATGTTTGGCGGTCAGTAGTTATTGTACAAATTATTCAGAGGCTCAAGGGTTAATTTACAACACATTGATGTTAGAGACCAATGTTTACAGCAGAAATGTTTCTCATGACGCATTTCTAGAATTCAGCTGGTTATATATCTAGCTGAGCTCTGTCAAGCAAGAAGTGAGTGATAAAGTTCTTGATCTTGTAAAATGAAGAAGATGTTATTGAAAAATGTGCGATTGTATAACTGGAGTTCTTGGAGCTAAGGTTCTGCTAAGCCAGTTCCAATGACAACCATATTTGTCTGGTTTAATAAAGAAACTTATAAAGTACAAATTTTCTGTCAGTTTTTTCCCACAATTTAGGTTAAAGATCCACCTCAGGGTGTATGAGTTCCCAAACCAGTGTAAATTCCCATACACCCTGGAAAACACAAGAATAACTAATAGTATCCACTCAAAAACACGAGATCTCCTCATTATATATACTGAATCAAAAAAGAAAGTATAACAAACTTTGAGGAGCAATTTTTTTGTATTTATCGACTTTAATCCCAAACAAATTATTGTAAATTCATATTTCGAGTCTAGCTGTATGAATTTGCATAATTTCATGTTCTTACTGTTGCCAGCGTCACGTCAGGACATCACAGTTCAGACATGGTTTGAAATGAAAAGTTCACACGTGCAATCAATGGTGTGTATGTCCACTGTTTGCCTCTTGGATGGCAAGACATCGACTGTGCATGGACCTGATAAGTCTCTGGATGTCACTGTTACGGTATGGAAATATTATTGATATTGGTAACAGAAAGAAATCTGAGAATCAACAACAATAACTATGAATTTAACTATTCTGAAATTTAATTAAAAAAAATTAATATAAAAAAAAAATGATACAAAGATCTTTTACACTAATTGGGTTACAGAAAATAAAAACAATGGTACTCATCAATTATAGAATTAGTCCAAACAGTTTGACAGAATCCAGTAATTCAGTGGTGAAGTATCTTCTGAAGAAAGTTACCAGCTGGTAGATGTAGTATTAAATCCAACAATGTCTCTTCAGAAACAGTATCCCGTAGATTGTAATAAAATTTTCACTTAGAAATTTCAGCAGTCTCCAATAAAATATAATAAAATGCTCTGCAAAATTCAAATGGAGTAAAAATCCACGAAGTATTGGTGCCACAGGTAATTTCCAAATAATCCAGTAGAATCCTGGCTTTTCACAAAATATTATTCTGTTTCACAGAAAGTATAAATTCTCTTTTTCAAGACGAACAAATTCTCTTCAAAATTCTCTTTTGGAATCAATCTTCCAAATTCACTAAGAAGCACTGCTTCTATAATAAATGCACTGTCCTAGAACAATAATAATCTCCAATGGAAACAACTGCTGTGTTTTACCTGAAGTGAGTCTTTCTGAAATGGCTTTCTAAAAATGAGTTTTTGAATTCTGTTGACAAACCTTTATATAGTAACCAGATAGAATGTCCTAGAAGATGAAAAGTCTACAATGTTCTATCAGTTTCTATCAGTTTCCAGGTGATTCTGTCACAATCCAAGTAAACAAGGTCCCTGACCTACTTAAACAATCAACAGCTATATGTACAATAATCGTAGATCAGTGTAACAAAGATGTAAACAAGGTCACGGAGTGCAAATGAGTGAGACCAGTCAGAAAATGCACTAATAAAAAATATCTTTCTCATATAATTATCTACTAAGGATATATCAATCTCAATATAATATGGGGGCTATAACATCACCCTGTGGTATTGCGTTCCACTCCTGCCTTAGAACATTACGTAAATCACCTATCGTCTGAAGATCATGAAGTTGTACCCGACAGTCCAGTTGCTCCCAAAGATGCTCGATTGGTGACAAATCCTGCGAAAGTGGGGAGACAGGGAAGAAGTTCGATGCTCTGCTCCTCAAGAAAGTCATGACAGATACGCACCACATGACATCAGGCATTGTCTTGCTGGAATAACTGCAATCTGACGTTAGTGTTGGACAACAATAGCATTAAGAATTTCGTCCCTATATCACTGTCCATTCAGATTACCATCGATAAAGATCAACTGCATTCGATGGTGCAAGGAAATTCCTGCCCAAACCATTACACTACCCCATGGTCGCATTCCCGCATGCAAGCATCAGAAAACAGTTCATCCTCATCAGCGATACACGCTTGCCCTACCATCAGCGCTCCGTAAACAAAATCGTGATTCATCACTAGAAAGAATTGTGCTCCAACGCTGCTGAGTCCAGCAAACATGCTGACGTACCCATTCTATTCTGACGGTATGATGACGTTGGGTTAGGATTGGTCTGTGGTATGGATGCCTACTTCGGATGCTGTGTTCAGAGAGTCTGTTGCGGACAGTTTGTGCACTGGTTCTATTGTTAGTTCTACCGAGAGTAATTGCTGCTGTCCTCGTCACCGGAAGGAAGCGATCCCACAAGTGAGACGTCCTGATGTGTCGGTCTTGTGCAGGGGTCGTAACTCTTGGTCGACCTGAATGGGTCGGCAGTAGATGGAGTGGTTCTATACCTTCCAATGAGGCGGTAAATAGTGACCACAGTGACTCCGAACTCAGCAGCGAGCTCATCTGGAGGTATCCCAGCCTCATGCATACCAATGGCACGCAACCTCTGATTTTCGGTTAACCTTGGCATTTTTTAAAATGTCGGAAGACAAAAACTAGCATGTTTTCTCAATAACCCAGGCCCTCTTGCACAACATAACACAAAGAAAATCGTCGGTCATTCATTCAATTTGGCATTGTCGGGTACCACATGCTATTTTGAAATCCATAGCAAATTGTATACGTTTGGGTGGACAACAACAACATGTCATTAAACTCTTTGCATGACTTCTTGTCCACAAACATGCAACATTAGAACTATTATATTTCACCCTTTATGCTATTTTTTCACATTTGTATCTATTATACTTTCTTTTTTGACTCAGTATATCATCCTATTCCTATAATTATGTTGGTAGTGAAACTCAAAATGACTTATTACCATTGTATTGTTGCAAAGTAAATGGTATAAAAAGAAAATGGCCCTACTAATTGTTTGCTGTGAAAATTAACTCAGTTACCAAACCTTTGATGTCTCAAGTCCAACGGATGGCCCAATGCTGTCATATACCTGATACTAAAAACATACATTTCTAATTTACATGGGGTTACATTCTACACCAGCAGGGACTGCCGGGAAAGGAGAGTGATCACTCTCACTTGCTATCACTCTCTTAAACGTTTCACTAGGGGAGTAATGAATCACTTGCCCTTATGATGTGTGTGGAAATTACGTCTAAACATCAAGTAAAAAATTGCATTTCAATCACCCATTACCTGACTCAACTATGGGACAATACTTGCAAAACATTATCTCGCAAAACTAAAATTTTTCATTTTTTACTTAAAACATAGCCTATGACACCTCACTGGAATGAGTTCAAAGAGCTTGTTCCAATGAGGGGTCATAAGCTATGTTTTTAAAGAAAAAATAAAATTTGTATGGTTATTTTCGAGTATTGTGCTGGCCAGTTAGGGCTGTCTTGTTAGGTAAGGGGTTAAAATCACTCTCCTGAATTTTTCACTCTTGCAGAACCAAAATGGGGAGAGTGATTATTCACTCACTTGCATTCTCTTCCCAGCAGTCACTGCATAAGCCCTGTATTTAAAAGTTAACCCACCTGTGGAAAAGTGTGAAACATGTGAGTGGAACAAAACAGTATTAATGCATGTTACAAACTATTCAGGTGCAGTAAATTCAAGGGTTGGTGCACTTGATCATCAGTGACATATATCCCATGAAATTCTGCGTCTGGGGAGAAAGATTTCATATGTACTCTGTGGCATCTTGACAAACACAGTGTCCATACTGTTTCTCTCTAATTGCACTCTGGCTATTGTACATGGTTTTGTAACATCTTTTCATCAGTTACAGTTTATTAGCATTAATTAAGCTTAATAGTTTTATGTTATAAATTCATATTGGCTAGACTTGATACCCCACAGTGGTAAGATCTAGTAGTGTTGATATTATTCTCTTAACCCTTTACCCAATGTAACAGCCAAAACCGGCCAGTGCTATTCACAAAAATCGCCAATTAATTTTTATTATTTTTTCATTTTTTGTCTCAAAAACATAGGTTATGACCCCATTTTTGGAATGAATTCGTTGAGCTCATTCCAACGAGGGGTCATAACCTATGTTTTTGAGACAAAAAATGAAAAAAATTAGTTACTCAAGAATTTGTTTTGCAAGTGTTATCTGCTTTTCATGTTAGGTAAAGGGTTAACAGTATTTTCTGCCTAAAATGAAAAACACTATCTTAACCCTTTACCTAACCTAATGTCCACACCAACTAGGCATATCCATGAAAATCACCTTTCACATTTCATTATTTTTCCCTCCAAAAGTTAGCTTATGACCCCTCATTGGAATAAGATCATTGTGTTCCTTCCTGGTGTCGGCCTGAAAATAAGCAGTCTGACATTTGCAGAATGAGGTCCCCAAAGGGTGAATTTGATGATGCTATCCCATACAGTGGACCAATTTATCCTCTGGTTACCTCTTTCTGTTTAATTTTGAGACCCTGATTCAAATTGAGGTTCACAGAGGGTAAATTTAGTGATGCTACCCTGCACAGCAGGGTAGCATCACTAACTTCACCCTCTGGAGACCACATTTTGCAGGACACAGTCTTCTTATTTTCTGGCTTGTGCAGGTGTCGTACAAACTATGTTTTTGAGGCAAAAAATCAAATATTTATTCATTCAAGAGACGTTTTTGCAAATATAGCCTCTAATTATGTTAGATTAAGGCTTTACAGATGTATGCTATTAACCCCCTATTTGTTAAACGCTTATTTCAAAACCAACTTTGTTTCTTTTTCAATATTTCTCATTGTTTGGGAATCTTTTTAACTGATTTTTTTTGTTAAACAAGTTTAAATATTGGAGCTTAACATTACTTTCAGAAGCCAGGGTCATATTGTGTAGGACAGTTTCATGGTTGATGAAGCTGGAGTGCCCACAGAGAGCTACCATTTATGTATTAATTTATTTATTTGGTTTTTAATGACACTTCCGGTCACCTCGTGTAGAGAGTTTTATGGGTGGAAGAAGCCAGAGTACCTGGAGAGAATCACTGAGCAATGGTGGGTACCTGTCAGACTCACCAGCGTACTAACTCCACACAAACAGAGTTAGCATTGGTTAAAGACATTTTACCATTTACCATTTAGCAACTAGTAACTGTCAGAAACAATTTACTAATCAGACACAAGCAGAGTTGGCATTGTTTGAAGACATATGTGCCATCAGTGTGTTATCTTGCCTTAATTAACCCTTAAGGGATCGACAATTGTCCTGAATTCACACCTG
The DNA here is from genome assembly GCA_031216915.1 of Pictodentalium vernedei. Lineage (NCBI taxonomy): Eukaryota > Metazoa > Mollusca > Scaphopoda > Dentaliida > Dentaliidae > Pictodentalium > Pictodentalium vernedei. The sequence goes on from CM062292.1 coordinate 150,960,027, forward strand.
ACCGCAGCCTGTACATGTCCAGTGGCTTAACAGTGATTTCTAGTCAAGTCTTGGCTGCCTGTTAAGGCAGCCAAGACTTGACTAGAAACCACTACCTATGTAATTTCTTTATTGTCAGCAGAACCTATTCATGATGGCATGTTAAGGTCACCTATTCTGAGGTTGTAAAAGTCAGAAATAGGCCTTTAAGGGTTAAAATACTACACTATTATGCCTCCACTTGGACAGTTGGAATTAAGTGTTTTGCCCCAAGGACACAATGCCAATGATGCAGATAAAAATTGAAAATAAGACCTTTTGAGCTGAGCTAACTAATGAGCACATCTAGTTAACCCTTTACCCAACGAATAGGCCACAACCACCTGTGTAAATTAAAAATTAAGCTGTTGAAAAAAAATCTTATTTATCAAAAACTTCATTCAAACCCTATCATGTGCCCGCATCCCCACATTGGAACATGCTTGTTAAGCTTGTTCCAATGTTTGGGTTGGGGGTGGGTGGGGGGGTCACATATGGTTTTATTGACATTTTTTTTTAAATTTTATATCTTGTCTATTGGGTAGAGGATTAACAGGCATCTACTCAACAGCCTATATGCAATTTCTCCTGAATGTACAGTGAATAGTTTGTTGATTGGAAGTTATATGATAGTAATAGGATTAACCATGTAAGAAACATCCAGTCTTGTGAGGCAACTGTATTTTGCAAAACACAAATTAAACTTAACGATACTTGGCACTGTTAAAATATCAAACCAATATTATTTCCCATGATGCAAACAGTAATTTAACATGTTCAATCTTGTTTGGCAGAGCTCATTGAGCTCTGTCAAACAATATTGAATTGTCAAATTCATTCCAATGTGGGGTCACATGATGTGGTTTTGTTGAATTTTTTTTTTTTTAAATTGAAAAAACAATCATTTAAATAATATATTTTGATATCCCGTGCATTGTGTAAAGGATTAAACATCTGAAGTATCATTGAATTTTGAAAAAGATGAAGTAGATTCTGTCAGAATATACATATTGTCCCTTTCGTGCAACAAGGTGCCATCTGCTATGCTTTAGCATTGCTTTGTTGCACTCAAAGGGCAATATTATATTTGCAAGCTACATGACCACCCCCCCCCCTCCCCCCCCCCCCCCCCCCCCAGGTCACCTCATGTAAGACAGTTTTACAGGTGGAGGAAGCCGGAGTACCTGGAGAGAACCACCGAGTAACGATGAGCAACTGTCAGACTCCCCAACGTACCAACTCTGTGCAAGCAGGGTTAGCACTGGTTAAAGTCATCAACGTGCAGTTTGCCTTAGTACACAGTGCCACTGTGCCCCCACATGGGAAATTGGAATGAAGTGCCTTGCCCAAGGGCACAACACAGGACCCCTGGCAGGGATCGAACCATGGACCTTTCGGTTTGAAGTTCAATGCCATCACCACTGAGCAACTGTGCTCCTGAATCTCGGGCTGCTATAGATACTGACTGCTATTGGTACTGATATCTGTATTATGTCAATTCCTGATACCATCCCAATACCACAGTAAATCACCAAAAACTACAGATACAGACACTGAGCCTGAAATTTCAATCCAACCCAGTGCTAGATATGACTATAGATTGCTTTTGTTGACTTTGGAAATATTTTTTTTGGTTGAAAGGATTTGGATGAAGTTGACACCAATGTGCAAGACTGTTAGAAGGTCTAACTTTTTCTAGAAAGCACTCTTTCCCAATTGTCTGACTGTGAATTCCATTAAAGGCATCATCTAGCAGTACATAAAAGTTCATTAAAACTTTTTCTTTATATAAATTTTTCATTTTAGTTTTACACAGAAATCCAACACTTTTCAAATTACATGTGACACATTATGTAGTTCATAGTGCCTATACTTAACAGGTCTATCTCTTCTCATTACTCAACTATTGCCCCTTTGCTAATCGAATCCAGTAATAAGTGTAAAAGAAAAATGTATCAGCAATATACTGGTGATAAAAAAGACTTAATCTTATGTTCCCTCTTAACCCTTTGAACCCTTGTGGTATCTTCCATGTCAGTTCAATGGAAGCAATTGGAAGAGTCCATGTTTATTGTTTGGGGATACCCAATAAACCATTTAATATTTTCAACATGCAGCCTCAGGGCTGCTCATTGAAAATATTGTTTGCTCTACCCCACACTTTAACTTAGCAGCCATCCTACTTAATGAAAGTATGACATATCATGTTCCTGGACTGGAAAACAGCCTCTTGGGATCAAAGGGTTAAAACATGATTGTCCCCTGTGAAACCTTGCAATAGGATCAGCATTTTTTCTGCTCATGCCAATAACTGAGTTCCAGCCATTGTTTTGTGGGAATAATTAAAATGTTAAACCTTGTAGAATAAAGTAGAATAGAATACTTTATTGCATGACCATAGTGTACAAATGGTACAGCTTTACAAAAAAATATCATATAAAGAAACACAGAAAGTAAACAATAAAAAGACACACATATACACATTTATACTGGAGACGTGGACCCAGGCCGACCCCTTATATATTGGCTGTGATGTTGGCATCAGGAAGTGGGTTGTTTGTTAATTTCCCAACTAAAAATTTCTTAAAATTATAAAGTCCATATTGGCTAAAAAGTCTGAAAGATTGTCTAGTTATCTAAAAATTAAATTGGACTTTAATATTGCAACACAGTGATAAAAGCAAACCCAGAATGGTGAGTTGTTATTCAAAGGTTGTTGGACAGGAACAAAAGGCTCATGGTCTGATGGATAGATGTATGTACAAGTGGAAACCCATATAACCTCAAACTTCATGGAAGTCGTATTGGATTGTTGCATTGTTGAACTTCTGGAAAATTGTTTTGGCTTTAAGAGTGAAATACAAAGAATGTAAGTTTTCTGCTTTTTTGCCCGATGTAGTGTTTTCCATTTGACTTTGGTTCATTGGTTCAGTTTCATTCTGTTTATTGTCAATATATTATGTTCTGTTTTCTGAACAGTCCTTTGGCTCCCTATTGTGAGCATTCAGCAATTTTATATTGCCTGTGCTTAACATCAACTTTCCATTTTTCATTACAAAATACATGTAAGATTTGTTTTGAGGTTTTATGTTTTGCTCATTTTATGTCAACAAGTTACAACAATGAATATTTTATTTCAGTAATCTTCAAAACACAAGTAAGCATGTTAAAAATGCTGGACTGAGAAATATATTCACTTGACTTTGGATGGTGAATGGGGATGTAAAAATGTTTTCATGATTACATTAAAATAAATTTTTAAAGGAATGCTGTTTGAACTTTCTGGGGTGCTCTTGTAAAAGATTGATGACTGTAGAATTACTTAGGACTCTTCCAATCATTACCCTCACCTATCACTTCCCTACTAGGAAGTGATAGGAGCAGTAATTACTGGAGGGTCCAAGTCTTTCATTTCCCATTTGGGAAGTGATGAGTAGGTTAACAACCAAGCCTGGAAATAAACAATCGGTCATTTTCAGAATGAGGTCCCCAGAGGGTGAATTTGCTAATGCTATCCCTTACAGTGGGCTAAAATCCCCATATTTTATCCTGTGGGTACCTTTTTCTGTTTAAGCCTGATACCTTGATTCAGATTGAGGCTCACAGAGGGTAACCGCAGGATAGCATCACTGCATCCACCCTTTGGGGACCACATTCTGCAGATGACAGTCTGCTTATTTCCAGGCTTGTTAACCACTGCAGGTTCCTAGTTAGAAATAGGATTGCTGGAAAAGAAAACTTCTAAATGTCACGGAATGAAATCAGGGCTGCAGCTTGGATGCCTAACATGAAGGGGTGGGGAAGTAAAAGTTTTGGATACAGGTACCAACATGGCATGCCTCGTTCATGGGGATGTGGAGGTATTTCCAAGAGAAATTCTGTAAGAGTATGACATAAATAATGCTGTTTAGGGTCTAGCCTGGAAATAAGCAATCTGTTATTTGAAGATTGAGGTCCCCAGAGGGTGAAGTCGCTGATGCCCATACAGTGGGCTAGAGTGACCCAATTATCTCTGGGTATCTCTTTCTATTTATTCAGATTGAAGTTCACAGGGGGTAAATTTAGTAATGCTACCCTGCTGTGCAGGGTCGCATGACCATATTCACACTATGGGGACCTCATTCTGCAGATGACAGACTGTTTATTTCTAGGCTTGTCTGGGGCTATCCTGATCATCCATTTGTCTTGATTTTGCAATCAATAGGAAAATTTATCATGACACTTAACAATCAATTAAAAATTTCTTTTAATTTTCTTTTCTGTTGATAGTTCCAAGCCTTGGCATCATTTCTTGGGAAATTCTCATGGAGAGTTTCCAAAGAAATGATGTAAAGGTTTAGAATTATTAACTAGTTGAGTGCAAGAAGCCACTATCAAAAAAATTAGGGCACCAGACAAAAAGCCAACATTTTCCTTGCTCATATTTCATATTCAGTCAAATGCAAATAATATTTTTATATAAATGTGTTTTATCACAAATTATTGAAGAGTGCCAGTGGGCAATCTTCAATATTTTGTAATAAAACAAATTTCGATGGACATGTTCAGACCACCAAAAATAATGTTGCCCTCAACCAGTTTATAGAGGAAAATGGAATGATTTTCCAGCAGACAGCAGTCAACAATAGCACTTCCCAAAAGGTAGGTTTGTAGGGAGATGAGTCTACCAGCCCATCTCCCTCTGACAAACTTTGAGCCTGGGATGAACTGTTTTGTTTTGGCTCTTGTCCACTACCAGAAAGATCTCATAAACCATACAGTTGTCCATTAAAGCAGTCAATATGGAACTTCTGTTCAATGCTCTTTTTTACTCGAGAGTAGTTTTAAATCATTCACATATTCAGAAATTCTAAAATTGTGATTTAATTGTTCAAAAATTCTGGAGTACATGTATTGATTATGGTGCTACCTGTTTTGAGCTGAACTCCCATTTTTTTCCGACTTTCATGTTGAGAATTTTAGAGGAAGTCATTATTCACATTGGTCACCTGTAATGCACTTGATTGAGTGAGAAATTGTGTTTACATTTCATAATTACCATGTAATTATTTTCAACGATCTCTTCAAATGCATGTAATAATTGCAAGAGCATAGGCTGTATCTGAAATATCAATTAATTTTTATTCTGTAACCTTTCTCTATTGTACTGGATGAATCTTTGATCGGATGGTAACTACAATCTGGACAAAGTGAACAGATAGCAATATTCTCTCAAACACTTAACCCATCAGTGTGACAAATATCAATGTGAGTGAATGTTCCAGTAAAACAAAAAGCCTCGCCCTCTGATTGGACGAGGGCTTGCTTAGTTTTTTCTCTGTTTATGGCTCCAGTGGCAAATGTTTCTGTCTGACGTCACCACACAAAATATTTGAAAAGAGGATAACAATGGGAGGAGATTCAAAGTGCATACTACCTATAAAATTGTATTTTTTGAGGCCAGTTATCATTCTATGAATGAATGTATACTCACAACCCACTTATAAATTCATGAACTGAACCAAGAGGGAGTTACTTTATACTTTATTTATTGCTTTTTTCTGTTGTCTAGTGATGTAATGGAGTATACGAGAGGGTTTTTTACTAAATTTGTTATCATTAACCCTTTACCCAACATAACGTCCCAAACCGGCCAGTGCTGTCACAAAAATTGCCATACTATTTTCATTATTTTTTCATTTTTTGTGTTGAAAACATGGCTTATGACGCTTCATAGGAACAAGATCGTTCCAATGTGATGCCATAAGCTATGTTTTTGACACAAAAAAATTAGTTATTCAAGAATTTATTTGCATGTGTCGTCTGCTTTTTATGATAGGTAAAAGGCTAAAGTTGCATTGTTCACTCAAGTTGCCTTGTTCATTTCAGGATGAGGGTTTTGGACTATGGATGAGGTTTTAGTTGGACATATACATTTTTTCTGATGAATTGACAGTAACATGGTCTGAGGTTTGCGTTTCGGAGTGAATGTTCAATCTTGACACTTCACATCTGGGTTGAACATAAGCCTCAGGCCACAAACCTCAGACCATGTTACTGTCAATTTATCACAATAACTTATAATGTTGTCTGTGCTCGTGGAGCTCTGTCAAACAAGATATAATAGATTAAATGTCTGTATTTGATGTACTGAGTCCAAATAGATCATTAAATAAAGGGGATTTGGTGATAATAACATATTACAAGATTTTTTTTTTTCAGTTAAGAGGAGTTTATACTTTCACCTATATGAAACAAGTTTACAATATTTTTTATTCAATAACGTATATGCAATTAACACGTCAAATTTTTAAATTTGTGTTGAAAGTATGGTAAATGGTTTGATGTTTGGAAGTTATGTTAAAATAATGGGGTTCTTCTGTTAGTTTAAATAATATTTATTTCCAAAGTTTAAAGAAAGTTACAGAAATCGAGTACGATAATGATACACAAAAAACATTAATGGAAATGGATTCAGAAACAAGCTGGTAGCTTATACTAGGCTGTTCTATTAAGGGATATCCAATTAAGCAGGTGTCACTGTATTTCAATGATACCCTATTCTTTGTATGCTAGTTGGCTATTGAAAGCAGGGCATCCTTAAAGCTCCTATTAGCGGGGGAGGAATTCGTCACATACAGGTGAATTGTGCACTTGGTGATACCTTCTTGAAATTTGGCACACTGTTAGTGTAGGCTATGAGGTTCTCAAAAACGATCGGCTACAAGTTGACACCGACCGGTGGCGACCAGTAGCGGCACAATCCAAAATGGCCGCCAGCGGCTGAAGGGAACCTCCTTTTCGACGGTCTACCGACTATACATCCGATTGTAAGGGCGCGAAAGTGAACTCTGATCCACGCACGTGTTGGAAACAGACGTGGGAGATGATGTAGAATAAAACGAGATTCTCTATACGGACGCATCAATTTCTTGGAACTTGAAAAGAGCGTTGTTTCTCCGGGATCAGCGTCATTCAGGCAAACCTGAATGACGCTGATCCCGGAGAAACAACGCTCTTTATGAAGCAGTCTCTTTGCCATACAATCTCTTGTTTGGCGTAATTCCGCAAGCAATTCTGATTTGTCTGTCGAAATTAATTCGAGAACGCGATTGTTCACAAAAATCATTCACAGAATGAGTGAGAATCCTCTTCGTGTACGGACTAGTACTGACTGGGAACGTTGTTGCTTTTGCCAGCAAGACAGTTCCAAGAAATTGATGCGTCCGTATAGAGAATCTCGTTTTCATGACGCCTATAAAGCTATTGAGGAAGACATAACGCGCTTCCTAGATAATGGCGTTGAGCTTCCATATAATTTGACCATTGATTGTTTGATGAGAGAGAGTGATGAGTGTATGTCGATGTCACTGTTGACGAATAAGGCAATATATCATAAGACATGCCGTGACAGTATTCGGACTCACATCGTACAGCGCGTGCTACACAAGCGAGAGCGAAATGAGGCAGTGGCATCCTGCTCCACGCTGAGTCCTAAAAGAACACGGACAAGTTTTGAATCTGGCTGTGACAGGAAACTGCCCCAGTGTGTTTATTGTCACAAACGCGAAGGTGACAGCAGTGAGCCTATTTGCAGATCAATGTCTGATAACAATAAACTCAAAATTATGGCAAAGGAAGCCGAGAACTGGGTTGTTTTTTCTCGGGTCAATGCAGCATTTGATTCCGCTGCTAGTGATCTTTACTATCACAAAACCTGTTATTGTAAGCTTGCCAATGAAGCACGAGCGGCTAAATCTAAAAAGTCGAAGAACGCCGAACATTCCGCGTCAGGCCTGCCCTACGACCCTCTCGTTATGGCAGAGCTCATAACATTTGTTGAACACAACGATTCCGCGATGAAGCTTGTCGATCTCAAGAATCTGTACAGTCGGAGGTTGAAGCAAGTCGGTTCTGATTGGCTTAGTGAAGAAATACATTCCACTCGATTCAAAGAACATTTGTTGCAGAAATTGGGCGATGGCTGGGACGCCTTCACACAGGGTAGAGATGTGTTTATTTCAAGTAGGTTTCGAGTTGGCTCCTTGTTGTCCGAATCTTTAACTCGTATAGTGTCTGAGGAAGAGGCAAAAAAGATAGTTGATGTGGGTCTTCTTCTGCGTAAACACATACTCATATCTCAAGCTCCTTTCACGGGATCATTTTCATCTTATTGCTTGAGCGAGCCTGTACCCAACTCACTCCTGACTCTTCTTAGAGTTCTACTTGAGGGCACATGTAGTATACAGAACTTAGGCGATGATGAGACTGTTAATGCCAAGACTCGAGTGGCTTGTACTATTTCACAGATGTTGATCAGCAATTCAGCGAAACGCTCCGAACATGCACAAAATGTTCACCAGAGACGTGACAGAGAAACTCCAATGCCTCTTTATGTGGGTTTGAAGTTGCATGCCCATGATCGTATGAAAAATCCTATCAGAGATTTTCATCAAATGGGACTCTCTGTCTCTTATGATCGCGTAATGGATGTTCGCAGGAGTTTCGCGAGAGCTGTTTCACTGCGGTTCAAGAACGAAGGTGTTGTAGTCCCAGCTAACTGCAAACGTAATGTTTTCTCGATAGGAACCACTGATAACATTGATGTATCTGGTAGATCTGATATGCATGGTACGTCCATCACACTCATTGGTCAACTGAGCAGGGACAATGTGGGTACTGATCCCCCACCACTGAGTTTAGATGTTCCAGAAGACACACAAATTGAACTCCCAGACGACTATGCATTTGTTCCTTTCGTTGAAGACTTTGGTGGGGACATCAGGCTTGAATCTCCAGATGAATGTAATGTACGGCCCAATGAATATGCAGATTTGAACGTGGGAGAGAATGACTGGTTGTCTCATGTGTCACAGATCAGCAATAAAGGGAAGGTTGATGGCAGCTGGCAGCTTGATGAAGTCCCTGTGACCTTTTCAGGCTTCTTTTCAAAACATGAAGATCAAGACAATGTCAAACCTCGTGCAGTTATTGGGGTATTCCCTGTTTTCAGTGAGCAGAAAGCGGACTCACTCAGTATGCAGAAGCATGCTATGTATGTGGTCAGGGAAGCTACTGCTTTCGTAAACCCCGGCCAGATACCTGTCATTGAAGGTGACTGTCCGTTGTATGCCAGGCAGAAAAAATGTCAATGGCTGTTCCCAGAGGAGATAGGTGAGGATCGAATGGTGTGTATGATTGGATGCCTGCATCTTGAAATGTGCACCCAAGAAGCTGGTGGTAAGCTTATGGGTGGTTCTGGTTGGGAGCGAATGTTTCACCTCGCAAAGATATTCACACCCGGTGTAGCATCATCCCTACTTGGTGGGAAACATGTCAAGAGGACGCGACAGGCATATCTTCTCACTCTAGCTTGGCTTGAGATCCTCAGAAAGAATGCTTATGAGATTTACTGTCAGCAGACTGGGCCCCATGAGTCATTTGAAATGTGGGAACAGAGGATTCTTTCACAATCTCCAACTGCGCGCTATTGGGGTGAAATCGTTCGGAACTTTCTCTTGACAAGCTGTCAATTCGTTCGGAACCAACGAATCGGTAACTGGCCTGGTACACTGTGTTCTATCGATGAGTTGTGCAGTTACTTTTTTGCCCTAGGACATACAAATTATTGTCGGTGGGTCCCCGTATTTCTGAGAGACATGTCTCAGCTACCCAGGCGGCATCCTTCAATCCACAACAAATTCATGGAAGGCCATTTTGTGGTCCAGCGTAGTGAGAGGAAGTTCAGTATGATGGGTTTAGATCGGAGCCAAGAACATAGTATCCAACTACTCAAAGAAGACAGTGGTCCAAAAGGTCTCTATGGCCAGGCTGAAGAGAAAGTCGTTATTGAGCTTTCAAGGTCAGAAGTTCTGCGTGTTATAGATGAGTATGAATATGCAAGTTTCCACACAACATCATCAGATAACACGGAACACCCGGAAAGTTCGGTATCAGAGCAGAAAAAATTTCTGAATCAATTGAAATCTCTCCTCGATCTGGTGAATCAGGGACTCATTATCAACCCTTATGATGAAACTAGTGGTCAGCTGGTGACATTAGATACTGGTGAATATATGGACCCCGAAGTTAGTAAGAGTTTACGGTCATTACCCGAAAGGGGCAAGCATTTATATTCCACTTTCTTGAAGGAAAGGCTTGTGGAATGCACCGTACCCCTGAATGATGTTATTCCCAAGGCAAATATATATACCTTCCTTAACCCACCCCCAGCCAACCTGGACAAAGGCCGAGACAAACTCATGTCAAGTAAAGCAACTGCCGCAATAGTTACCCAGATGTTCGTTTCACTGCAAGCCCGGCCTGATTCAAACATGGATGAGTTTTTCATGCACGAGAATGCACGTGATCCGCCAGCATTATCCGATAGAGGTAAGCTACGGAGTGGGACAAAATCTCAAATTCTCAATTGTTTACCAGCTATTCCTGCACAAGGGAAGAATTCAGCAGCTAGACAAGCTTCAGTTGTCATCTTGGATATGCCTGCTGTAGTCCATGTAATCAAACCACAGAAAGCGGATCTGTTTGGAGAATATGCTCGATTGCAATTATTGCCATACATCGAATCTCTGATTAACACGAACACCACAAGGGTTGATGCGATCTATGACTGTTACCCCGAAGGCAGTTTGAAGAATCAGACGCGAGCAAAACGCCTCGGTGAGACAGCAGTTAGGTTGATACGGGTGTCCGAGAACGTCCCTTTACCTAAAGGGAAGAATTGGCAAGCATTCTTGAAAGTTAGTGAGAATAAAGACGAATTTTTCAAGTTCCTGTCTGCTGAACTGCTGAAATTAACATCAACATCCGAGTACCAGTTGTTAACGACATCAGGAGAATATGTACTATGCAATAAGGATGTTAGCTTATGTGACATATCTCCATCGAACCACGAGGAAGCAGACACGCGCATGATGCTTCATCTCAACCATGCAGTCTCACAAGGTCACAAAATAGCTTTTCTTCGCACGGTTGATTCTGATGTCGTCATTCTGTCTTTGCACCATTTCGCAACATTCCGTGACCTTGGACTCAGTGAGCTGTGGATTGGGTTTGGAATTGGAAAGGCATATAAAGATATGCCAATTCATGAGATAGCTTCACAACTTGGACCTGATTACTGTAAGGCCCTGACTTTCTTCCACGCCTTCACAGGTTGTGATGTAACATCCAGCATGCTCGGCATTGGGAAGAAGACAGGATGGAATGCATGGATGAATTTTCCCGCATCAACTGAAATGATGATAGAATTGACTGAGAATCCGCAAGTCTTTTCAGAGGATTCCCCTCATATGCAGCATATCGAAAAACTCACCATACAGATGTACAGTAACAGTTGTGTCAGTACACGTGTCAATGATGCGAGACGGCATATGTTCACACATGGCCTTAAGTCTATGGAAAACATCCCGCCCACCAAAGCAGCTCTGTATCAACATGTAAAAAGGGTAATTCTTGTGTCATCTTTCATTTGGCATCGTGCTCTGCAGAAACACTTATGTGTGCCAGACCCATCACAGTACGGATGGGAGTGGAATCCACGTCTCAATATTCTGGTCCCATTTTGGACTCACCTAGGAGACGCAAGTGCTGCATGTGCACTGATGCTCCACTGTAGTTGTGCCAAGGCCTGCAAGGGCAATTGCAAATGCTTGAAAGCTGGATTAAGGTGCACACCTTTGTGTAAGTGTGAAGGTGGCTGTTGTAACAATATTGAGTAGTATACTGTCATGTTAGGACCAGTCATCTCCTATTCTGGTATTTTTTTTTCCATTTTCGGCCAGTTAACACATGTCATGTTTCTAGTTGAGTTGATTTTGCTAACAAATGTTCATCCCATGTGGCTTGCTACATTGTCCGGGGTATAGGAATACAGTTTTAGATTTCGGAAAATAGTCTGTTATTTACTGCACAAGACGGTGTTAATTCATGCATAGCATGATACAATATCCCCAACTATTTTGCCTCTGTACAACAGTTGATACCTTCGTTCACCCGTGTGTTCATCTATGGTATCCTTGTCTTTCTCTGGCCATAGGCCACATGTGACTAGTCAGTTCCTACTCCATAGCAAATCAACTTGGAAATCCTTCATCTTGTAGCGCACTCATGTCTCAATGAATCCATACCTGAGTTGATCTAATAAATCTAACGTAAGGTATCAAATTGCCATACCGGATCATATTTCGATAAGTTATTCGCTAAAACATTTCGACCACTCATCGACATCAAAGGTCATGTTTTGGCTCCCAGTGGTGGCTATATCTCTATATCCCTGGTAAAGTAGCATACCATGAGGGATGGGCATTAAGTGTCGGCAACATTAATCCTGACTTGGAACACACCACATCTTAACTGGCCGAAAATGAAGAATACTACTTGTAGTCAAAAAATATTCCTGTACCTCGAATGACTGCAAACATACACTCACCCCTTCTAGTCCCATTTTGCCAATGTTCTATACTGGCAAGATAACATTGTATAATTAACAACGGGAACTAATGCATCCCGAGTTCATTCCAGCACTGCCCTTGCTGGCAGACGTGTCGCTATGGTGTTGAGATTGAACCAGAACTCCTCTAGAAATTTGATAGTTTTATTTTCTTAGAAAATAAATCTATCGAAAATGCCGGAAGTTGAGAATAGACTGTCACTTTAATTGGATTATCAAATGTCCAAGTATCCCCACTGCTGCATACTATCGAGTACCCTTGTTCATGTGTTGACAGGAATCTCTCATACCATGTTCATTTGACCATTGCATTCCCGAGAAACATTCAACACTAATTTATCTACGGACGGACGATCATACTGACAGTCAGACACACAGACGCACACATCGACGGAAATTCTGATCCCATTATCCATTAATCTTCCCCCCAACTTGTTCCAAGGGCTTCACTCCATCATTCACATCAATTACAGCACATGTATGGTGTTAGGTTTGGAGCTTCAGTTGTGCGATCGGCGAAAATAGCTTTTTTTCGATCCGCTTGGCGGCCATTTTGGATTTCGCTGCTAGTGGTGGCTAGAGGATGGTGCCAACTTGTAGCCGATCGATTTTGAAATCTCTGATGCCTACCCTTACATCATGCCAAATTTCAGGAAGGTATCACCAAGTGCACAATTCTAGCGAATTCCTCCCCCGCTATATCTTTGATGCAGCCAAAATTGTTGTTTGTAATCGATACAATCAGTTCAAATTAGCTGGATTGCTTTTTGCCAGCCTTTTAACCCTTTACCCAACGAATCGCCCGCATCCGCATAATATGCAAATTCAGCAGTTGAAAAAAATATTATTTTTAAAAAAATGTCAACAAAACCAAATCATGTGACCCCCTCGTTGGAACGAGCTCAACGAGCTCGTTCCAACGAGGGGTCACATGATATGGTTTTGTTGCAATTTTTTGAAAAATTTGAAAAAATGATATTTAAAATAATAAATTTTGATATCTGCGTTGGGTAAAGGGTTAACAAATGAATTGACAAATTTGGGAGTGTGGTGGCTTTTTATTTAGAGCATTGAACTTTAAACTGAAAGGTCAAAGGTTCACTCTTGACCCATGGAATCTGTGTTGTGTCCTTGGGCAAGACACTTAATCCTGATTACTCATTGGGTACAAAGGCATGCTGTGTGTCGATCGTGCACTTGTCTTCAACCACTGCTAACTCTTGCTTGTGCTAGGTTAATAAGTTGGAGAGTCTGATAGTTGCTTGCCACTGCTTGGTGGTTTTCTCTGTGTTCACCAAATTCCTTTACCCATAAAGCTGTCTGACACGATGTGACCCTGCTTGTTGAAAGTGTTGTTAAACCCCAATAAACAAACAAAGTATGAATGTTGGCTTCAGGTGTTTCTTGCTAGCTATTCATTGCAGTTGTGGGCGTCATCATAGAACAAAATGGTTAATGATTTTTAATTTCATTTGACACGCGTTTATATGGATTCATCCCCAGAGAACGAAAACTTTGTCACATCATCATAATTAACCCCACCAACAGTCAATAACTGTATAATATCACAGCTTTTCATTGCTAAAAAAGTTTATTACAAATTAATACCAAGACAATTCAAATAAACGGTCATCGTATCTTTCTTTGGAGTAGTATTTTTAACAAACAAAAAGTATTGAGTGTTCTATTTTTAGCTCACCTGACTCTCTGTCATCCATAAACATGGTGTTTGCTCCTTCTCCTCCCAAACTGCTGAACTGACATCAGTACATTTGAGGTAATTGCTTGTTCTGACATCACATTTTGTTTTTGTTCAAATGAATTGGCCTAGCCCCAGAGGGAGGGGGTGGGGGAAAATGCTCCAGTATTTTTTAAAAATCTTCTCATGAAACAATGGGTACAATGACTTGATATTTGGTATGGAGTTTCCTTTTGAGATGTCGAATCAAATTTGTTCAAACAAAGTTTATGGAGCAATATTTGCCTTTGTAGTGGGAAGAGCAAGATTTTGGGTCCCACCCAGAATTTCTATTTTCTGAACCAATAGTCCGATTTGAACCAAATTTGGTACATGTATGTGGTATTACTGAGTCAAAAAGTACATGATTCATGTAAAAACAATTTCCTGTGTCTCCGTGGGAAGTTGGAACCCCAGGAGTTAAAATTAGAAATATTTTCAAACGCCCATATTTCCCAAACCACATGGAACAGTGAACTGTTATTTGGTGTGTGGTAAAAAAAAATTAAAAATTGCCATTAGTTGTGTCAGGGTGTTTCGTAAGGGGGAGGGGGTGGGGGGGGGGGGGGCAAAAATACTGAGTCAGCATATTTGCAAAAATTTAAAAAATTTCCTTGTCCAGAACCATTGATCAGAATCTTTTGATATTTGGTATACATTATCCATATGGGGATCAGATGCAAGTTTGTTAAAATTAAGCCCCTTGCTTCATATTTGGGTTCAATACAGGAGCCTGAATTTTAACTTAGCAATTTGGGGAATGATCTTTAAAAATCTTGTTCAGAAGATTCTTGAGATACAATCTGCTTCTTGAGATACAATTAGAATCTTTTGATATTTGGTACACTGCATCACTAGAGGGTTCAGATTCAATTTGTTCAAACAAAGTCCCTGGGTTGATATTTGTGTTCCCAGTGGAGGGTAGGAGTGGCAAATTTTAACAAGCTCTAGAGTAAAATTGGTAATATTCTCAAAATCTTCATTTCCAGATCCACCTTTAGAATCTTTTGATCTTTCGGAATACAACGTCCTTCAAGTTTGTTCAAGTTAAGAACAAAGATCATAGGTTGATATTTGGACTCCCTAGTTTTGCATTACTGAAAATCTGGGCATTATTTCTGTGGTAGCATCCCAATACTAGAAAAAAATATCATCTAGCATGGACAACAGAGTTATAAATAATTAAATAACTTCATTCCTCTGTAGTATTAACTAGCCACAGATGCTAATTAAATCCTTCTTTAAACAACTTTGGCCAGTTTCACCTCAGACCCCATGGGGCCTCTTGTTTTAAGTCCATGGTAGGCAGACAAAATGAATATCAATGGATTTATTCAGGCCTACCAGGGTCTATTCATAAATGATTTTATATATTTAATTTTTGCTCAAACTTAAATCCTATCATTTTTCATATGCTCAGTGAGCATATTTCACTGCCATGCTTTTAAGTACAGTTCTGTGAGATAGAAATGGAGAATTATCTCTCTTAGTGCCTGAAGCCACTTTCATGGCTTGAGTGAAAAGTACTGAAGCCATTAGTATGCCTTGAACCCTTTACCTAAAGTACCAGTCGTACCGCTCACGTAATTTGCAAATTAAGGAGGTTTTTTTTTTAAATTTCAACAGAACCATGTCATGTGACCCCCCCCCCCCCCCTTCATTGCAATGAGCACATTGTGCCCGTTCCAATGAGGGGTCACATGATATGGTTTTTTTTTAATTTTTTTTAAATTTCCTAAATTTCCCCCCCCCCCCCTTCATTGCAATGAGCACATTGTGCCCGTTCCAATGAGGGGTCACATGATATGGTTTTGTTGAAATTTTTTTTAAATTTCATAAAATATTAAAATAATAAATTTTGATTTAATATGTGTTTGGTAAAGGGTTAAGCTCTAAGATATTCAGGCCTTACATTTTGCCAGGGCTTAGCATCAAATGCCTTGAGATCAGCTTAAAATGTTTTGGGGCCCACAGTATGCTCAGAGATAAGAATATTTTGCCATCAACTTTCATGAAAATAGACTCGGATATCACTGAAGTTGGCTCCACGCTGTCCATGGTCCAGGCTGCAAGGCCCATGAGTGGGCCCCAACATTATTTCACAGTGCATAGTTTTCTTTGTGGCTAATTAAATGATTGGGGGAACCTGTTTGATATTAGAAGTACTAGTGATGTGCAAAATAGTTGCAAAACAGCTGTAAAAATTGAATTATTTATACAAGTATTATTTTCACATTGAACAGACAATACCTGTTACTGCTTAATCAAACATACAGGTATGTGGTCCCCATTTGCTTTTAATCTTTCTGTTTCATTGAAATTAATTAGCAGTTTATAGGAAAGTGATAGTGATCTTGGTAGTAATGAGATAAGCATCCAACCAACAGATGATAAGCATCTTAAGGATGTCATGGATTATTCCAAAACAAGTCTGTGCTGACAGATATAGTCTCCAAAGACTAATAATCATTCACTTATTCTTCATGCTCTGTAGTAATGTGTTTGGAGGTAGATTTTCTAGAATTAATTTCTTGCATGCTGCTGGCGGATATTCCTGCCCAGGACATAAAACCTCCTTCCACTGAAGTATAATTTGGCACATGTAACTACATTTCACTCTGTAAATGGAATAGACTTTTTGTCCAATTATTTCTTGAGTTAACCCTTTACCTAACATGACAAACAGATTACACTTGCAAATACAATTATTGAATACCTAATTTTTTCATTTTTTGTCTCAAAAACATAGGTTATGACCCCCTCATTGGAATGAGCTTGACAAGCTCGTTCCAAAGAGGGGTCATAACCTATGTTTTTGAGACAAAAGATGAAAATTAATTGGCGATTTTTTTAGAATAGTGCTGGCCGGTTTTGTCCATTACGTTGGGTAAAGGGTTAAATTTAGATAAGATAAGATATTTCTTGTCTTAGAATCAACAGATATAGATGACAAGAATATTGATCAACAGGTAACAAATTACAGGCAGAAATCAAATGGACGCATACAATTACAAACAGGTATTAGCAACTTAGATCAGGTTTTGATGGCTTAGATCAGGCAGTGTGATACACTCTTGAATATATATATGCGCATATAGTGTGCGAAGCACATATAGACAGACGCACGCGCGTGCGTGCACACTCACACATAGATGAATGTTTCATAAAATCTAGTCATGGCTGCTATGAAGCAGCCATGACTAGATTTGATAAAAAATATTTTGAAAATACTCAGCAGGTTACGAGTTAAGTGTCCAGAAAAACAGTCTTAACCCTTTATATGTGAGAGACCACTTTTCCAGCACAGAAACATGATCCATTATAATTTCACCAAGTAGGATGACTACTAAGTCAATGTGTGGGATAGACCAATCAATATTTTCAACATGCAGCCCTAGACTGCACATTGAAAATATTAATTGGTCTACCCCCAAATAATAAATATGAACTCATCGAATTGCTGTCATTGAACTTAAATGGAAGATACCACAGGGTTCAAAGGGTTAACAACCGGTGTTATACATATTCAGTGGGACCCTGTTAATTGAATAGCTACTTTGTCAATGAAAATTATTCTATTGTCAGGAATATTCATTCAACACTAATTTGGTCAGTTTCCTCTATTATAATGAAAAACTGAGCATTTATTTATTTATTTATTTATTAGGGTTTAACGATACATTAACAGCCAGGGTCATATCATGTCAGTGACAGTTTTACAGGTGGAGGAAGCCGGAGTACCCGGCGCATTTATTCTAATATATATAGTTTGACATAGCTCATGGAGCTCTGTCTGACAAGATATAATGTATTAACCCTTTTGCTAACAAATCGGCTGCAATCGGCAGTGTAATTTTCAAATTAAGCAGTTGAAAAAAAATATATTTTACAAAATATTCCATTCCAATGAGGGGGGTCACATGATCTGGATTTGTTAATAAAATTTAAACATTTTTAAAAAACAATAATTACAATAATATATTTTATATCTTATGCATTGGTTAAAAGGGTTAAATGCCTGTATTGGCTGTATTGATGCCAAATAGGTCTATAAACAAGGAGATTTTGGTGATTGTTGGGGGAATTTCTTGAATATTACTCAATTTTTTTTTCAATTAATAGGAGATTGCTCTGTAACCTATATGCAATTAATGGGGAAAATTTGTACAGAAGGTATTGTAAATGGTATTGTGTTTGAAAATTGTATTCAGGTGACAGGGTTATTCTTTTAAGACATATCCAGTTAACTGGTAGAGTGCTGGAAGCCCATATTTGGGCTTTATTCTGAAGTGCAGGTACAGCAACTCAAAAGCTTCATATTCTGTAAATGTGTTTCCTATTTATTTTTAGCTTAACTTGACTGAGTTAAGATACGCTATTGCCATCACTCATGCAGATGTCTGCTACACCCATAGTTCGTGTCCGATCATCAGGAAATTTCATATGCAAGTTTGAGGTCATGTCTACATGAGAATGTCCCCTTTTGGTCACAGTCGGCCAACAGTGATGGCTGCCCATGCCCAAAACCCAAAAACCTTTAGCACAGTGTACAGGTCGTATTTATGAAAGGATTTCATTGTAACTTAGTAGGATGACTCTGTATAATGTCTAGATGAGAACATCCCCTTTTGGTCATGATCTGTCAACTGTGATGGCTGCCCAACTTTTAGCAGAGTCTACAGGTCATATTTAATATGGAGGGATTTCATTGTAACTTGGTAGGATGACTCTGTATGAAGTCTAGATGAGAACTTCCCCATTTAGTCGTGATCTGTCGACTGTGATGGCTGCCCGAGCCCAAAACCTTTAGCACAGTCTACAGGACGTATTTATGGAGGAATTTCATTTATAAATTGGTAGGGTGACACTGTATAATGTCTAGATGAGAATGTCCCCTTTTGGTCACGATCGGTCAACTGTGATTGCTACAGGGGCCCGAAGCCCAAAAACCTTTAGCACAGTCTACAGATCATATTTATGAAGGGATTTTATTGTAACTTGGTAGGATAACTCCAGATAATGTCAAGATGAGAGCGTTCCCTTTAAGTCATGATTGTTCGACTGTGACGGCGACAGGGGCCCGAAGCCAGAAAACATTCAGTACTGTCTACAGGTCGTATTTATGAAGGGATTTCATTTGTAACTTGGTACGATGACTCCGTGTAATATATAGATGAGAACTTCCCCTTTTGGTCGCAATCTATCAGCTGTGATGGCTGCCTGAACCTGAAACCCCGAAAACCTAGCACAGTTTACAGGTTGTATTTATGAAGGGATTTCATTGTATCTTGGTAGGATGACTCAGTGTAATGTTTAGATGAGAACATCCTATTTTGGATGTGATTGGTGAACCGTGATGGCTCGAACCATCAACCACCTGCACACAAAGCAACTGATTTACTAAGAGATCCAGACCAACCAGGCTCAGGCCTTTTCATTACCCCAATTTCACACCATTTACAGGTGTGCCCAAATTAGAAAAGATGTGAAGACATCAGAAAAATATATAAATTCTTTGTGCCTCTTCTACATTTGAGAACAACGTCATTGTAATATGACCTTAGAAACACAAAGAGAGGGATGGCTGTTATTTCTGATTCTAATATGCCCAAATTAGGGCAAAATGGTGTGCCCAAAATAAATGAATTTAAAGGCCTGACCAGGCTGGTTGGTAAATGGCCTTTTTACCTTGACCGCTACAGAACTTATAAGCCAAAATGTAGATGGTTCAATCCTGCCCTGTGCCATCTGCGCTGGCCTTGGGCAAGACACTTTATCGCAATTGCGCACATGGGTGCAAGGTGTTACTGTGTACCAAGGCATATGCCATGTTAGTAAGTTGGAGAGTCTGACAGTTTCTCAGTGGTTCTCTCCACTTTGAATTCTCCACCTGTAAATCTGACCGACATAATGTGACCCAGGCTGTTGAAAGTGTCATTAAACCCCAACAGACAAACTGAAATTTTAAGTTGCAAAGTTTCCCAATAAAGCAGCTAGGAATTTTACCAATTCACTCTTGTTTGACAGAGCTAAAATGAGCTCTGTCAAACAACACTGAATATGGTAAATTCCTAGTTGCATTATGGGAAAAATTTGCAGCTTGAAATTTTTACATTTTGCCATCAATGTGCAGAGTGTTAAAGGAATTATTGTAAATTAAAAAAAAGCTTGTTTTTTTATTAGGGGTTTTATGACACTTTTGACAGCCAGAGTCACCTCGTGTTGGACAGTTTTATGGGTGAAGGAAACCAAAATACCCCAAGTGAACCACCAGGCAACAGCGTGCAACTGTCAGCCTTTCCAACATGCTAACTCTGCACAAGCAGGGTTAACATTGGTTGAAGACAAATGCACCAACAATGTGCAGTACACAGTGCCCCCACGTGGGCAATCAGGATTAAGCATCTTGCCCAAGGACACAACACAGTTACCCCTGGTGGGGATCAAACCATATACCTTTTTGTTTGAAATCCAATGCCATAACCACTGAGGGAAAAAATATAGTTGGAAAGGGTCGTTGGATCTGTATGCCAATTAATGTAACAAGTTCCTGGTGTTCATTATACAAAGAAAGTGTTTTGAGCTTCTGCAGAATTTTATTGGCTATTGCCACATTCTGTTTTGTACTTGAATAAGTTTCTTTCACACAGTACAATATTCTGTGTAAATATTATCATTGACACAATCTGTCCATTTCACTGCATTTGTGTAGAGACTTCTTCTGGAAGTAGGCACATTTTCTCCAACAGGATGATTACCTGTTACTTGTCATTCTCCACAGGTGCCTCTCCACTTGTTCAATTCTGATTTATTACTCATCAAGTAATACTTAATGAATTTGATGAGAATAAAACTAGGTGATTTATGCAAGTGAGGTATTCAAATGATAATTGTTGGAAGACTGTGTGTTTTATGTAATAGGATGGTGAATTCAGATGCTGTGGATGTGTAATATGTTAGGGTTTTCATACAGGTAAGTTTTTAGGTTTTTATTTACTTATGCTCTTCAGAAGCATACTGGTAGATGAATTATCTTAACCCTTTACCTAACATGAAAAGCAGATGACATTTGCAAATAAAATTATTGAATAACTAATTAATTTCATTTTTTGCATCAACAAGCTCATTTCATTAAGGTGTCATCAGCTATGTTACTGAGGCAAAAAATGAAAAAATAATGAAAATTAAATGGCAATATTTGTGAGTAGCTCTGGCTGGTTTTGGTCAATACATTGGGTAAAGGGTTAACCATTTACCTAGATGAATAATCAACGACACAAGCAAACAAAATTCTTAAATATGTTTTACCAAAATTCTTAAACTTTTCATTTGTTCCTTTTAAAACACAGCCCCTGACCTTTCATCATTCAATTTTTTTTAAATGATGGTTCTTATGAATATCACTGTGCGTTCAGTACTATTTATTATTATTTATTATTTATTGGTATTTAAGGTCACATGTTTCTTCACAGTGACTACTCGTAATGGCTAATCGTGATCACAACATAGACAAAACGTCAAGTCCAGCCAATCATTTATATGTATGTTGCCCATTTTAGAAGACTTCCATATTTTACCAGTATTTATTTATTTATTGGGGGTTTCAGTACTTTCAACAGCCAGGGTCACCTCGGGTCTGACAGTTTTACGTGTGGAGGAAGCCGGCATACCCGTAGAGAAACACTGAGCAATGGCAAGCAACTGTCAGACTCCCCAACATACTTTAGAACTCCACACAAGCAGGGTTAGCATTGGTTGAAGACAAGTGCACCATCACTGTGCAGTATTCTTTAGTACCCAGTGCCACTGTGCCCCCACATGGGAAATCAGGATTAAGTGCCTTGCGCAGGGACACAATGCAGTTGCTCCTGGTGGGGATCAAACTGTGAACCTTTCAGTTTGAAGTCCAATTCTGTAACCACTGAGCCACCATGCTCCCTGTTTTACCAGGTCTATCCACACTAGTTCAGTACAGGTTTAATTGAAATGCTTACTTATTACTTATAAACAACTATATATTCATGAGCAAAGTTGATGGCATTCCCAGGCTTAACTTTTTGTGTAGCATTTCCAAAACCCTTTGTCCAACTGATAGGGCTGATTCAGATCTTCAAAAACAATTTACAGCTCCTTGATACAGTAGAATCCTCTTAATTTAATATCCATTTTGCCAGTGAAAATTATTCAATTAACAGGAGTATACAATTAACAGGGATTTGGTCAGTTTCCTGAGTTCTGGAGATAAACTGAGCATTTATTCTATGATATCTTGTTTGACAGAGCTCATAGAGCTCTGTCAAACAAGATATGATAGAATAAATGCCTGTATTGGATGCAGTGAGGAAAAAAAGGTTGATAAATAAGGGAAATTTGGTGCGTGTCACAGTAATTTTTTCGACATGTTACAAAAATTTATATACAATTAACAGGAGTTTACTCTACAACCCATATGCAATTAACAGATCAAATTTGTACTGAATGTATGGTAAATGGTTTTGTGTTTGAAAATTATATTCAATTAACAGGGATATACAATTAAGAGATCTCCAATTAAGTGGGCTCCACTGTAATAGATCAGAATGTCTTATCCAGCTACATCACATGGAACATGTGTAACTCAATAGGCAGGTGGCAGGAGAAACTATATATTTTCTCTCATGACAAATCCACTTTTAAAAAACAAGCTATTAATTGAAAGTAGAATATGTTTTCATTTTTGGAATTCACATTAAAAGAATTTCAGGAGTTCAGTATAATTATTTAAAATAATTCCTTAAATAATGCACCCGATGTAACAACATGTCACCAACTAACCCTGTGTATTTCAACAGACATAGTCCGTGTATTTTTTCATGTAGTGTGTGATCTGACAGCTACCAATCTTTTTACAACCAGAAAGTGTGACTAACCCTGTGCAATGCACAGGATTAGTCTCACTTTCTGGTTGTAAAAGGTTTTCATTATTAACTGTTAGAGTGCTAAATTACTTTTCAATAGTCATTTGTAAAGCAAGTATTTTTTTCAAAGATATCACACCACCATCAAAATGAGCTTTCGATTATCAACATATTGCTCATAAATAATTGTTTAGTTACAATTTATTGGAGAGTGCCAGTTGGAACTCTCCAGGCCTTATTTATGGATCGATCTTTACAAAACTACTTGGGCACCTTTGTTATCACCGTGGGATGAGAATGAGTGTTTTGGGGTGTGGTCCAAAATTCGAGATGGCCACCAGCAGCCATTTTGTACCGAAATTAGTGCAATCAGTTATTTATACAGAACTTCTATATGAAAGTTCTAATTTGAATATTTTTTTGTATGAATGTTTAGTAACATGGAATACATCACATATAGTACAGGTTTGTTTGTTCATGCAGAAATTATGCAAATTAGATTAACTTTGATTTATTCAGTGCCACTTTTACACCGTAAGTACTCATGTCAATGCGGCTCGGGCTCCTCCTGTCCAGTTAGGTGTTTATTGTGTTGTCTGCTCATAGACTGCCAACTTATTACTGGTCCTCCAGCCCAGTTAGGTGTTTATTGTGTTGTCAACTCACAGACTGCCAACTTATTACATTTTTTCTCCTGTCCACTTAGGTGTTTATTGTGTTGTCTACTCACAGACTGCCAACTTATTACTGGTCCTCCTGTCCAATTAGGTGTTATTGTGTTGTCTACTCACAGACTGCCAACTTATTACTGGTCCTCCTGTCCAATTAGGTGTTTATTGTGTTGTCTACCCATAGACTGCCAACTTATCACTGGTCCTCCTGCTCAGTTAGGTGTTTATTGTGTTGTCTGCTCACAGACTGCCAACTTATTACTAGTCCTCCTGTCCAATTAGGTGTTATTGTGTTGTCTACTCACAGACTGCCAACTTATTACTGGTCCTCCTGTCCAATTAGGTGTTTATTGTGTTGTCTACCCATAGACTGCCAACTTATCACTGGTCCTCCTGCTCAGTAAGGTGTTTATTGTGTTGTCTACTCACAGACTGCCAACTTACTACTGGTCCTCCTGTCCAGTTAGGTGTTTATTGTGTTGTCTGCTCACAGACTGCCAACTTATTACTGGTCCTCCTGTCCAGTTAGGTGTTTATTGTGTTGTCTACCCATAGACTGCCAACTTATCACTGGTCCTCCTGCTCAGTAAGGTGTTTATTGTGTTGTCTACTCACAGACTGCCAACTTATTACTGGTCCTCCTGTCCAATTAGGTGTTTATTGTGTTGTCTACCCATAGACTGCCAACTTATCACTGGTCCTCCTGCTCAGTAAGGTGTTTATTGTGTTGTCTACTCACAGACTGCCAACTTACTACTGGTCCTCCTGTCCAGTTAGGTGTTTATTGTGTTGTCTGCTCACAGACTGCCAACTTATTACTAGTCCTCCTGTCCAGTTAGGTGTTTATTGTGTTGTCTACTCACAGACTGCCAACTTATTACTGGTCCTCCTGTCCAGTTAACCATTTATTGTATTGTCTACTCACAGACTGCCAACTTATTACTGGTCCTCCTGTCCAGTTAGGTGCTTATTGTGTTGTCTACTCACAGACTGCCAACTTATTACTGGTCCTCCTGTCCAGTTAGATGTTTATTGTGTTGTCTACCCATAGACTGCCAACTTATCACTGGTCCTCCTGTCAAGTTAGGTGTTTATTATATTGTCTACTCATAGACTGTCAATTTATTACTGGCCCTCCGTCCAATTAGGTGTTTATTGTGTTGTCTACTCACAGACTGCCAACTTATTACTGGTTCTCCTGTCCAGTTAACCATTTATTGTATTGTCTACTCACAGACTTCCAACCTATTACTGGTCCTCCTGTCCAGTTAGATGTTTATTTTGTTGTCTACTCACAGACTGCCAACTTATTACTGGTTCTCCTGTCCAGTTAACCGTTTATTGTATTGTCTACTCACAGACTGCCAATCTATTACTGGTCCTTCTGTCCAGTCTGTCCAGTTAGGTGTTTATTGTGTTGTCTACTCACAGACTGCCAACTTATTACTGGTCCTCCTGTCCAGTTAGGTGTTATTGTGTTGTCTAATCACAGACTGTCAACTTATTACTGGTCCTCCAACCCAGTTAGGTGTTTATTGTGTTGTCTACTCACAGACTGCCAACTTATTACTGGTCCTCCTGTCCAGTTAGGTGTTTATTGTGTTGTCTACTCACAGACTGCCAACTTATTACTGGTCCTCCTGTCCAGTTAGGTGTTTATTGTGTTGTCTACTCAATGTCTTATATACGACCTTAAACATCAATAAATATTACTCATAGACTGCCAAATTATCACTGGTCTGCCTGTCCAGTTTGGTGTTTATTGTATTGTCTACTCATGGACTGCTACCTTGTCACTATTTCTATCCAGTTAGGTGGTTATTGTGTTGTCTACTCACAGACTGCCAACTTATTACTGGTCCTCCTGTACAGTTAGGTGTTTATTGTGTTGTCTGCTCATAGACTGCCAACTTATTACTGGTCCTCCTGTCCAGTCTATCCAGTTAGGTGTTTATTGTGTTGTCTACTCACAGACTGCCAACTTATTACTGGTCCTCCTGTCCAGTCTATCCAGTTAGGTGTTTATTGTGTTGTCTACTCACAGACTGCCAACTTATTACTGGTCCTCCAACCCAGTTAGGTGTTTATTGTGTTGTCTGCTCATAGACTGCCAACTTACTACTGGTCCTCCTGTCCAGTTAGGTGTTATTGTGTTGTCTACTCACAGACTGCCAACTTATTACTGGTCCTCCAACCCAGTTAGGTGTTTATTGTGTTGTCTACTCACAGACTGCCAACTTATTACTGGTCCTCCAACCCAGTTAGGTGTTTATTGTGTTGTCTGCTCATAGACTGCCAACTTACTACTGGTCCTCCTGTCCAGTTAGGTGTTATTGTGTTGTCTACTCACAGACTGCCAACTTATTACTGGTCCTCCAACCCAGTTAGGTGTTTATTGTGTTGTCTGCTCATAGACTGCCAACTTATTACTGGTCCTCCTGTCCAGTTTGGTGTTTATTGTATTGTCTACTCATGGACTGCTACCTTGTCACTATTTCTATCCAGTTAGGTGTTTATTGTGTTGTCTACTCACAGACTGCCAACTTATTACTGGTCCTCCTGTCCAGTTAGGTGTTTATTGTGTTGTCTGCTCATAGACTGCCAACTTATTACTGGTCCTCCTGTCCAGTTAGGTGTTTATTGTGTTGTCTACTCACAGACTGCCAACTTATTACTGGTCCTCCTGTCCAGTTAGGTGTTTATTGTGTTGTCTACTCACAGACTGCCAACTTATTACTGGTCCTCCTGCCCAATTAGGTGTTTATTGTATTGTCTACTCACAGACTGCCAACTTATTACTGGTCCTCCTGTCCAGTTAGGTGTTTATTGTGTTGTCTACTCACAGACTGCCAACTTATTACTGGTCCTCCAACCCAGTTAGGTGTTTATTGTGTTGTCTACTCACAGACTGCCAACTTATTACTGGTCCTCCTGTCCAGTCTGTCCAGTTAGGTGTTTATTGTGTTGTCTACTCACAGACTGCCAACTTATTACTGGTCCTCCTGTCCAGTCTGTCCAGTTAGGTGTTTATTGTGTTGTCTACTCACAGACTGCCAACTTATTACTGGTCCTCCTGTCCAGTCTGTCCAGTTAGGTGTTTATTGTGTTGTCTACTCACAGACTGCCAACTTATTACTGGTCCTCCTGTCCAGTTAGGTGTTATTGTGTTGTCTACTCACAGACTGCCAACTTATTACTGGTCCTCCTGTCCAGTCTGTCCAGTTAGGTGTTTATTGTGTTGTCTACTCACAGACTGCCAACTTATTACTGGTCCTCCTGTCCAGTCTGTCCAGTTAGGTGTTTATTGTGTTGTCTACTCACAGACTGCCAACTTATTACTGGTCCTCCAACCCAGTTAGGTGTTTATTGTGTTGTCTACTCACAGACTGCCAACTTATTACTGGTCCTCCTGTCCAGTCTGTCCAGTTAGGTGTTTATTGTGTTGTCTACTCACAGACTGCCAACTTATTACTGGTCCTCCTGTCCAGTCTGTCCAGTTAGGTGTTTATTGTGTTGTCTACTCACAGACTGCCAACTTATTACTGGTCCTCCTGCCCAATTAGGTGTTTATTGTGTTGTCTACTCACAGACTGCCAACTTATTACTGGTCCTCCTGTCCAGTCTGTCCAGTTATGTGTTATTGTGTTGTCTACTCACAGACTGCCAACTTATTACTGGTCCTCCTGCCCAATTAGGTGTTTATTGTGTTGTCTACTCACAGACTGCCAACTTATTACTGGTCCTCCTGTCCAATTAGGTGTTTATTGTGTTGTCTACTCACAGACTGCCAACTTAGTACTGGTCCTCCTGCCCAATTAGGTGTTTATTGTATTGTCTACTCACAGACTGCCAACTTATTACTGGTCCTCCAACCCAGTTAGGTGTTTATTGTGTTGTCTACTCACAGACTGCCAACTTATTACTGGTCCTCCTGCCCAATTAGGTGTTTATTGTGTTGTCTACTCACAGACTGCCAACTTATTACTGGTCCTCCTGTCCAGTTAGGTGTTATTGTGTTGTCTACTCAATGTCTTATATACGACCTTAAACATTAATAAATATTACTCATAGACTGCCAAATTATCACCGGTCTGCCTGTCCAGTTTGGTGTTTATTGTATTGTCTACTCATGGACTGCTACCTTGTCACTATTTCTATCCAATTAGGTGTTTATTGTGTTGTCTACTCACAGACTGCCAACTTATTACTGGTCCTCCTGCCCAATTAGATGTTTATTGTGTTGTCTACTCACAGACTGCCAACTTATTACTGGTCCTCCTGTCCAGTCTGTCCAGTTAGGTGTTTATTGTGTTGTCTACTCACAGACTGCCAACTTACTACTGGTCCTCCTGTCCAGTTAGGTGTTTATTGTGTTGTCTACTCACAGACTGCCAACTTATTACTGGTCCTCCAACCCAGTTAGGTGTTTATTGTGTTGTCTGCTCATAGACTGCCAACTTATTACTGGTCCTCCTGTCCAGTTAGGTGTTTATTGTGTTGTCTACTCACAGACTGCCAACTTATTACTGGTCCTCCAACCCAGTTAGGTGTTTATTGTGTTGTCTGCTCATAGACTGCCAACTTACTACTGGTCCTCCTGTCCAGTTAGGTGTTATTGTGTTGTCTACTCACAGACTGCCAACTTATTACTGGTCCTCCTGTCCAATTAGGTGTTTATTGTGCTGTCTACTCACAGACTGCCAACTTATTACTGGTCCTCCAACCCAGTTAGGTGTTTATTGTGTTGTCTGCTCATAGACTGCCAACTTACTACTGGTCCTCCTGTCCAGTTAGGTGTTATTGTGTTGTCTACTCACAGACTGCCAACTTATTACTGGTCCTCCAACCCAGTTAGGTGTTTATTGTGTTGTCTGCTCATAGACTGCCAACTTATTACTGGTCCTCCTGTCCAGTTTGGTGTTTATTGTATTGTCTACTCATGGACTGCTACCTTGTCACTATTTCTATCCAGTTAGGTATTTATTGTGTTGTCTACTCACAGACTGCCAACTTATTACTGGTCCTCCTGTCCAGTTAGGTGTTTATTGTGTTGTCTGCTCATAGACTGCCAACTTATTACTGGTCCTCCTGTCCAGTTAGGTGTTTATTGTGTTGTCTACTCACAGACTGCCAACTTATTACTGGTCCTCCTGTCCAGTTAGGTGTTTATTGTGTTGTCTACTCACAGACTGCCAACTTATTACTGGTCCTCCTGCCCAATTAGGTGTTTATTGTATTGTCTACTCACAGACTGCCAACTTATTACTGGTCCTCCTGTCCAGTTAGGTGTTTATTGTGTTGTCTACTCACAGACTGCCAACTTATTACTGGTCCTCCAACCCAGTTAGGTGTTTATTGTGTTGTCTACTCACAGACTGCCAACTTATTACTGGTCCTCCTGTCCAGTCTGTCCAGTTAGGTGTTTATTGTGTTGTCTACTCACAGACTGCCAACTTATTACTGGTCCTCCTGTCCAGTCTGTCCAGTTAGGTGTTTATTGTGTTGTCTACTCACAGACTGCCAACTTATTACTGGTCCTCCTGTCCAGTCTGTCCAGTTAGGTGTTTATTGTGTTGTCTACTCACAGACTGCCAACTTATTACTGGTCCTCCTGTCCAGTTAGGTGTTATTGTGTTGTCTACTCACAGACTGCCAACTTATTACTGGTCCTCCTGTCCAGTCTGTCCAGTTAGGTGTTTATTGTGTTGTCTACTCACAGACTGCCAACTTATTACTGGTCCTCCTGTCCAGTCTGTCCAGTTAGGTGTTTATTGTGTTGTCTACTCACAGACTGCCAACTTATTACTGGTCCTCCAACCCAGTTAGGTGTTTATTGTGTTGTCTACTCACAGACTGCCAACTTATTACTGGTCCTCCTGTCCAGTCTGTCCAGTTAGGTGTTTATTGTGTTGTCTACTCACAGACTGCCAACTTATTACTGGTCCTCCTGTCCAGTCTGTCCAGTTAGGTGTTTATTGTGTTGTCTACTCACAGACTGCCAACTTATTACTGGTCCTCCTGCCCAATTAGGTGTTTATTGTGTTGTCTACTCACAGACTGCCAACTTATTACTGGTCCTCCTGTCCAGTCTGTCCAGTTATGTGTTATTGTGTTGTCTACTCACAGACTGCCAACTTATTACTGGTCCTCCTGCCCAATTAGGTGTTTATTGTGTTGTCTACTCACAGACTGCCAACTTATTACTGGTCCTCCTGTCCAATTAGGTGTTTATTGTGTTGTCTACTCACAGACTGCCAACTTAGTACTGGTCCTCCTGCCCAATTAGGTGTTTATTGTATTGTCTACTCACAGACTGCCAACTTATTACTGGTCCTCCTGCCCAATTAGGTGTTTATTGTGTTGTCTACTCACAGACTGCCAACTTATTACTGGTCCTCCTGCCCAATTAGGTGTTTATTGTGTTGTCTACTCACAGACTGCCAACTTATTACTGGTCCTCCAACCCAGTTAGGTGTTTATTGTGTTGTCTACTCACAGACTGCCAACTTATTACTGGTCCTCCAACCCAGTTAGGTGTTTATTGTGTTGTCTACTCACAGACTGCCAACTTATTACTGGTCCTCCTGTCCAGTTAGGTGTTATTGTGTTGTCTACTCACAGACTGCCAACTTATTACTGGTCCTCCAACCCAGTTAGGTGTTTATTGTGTTGTCTACTCACAGACTGCCAACTTATTACTGGTCCTCCTGCCCAATTAGGTGTTTATTGTGTTGTCTACTCACAGACTGCCAACTTATTACTGGTCCTCCTGTCCAGTTAGGTGTTATTGTGTTGTCTACTCAATGTCTTATATACGACCTTAAACATTAATAAATATTACTCATAGACTGCCAAATTATCACCGGTCTGCCTGTCCAGTTTGGTGTTTATTGTATTGTCTACTCATGGACTGCTACCTTGTCACTATTTCTATCCAATTAGGTGTTTATTGTGTTGTCTACTCACAGACTGCCAACTTATTACTGGTCCTCCTGCCCAATTAGATGTTTATTGTGTTGTCTACTCACAGACTGCCAACTTATTACTGGTCCTCCTGTCCAGTCTGTCCAGTTAGGTGTTTATTGTGTTGTCTACTCACAGACTGCCAACTTACTACTGGTCCTCCTGTCCAGTTAGGTGTTTATTGTGTTGTCTACTCACAGACTGCCAACTTATTACTGGTCCTCCAACCCAGTTAGGTGTTTATTGTGTTGTCTGCTCATAGACTGCCAACTTATTACTGGTCCTCCTGTCCAGTTAGGTGTTTATTGTGTTGTCTACTCACAGACTGCCAACTTATTACTGGTCCTCCAACCCAGTTAGGTGTTTATTGTGTTGTCTGCTCATAGACTGCCAACTTACTACTGGTCCTCCTGTCCAGTTAGGTGTTATTGTGTTGTCTACTCACAGACTGCCAACTTATTACTGGTCCTCCTGTCCAATTAGGTGTTTATTGTGCTGTCTACTCACAGACTGCCAACTTATTACTGGTCCTCCAACCCAGTTAGGTGTTTATTGTGTTGTCTGCTCATAGACTGCCAACTTACTACTGGTCCTCCTGTCCAGTTAGGTGTTATTGTGTTGTCTACTCACAGACTGCCAACTTATTACTGGTCCTCCAACCCAGTTAGGTGTTTATTGTGTTGTCTGCTCATAGACTGCCAACTTACTACTGGTCCTCCTGTCCAGTTAGGTGTTATTGTGTTGTCTACTCACAGACTGCCAACTTATTACTGGTCCTCCTGTCCAGTTAGGTGTTTATTGTGTTGTCTACTCACAGACTGCCAACTTATTACTGGTCCTCCAACCCAGTTAGGTGTTTATTGTGTTGTCTGCTCATAGACTGCCAACTTACTACTGGTCCTCCTGTCCAGTTAGGTGTTATTGTGTTGTCTACTCACAGACTGCCAACTTATTACTGGTCCTCCTGCTCAGTTAGGTGTTTATTGTGTTGTCTGCTCATAGACTGCCAACTTATTACTGGTCCTCCAGCCCAGTTAGGTGTTTATTGTGTTGTCAACTCACAGACTGCCAACTTATTACTGGTCCTCCAACCCAGTTAGGTGTTTATTGTGTTGTCTACTCACAGACTGCCAACTTATTACTGGTCCTCCTGTCCAATTAGGTGTTTATTGTGTTGTCTACTCACAGACTGCCAACTTATTACTGGTCCTCCAACCCAGTTAGGTGTTTATTGTGTTGTCTACTCACAGACTGCCAACTTATTACTGGTCCTCCTGTCCAGTCTGTCCAGTTAGGTGTTTATTGTGTTGTCAACTCACAGACTGCCAACTTATTACATTTTTTCTCCTGTCCACTTAGGTGTTTATTGTGTTGTCTACTCACAGACTGCCAACTTATTACTGGTCCTCCTGTCCAGTTAGGTGTTTATTGTGTTGTCTACTCACAGACTGCCAACTTATTACTGGTCCTCCTGTCCAATTAGGTGTTTATTGTGTTGTCTACTCACAGACTGCCAACTTATTACTGGTCCTCCAACCCAGTTAGGTGTTTATTGTGTTGTCTGCTCATAGACTGCCAACTTACTACTGGTCCTCCTGTCCAGTTAGGTGTTATTGTATTGTCTACTCACAGACTGCCAACTTATTACTGGTCCTCCAACCCAGTTAGGTGTTTATTGTGTTGTCTACTCACAGACTGCCAACTTATTACTGGTCCTCCTGTCCAGTTAGGTGTTATTGTATTGTCTACTCACAGACTGCCAACTTATTACTGGTCCTCCTGTCCAATTAGGTGTTTATTGTGTTGTCTACTCACAGACTGCCAACTTATTACTGGTCCTCCAACCCAGTTAGGTGTTTATTGTGTTGTCTGCTCATAGACTGCCAACTTACTACTGGTCCTCCTGTCCAGTTAGGTGTTATTGTATTGTCTACTCACAGACTGCCAACTTATTACTGGTCCTCCAACCCAGTTAGGTGTTTATTGTGTTGACTACTCACAGACTGCCAAGTTATTACTGGTCCTCCAGCCCAGTTAGGTGTTTATTGTGTTGTCTACTCACAGACTGCCAACTTATTACTGGTCCTCCAGCCCAGTTAGGTGTTTATTGTGTTGTCTACTCACAGACTGCCAACTTATTACTGGTCCTCCTGTCCAGTCTGTCCAGTTAGGTGTTTATTGTGTTGTCTACTCACAGACTGCCAACTTATTACTGGTCCTCCTGTACAGTTAGGTGTTTATTGTGTTGTCTATACACAGACGGCCAACTTATTACTGGTCCTCCTGTCCAGTCTGTCCAGTTAGGTGTTTATTGTGTTGTCTACACACAGACTGCCAACTTATTACTGGTCCTCCTGTACAGTTAACCGTTTATTGTATTGTCTACACACAGACTGCCAACCTATTACTGGTCCTCCTGTCCAGTCTGTCCAGTCAGGTGTTTATTCTGTTCTCAACACACAGACTGCCAACTTATTACTGGTCCTCCTGTCCAGTCTGTCCAGTTAGGTGTTTATTGTGTTCTCAACACACAGACTGCCAACTTATTACTGGTCCCCCTGTCCAGTTAGGTGTTATTATGTTGCCTATTCATGGACTGCCTACTTGTCACTCATCCTTTGTGTATAGTTAGGTGTTTATTGTGTTGTCTGCTCACTGACTGCCAAATTTACACGTAATGAAAGGTTAACTGGTAGAGTACTAAATTATTTTTGGTCCTAAATATTTATTCACTGGTCTTTGCTTTGTTACAATTTATGGGAGAGTGCCAGATGGCACTCTCCCATAAATTATAACAAGGCAAATCTTTATAGACTAAATAATATCACTTCAAAGTTGATATGATGCGCTTCCCCTGAATATGAAGCCTTTAAGTTACAGTACCTGTAATTCAGAATAAAGCCCAAATATGGGCTTACAGTTCTCTACCAGTTAAACATCAATAAACATTTTCTAAAAAGCTACACACAAAGATGGGTTTAAACCACTACAGTAAATTATTTGTTGGGAGAAGCACCTTAATATATATGTGTAACAAATGTAGGTTGGAAGGTAACAGGACAGAAAGAAAGAAACATGAAACAAAGAAACAGAAAAAATGAAACAGGACAAAAATAAACAGACAGAAAGAAACACAATTTTTTCTGTTTTGAACTTTACTGTCTACAGAAAATGACCCATTCTAAACAATTCTTTTTCAGTTTTTAAATAAATTTATTATTTTTAATTATACTTTTAATTTTTTTTTAATTCATTTGTTTACTCTTTTTTGGTATATTATTTACATATATATTGTTTTATCAGTTGATTTTGATGATACTTATTTTTTCTCTGTGCTACATATATGCATATATTTTTCAAATGTTTGTCATCTGACAATAATGTGTTAGGTAGAGGGTTAATATATATATCTATATTTGTATGGGTTATTATAAAACTTGTAAACTATATAGGATGTAAATAAATACTGCTTTGGGTGCAGTGGCTCTGTTGGTAGAGGTGCAGGCTGCAAGCCGAGAGGTCCTCAGTTCGAATCGCACCTGCGGCAACCATGTTGTGTCCTTGGGAAAGACACTTCACCCCCATTGCCCACGTGGTACGGTGACGTGTACTAAGGCGTACTGCATGTCGATGGTGCACCTGTCGTCAACCAATGCTAACCCTGCTTGTGTGGAGTTGGTATGTTAGGGAGCTGACAGTTGCTTGCCATTGCTCGGTGGTTCTCTCTGGGTACTCCAGCTTCCTCCACCCGTAAAAACTGTCACGGTCATGGTTAGCCATTGTGTAGAAATATGTGACCTTAAACACCAATAAATAAATAAATAATAATACTGCTTTGTATCAACTTGTCACCCAAACAACAACTATCCCTGAAAGGGTGAATTTTTATACATATATATATTTTTACATTTTTATACATTCAAAAATAATTTCTTTCCATTAATTTGCATTAAAATAGTCTTTCAGACAATTATCATGGAAATTTTTGAAAATAAATAATTTGTGTGAAATACTGAAAAAAGTGTTTCTTTCTCTCCGTTTCTTTCTGTCTTGTTTCATTTTGTCCTACCCAAAATTGTTTCTTTGTTTCCCGTTTCTTTATGTCCTGTTTCCTTCCGTTCAATCACCATGTGTAGCAACTGTATAACTGAAAAGCCAATGGTTGTGCTGCTCAGACTGTGGTGGCATAGTGGCCCAGTAGGTAGAGGTGCAGGCTGCAAGCCGAGAGGTCCTTGGTTCGAATCCCATCTGCGGCAACCACGTTGTGTCCTTGGGCAAGACACTTCACCCCCCATTGCCCACATGGGGGCATGGTGGCCTTGTGTCCTAAGGTGTACTGCACATCAATGGTGTGCCTGTCTTCAACCAATGCTAACCCTGCTTGTGTGGAGTTAGTATGTTGGGGAGCCAACAGTTGCTCACTGTTGCTTGGTGGTTCTCTCTGGGTACTCCAGCTCCATCCACCCATAAAACTTGATGGTCATGATTAGCCATTGTGCAGAAGTATGAGACCTTAAACACCAATAAATAAATAAATAAATAAATAAATAAATAAATAAATAAATAAATAAATAAATAAATAAATAGCTCAGACTGTATTGCCTGCTACCAGTTCCATTTTTTCATCATTTCCAATAGCTTGAAAAGGGTGGAAAACGTGCATTAATTAACATGCTAAATTTGAAGTTTGTGGTTGTCTCTCAACATACACAGAAAACATTTGGTACAAAACAATGCTGGGGCTGGAAAGCCTGAGCATTGCAGCTGTTTGAAATTGCCCTTTTGAACAACCTTAATATTTTAATTCTTGGAAAAAAAACGTCTTGGGACTTTTAATCAACCAAATGTTGAAATCTAGCTGTTCATTTATGGATGATGTTTATAACATAGTTACTTAATGCAAGGTCACGTAGCATATTTGCTATTTGTTTTGGGAAGAATTCTGTTTGGAATCCTTGCCCATTAATAACCTCGGAACCTTTGTCAGTGGCTTCTGCTTATCTCCTGTGAGGGAATGTGGTGGCTTAATGGTTACAGCATTGAACTTCAAACAGAGATGTTCACGGTTCGATCCCTATCATGGGTAACTGCATTGTGTCCCTGGGTAAGGCACTTACCAGGTAATCCAGATTGCCCATGTGTGAGCGCTGTGTACTAAGGCGTACTTCACGTCAGTGGTGCACTTGTCTTCCGCCAATGCTAATCCTGCTTGTGTGGAGTTAGTACATTGGGAAATTTGGGTGCACGGTGGCATTGCAGTAACCGTTTGTTGTCAGATTACCGAAGTTAAGCAATGCCGAGCACGGTTAGTAGTTGGATGGGTGACCATTTCAGCGACTGATTCGCACTCCCGCATTGTGTCCCTGGGCAAGGCACTTAACCCCGATTGCCTACATGGGGGCATGATGACGCTGTGTACTAAAGCATCCTGCACCTCGATGGTGCGCATGTCTTCAGCCAGTCTAACCCTGCCTGTGCCATGGTGCAGAATTCAGAGTTATGATGTTGGAGAGCTGACAGCTGCTCGTCATTGCTTGGTGGTTCTCTCTGGGTACTCTGGCTTCCTCCACCCATAAAACTGTCACCTACATGATATGATCCTGGCTGTTAAAGTGTCGTTATACCCTAATAAATAAATAAATATTGGGAAGTCTGGCAGTTGCTCACCTTTGTTTGGTGGTTCTCTCCATGTACTCCGGCATCCTCCACCCCTAAAACTCTCTGACATCAAAGTGTCCCTGGCTGTCAAAAGTGCCATTAAACTCCAATAAATAAATAAATAAATAAATAAATAAATAAATAAATATGGATGATGTTTATAACATAGTTACTTAACGCAAAGGCACTGAGCATATTTTCTATTTGTTTGAGCAGAATTCTGTTTGAAATTCTTGCCCACTAATAATTAAGCTCGGAGCCCTTGTCAGTGGCTTCTACTTATCTCCTGTGAAGGATTAATCTAACTCTTTCCTGATAGTATCTTCAACAGTCAAACAGATAATTCAGTTGTTATCTGTTTGCCACTACTACTACTGGTTGTCTATGGAGAATAACTTGCTCTGATATTAATAGACACTGTCACTGACAGACCTCCCCCTGCTGTTAATAATCTGTGAGAGCTTCTCTCTGGTGAATTTTATTGGCCAGTTCAGCCCTCCCACTTTCCCAAGAACTTCTGTCAGATGATGAATAAATATTATCTTTGCAGGGTTTCTGAAGTGTCTTGGTATTGTAAATCTTAATCCTTTCATTATCAGGATGTTGTTCTGCTCATATTGATCTGTTTTGAAAAATTGTCTGCTCTCAGATTTTCTTCAGACAACATGTTTAATGAATTATGTTCCATTCTTGCCAGCACACTGTTGATGACTGTTTGATTACAATGTTAAGTCACTGTTAGCAAGATAAGTGCTATTTGATTCATTGCAGATACAGAAAAAAAATTGTTTGACAAGTTTGTTCATATGAAGATTATATACTATATGGGATTGCTATCTGCACATTGCTTGAGATACATTTAAAATTGCATTAAAGTTTCATTGATGCCGTTGGGTTTTTTTAAGGACTTTTTTATGCGATTAATTTTTCTTCACCAGGAATTCAATGAAGTAAGGATGAAATATGATATCAGGTAGGCAAGTCAATTCTGACATTACTGTTTACTTATGAGTTACAAAAAATGCACCCATATATCTATACTTCCCTCACACTATGCTGTGCTAATTTTTCATTTTTGCCCACATTTACATTTTGCACCCTATGCAGTTTGATTATGAAGGTGATCACAATTTTTTTTCAGTAGTAGTCCCTCATACACTATCTCAAATTTAACTCTCTGCACTCTGATATTAAAATGGCATAGTTTTCAGCAGCAAATATTTCCCATAATGCCATTTGATATTTAACCAAATATAACTTGTTTGACACAGCTCAGTGAGCTCTTGTCAAACAAGATATAATTGGTTAAATTCATAGATAACAAGAGAAAAACAGAGTGATTGGAGAAATTTCTGTTATACTAGCAATGTGTTAGGGGTTAACTCAGCTATTGAGTTTTACAGTGTTTCTGCTACATGTACATCACTTGTCCAAAGTTGGATCCAAAGGCCATAATATAATTGTTTGGAGTGGTATATCCATAGGTCATATTTTTCAGTAGTAGTCCATCACACAACATCTCAAATTTAACACAGCTTATGTGTTTTGACAATTTTACAGTATTTCTGTTACATCACTATTCCAAACTTGGACCCAAAGGCCGTAATAAACTTTTGGTGTGGTTTGTCAACAGGACATGCCAGACCCCAAAATTATATTACGCTCATTGGGTCCAAGTTTACACTTCTACATCACAACCTGTAAATCAAATGCAGGTGGGGCGGGGGCAGCATCTAGTCAAGTCTTGGCTTTCTATATTGCCATCTTATCAAATGTTGGCTGCCTATATTGGAAGCCAACATATGACTAGATGCCACTGCCAGGGTTAGCTGCCTATTTTGGAAGTCTTTCTTACGACTGCATGTTGGGGCATCTGTTCAAAGGTCGCTAAGTTTATCAAAGTTGGAAATAATCTCACAAGATTAACCTTCTTATTGTATATTGATTACAGAAAAAATTACTTATAACTGAATGTGATAATCTGCGTCTTCCAATGGCTTCCAATAGAAAATGAAAGAGATCAGTTTATTTTTTGGTGTATACCTTAGGATACCTGGGATCTTCTTACGGATGCAGGCTTGCAGCCTCTATGTCCACATCTACATTCTCTTTGATGGAAGTGTGTCTCTATCCTGGTTTGACATATTCTGTCTTAAAGTCGTATTTAATATTTAATATTAGTATGTGAAACATAGTGCATTATTTCATGATATATTTTTTCAGTTTTGTTCACCTTGAGATGTAAGATTTTGTCTGTCAAACAGGACTGAATTTGTTAAATTCTTAGTAAGTTACATTATGGGAAACATTTGAAGCTTGAAATTTTCCAGTTTTTTACATCAGTGTGCAGAGGGTTAATTCAATATAATGTTTGATGTGAAAAAAATCTAACTAATGTTTAGTTAACCCCTTACCGAACTTAATGGCCAAAACCGGCCAGCTCTATTCACAAAAATAGTCAGTAAATTTTCATTATTTTTTCATTGTTTGCCTCAAAAACATAGGTTGTGACCCCTCCTTGGAACAAGCTCATCAAGCTCGTTCCAATGAGGGGTTATAACCTGACCTCGTTCCAAGGAGGGGTCATAACCTATGTTTTTGAGCCAAAAAATGAAAAAAATTAGTTATTCAAGAATTTCATTTGCAAGTGTCATCTGCTTTTCATGTTAGGTAAAGGGTTAACCTGAGTTTGCTCAATGCTCTTGACTCTGGCAATGATGTAATTCATTATATTTTAATTTGAGAGAGCCCATCCAGTTCAAAGATGTGAAGGATTAAATGCTAATTTGTGAAATACATTACTGTTATTACAAAAGTGGACAGATGGGGATAACTTTGACCGATCCCAATTGGGTTGCAATCTGGTCAAAATTCTCAGTCTGCCCTCCATTGGAATCTTCGGAAGTGAAACATTGCTTGTTTACTTTGATAAACAAACTCTGTTTTACTGGTAAAATAGGACCCAGTCACCAATGCTTGGGATGGAAGTCATCTAAAATGGACAACATGGGTATAAACTGTTGACTAAACTTGACTTAATCTCCATGTTATAGTCATGATTAGCTATCATGTAGAAATATGTTATCTTAAAGTCTCTGTCGAAAATTTTCAATAGCTGCCGGAAAAAAATAAAATTCTCACTGACAAAGCCGAGTCATACGGATGTCCTTTTCTGACAGATTCTCACGATCATTCGACAATATTCTGAATATTGCCGAAAAGATCAATAGACTCTGTCAAAATCAACATTGGTCTGATTCTCAGAGGAACCGAAAAACCACCATATCTTAACCATGCCCCATTGAGCTGCTAGAAAGTCGGATATCATAAGCCAAGATACTTGAGAATCATCAGAGGCTTGTCTCTTCTCAGGGAAGGTTCTCCAATCCCCCACCAATGGGAGGGACTATGCACATAGGTGGGGAGTGTATGGGAGGGGGTTCCACCAATGGTCAACCCCTCCCCCCACTCTACCCCACCTCAGTACTGCACACTTCAGGTATGTGTTTGGCATACAGCTGCTTACATCAGACCCCCCTCCCCCCGGTGATTTTAACGTTTCTAGCTTCAGACCTGATTCTCAGTCTGATTTTGTATCCACAAAATTGTAGATTCTTAGCTCTCTGAAAAGACAAATGCAAAGTCACTGCATCACAGATACTAATTTTGTTTGTGTCTCGATTTAGTTCAGATTTTGTTTTGCAGTATTTCATTTGTGAAATGTTGATCCACAAGTTTAAATGCATTGTTACCAGATAACCAGATAGCAATCTTATTGCGATCTTATTAGTGAACGACACTACTTTTGTGATCACAGTACTGTACTGAGGCTAGGGAGGTCTATAAAGCCAAGGAATTTTGTGGTTTAAATTTGTGATAGATGACGTCTTTACAATTAACCAATTAGCTTTACACCAAAGGTATCCCAAAGGAATGGTAAATGGCTTGTTGTTTGGTAGTTGTATGTAATTAGTGGGGTCATTCCATAGGGCAGAAACTCTCACCTTCCCACTACTTCATGTCAGGGATCCTAGCTTTGGTCTGCCTATTTGGCTCTCTTGTTTACATATTACAGTCCAGCCACCGTGGACTGGTCACTTTCTACAGGTGGACAATATTTCCATGGATGCAAATAATATTAAGACTCCAAACACTAATTATAGGAATTATCATCAAAAATTTAAATTTAATTAATGAAGCACCGGGTATAGCCCGGTGCTTCATAATTAAAATTTTGCTGATGATGATTTTTATTACCTGGTAAACGTATGCATGGACATCACTGCTAACATGTGAATTATGTCCAATCCATGATGACTGTACTGTGTGTATCATATGTATGAACAATGGGCTAAACTTGATTGAAATACCTGAAATACCAATGTTGTGGTCTTGATATAGCAATAGATGTTGAAGTGACCTTATTTGTAGAGTGCTAAATTTATTTTTGATTGGTGGGGGGAGGGAGTCATCAAAATTTCTTCACATCAAATTTTCTTCACATGTCTTTGCCTTGTTACAATTTATGGGAGAGTGCTAAAAGGCACTCTCCCATGAATTGTAACCAAGCAAATCTATGCAGAGAAAATAATTTAACTTCAAAAATAATATGAAGCACATCCACAGAATATGAAACCTGGGAGCATGGTGGCTCAGTGGTAGACTGTTGGACTTCTATGCTAGAGGTCCCAAGTTTGATCCCTGTCTGGAACGACTTGCATTGTATCCTTGGGCAAGGCACTTTATCATGGTTGCCTGTATGGGGGCACGGTGATGCCGTGTACTAAGGCGTACTGCACATCGATGGTGCACATGTCTTCAACCACTGTAACCCTGCTTGAGCGGAGCTTGAACAGAGTTAGAATGTTGAAGAGCTGACAGTTGCTCCTCGATGTTTCTCTCCGGGTACTCTAGCTTCCTCCACCCGTAAAACTATCACGGTCACGATTAGCCATTGTGCATAA
Source organism: Pictodentalium vernedei (assembly GCA_031216915.1). Classification (NCBI taxonomy): domain Eukaryota; kingdom Metazoa; phylum Mollusca; class Scaphopoda; order Dentaliida; family Dentaliidae; genus Pictodentalium; species Pictodentalium vernedei. Next base: position 151,001,387 of record CM062292.1, read on the forward strand.
GTATGTGACCTTAAACACCAATAAATAAATAAATATGAAACCTAAAGTTAAAGAGACTGCACTTCAGAATATAGCCCAAATATGGGCATCCAACCCTCAACCGGGGGCGCGGTGGCTCTGTTGGTAGAGGTGCAGACTGCAAGCCGAGAGGTCCTCGGTTCGAATCCCACTTGCGGCAACCACGTTGTGTCCTTGGGCAAGACATTTCACCCCGATTGCCTACATGGGGGCACAATGACACTGTGTACTGAGGCGTACTGCACGTCGACGGTGCGCATGTCTTCAACCAATCTAACCCTGCCTGTGCTGCAGTGCAGAGTTCAGAGTTACGATGTTGGAGAGCTGACAGCTGCTCGTCGTTGTTCGGTGGTTCTCTCCGGGTACTCCGGCTTCCTCCACCCGTAAAACTGTCATGGTCATGATTAGCCATTGTGCATAAGTATGTGACCTTAAACACCAGTAAATAAATAAATAAATAACCCTCAACCAGTTAAACATCAATAAATAAATACTTTTCATATTTCTTTGTATTTTAGATTGTTCCATGTTGAGGTTGCAAGATTTATCACATTTGTCTTTATCTCATTCAGGGGGGCGCGGTGGCTCAGTAGGTAGAGGTGCAGGCTGCAAGCCGAGAGGTCCTCGGTTCGAATCCCACCTGCGGCAACCACGTTGTGTCCTTGGGCAAGACACTTCACCCCCCATTGCCCATGTGGGGGCACAATGACGCCGTGTACTAAAGTGTACTGCACGTCGATGGTATGCATGTCTTCAACCAATCTAACCCTGCCTGTGCTGCAGTGTGGAGTTACGATGTTGGGGAGCTGGCAGCTGCTCGTCGTTGCTCGGTGGTTCTCTCCAGGTACTCCGGCTTCCTCCTCCCGTAAAACTGTCACGGTCATGATTAGCCATTGTGCATAAATATGTGACCTTAAACATCAATAAATAAATAAATAAATAAATAAATAAATACATAAATAAATAAATAAATTATTTATCTCGTTCAGTCATTTGAATAGTAGCATTCTAAATTTATTTTTTATCATTACATTGTGTTCACATGATTTTTCCTTGTTACAATTTATGGAAGAGTACCCATAGGCACTCTCCCATAAATTATAACAAGGGAAATCTTTACAAACTAAATAATTTAGCTTCAAAGATAAAATCAAGCACATTCATCAGATTTGAAGCCTTTAAGTTGGGCTACCAGTATTTATTCCATGCTCACCTATGTTACTACCTGTGGAAAACCTGTATGTTAAATTATAATATTTAACCCCACTACCAGTGTAAAGCTTCTACTGCTGTTAAAAAAAATTGACACCTATAGTAAGAAGCACATTCAACTTGATCTTTGACATGACCCAATTTGCCGACTTCGATACATTTCGCACTTTGCTATGTTTCATTCAAACATACGACGTTTTGCGGTACTATCTACTGCGTGCAATGACTTATTAAGTATAAAATACCTACAATTAAATATTTAAAATAACATTTAAGAATTGTTAATAATAATTTGACTGAAAAAGCAAGGTAAATTCAATCAACTTTGACGATGTGTCTAGCAGTCAATCAAGCATTCACATGCGGCCAAGCCAGAAAATAAGCAGACTGTCATCTGTAAAATGAGGTCCCCATTGGGTGAATTTAGTGATGCTCTGCAGGGTAGCATCAATAAATTTACCCTCTGTGAACCTCAAGCTGAATCAGGGTCTCAAAACTAAACAGAAAGAGGTACCCAGAGGATAAATAGGCCCACTGTATGGGATAGCATCATCAAATTCACCCTCTGGGGACCTCATTTTGCAAATGTCAGGCTGCTTATTTGCAGGCCTGCGTGCGGCTGGTAGTACTGCCCATAGTCGCAGATGTAAACAAAACATGCCCATGTGTTTATGATAGAAAGTATCGTTTTTTCTCCATTTTAAGTGACAAAGTCAATTATTTATTAAGAGCATGTTATAAATAAAACAAATAGGTACTAGGGCCGGTAATCAGATTTAAACCACTCGTTAGGGCTGCACAATATTCAAAACAGAATACCGGTATCGGTATTCCAAAAAATATCACGGTATACCGGTATATCGAAAACTGTTCAGTTATCTGAACACAAGTACCACAATCGAGACTTGAAGTTGGAATGAATCAGAATGCCTTGATGGTGCGGTTCATAAAACCATTACCCAACGCAGACGATATCAAAATTTATTATTTTAAATATTAGTTTATCAATTTTTTTCTAAAATTTCTACAAAACAATATCATGTGATCCCTTATTGGAACGAGCTCAATGAGCTCGTTCCAATGAGGGGTCACATGATATAGTTATGTTGAAATTTTTGAAAATTATTTTTTCTTTTGCTGAATTTGTATATATTACGTGGGCACATGCAGACGATTCCTTGGATAAAGCGATAATATTATTCATGCTGGGCTATAGTTAAAAAACTAAAGATATCTTGAAAATTAAATTGTGGGTAAGTAAATAATGACGATAAACCGATATTTTTGTAATTACACCGGTATTCAGTCGATATTGGTTTGAATACCGGTATTTATCGGTTTATCGATATAACGTGCAGGCCTACTACTCATATAATATATCCTACTGGTGGTTTAAATCTGATTACTGTTCCTAGTACCTATTCTATATTCTATCAGTTGACAAGTTGTTTTCAGTGAATCTGCACTTTAATTCTGCATGAGTAAGACCCTTATAATAACCATCAGAACTTGAATGTCATTTTGATTGACAGAAATATACCTATTAATTGGACTGGAATATAGATTAACTTTTGCCAAATTGTTGAAATGCTGTTGCATGTGGTAAAACAATATTCATTTTTTTGTGTGGGAAAGAAGCTGGTTCCTTCAATTATGATATATGTGTTTGGCAAGAGGCTTGAGTTGTGTAAGGTACCCATCTGTCAGTCAACAAACAGTTTAGTTATTTAATAGACAAACCATGTGGTACAGATAATATCTTTGTTTTATGTAACCCACTAATTTTGATGTTTTCGAACACATACCCATGAAAAAAAGAAAAAAATCCACTTGTGTTTTGTTTTATATTCATGCTAATGTACAAAATATATTACATATATAAGCTTTTTTTCTCTCAAATGTGAAGTATGTGCGCACTCTCTCACCCTCGCACATGCACTTATACATCAGCATGCTGGTTCCATTTAGGGATCCAGTAATATGTTTTGCATTTATTTATTTATTGGGATTTAATGACACTTTCGACAGCCATGGTCACCTCGTGTCGGAATGTTTTGCATGGAAATTTAAAATTTTCGAGAAGGTATTTCATAAACCATTATCCTTATATATCATCTATAACACATTAAAAGGTTCAGTACAGTCACTGTGGACTACTCATAATGTGATGTCCACACATGTGTTTACCAGGTGATAAAAATCACCATCAGCAAAATTTTAATTAATGATTATTCCTATAATTAGTGTTTGGAATCTAATATTGTGTCCATGGAAATATTGACTACCCATGGAAAGTGACCAGATATGACAGCCATACTGTTATTTATTTATTTATTTATTTATTTATTTATTTATTTATTTATTTATTGAGGTTAATATACTTTCGACAGCCAGGATCACCTTGGCGTCAGACAGTTTTATGGGTGGAGGAAGTCGGAGTACCTGCAGAGAACCATTGAGCAGCAGCGAGCAACTGTCAGACTTCTCAGCGTACTAAGTCCACACAAGCAGGGTTAGAATTGGTTGAAGACAAGAGAACCATCAATGTGCAGTATGCCTTAGTACACAGCACCACCATACCTCAACTTGGGAAATCAGGATTAAGTGCCTTGCCCATGAACACAACACAGTAACTCCTGGTAGTAGGGTTTTCCATCCTCAAGACTATTAATTTCGGGGAGAGAAGACTGGTTGGCCCCTCCACATGGCACTTGCCATTCTTGATGGAACAGTGTACTCAGAAGTCAACTACGTCTTCTACCTCTATAAGTTACAGAAAATTGTACAATAGAATGAAAGTGCGTGGAGTCAGTGAGGATTGCCTCGCTACCCGGACTGGAGTTTGTGAGGACTGCCTTGCAACTCTGCAGGCGGGGAGTGGGCTAGGAAGAAACCCACCCCTCACCCCATCAATAGCAATAATCACTCAACAGTCACTATACAATAGCAGATTCCGATCTCTCTCTATCTATAATTTTTCTGATTTAAATTTTCTTGAAACACTCCAACCATGAAGATGCATGGAAAAAGTAGACAAAGTGCAGGAGAGATTGGAACAAGCTTCCTGCCAACATACACGGAAAACCACCAAACACCAGGAAAGGATTGAAACAAGTTTGTCCTTGTTGGGACCAGTATACATTTTAAATAAATAAACAGATGAATAAAGATATGACAGCCCTTTTAAGGGCTTTTGGGTGTGTGTCTGTGAGTGTGTGAGGGTGGATGTGTGCTGGTGAATTCCTGACATTTGCCCCGCAGACATTTGCCCTAGTTACATTTTTCAAGAAAATGGGCATTTGCCCCAGAGACATTTTCCCTGGTATTAAAAATCAGAGTAGGACATTTGCCCAGAATAGATTTATCGATTGAAAACGGACATTTTCCCGAGAAAATAATAAAGAATTTGCTGATATTTTAATAATTTATTAGAGTATACATGTAAATATATGCCACAAGCTATCTAAGTACACATATCGGAGTATACATAAATATACATTTAGATTCTAATACAAAGTCCTACATTATCTAGAAATTCTTCAATACCCCTGTCACCACAAGCTATCTGAGTGCACAATTTCTTTAGTTTCTTTTGTAACTTTGCCTTTTCATGCCAAAATCTCTTTTGGGGTGATTTCATTCATTCTAACCAGCAAATTTCAGTGAGCACTGCAATCTGATCTTTCTGTATACAAGAAATGCAGTGACACACACCAGGCTTGTCATGTCCGACGAGGTGATTGTGTTCATTGTTCCATGACTCACAGGTATTATTGGTCCTGGATTTGTCATCGAGAGTGGCATTGTGAATGCTGTATATATAGCTGGAAACCGTGGATTGTTGGACCTCTTTAACATAAATTTTCCACCGCTCATCTGCACTCTGGTTGGTGCACCCACAATAGTGTTATCAAAATAGTCAATAATGTCTGAAAGACAATCTGGAGCAGTAGCTCTGATGTGGAAGATGCCATCTTTGACCATCTCTATTGGTAAGCTAGCTAAGCCATCAAGCAGCATACCAACAGCATGCTTTTATTTCAGCATCCTCCTTGTATTTCGAACTATTCCATAGTCTTGCCATATACTCTGGGAAAGATGATAAAAACAACCCTGAAAACACACAGTATATCTGAACATCGTTCTGATGGCATTATGAATACCAATCTCAAAATCACATAGAACTGGAGACGGGTTTGGATATAGTCCAATATTTGACACTTGTTTAACACAGCAGCAAGAAGCTCCTCTTAGGAAGATTGTTCCTTAGATGGAAGAAAGGCATACACACATGTTAAAGCAACATTGTCCGCTAATGTAAAAAAAACTGTTTACTATAATATGAAAGATGCCGGTAATGTAAGTTTGCTTTAGTTAACTATCTTACCGGGGCAAGTCTTACTGGTGATCGCTTATGAAAGATGTCTGTAGAGAAGCCAACAGTGAAGCCAGCTCAGTAATTATGCTTTACTAGGCCTCACAATGGAAACTGTTTGTTTTAACATGAAAGCTGACGGTAATGTGAGTATGCTTTAGTAGGCTTCACTATCTGCCCGGGGCAAATGTCCGGATTTAACTTTAGCAATCGGGGCAAATGTTCGTGGGGCATATGTCCGTCTGGGGTAAATGTCTGTAGTGCCATCAGGGCAAATGTCTGTGTGTGCATGTGGGATGTGTGTGTAGGGTTTTTTTTTTGGGGGGGGGGAGGGTTTGTTTGTTTCTGGTTGTTTTTTTTTTTGTTTCCACTACCCAGTCATCTGCTCCCTTTGAAGGCAGACCAGATGGCCAAGATTCAGCATCCACTCTCCTTCAGAGGCTGATAGATGACTCTCAGATCTCAAGAACACATATTGGTGGAATTTTTCCTTTTTAATAACCTTTATGGATAATATGCTGGGGCTGTTCCCAAACCAATGACCTGTTTGGGTTTCTTTTTCTTCTCTGTAAAACAAGCCATCAAACTGCGATTTCAGTATATATTATCATAAATACCCCCACGTCTCTAAGTAAAAGACCAGAGCAGAATTCTTGTTATGTAGTTATGAACAATTCCTAGTCACCTTCCAGTTCGAGGTTGTCGGGGGTCTGACCCTAGCACCAGTGCACACACTCAAATCAAATAAGATTCTTGGCCCTCAGTTCTGCCTGTGGTGGCTTATAAGCAAATAATGTTATTCGGGTTTCAAGGGATTTCAGTGCCATATCATCGTTGTGCGCCTTCGGCACGCTGAAACTTTCATTCCATTCAGTCACAACAAAGGCTTTTTTGCCACCCTCCTCTGGATGGAATGAGGTATTTGAGAACTGTTGTGCCCACTGGAAGAATACTTTGATGTAAATTATAGATGTAAATGGGCCTTTAAGATCAATGAGAAGCCAAAGAGGTTTAATGAGAATTCCTACCCCACACACCCTGTGGGGAGGCTGCAGATGTCCTACCCAACACAAACATTGGGAGGGAAGATGCCTTTAAGATCAATGAGGAGCCAAGGCGCTTTAATGAGAATTCCTGCCCCACACAATCCGTGGGGAGGCAGCAGATGTCCTACCCAACACAAACATTGGGAGAGCAGATGTCTTACCCTACAGAGCCTATGGGAGGGCAGATGTCCTACCTCACAAAATCTAGTGTGGGGGGGGGGGGGGGGAGATGTCTGGTTGTGTCAATTTTGACTATTGGAGGGCAGATGTCCGAGGGGGGGGGGGGGGGGCAGATTCCCAGATTCCTACAAATCCTACATTTTACCACCATTTCCGGGGGATCCAACCCACACATCTGACGTGTTCCAATGGGTTAAAAGTAATGAAACAGTTGTCAATAAATGACTTGAAAATATCTTGAATAATTTATTGGGGTAAATAAACAACCGCTAACTGCTGTTGATCTATTGATCATTTAACAGGTTTTCATCACAAACAGAGTTTAGAAATTGATTACATCTTAACAACATCAATTAATAAACGCAACCTTTGATCCGTTGGAAGTGATGAAAATGAAGAGACATTAAGATATTTGTTATTGACAAGTGTATTAGGGGGTTGCCTATTGATGGCATGAAAACCAATGTTTTTTTAAATGTCATATGCTTTATTCAGAAAAGTATGAAAAAAATACTTAAAGAGCAAAGTGTGATGATCAATATTGACTAAATTATATAATTTTGCCCATTTGTTTATGCAAATTTTGAAACCCTACAGGATGCATCTCTCACCCACTCTTTTTCAAATTTCATATGTAGCTTTGGTTTGATGTCTAGATGTGAGCTATCAAATATTTCTGAATTTTGTTGAAAAACATGGCCACCAGCAGCCATCTTGGATTTGGATATAAATTGTCCACAATTCCTTTAGCATACCCTACAAGTTGCATGCATCTCTCACTTAATTTTTTTTTAATTTCATATATACCTTTGGTTTGATGTCTAGATGGGAGCTCTCAAATTCTGTTGAATTTCGTTTAAAAATATGGCTGCCAGCAGCCATCTTGGATTTGGCATTTAAATTGTCAACAATTCCATTAGCACACCCTGCAGGCCGCATCTCTCACCCACTCTTTTTCAGATTTCATAAGTTGTTTTGGGGTGATGTCTTGATGGGAGCTATCAAATTGTTCTGAATTTTGTAGAAAAAGATGCTGCCAGTGGCCATCTTGGATTTGGCATATAAATTGTCAACAATTCCATGATCAGACCCTACATGCCGCACCTCTCATTCGATCTTTTTAAAATTTTATATGTAACTTTGGTATGATGCCCAGATGGGAGTTATCACATTTTTCTGCATTCTGTTGAGAAAGATAGCCGCCACCTTGGATTTGACATATAAATTGTTGACAATTCTATTAGTACACCCAACAGGCCCCATCCCTCACTCGATTTTTTTCTGATTTCATTTGTAGCTTTGGTGTGATGTCTTTTCTGTAGAAACTTGAGTGAGTGACATGGCATTACCAGATCTTTCTATTTAGTTCTGTCCCATCTTGGACAAGCTGAGGTGCAGTGTCATTGACACTTTCATGTGGTTATGTATTAATGATGTCTAGAGGAAGCTTCCTTTTGACTTTGGTCCTGCTAGCCAATTCAGTATGGCCGTCATGGTGGCCATATTGATTTGGTTTCCATCCAATAACTAATGAATGCTGACTCGAATCAATTATATTTTTTGATTATGCATTGTTGGTGTCTAGTCTAAGATTTATCTACCCTTTTATGATACCATCGGGAGCATATGCCACACTTGGCAATTGCATTGCTCTTGTTTTTATGTTTTTTTAAGTTTCATTGATAAAAAAGGTACAAAAACTTTAGCAAACAGCATCTCATAATAATGTGTGGTATTTTGTTAATTGAAATCTCTTTGTCCAACAGCAGTAAGCTGTGTTAGGAGCTTATGGTGCAGTTACAACACTTTTCTCTCTATCCCTTGTCTCAACAACAATACCTTCTGTTCACTAAATGCAGTGCAAACACTCAGCCGGCTATCTTTGTAAAATAACTCAACTGTGACACTAAAAGTGAATTTAAAAAAAAAATAATCTTGTGGACAAAATTGAAAAAACACATTTGAAAAAGGCATTTTATATAAATTCTGATCCAGACCCCAAAAGTTAAAATCATTTCTTGTAAAATTAGCCGTGTATATTCCTTGTCATAATTTCCATCTGTACGTAATTTACACTTTATAAAACTGAGAGGCTAATTTGCAGTTATCAAACCTTCCCACACCTTATCGTTGATGAATTGAACATTTTCCTAACAATTTTATGAAGCATAAATAACTTGCAAATAGTAAAAATGTTCAAAAATTTTATATGGTACAAGATATAAACTTTTTTATTGTTTTTTTATTGTTACAAGAGTGTGATTTTTTTATCAAATTAAATATCTGATTCATCAGCTTTTATTCTTGGAAAATAAAATTCCACTTCAAAATACCCTAAATCACTCGAGAAGTGGTGTCTCCACTCAGACAAAAATTCCTTGTCTGGGAAAAAGCATTGGAATGACAAGCAAAGTTTCAGCCAAGGGACTTCCAGGTAGACCTTGTTGTGCTATTTTTCTCCCCCTCATAAAGTGACGAATTTGCTGTGCCATTATTTCCATGTGCGTTATTTCCTCTGCCATATATTTTCTTGCCCCATTTTTTTTACCACAGTATTGCATTATTATTTTTACTTTGTCTCCTTTCCAAAGCATAGCTCATTACTAACTGTCATAATCTGAACAAGATTCATTGAGGAGCAATATTAAGCCAAATTTTGGAAAAAAAAAAATTTCTTTCAATCTATCCAAGCATAGTGGATGTTGGTACTGCTGTTTTCATGCTGATCAAGGAATATTGACTGTATCATCTCTTTGATGACAATATATTCATTGGTTTTACTCTCTTTGCAGAACTGAGAGTGCCCAAACATTATACAGTTTGAAACAAAATGAATATTTTGTCAGAAATTTCCACTAAGCTGACCTGTTGCATATAGGTAAGAGTTACAATGATTATTATTATTATTTATCTAACAATCGACTTAATTTGTATCCCAAAACTTGGGAAAACCATTTGGGGTAAACACTGCACTATCACATATTTATTTATTTATTTATTGATGTTTAAGGTCACATATTTATGCACAATGGCTAATCATGACCGTGACAGTTTTACGGGTGGAGGAAGCCGGAGTACCCGAAGAGAACCACCGAGCAACGACGAGCAGCTGCCAGCTCCCCAACATCGTAACTCCGCACTGCAGCACAGGCAGGGTTAGATTGGTTGAAGACATGCGTACCATCGACGTGCAGTACGCCTTAGTACACGGCGTCATCGTGCCCCCACGTGGGCAATTGAGATGAAGTGTCTTGCCCAAGGACACAACGCGGTTGCCGCAGGTGGGATTCGAACCAAGGACCTCTCGGCTTGCAGCCTGCACCTCTACCTACTGAGCCACCGCGCTCCCACTATCACATATACAGTACGTGGAGAGTGTATTATCACTAAATCACCCGCAGACGCAGAATGGAGATTCCACCCAAGCAATAATTGCAAATTTGTTGCAAAGCCTAACCAGCACAAGCAAGGTTTCAGCCAATGGACCTCCGGATTAAACCCGGAGGTCCATTGGCTGAAACATTACTTGTGTTTTTTTGTCGATATGTACAAAATTTGAAAGTTATAGCTTGGGTGATAACTCCACTCTTCAGGTGATTTAGGTACAATCCACTCTCCACATACTGTATGCATTATTATTATGCATTGAAATAGAGTTCCTGAAATTCAAAATTTTTACCAATTTCAACCCAATTTAAACTGAAAAATGTGGGAAACTGGTTTTATGTAATGGGATTGTTAGATAATAATATTATCATGACCATGTGCATGCCCTGTAATTTGTATCAGGTTCTCTGTTGTGTTTACAATCAGATCGCAACGAGCCCATCAGGGCGAGTTGCGATCCAATTGTAAACACAACCTCAAATCTGATACAAATTACAGGACATGCACATGGTCATGATAATGTATATGTATCATACCATATTTATTCTTCATTCCCCACCCCTGGTAGAAGAACTGTGCTTGATTACTGTGGTTATCCTTTTACATATGAATGGGATGCATTTACAAATTGAGCAGTTCAACAAAAATTATTTTAAAAAATATTTCAACAAAACCATATCATGTGACCACCTCATTGGCATGAGCATGTTAAGCACATTCCAATGAGGTGTCACATGATATGTTTTTTTAAATTTTTTTTGAAAAATTAGATAAAAATAAGATAAATAATTAAAATAACAAATTTTGATATCGTGCATTGGAGCTATGGTTTAATCTCGCAAACAGGAATTTTCCAGTTATCAGTTCTGAAAATGAGGGCTAATGCCAGGGAAATTCATTGGCGAGAATTGTGAATCAAAGGTCAATGAATTTCCCATGTATCAGGACTGATATTCAGAAATGACAACCGGAAAGTTCCCGGTATTGTGACTGACTTTCAAGAACGAGAACCAGAAAATTCCCATTCCTGGGTGGGATTAAACCCTATTTGGTAGAGTATTGAAAAATGCTGGAAAATGTCCAGAAATGGTCTTCATTTTCATCAGTCCTTCCCTGCAGAAACCCAGGTGATTGCCCCAGGCCGCAGTTGCCCGCCTAAAGTCAAAATTCCACAGATGGTAAACATCTGCCTGTCCCTAATTTCTGTGGACCATTAATTCAATCAAAGGCACCTCAAAATTGGCTGTCTTGAACAGAGTCTTCACAGATGGGAGATAACAAAGCACAATTCGTGACATATGTAATGTGTCATTCTGGTCACCCGCAGTCACTTATCTCATATGAGCTGTAGGTCTGCAGAATTCCAAATTTGAAATTACAGGGTATTTTATGTTGGTTTTGCATTGCTGTTTGCAAAGCAAGATCTCCCAGATGCGATCAATCACTGAAACATGATTCGCATGGTGCGATTCATTGTTTTTTCTCCAATTTTTCATGTGCTCATCCGACATTCCAACTCAAAAGTGATAAAACTACAGGTAAGCTGCATAACAATACACCAATTATCACCATTGGTTGTGCATAACGATAAATTGAACAACCATTTTTACGAGTGTTTTTCAATCAGTTGACAAAACTCCACTAGTGTTTTCTAAGATGTCATGTAATGCTTGTTTCTGGAATAACTTCAACAATAGTAGCCAGATTTCAGTTCTTTTCAGTATATATCTCTATAGTAACAATGCCTACGTCAGGTTCGATGACCAGTGATATCTGATGAAAATTATGGGAGTTATTGCCATGTGTTAAAAAAAATCATGTAATGCTTGTTTATGTAATAAATTAAACATTAGTAACCGAATTTCAATTTTTTGAGGAATATATAGAAACGAAGGAAAAATGGGGAGAGTCAGGGTAAGTTCTCAACAGGTTACAAGATTTTTTATTCAAATAACAGGAGTTTACTCCATAACTTTTATTCAATTAACAGGTAAAATTTGTACTGGAAATATGGTAAATAGTTTTGTGTTGGGAAATTATATTCAGTTAACAGGGTTATTCAGTTAAGAGATATCCATTAAAGTGGGCTTCACTGTACCATTTATATTTACAGTTGCTGTCACTTGTTTAGGTAACAAGACTATGAAACTCACTCATTTTGAGTAATTAAATTTCAGAAGTGACATGCACCTATCAGGTTTTCCAAGTGCTGCTGTCTTGACGACACAGATTCACAATTGTGTAGATTAAATTCATTTCAAACCTTTCAAAACACAATTGTCAAATTTCATTTCCTTAAATTAACTTTCTAATTCTGACAGCAAGAGAAAGTAAAGTGTGAACCATTCTAAATCATGATGCATTGGGATTTCATTCTTTTCAAAGTATTATATTAACCCATAAGGGCCTATTTCCAACTTTGATCACAGTTTTGCAACAGAACAGGTGCCCCTACATGCAGTCTTTGGGTTAACTCACAAGTTACGTTATAGGCACCTTAGTAGTTGTTTGTCGGCAAGTCTTGCCAAAAAACAGCAGCAAAGTCACAGGAGATAGTCTGTCAAAGTGTAGCAAAAATATGTAAAAATCTCTAGGCCCTTAAGGGTTAACGTTATGAAGAAAAGTTGAAGATTGAATTGCAAAAATAATAACAGGATTTTGAAGACAAAGTTATTGTTTAAATATTGTTTTTCCATTTGTATTTTCTCAAATTTTGGACAGAAGCATTTAACCCTTTCAGTTTAAGTTGGTTTATTTGGGTTTAACAACACTTTAAGCAGCCAGGGTCATATCATGTCAGTGAGTTTATGAGTGTAGGAAACAGGAATGCCTGGAAAGAACCATCAAGCTGAGGCAAACAACTGATAAACTCTCCAACTTCCCTATCTGGCAGAGTTAGCCATGGTTGAAGGCAAATGCACCATTAACTGGTAGAGTGCTAAATTTTATTTGGCCACCAAAATTTTTTCACATGTCTTTGCCTTGTTACAATTTATAGGAGAGTGCCCACAGGCACTCTTCTATAAATTGTAACAAGGCAAATCTTAACAGACTAAATAATATCACTTCAAAGATAATATGATGCACAGCCACAGAATTTGAAGCCTTTAAGTTGCAGTACCTGCACTTCAGAATAAAGCCCAAATATGGGCTTACAGCACTCTACCAGTTAATGAAGGGAATACCTTAGTGCCCCATATATGGGCCATCAGGATCAAATGTCTCTATCAAGGACACAGTGTAGATGATGCGGGTCAAGATCTAACCATCCACCTTTTGGTTTAAAATTCAATGCTCTAAACAATGTACCACCACACTCCTTAACCCTTTCAGTGGTTGATCTTCTGAATGGTATCATACTAAAGAATATTATTTACAGTAATTCTATTTTGTATTCATCAGGCAGTTCAGTAATAATTTAATCCTACAACCCTAGAGGGCTGTAGGAATAAATTATTTCTCATCCTGATTACTTTGTTGAGTATTATTGAGTTCCCTTATGGGAACCCTGAGAAGTGAAGCGATGTTTGTTTACTGTCATAAACAAGCTCTGTTTTACTGGTGTAATAGGACCCAGTCAACAATGCTTGGGGTCGATATCCTCTAAAATGGGCAACATGGATGTAAACAATTAACAAAATTTTGACTTTATCTCCATGGTGTAGGGGCGCGGAGCCTCAGTAGGTAGAGGTGCAGGCTGCAAACCAAGAGGTCCTCAGTTCAAATCCCACCTGCGTCAACCACATTGTGTCCTTGGGCAAGACACTTCACCCCCATTGCCCACGTGGGGGCACGGTGATGCTGTGTACTAAGGCGTACTGCATGTCGATGGTGCACCTGTTTTCAACCAATGCTAACCCTGTTTGTGTGGAGTTAATATGTTGGGGAGCTGACAGTTGCTTGGTGGTTCTCTCCGGGTACTCCAGCTTCCTCCACCCGTAAAACTGTCGTGGTCATGATTAGCCATTGTGTAGAAATATGTGACCTTAAACACCAATAAATAAATAAATATCTCCATGCTGTAGTCGCGATAGCCATTGTGCAGAAAAATATGACCTTAAACACCAATAAATAAATATATTATTGAGTTATCTTGTTGTTACTATATTCTTTAACCACCACCCCCCCCCCCCCCCCACCACATCCTGGAAACCCAAAGAAATGAAGCGGTGCTTCTTTACCATGGTAAACAAGCTCTGTTTTTACTGGTAAAGGAGGACCCAGTCACCAATGCTTGGGAGGTGCAAACCTTCTCTCAAATGGGCAACAGGGCTTATTAATGCTCACCCCTGGTCTAGAGTACCTTCAATATAAACTTGACTTGTTACTTGCATATAGTAAACTCCTGTTAATTAAATAAAAGGTTTATTATATGTCGAGAAATTACTCTGACAATCACAAATCGGTCAAAAATCTCTTTTAATTTTTCTTCACACAGTGGGAGGCTCGGTGGTGTTGTGGTAACTGGTTCTCGTCAGATCACCGAAGTTAAGCAACGTCGAGCCCGGTTAATGGATGGGTGACCATCTGAGCGATCAATTTGGACTTCCTGTGTCCTTTAACAAGGCACTTGACACCGATTTCCACATGTGGGCACGATGATGCCATGTACTAAGGCGTACTGCACGTCGATGGTACACATGTCTTCAACCATTCTAACCCTACCTGTGCTGCAGTGTGGAGTTACGATGTTGGGGAGCTGCTCGTCATTGCTCGGTGGTTCTCGCCGGGTACTCTGGCTTCCTCCACCCATAAAACTGTCACGGTCATGATTGTGCATAAGTATATGACCTTAAACACCAAAAAAGAAAAAAAAGAAAAATTCTTCACACAGTGCTACAGAATCTCACCTGTCAGAAAAAGAAATGCGAGAAAATGCAATCAGAAATGGTATTTTCTTGATCCACTGGTGTGTGTATGTGTGCTGATCGAGACAAATACCATTTTGGGATCACAGTACTGCATTTTGTTTCCAGCTTTAACCCTTTACCCAACGAATCGGCCACATTCACCTGCTTAATGTGCAAATTCAGCAGCTGAAAAAATATTATTTTTTTCAAAAAATTTCAACAAAACTATATCATGTGACCCCTCTTTGGAATGAGCTTGTCAACATAATATGGTTTTGTTGAATTTTTTTGACAAAATTTATAAAATGATATTTAAAATAATAAATTTTGACAAAGTCTGCATTGAGTAAAGGGTTAAGACTTTCAATACATTATGCATACATTTTTGGGTAAAGAAGATTTATTTAGTTATCACTGTTTAAGGTCACATATTTCTTTTCAATGGCTAATCGTGACTGCATCATGGAGATAAAGTTAAGTTTAGTCAATCGTTTATATACCCATGTTGCCCATTTTAGAGGACTCCCACCCCAAACATTGGTACCTGGATCCTTTTTCACCAGTATTATTATTACTATTATTTATTGGTGTTTAACGATCCTCTTTTTGTTCCCATTGGTTGGAAAATATGACCACCAGAGATATTCTATGATTCTGTTTGATGGATTCAAATGTTTTGAAACTTCATGTGATTGAGGACTGGGACACCTTCTACCAACAATCCTCATGTAATGTTGATGTAATGTTGCAAACATGGTCACAATTGCAGCACATAGTTACCATGGAAAGCCTATGGGAAATCACATTTTTATATGTAGTTCCAGATGAGCTATTACAGGCTCTTTAGAGCCTCTAGTTTATTTATTGGAGTTTTACAACACTTTGAAGAGCCAGGGTCATATCATGTATGTCAGTTTCACAGTTGGAGGACACTAGTGCCAAGAGAGAGGGGGGTCTAAGGGAGGCAACTGCCCTGCAACTTTTGGTGTTTTAAAAGAAATGCAGGAGAATGCTTCCTTCTCCTACCCCACCCCCAGTCCAAGAACCTCCCATACCTTCCTCTCCCCACCCACTTATTGCTTTGTGTCTTCAGTGCTCAGAAAACCCGTAATGCCCATTCTACACAATACCCAAATCCAAGTGCATTATTTGACTTAAAACCCACCTTTCCGTAAATTCTGTGCTTTTTCTCCCAAAACTCTTAAATTAATTTTATATAAAATTAGATCCCAATATTAAAATCTTAAATAATTTCATTTGACTTTGGTATACTGGAGATTACTCCATAATGGTCAGAACTGTCAGTGCATGGACTATTGAGGTTCTAATAATGCTCAGTTATTGTTAAAAATGCAGTTTTTGTTTGTGTCCTAATAATGCACAGTTATTGTTACAATAATGCACAGTTATTGTTTGTGGAGGGGTTTTGGAAAATTAACATACAAGGTAAAACAAAGGGAGTATTCTGCAGTGGGTTTTAAGCAAAAAATAAGATGTTTTCCTAATGAAGAATTTAGATGTATATTTCTGAAAAAGTCCAAGTTGCTTGTCATTGTTTCCATGCATGCTCTTGTGTCAGACACCCCTCCTTATACAGATTTTTATCTTACAATCAACATATATTTTGTCTGTATTAACTCCACAACTGTTGTGTATCTGGCCCCCTGATACAGATGTTTGTATCAGGGGGTCGGATACAAGCATGTTCCTTTCGCGTGAGTTCCATTTTTTTCTTTTTGTTCATCTGTACGAATAAATAGTTCATTATATATTCGTCTACATTCTTGACTTATCCCCAATATATTGTAAGATAAAATGATTATTACCATTATGTGGATGTTCAAAATATGTGTCCGAGTCTCGCTCCGGGTTCTAAGGGTAGATCACGACTCATCTTCGACTCATCGTGATCTGCCCTTAGAACCGAAGCGAGACTCGGATACATATTTTGTACATCCACATAATGGTAATAATCTCTGTGTATCAGGTGTATGAGATGCTTTGGATAATTATGGACTCAATACATACTTATTGTAAGATAAAGATGGAATTATGCCCACTCCAATGACATCAGGTTACACCTAGATTGATCAGTGAATCTGAAGATAAAACCCTGTTGAGAAATCTTAGAAGAGCACTATTTGGTTATGATTATGTGCATAAGTCTCTTTTATCCTCTTGTGTTTTCTGTAATTCAAATTTGGTTTTATGACAAAGATTCTTTTATACAGTTAATGTTCACAAAGGCAAAACATGTTCTTTATCATTACTCCCAGTAAGTGATATGTGAAAATTACAAGAACATTGCTTACATCTTTTCTGTCATTTGTTGAATAATCATACATTATGAAGGTACAGTATAGTCACCATGGAATGGTCGTAATCCAACCGAGGGCACTGATGTCCACACATTCGTTTACTAGGTAATAAAAATCATCATCAGCAAATGTTAATTAATGAAGCACCGGGTTTTACCCGGTGCTTCATTAATTAAATTTTGGATGATTATTCCTATAATTAGTGTTTGGAATGTAATATTATTGCGTCCGTGGAAATATTGCTCACCCGTGAAAAGTGACCAGTCCATGGTGGCTGTATTGTAACGTTCAGTTGTACAATGATTCAAAATGGTTTTCAACAGTTCAGTGCTCAGTCTCACTTTCACTTTCTGTTTCTCCGTCTCTCTCACCTCCATCTACACCCTTCAGTTCTCACTCTCACTTTTTCTTTCTCCATCTCTCTCACATCCATCTTCACCCCCAAATACTTGGTGTGATCACAGAAATGGTATTCTTCTCAATTGGATCTTGATTGGGTTGCAACACACATACACACCGTTAGTTCGAAAGTTCATAAATAAAGAATTGCCAAATCAAAACCAAATCAAGAAAAACAACTGACATTACATCTCAGATTCTATTTACACAGAATATTTTCCAACAGTGTTGTTTGGAGAAAAATGGAAAAAGATTTACGAGCAGATTTCTACTGAGTCATGAACTAAATAAGATTCTCTGACCATTGTTTTATTACACATCCATCTAACAATAATTGGTTGAGTGCTGGAAGCCACTATCAGGGCTTTCTGAAAAAATGAGGGTACCAGAGCAAAAACCAACATTTTTCTTGCTCGTGTTTCCTATTCAGTCAAATGCAAATAATACTTTGTTTATATAAGTTTGTTCTATTACAAATTATTGGAGAATGCCTGTCAGCACTCTCCAATAATTTGTAATAAAACAAATTTAGACCACCAAAAATAATCTAGCCCTGAGCTAATTAACCCCCTTCACACAGATGTCAAAATATCCTAATTTCATGTAGCCATTTTTTCCCATAATGCAACTGGGAATTGAACCAATTCGATCTTGTTTGACAGAGGTCATTGAGCTCTGTCAAACAAGATTGAATTGGTTGAATGTCTAGTTGCATTATGGGAAAAATTTGAGGCAAGAACCTTAGTATATTTCGACATCAGTGTGCAAAGGGTTAAGGTTTGTTCACAATGTTCTGGAATGTGTGATAAAAATAAAGTTGTATCGCACATGTGTGTGATATAGGTTTTTGCACTTTTTCAACATCAAAATGGAACCAGTCATATTTCTGGGGAAGCAGGGACCCATTCTGATGCAATGGACCAATTATTTTGATGTTGTAACATGGACGTTATGGGTCTATAGTATTTGTTTTGTGTTATTTCCATAGAAACTTGGGTACTATACAGCGACCAAGCATCAAAACAAACTTTCTAATTTATTTTATTATTCCAAACAACACTGTATATTGTCTGAATAACTATATAGATTAAGTATGGCATGGCAATTACAAACTTGCAGTTCAAATTATGAACAATGAAGACAGAATCTGAAAGTGTCCTTGGGTGACATCACTTTGAATGAATGACGTTGTGAAGTTTTTAGATCACCAAAATCCAAATACAAAACAAAGTATGTGTCGAACAACTGCATGTTGATATTCGTTGGAATTCGTATGGAATCTGTATCTATCTTAAACTCTATAACACAGACCTTAATGAATAATAAAGGGAATTATGATTAATACAATCATTTCTCTTGGACAGTAAGGATATAAATTTAATTTATGGGGAATGAATCGAAAATGACAAGTGTAATTACTAAAGTTCAAAATCGTAACTTGTGAATCAGTTGAATAACAATAGTCACATGGAAGTCAGAAACACATATGAGTTGTTAGCCCTAAAAAAATTAAAAGTCTGTTTCTCAGGCAATCCCGCCTGGTCCTTTTGGCAGCCGCATGCTCTCTTTTTATTAAATGGTTTATGTCTAATATTTAACCCAAGTTAAAAAAATTTATAAATTTGTCCCTTGAGTGCAAGAAGGCTTTGCAATGCTTTAGCATTGAAAGCTTTCTTGCTCTCAAGGGACGAAATACACCACCACCAATGCCATTCCATACATTATGAGGTCTAAAACATAAACCAAGAGCATGAACTTTTGATGGTAAAGAAATAATTACAGAAATAAAAAATAAAATAAAAAACCGCTCGCCCGCATGCAATTTTACAAATAATGGCCTGAGAAACAGAAGATCTACTTTGTTTTGGCCTTATTATTTCTCATTGAGAGTATTTTTCCGAATTTATTGTTTGTTGTGAATGTGCAGTAACTTTTTGGTAGGGATCACATTAACCATGCACACTTCATGCAATAAAAACAACTCTTAAACTGCATTTCATTTTCACAGTGTTTCATCGATTGATGGTGATGCATTGAAAGTTGAAACTATGAATGAAAGTTGAAACAGCATAGTAAGTAACAAAATGACTGATCCTCCTGCTCATGAAGATTATTTTGAAGTTTTCTCTTTTGGTTTGGTGCAGAATACTACTTGAGGCTTTGCCTCCTTATGGCATTCTTGCACCCAACCAAACTCGCACGATAAACAATAACCCATTCAACTGCTTGTGTGGTTCTATGTACAAGCCAGAAAATAAGCAGACTGTCATCTGCAAAATGAGGTCCCCAGAGGGTGAATTTGGTGATGCTACCACAGAAGGGTAGCATCACTAAATTTACGGTCTGTGAACCTTGATCTGAATCAGGGTCTCAAACTGAAACAAAAAGAGGAACCCAGAGGATAAATTGGCCTACTGTATGGGGTAGCATCAGCAAATTCACCCTCTGGGAACCTCATTCTGCAAATGACAGATTGCTTATTTTCAGGCTTGTCGATGTATCACAGTAGTGTAATTTATTCTTAAAAACTAAATATCTTTTGTTTGCTGCATGTTTTTATTTAACTGAAAAAGTAATCCACTTCTTTCTAATTAACTGCAAAACTAACTAAAATGTCATGTGGGAATATCAAATCAAATGAAACAACACCAGAGGGCACACTCTTGATTCAAACACTATTAAAGTGCAATGTGTCTTGTGAAATAGCTATCAAATATAGTACATTTATGAAAAATTGATCAGTTCGAATTGTATGTTAGATCTGCAGCAAGAAATAAATAGTTGCTTGGTTTAATGGGCTTGTTTTCATTCTCCAGATGGCAAGTGGAAAGCCAGTATACAATGTATTGTAAAGACATCATTCTGCATTATCGTAAAATGTTCTGAAATTATGAACAGCAGAAGAAATCATTTAAACAGATTTGAGAATATAATATTTTTTTTTTATTTCCTCATCTTGTATAGACACAGAACATCACATATGTGTGAATGGGTTAAATGCTATGACTTGAGAGGCAGCGTGGAAGGATAGAACGAGAGGAAGCAGGCCTCGGGTTTTATCCTTCCTCAATGACACAAGTGCCATATCGATTAACTCATTCACACGTGCATGTCATTCCATGTTTATTACATGTCGTCACGTCTATAGAAACAAATGAATTGGTGAGTGTCCTTCTAACTATCAGTAAGTTATCTTGCAGTCGATTCAGTTTTGGGTGATCAGTCATCTGCTAATGTTTATAATGCGTGTGTGTGGGGGGGGGGGGGGGTGTTTGTCTGTGTGTGTGTGTGGGGGTGGAGCATGATCCCATGTTCGCGAACCTATACCTGTCAATTCTTTGAACGACTCAAATGTGTGTATGTGTTTATGTGTGAAAGGGTGGATGTACACGAGTGTGGTGCTTCAGATATATTCCTATATGGATGCTATCTACTGTCCGTTAATCTTGTCTGGTATTATTTGTCTATTAGCATTTTGTGAGCTTTATGTCATTGTTATGTACCATTGTATGGAACTTACAACAATAAAGTTGTTATTTATATATACACATGTGCAATTGTGGGAATTCCCGTGGGCAGCTTTATAAATAGGCCAAACATGTGGTGTATGTATGTTTTATACTACCATAGTACATGCATATTTGAGCTAGTTCTATTCAAATTGTTATCATCATACAACTAATACTGATTGGTTTGAACTCTCCCTTATAAACTTTACAAGTAATTTTATGCATAAAGATGTTTTTATTTAGTTTATTGTCTTTGTGATAGATTATTAGAATGCAATTTCATCGTTTCAACTGCATGTCTTCTGTGATTGTTGGTCAAATGGAAATTCCAAGTAGGTGGGGTTATGTTAAGAGTTGACAGATGATGTGATGGTCCAAAAATAGTCCCCATAAAACTGTCTGAGATGATGTGACCCTGGTTGCTGAAAGTGTCATCAAACCCCAGTAAAGAAACAAACAAACATAGAGCAGGGAGGTGAGAGTTCAGCTGATCACTGCTGATTTCAGCTTTTTGTTGAAATTTTATTCTCTATAAAGACCATTTCCTTGTAACTTGATTGAAATAAAAGATATATCAATCAATCAGTATTGCATTCAGATATCCATTTATTTTTTGTTAAAATATAATTTTGTGTTAAATCTTTTCACAAAAATATAAGAATTTTAGCTTTCTTGAATAAATAAACCTCTCATGCCTGATAGAGTGGCTAATGGATTCTTTATTGTTTCACTATATCTACTCTTTCTTATCAAAGGGACGATCTACTCTTTCTTATCAAAGGGACTTTCCAGATATTAAAATCAAAATCATTTAATATTATCAGTGTATCTAAAATGATCAAAGGGACTTTCCAGATATTAAAATCAAAATCATTTAAAATGTATGTCAGATTTAAGGGAAGTTTTCCTTCCAGTTCACCCATTTAAATATCAGCAAAAGAAGAGTCTAGGGGGGTAGTCATTCTGATCCTGACATTTGTAAGTATTGTTCTCCACAATAGTCAAAGATACATATTCATTTAGCAACAGTCACAAATCTCTTTTGATTGAGCTTATCAGTATGAAAGAAGGTTATACATCAAGTTGTAGATGCTCTGGAATTAGATTTCCGTAGGATATTGCTTATTCGAGAAAGAGCACTTTGACCAAGCTATCAGACACCTGGCACTTTGAAGAGCTTTTGAAGATGTAAAAAGCCAAGAGTGTGGAGAATTAGGAGTTAACTCTTCGATACTTATGTACGTCTTATTACATACGAAATCAAACAGCGCGTTGGATACTTTGTGGTCATTTGTTTTGTTATTATTTTTCGATTTTTTAAAGTTTTAACCTCAATTCCTATCTTCTCCAGAATAGTGCTCAGTGACAACCATTGAGCCAAATGTTAGCGCAGCTTAAAATACTAATATAATCCTGCTGTCAAGACTTCTTAACTGGTTGAGTGCTAGAAGCCACTATCAGGGCTTTCAAAAAATGAGGATACCAGACAAAAGCCTACACTTTCCTTGCCCATATTTCATATTCAGTCAAACACAAATAATATTTTATTTATATAAATTTGTTTTATTACAAATTATTGGAGAGTGCCTGTGGGCACTCTCCAATAATTTGTAATAAAACAAGTTTTGAATAACAAATTCAAACCACCAAAAATAATCTAGCTCTCAACCATTTAATTACTAATGTGAAAAATATCTTGTTATTTGTACTTTCCGACGTTTGACATCGCATTTTGAAAAACATTAAAAAAACTGCATTCTCAGAGACGTTTGAACGTCAGGATAATTAAAGTCTCAAAGGGTCAACAGTTGCCACTTCTTCTCGGTCCAATCCATCCACTCCCCATTTAATCCTTAAGAGGAGTTAAAGGAGCTGACCTCTCCATCAGAAAAATCAGAGGATGTTGAGTCGCTGTTGGTACCAGAGGTGTAAATGGAGGTTGTCATCTCAGCACCTTCAACTCCTCTCCTGTCACTGCATTGGAACCAGGACTCTCCCCCAAATACCATTGCAAGAATATCCGGATGTGTTACAGAAAGTTTTTGAAGGCATCAGTGTCAAAATCAGTACAAAATAAGTACTTTAAAAAAATTTCCAAGCAATTCAACAAAACCATACCATTTGGTCCCTCATTGGAATGACCTCCTCAAGCTCATTCCAATGAGAGGACACATGATACGGTTTTGTTGAATTTTTTTTCAAATTTGAGAAAACAATAATTAAAATAATAAATTTTAATTTTTTCTGTGTTGGCTAAAGGATTAAATAGCTATAGGCAATAGTTCAGATTTCAAAAGAATTGTGTCAGACAAAGCGCTAAGTAGCCAGGGTAATTCTCTCACCAGGCAGTTAAAATGGCATGTATGAGAGAAAAAGTTATTTAGTTTGCCATCAGTATGCAACTGTCAGTGTTCGTATAATTTTTGCATCAAATTAAAAATGAAAATTTGAAGCCTTTTGTTACTTTTCCACTTGACAAGTATTACAGTGAAACCCTGTTAATTGAATAGCCACTTTGCCAATGAAAATTATTCAATTAACAGGAGTATTCAATTAACAGGGATTGTGTCACTTTCCTGTATTCTAGACACAAACTTAGCATTTATTCTATTATATCTTACTTGACAGAGCTCCATGAGCTCTGTCAAACAAGATATAATAGATTAAATGCCTGTATTGGATGTACTGAGGCCAAATAGTTCTATAAACAAAGGAAAACTGGGAAGAGTCAGGGTAATTTCTCGACAGGTTGCAAGATTTTTATTCAATTAACAGGAGTTTACTCTATAACCTATATTCAATTAACAGGTCAAATTTGTACTGGAGGTATGGTAAGTGGTTTTGTGTTGGAAAATTATATTCAGTTAAGAGGGTTATTCAGATATCCAATTAAGTGGGCTCCACTGCATTAGCAAGAGAAGAGACAGGTTTGTTCATCAGTTTGTCTTCAGCAATGAGCTGACATGCACACACTAATAGTTATTGCCCCTGATATGACTCACCTGCTTACCTGCCTCAGGTGTGACATTTCAAAAATAAAGTCTTCCTGTTTGACCTACTTTTGTTGTAGATGTTTTATTTTTATCTAGTTGACTGTTTTTTGTGTGCTGTTTACTGTCAGCTTCCATTTGTTCAGCTTCTGTAGAATTCATATTATTTTATTGTCATTCAAAGTGTTAGATGCACAAAAGATGGACAACATGTTTGTGAGAGGTACATATAGTTTATTTACAGTGAATGAATTATTGATTACTTGAGGTTTTATTTGGGAACTTCAAAACTGTCACAAATACACCAGCAGTTATTCAGATAATTCAGAACCTTTCTTCTCCATCCCCCCTTACATTTTCAGCCACAAGATATCATAACTTACTTCTATGACATAAAATTTAACCCTCCAACTTGCATATGCATAATATCACCTGATTGTCCAAATTTGTTTTTAGCCATTTGGCTTTTATCCAGTCAATGTTCACTGTTTATTTTCTTGAACAGTTATGTGAACTCACTGTCATAATATTTAGAAGTGTGGTTTATATAACTTATCTCTGTTATAATAATTGTTTGAGGTCGTCTGAATTCAGAGATTAGTTATAGTCTGTATGTTTTGGGTAAAGCTGTAGAAAAAGGGACTGCAATTTGTTTTTAAAATATCTGATCTCAGCTTTTGTTCAATTTTCACTACTTTCTGTCATATTTGTTTCAATATACTTAACTCTTTCAACACAATAGGCTGCTTTTCCGGTCCAGGAACATGATACGTCATAATTTTGTGGTAGAACAATTAATATTTTCAACGTGCAGCCTGAAGGCTGCATGCTGAAAATATTAATTGCTCTACCCCCCCAAATAATGGATATGGACTCTTCCAATTTGGCTACTAAGTGAACGTGTGGTAGAACAATTAATATTTTCAACGTGCAGCCTGAAGGCTGCACGCTGAAAATATTAATTGCTCTACCCCCAAATAATGGATATGGACTCTTCCAATTTCTGCCATTTAACTGGCATGGAAGATACCACGAGTGTTGAAAGGGTTAATGAACAAAATTTGGGTTTAACCCTTTTGTGTCACTTTTATATGACCATTTCGGGGTTATAGGACATTGGAACACACTTTAATCCCATCTTACATTATGGCCACCGTTGACTGGTCACTTTCCATGTGTAGGCAATATTTCCACGGATGCAATAATATTAGATTCCAAGCACTTGGTATTGGAATAATCAAAAAAATTTAATTAATGAAGCACCGGGTATAACCGGTGGTAAACTCATGCGTGGACATCACTGCCCATATGTGGATTATGACAAGTCCACAGCAACTGTACTGCAGTAAAAGTAAGGGTTAGCAGGTGACTGCTAACACACCTGCTGTAATGGCCCTAATGCATTACGAATGTATTCCATTTAGTCCAATTCAAGATGGAGATTCTGTTTTTCAGTTTAAGTTTACAAAACGAAAAGGGTTCAGATAACATATAAATTTGATATTACTGGTTTGCAAATAGTTATTATTTTTGTGAATATGATGTGACATGAAATAATCACAGAAAAATTTAGAATGGCAGCTACATGTATTTTTAAAAAACCCTCAGCAGTAGATTGTTGGACTTCAGTGTCAGAGGTCCCGAGTTCGATCCCCATCCGGGACGACCCGCAGTGTGTCCTTGGGCAAGGCACTTTATCCCGGTTGCCTACATGGGGGCATGATGACGCCATGTACTGAAGCATGCATGTACTGCATGTCGATGGTGCACATGTCTTCAACCGATATAACCCTGCTTGAGTGGAGCTTGAACAGAGTTAGAATGTTGAGGAGCTGACAGTTGCTCGTCGATGCTCGGTGGTTCTATCTGGGTACTCCGGCTTCCTCCCCCTGTAAAACTGTCATGATCACGATTAGCCATTGTGCATAAGTATGTGACCTTAAACACCAATAAATAAATAAACAAATTTTTAAAATAAATGATTGAATCCGTATTTTTCAGCTTTACAGTGATTTAACAGTAGGCAGATGGATCAAAATTATGAAATGAACGGAGAAGATCAGTAATTCTTTTTCTAACAATCAACTTAATTTGCACCCGAAAACTCGGAAAAAACATTTGTATCAGCCTCCCTCTGCACGCAAATTGCCACATCTTTTAAATTGTTAATGATTTATTTTAGTCAGTTATATTAATTCAGTACAGTCACCGTGGATTGGTCGTAATCCACACGTGGGCAGTTCTGTCCACGCATGTGTTTACCAGATAGTAAAAATCATCATCAGCAAATTTTAATTAATGAAGCACCGGGTTGTACCCGGTGCTTCATTAATTCAATTTTTGATGATCATTCCTGTAATTAGTCTTTGGAATCTAATATTATTGCGTCCGAGGAAATATTGCCCACGCGTGGAAAGTGACTAGTCCACGGCGACTGTACTGTTGGTAGAAAATACAATTATAGAAAATACAATTGTAAAAGTTTTATAGCATTGGCTCCAGACCTATTTTACTGCCCAAGCCTAGGAAATTTCGATATAAACTGGGCGATGACGTGATTCTATATAATGTATTATATGATCCAAAAACCCCACAAAAGAGACTTAAATTGAATGAGAAACAAGCAGCAGCTTGTATAAGGCCTGCAATTTTTTTGGTCTTAATCCACACATGGGCAGTGATGTCCACACATGCATACCATGTAATAAAAATCATCATCTGCAAAATTTTAATTAATGAAGCACTGGGTTGTACCCGATGCTTCATTAATTAAATTTTTGATGATTACTCCTATAATTAGTGTTTGGAATCCAATATTATTACGACTGTGGAAATATTGCCCACCCATGTAAAGTGACCAGTCCTCGGTGGCCGTACTGTAAAAGATGATTTTTTTGTTCACAGTGTCCCCATCAGGAAATAGTCACTGAGGAATACAGTAGGTGGAGAGTGGATTGTAACTAAATCACCCGTGGAGTGGAGTTATCACCCAAACTATAACTTTAAAATTTTGTATATATCAACTAAAACACAAGCAATGATTCAGCCAACGGACCTCCGGGTTTAACCTGGAGGTCCATTGACTGAAACTTTGCTTGTGCTTGTTATGCTTTGCAACAAATCTGCAATTATTGCTTGTGTGGAATTTCCACTCTGTGGGTGATTTAGTGATAATACACTCTCCACGTACTGTAGACTGTGAAGTATTTAACGACACAAATTTAATGGAATAATTTTCAAATCAACATCAACTACTGTCACAAACAACAAATGTGTATCATTCCTCTTCCCCAGAGTGTGAATCTATGATTATTCTCCTGCACTTGATGGGCTGTGCATTATCATTTTTAGCTCAACTTTGGCGAAGCCAAATTTGAGCTTTTATCATGGCCCGCCGTCCGTCTGTCCGTAGTCAACAATTGGATACAGCTCGGGCTAGAGGCCGTATTTATGAACCGATCTTTACGAAACTTCTTGGGTACCTTTGTTATGACTGTGGGTGCAGTCCGAAATTCAAGATGGCTGCCAGCCACCATTTTGTACCGACGATGCAGAAATCTGTTTTTTGTACAGAACTTCCACATGAAAGCTGTGATTTGAATAATTTGTTGTATGAATGTTTAGTACCATGAGATACATTACATATCATACGGGTTTTTTCTCGTGCTTAAATTATGCAAATTAAACTAACTTTGATTTATTTAGTGTTACTTTCAGCACTGTCAGTGCAAATGCCAATAAGGCTCCGGCTAGAGGCCGCATTCATGAACCGATCTTTACGAAACTTTTTGGGTACCTTTGTTATCACCGTGGGACAAGAACGAGTGTTTTTAGGTCCGGTCTGAAATTCAAGATGGCCACTGGCAGCCATTTCGTTCAAAATTAGGGGCAATCAGATTTTTGTGCAGAACTTCCACATGAAAGCTCTGATTTGAATAATTTTTTGTATGAATGTTTAGTACCATGGGATACATCACATATAATACAGGTTTTTTTCTTGTGCAGAAATTATGCAAATTAGATGAACTTTCATTTTTTCAGTGCTACTTACACACAGTAAGTACACATGTCAATACGGCTCGGGCTAGAGGCTGTATTTATCAACCGATCTTCACAAAACTTCTTGGGTACCTCTGTTATCACCTTGGGACGAGAACGAGTGTTTCTGGGTGCGGTCCAAAATTCAAGATGGCTGCCAGTGGCCATTTTGTACTGAAATTAGGTCCAATCAGTTTTTTGTCACAACTTCTATACAGCTCGTATTTATGAACTGATCTTCATGAAACTTCTTGGGTACCTTTGTTTTCACCTTGGGACAGGAATGAGTGTGTTTTGGGTGCCTTTGTTATCACTGTGCTATGAGAACAACTATTTTGGGGTTCAGTCAGACCCACTCTGGGACTCAAAGATTTCTTTTCTAGTTTAGCATCTGACTGTCACCCACCTTTACAATACTTTACCTATACATTTGTTACAGGCTACTGTCAGTATTTATGTACAGACCGTTACAATACTTTGTATGTACCTTTGTAATCAGGTCATTACCTAGATGTTTGTCATTGCTGTGTCACATACTATACATGTGCGTGTCTTGACAAGGTGAGCTACAGTGTCATTGACACTTTCATTAATGAATGAGTTTATTTGTGGATGAAGAGTCAGATCGTTTGATAAAAGTTATTCAGTACGAATAGGGAGGGCCGGGCAGAGGAAATTCAGGGCCTGAGAGTTAATTCTGAAACAGACCTCCTTTTGAAAGTGTCGGAATACTGATACTGATGCCAAAGGCATCTGCCACATGTACCAATGGCACAAGCGGTAATAGGGGGATTTTGGGGCATTCTCCTGCTCCCCCCCCCTCCCCCAGAACATTTTGAAATCAGTTATATTGGTTATTAAATGGAGACTTCTGCCGGCTTTTGGGATGAAAAATCATACTATTTTTTGGCTATCAAAATGACAATTTTAGCAGCATGTTTCAAATTTGCAAGTTCATCAGTGAGTATCCAGTGACCTGCAGTGAAAGCTTTTGACACCACAATTCTTGAAGTGATAACTTTATTACATTAAGTTCCTTCAATAAAGTTATCACTTCAAGAATCATGCAGTCCAAAATTACAACCGCTGGTCAAGTGCAGAGCTCCACTAGTTGTGTGGAACTGAAATGTTGATAAGGTTACGAATGGTACTAACTTTGTAAGGGGCACTCAGCTGAAAATTGGCTTTGTTTGAAGCATTCAATATTCGGATCACATGTCTTAGAGGTGGAAGAGTATGAGAAGGGTAATCAGTTGATATTTTAGGGAAATTGTTCAAATTTGGACTCCAAATGTCACATTTTCCTTGAGTCTGCTCAAAATCATTTCAACCAAGCCTGACCCAAGAATCCTGGACTCCTGGGCCAAGCCCAGGCCCCCAAAGTTCTGGGTTCCAGGGTTACTACCCTGCCCCCCCCCCCCCTCCCCACCATATCCCCGTCCATGCCAATAGGTTGGAAAGGGTTAAATTGAAATTTGTCTGAATTGCTTAAAAAATACTTTTCCATTTTGCAAATAAATTTATTACTGAAGCTTGGTGATTTGTTTTTTTTTATATCAAAATATCAGAAAAACAAGATAGAATTCATGTCCACTGGAAACTCAAGAGAAAGCAGGCATTCATTGCTTAAGATCTTTCGAATACTGCACCCGATAGTTGGCACTAACCAGTGGTGAGGAGGTGGCATCTTTGAGAAGGACATCAACACTTCCAGTATTGAGTGAGCAAAATTTGTCTAAAATTACTGTTATTGTATAGCCACAGATGTCAGAAACTAGGAAAACTATTAACTGATTTTATAAATATTTATCTTACAATAAATGTGAATGAAGTGCCAAATGGGTATTTAGTATGTTTACGTTGGGAAGGTGATACAAATTCTGTTTTCTGCAAGCACATGCGTAGTTATGATTTGTTTATGTTACTATATATAGAACATTAAAGCAATCGAGAGGCATTTATAAGAAACTGTGCATGTTTCAAAATATGAAAAAAAGGAAAAACACACATTTCTAAAAACTATGATTGTCAAAATATTAAATCATATTGCTATAATATTTCTGTATCTGAATCAAGTTGAAACAACACCCTCTTACAGTGTCCAGTTGATTTTAAGTCGGAATGTTCTCAATTGTAGTGCTGATAACTTGATTACTGAGCATTTTAATTTCAAGATTTCATTTCAAGACTGTAAAATGCTGGTTGTTTTGGTCAGCTGCAATGAACTGAGTTGCTGAATACAGAATATGCAACAGAGTCCCTGATACACAATGTATTTGGGTAACAAAGACTCAACATACTTATTGTAAGATCAAACTAATGCTAATAAATACAGTGGAGCCCTGTTAATTGAATAGCCACTTTACCAATTAAAATTATTCAATTAACAGAAGTATTCAATTAACAAGGATTGTGTCACTGTCCTGTATTCCAGAGATAAATCTAGCATTTATTCTATTATATCTTGTTTGGCAGAGCTCCATGAGCTCTGTCACACAAGATACAATAAATTAAATGCCTGTATGTATTGAGGCTAAATAGATCTATAAACAAAGAAAAACTGGGGAGAGTCTGGATATTTTCTCGAACAGTTACAAAATTTTTTATTCAATTAACAGGAGTTTACTCTATAGCCTATATTCAGTTAACAGGTCAAATTTGTACTAGAGGTGTGGTAAATGGTTTTGTGTTGGAAAAGCTCCCATAAAGCCCCAAACCGCCACTTTTATATTGCATTGAAGCAGGTGCTCCCTTGTGTAATCTTTTTTATTACTCTTGTGTGTAGACTGAATTTTCCCTGGCAGTGGTTCTACATCACTGCTGGCTGCCTGTATAGGCAGCCAGCAGTGATGTAGAACCACTGCCAAGTCATCAATAACCATGAAAGCAGAAAAAGGCCATAAATACTTTAAAATTAATCTGAGGACTTAAGGGTTAAATTCAATTAACAGGGTTATTCAGTTAAGAGAGATCCAATTAACTGGGCTCCACTGTATATATCAAGATCCTATTGATGAGAATACACTGTGTATTGAAAGGGGACATTTATTTATTCATTTATTGGGGCTTTAATGACACTTTCGACACCCAGGATCACCTTATGTCTGACAGTTTTATGGGTGGAGGAAGTTGGACTACCCGGAGAGAACAACCGAGAAATGGTGAGCAACTGGCAAACTCCCCAACATAGTAACTCCACACAAGCAGGATTAGCATTTGTTGACAACAAGTGCACCATCAACATGTAGTATGCCAGAGTACACAACGTCCACGATGCCCCCACGTGGGTAATCTGGATTAAGTGCCTTGCCCAAGGATACAATGCAATTATCCCATGTGTGATGAAACCATGGACCTTTCGGTAACCTCTGTGCCATCGCTGTCCTTAGAAATATAGAAACAAGTCAGGAATAAGCTCAGTAACATTCATCCTTTACCCATTGCATGCGATATAAAAATTTATTATTTCAATTTTTTATTTTTTTTTAGATTTTCCAAAAAGTGTCAAAAAAAACCATATCATGTGATGTGCCTTCATTGGAATGAGCTTGACAAGATTGTTCCAGTGAGGGTCACACGATATGATTTTATTGAAATTTTTTGAAAAGATTTTTTTATTCAACTGCTCAATCGGATAGGGTCAATTTGTTAGGTGGAGTGTTAACAATTGACAGAGCTTCAGATTAATTTTATGATAATAACTACTGCATATACATGTGCATAGTTGCAGATGACTTAACAGTGTTTCTGCATAATTGTTGGCTGCCTGTATAAGCAGGCCATCCAAGATTTCATGGGAACAATTTTTTTTTAACTTAATATCATGAAGGAAAAGAGAGAGATTGACAGCGCACAGGCATCTATAGATATATATGCATCGATGACCACCTCAATTTTCCACAGACCACCAGTGTTTCTTTGGAATTTTCATCCTTGAGCACATGAGGCAGTCGAGTTCATTGAGCTCTGTGAAACCAGATTGAATTTGTTAAATTCCTAGTTCCATTGTTTGCTGCTTATAATGTAGGTATTTTGACATCAGTATGCAGAGGGTTAGTTCATGAAAGATGCCGCACTTTTGAATTATTTCAACCCTTAACTGGTAAGGTGGTAAATTATGTTTGGTCATCTAAATTTGTCCACGACTCTTTGCCTTGTTACAATTTATGGGAAAATGCCTAATGGCACTCTCCCATAAATTGTAACAAGGCAAATCCTCACAGACTAAATAATTTCAATTCAAAAATAATACGAAGCACATCCACAGAATATGAAGTCATTAAGTTGTGGTACCTGTTCTTCAGAACAAAGCCCAAATATGGGCTTCCAGCACTCCACTAGTTAAAGACCTGGAGATATTTCATGCATTTTGTCACACTGAGACAATTATCTGTGGCATTGCAATTATGTCTCAGCAAGACTTGTCTAGAAACAACTGCCAATATACTTAGAATGTATCTTGCAAATTTAGTTGAAGACTTCAAGTTGGGGCACCTCTTCTAATACAATAAAAAATGACCAAGGTCAGAAATAGGGCTTTAGGGGTTAAGAAATGAAAAGACAATGACAGTAATCATATCTTAGGACAAAACTGGAAGAACTTTTCATGAAAAGTATCCAATAATGTTTAACCCTTTACCTAAGAAATTGCCTGCATCTGCCCGCATAATATGCAAATTTAGCAGTTGAAAAAATTAAATTTTTCAAAATATTTCAACAAAACCTTATCATGTGACCCCTCATTGGAACAAGCTCATTGAGCTCGTTCCAATAAGGGGTCACATGATATGGTTTTGTTGAAATGTTTTGAAAAATTTAAAAAAATTACATTTAAAATAATAAATTTTAATATCGTCTGCATTGGGTAAAGGGTTAATATCCAAGAATGTTTGACTTTAGATCTTGTTTGACATTGTCTGACAGAGTTTCTTGAGCTCTATCAAGCAAAGCATAATGGGTTATAGTTGTAACATTATTCAGGATTATTTATTAATATTTATGGGAACTTTCCAGTAGTGAGCGAAGGGGAGCAACCCAGCAGCAAGCTTGTTTGCTCCGTGAGATAGATAACTTGACACCAAGTTTGCGAATTCGACACACTGCCATTTATTGTTATACATAAACATGGATTTTATGGATACATGTACGAGATTGGTTTACATAATGAGCAGTGTGCCATGATAAAAGTTACAGAAATATGTACAAAACAAAGCATGTTTCAGTAGCCTAGAGCAAAGGTTGGCGATGATCCACCAAAGATGGCACCCACACAGCATTGAAGTCCCATAACCTCAATGAAGTGGGGGTGCCATCCCGTCAACCCGCAGCTGCTGGAGGAAAGCACCCCCCCTGTCAGCTCCCCAACATACTAACTTCACACAAGCAGGGTTAGCATTGGTTGAAGACAAGTGCACCATCGACGTGCAGTACGCCTTAGTACACAGTGTTACCATGCCCCCACGTGGGCAATGGGGGTGAAGTGTCTTGCCCAAGGACACAATGCGGTTGCCGCAGATGGGATTCAAAATGAGGATCTCTCGGCTTGCAGCCTGCACCTCTACCTACTGAGCCACCGCTCCCCCATTTTTCAGGATACACAGGACTGCAGATGATTCAGGAAATTTACCTTCAGACTGAATAGTGTTATTCACCGAAACGAACATAGCTTTTCACTAAATTGGAACAAAGTTATCAAATTTATTCAAGGGAGAAGTCATTAATTAACCCTTGACCAGCATAATAGCCATAACTATCCAGCACTATTCACAAAAATCACCATTCCTTTTTTTGCCAATTAATGTTCATCTAATTAGTTTGTTCCAGTGAGGTGGGGATAAGCTATATTTTTGAGAGATACAGCACGTGGAGAGTGGATTTAACAAAATCACCCATGGAGTGGAGTTATCACCCAAAGTATCACTTTCAAATTCTGTACATGTGGGCAAAAAACACTAGCAATGTTTCAGCCAATGGACTTCCGGGTTGAACCCAGAGGTCCATTGGCTGGAACTTTGCTTTTGATTGTTATGCTTTGCAACAAATTCACAATTATTACTTGGGTGGAATGTCCACTCTGCGGGTAATACATTCTCCACGTACTGTAAATAGAGAATTTATTTTGTTTATCAAAGAAATTGGTTCGCAACTGTGGTCTACTATACGTATAAGGTAAAGGGTACATTAGAATAAAACATTAAGATTTTCAAATATTTAGGAATGAACTTTGGCAGTCTTCCTGAAAATTATGTTGGGTAAGAGATTAAAAGGGCACCTGTTCCAACTATAACTGTAAGTTAATTCTGTACCATTTACCAGATAAAATCATAATGTTCATCTAATCAGTTTGCTATTATCCTACCATACCATCTGACATGGCTGCTTTTGAGGCATTAGTTTTCTAATCTGTTCATATTATCACTCTTCTTTGTTATGCTCCGCTCCTTTGGTTTGTGTGTTTTAAAGCTTCTGCCAAGGTTGGTGATCATATGCCCACTGAGAAATCAGCATCTCAAATTATCTCTCTGTTTGAAGACATGTGGTGGAGTTTAAAACTGAAATGACCATCTCACATTTTGTTCCCAATACCTCTTATTTTTAACTCCTATTCCTGCCCAGTACGGAATTTCTTTTCCACTGGAATAAGGTTAATTTGGGCACATTTAATCAAATTTTCCTCTGGTAAATTGAATGAATTTTTTACCCAAGATTATTTGAGTTAAATCTAGATGAATTTTCTATCAAATCTATCTAATCATGGCTGCTTTACAGCAGCCATGACTAGATTTGATGAAAAGTATCTTGCAAATACTCAGTGGTTTAAGAGTTAAAGTGCTTTCAAACACTTGAATTAAGTTTGTAGGCAAAGCTTCAGATCACAATGGTAATAGTATTTGTCTTTCTCAATGGACCGGGTTTTCTGCAAACATACAGTAGGATTCAGAATAAATATTCATCAGTCCTCATTTTCCACTGGCATAATTACTAAATTTTTGTGGAGGGTTGGTATCATACTGATTATATTTCTTCACCAATTTCATTGAAGATAAATCCCCAAAGCAATGCATTTACCCCACTTGAATTGCCTTTACATTCCCAACTTTATCTTTCTGCACACATCCCTATTTATTTATTTACTTGGGTTTAACAACACTGTGTACTAAGACATACTGCATTGCAGTGGTGCACTTGTCTTTAACCAGTGTTAACCTTGTGCAGTGTTAGTACATTGGGGGAGTCTGACAATGGCTCGCTGCTGCTCTATGGTCCCATCCGGATACTTATTCATCCACAAAAATGTCTGTCTGTCATGAGGTGACCTTGGCTGTTGAGTATATACTGAGTCAAAAAAGAAAGTGCCTGGCTCTCTCCCATAATTTTTTACAAGGCAAATCCTCACAGCTCATCCACGGAATATGAAACCATTAAGTTGCGTACCTGCACTTGAGAATAAGCTCAGATATGAGCTTCTAGCATTCTACAAGTTAAAGGCTTCCCCTTTTTTATATTTTCAATGATACCATCATACCACCCTGTGACATTGATTCTTGAAAAGCTTACATGAACATGCCACAGCCTGATGGATAATTTTCTAACTATTAATGCAAGGTGTTGCTGCCACCAGTAAAGAAAAATAACTATGAACAGTGATAAAATGTTTATGCACATCATGGAAGAAATGTTTGCTCTGGTGATTTTTTCAAATCAGTTATGTTTTTTCACTGATTTTCTGACATGTAAGTATGTTAACTTTCTGGACTTCTAGACTTTTCTGTTTCTCCATTAAACTTTAGGAGATGGAACCCAACTTGTGCAGTAGTTTTTGAGTCTAGCAATCATCTTATGTTTTACCCCTCTTTTTTATTTTCCATCACGAACATTTGTCTGCTCGACCATTTACCTGACATGGTGGATAGACGACACTTGCAAATAACTTCTTGAACAAATAAACATTTTCATTTTTAGTCTCAAAAACATAGCTTTTGTCCCTTCATTGCACAACATGCTCATTATAATAAGGGGTCATAAGATAATATTTCAGAGACAAAAATTGAAGTGGTCAATTTTTGTGAATAGCACTGCCATATATGTCCATTACATTGAGCAAAGGGTAAACTTTAATATTTTTTAAAGAATTTTTTTTACAAAACTTAATGAGGAAGTCAGAGTATCAATTTCTACTTGTAGTTCACATACTGTCCTCAGTTATGGCCCATTATTGATTCTTATCACCATCATACAATCATTTGATTCCACCACTCTCAGACTTATGCATACATTTTTCATATCCCTCTAGAATTTTAGAGGCTAAAAGAGTAATGGATATTATTGGACCTTCTTGTTATTTTTTTCCTTTTTGCACATATACTGAGTCAAAAAAGAAAGTATAATAGAATCAAATGTGAAAAAATAGCATAAAGGATGAAATATAATAGTTCTAATTTTGCATGTTTGTGGACAAGAAGTCCTGCAACACAAGTTTAATGACATGTTGTTGTTGTCCACCCAACCATATACAATTTTGCTACAGATTTCAAAATAGCATGTGCTACCTGAGAATGCCAAATTGAATGGGTGACTGACAATTTTCTTTGTGTTACGTTGTGCTAGAGAGCCTGGGTTATTGAGAAAACATGCTAGTTTTTGTCTTCCGACATTTTAAAAAATGCCAAGGTTAACCGAAAATCAACGGTTGCATGCCATTGGTATACATGAGGCTGAGATACCTCCAGATGAGCTCGCTGCTGAGTTCAGAGTCACTGTGGCCACTATTTACTGTCTCTTTGGAAGGTATAGAACCACTGGATCTATTGCCGACCGACCACATTCAGGGCAACCAAGAGTTACAACCCCTGCGCAAGACCGACACATCAGGACGTCTCACTTATGGGATCGCTTCCTTCTGGCGATGAGGACAGCAGTAATTACTCCTGGTAGAACTAGCAATAGAATCAGTGCACAAACTGTCCACAACAGACTCGCTGAACATGGCATCCGTAGTAGGTGCATACCACAGACCAATCCTTACCAAATGTCATCGTCCCATTAGAATGGAATGGGTACGTCAGCATGTTCGCTGGACTCAGCAGCACTGGAGCACAGTTCTTTTTAGTGATGAATCACGATTTTGTTTATGGAATGCTGATAGTAGGGCAAGAGTGTATCGCCGATGAGGAGAAAGGGTTTTTTGATGCTTGTGTGCGGGAATGCAGCTGTTTCTGCGGGGGTAGTGTAATGGTTTGGGCAGGACTTTCCTTGCACCATCGGATGCAGTTGATCTTCATCGATGGTAATCTGAATGGATAGTGATATAGGGACGAAATTCTTAATGCTGTTGTTGTCCCATAGGTCAACGCTAACGTCGGATTGCAGTTATTCCAGCAAGACAATGCCTGATGTCACGTGGCGCGTATCTGTCGTGACTTTCTTGAGGAGCAGAGCAAAGAACTTCTTCCCTGGCCCCCACTTTAGCCAGATTTGTCGCCAATCGAGCATCTTTGGGGTCAATTGGACCATTGGGTACGACTTCATGATCTTCAGACTTTAGGCGATTTACGTAATGTTCTAAGGCAGGGGTGGAATGGAACGCAATACCACAGGGTGACATCCAGAGACTTATCAGGTCCAAGCATCGTCGATGTCTTACCATTCAAGAGGCAAACAGTGGACATACATGATATTGACTGCATGGGTGAACTTTTCATATCACCCCATGTCTGAATTGCAACCTCCTGACATGATGCTGGCAACAGTAAGAACATGAAATTATGCAAATTCATACAGCTAGATTCGAAATATGAATTTACAATAATTTGTTTGGGATTAATGGGTGATAATACTAAAAAAATCGCTCCTCAAAGTGTATTATACTTTCTTTTTTGACTCGGTATATGTTTGTTGGGCTTAATCTAATGGGCCTGGGGCTGTCTCACTGACCGCTATACAACTGGATTGCTGGAACATCTGCAAAAAATGTTGCAAAATCCAATAACTCTTCCCAATGACCATGTTTGATGATGTGAAAGCTGTTACACTTTTCCTGTAATCACAGCATAACAGGATTCATGTCATTAAATGTTGTGGTGTTTACCTAGCATGAAAATTAGTACAGTCCAGCTGCCGTGGACTGGTAACTATTTCCATAGATGCAATAATATTAGATTCCAAACACTAATTATAGGAATACTCATCAGAAATTTAATTAATGAGGCACCAGGTCCAACCCGGTGCTTCATTAATTAACATTTTGCTGATGATGATTTGTATTAACTGGTAAAAGCATGTGTGGACATCACTGCCCATGCATGGATTATGACCAGTTCACGGCGACTGTACTGTAACACAGTATCGACTTTCCAATCTTGCCACTTGTTTTTTCTCAATGATAGCTAAAATTGTGAACATTCAGTCTGGAGAGCCAGAAAAAATGTACACATCATCAACATTTTCATTTTCCACAGATATTCTTTGAACAACAATTGCCAATTGTTAATCACAAATAGCCAGTAATACATGTAGATATTTTAACTTCTTGATTGCTGCAGGTGGATATACCTGCCCAGGACAGAATTTCTCTTGTCACTGAAATAAGTATATTTTTGACACATTTACATGTAATCAAATTTTCCTCTGATAAATTGAACTGATTCTTTCACAAATGATTTCTGGAGTTAGATTTGGATGAATTTATCATCAAATCTAGTCATGGCTGCTTTACAGCAGTCATGGCTAGATTTGAGGAATAATATCTTAAAAGAACTCAACCTAATCTACATGTATAGAGTAAGAATCTTGTTTTATTCAGATGAGGGATCAAAAAAAAGAATGTACAACCTATTTTGAACCAGTTTGGGCATACATTGGTATAGAAATATATCAGGGGATCAAACAAATCAGAAAAAAAATGTTTGTACTTGAAAACAGTCATCTCCACTTAATGTTACAGAAATTAGTAACTTAATCCAGAAGCTGGTAATTATGGGAACGTTTCTCTTGGGAAAATTTTTTTTTTTTAATTTACGTGAACAGTTTCTTAAGTTTTAAGTACAAGAAGTGTGATTTTAAATTGATCATTAAAGAAATTCTGTTATGTAAACCTTGTGTTAAAAGTAGATTATTATAAGATTTGTAAAACTTGTGTCATGCTCTTCTGATGAACTACAAATGCAATTTTAAGAAATTTAACTCCTTACCCATTGAGTATTTTCAAGGTATTTTTCAGCAGCCATGACCAAGTTTGATGAAAAAAATTATCTAATTTTAACTTAAGAAATCATTGGTGAAAAAATCCTTTCTATTACAGAGAGAAAATTGGACTAAATGCGCCCAAATTGTACTTACATGTTTTTCAGTGGCAAGGAACATCCAGCACCAGGCAGGAATATCCACCAGCAGCATGCAAGGAATTAATAAGAGTTGCTAGCTAGTGTTCTTTTTTGAATGAGGACTGTATGGTTAGTTTTCTTTTTTTAGCTCAAGTTGACGAAGTCAGGCTGAGCTATTGCCATCACTTCTTGTCCGTCTGCATACTTACATTCTACAATTTTCTTTGACACACATCACAGGTCGCATTTATAATGGATCGCTTTTCAACTTGGTATGCTTGCATGGGGTGACTTCTAAATGCGTGCTATTGATTTTCTTCCATTTCCATCAAAAAACAATGCTGTTGACAATGATCTTTGAACTTAGTGCAGTTATGCATCAGTATTTCCCTTTGGCACACCGCACAGGTCACATTTATGATTGGATGGCTTTGGAAGTTGGTATGGCTGTTTGGGGTGACCTTGAGATGTAAGCTATTGATTTTCTTCCATTTCCCTCAAAAAACATTGCTGTTGGCAACGATCTTTGAACTTAATTTAATTATGTATCAATAATCAATATATTCCTTTGGCATGCCTTCCAGGGCACATGTATGATCAGATCACTTTGAAGCTTGGTATGCTTGTTCAGGGTGTCCTCTAAATGGGAGATATCGATTTTCTTCCATTTCCATCAAAAAACTCTGCCTTTAAAAATGACCTTTGAACTTAATGCAGTTGTGCATCAATATATTTCTTTGGCACACCGTGCAAGGCACATTTTTGATTGGATCACTTTGAAACTTGGTGCTAGTTTGAAGTGACCTCTAGATGGAAGCTATCGATTTTCTTCCATTTCCATCAAAAAACATTGCCGTTAGCAATGACCTTTGAACTTAGTGAATTTGTGCATCAACATATTTCTTTGGCACACTGCACAGGTCGCATTTATGATTAGAATGCTTTGAAACTTGGTATGCTTATATGGCGTGTCCTCCAGATGGGAGCTATCAATTTTCTTCCATTTCTGTCAAAAACGTTGCTATGAGCAACAACATTTGAACTGAGTGCATTTGTGCATCAATATCTTTTTTTGGCACACCACACAGGTCGCATTTATGATTAGATCGCTTTGCATCTTGCTTTGTTTGTTTGGGGTGACCTCTAAATGGGAGCTATCGATATTCTTCCATTGTCGTCAAAAATGTGAGCAACAATCTTTAAACTTAGTACATTTGTGCATCAGTATATTCCTTTGGCACACCCTACAGGGCACATTTATGAATGGATTGCTTTGAAGCTTGTAATTTTCTTTCATTTCCATTGAGAAACGACGTTCAACGTTATCCGTTTTGTATGTCAACAATTTCCTTTGGCACACTGCACAGGTTGCATTTATAATCAGATCACTTTGAAACTTGGTATGTGTGTTTGGTGTGACCTCTAGATGGGAGCTATTGATTTTCTTTCATGTCCAACAAAAAACATTGGTGTTAGCAATGACCTTTGAACTTGTAGATTTGTGCATCAGTTTTTTCTTTGGGATGCCCTGTAAGGTGCATTCATGAATGGATTGCTTTGAAACTTTGTTTGCTTGTGTAGGATGACCTCTAGATGGGAGCTATTGATTTTCTTAAAATTTCCATTAAGAAATGATTCCGTTAGCAACGATGTTTAACTTATCCATTTTGTATGTTGACAATTTCCTTTGGCACCTTGCACAGGTCTCATTTATCATTGGATCACTTTGAAACTTGATTAGTGTGTTTGGGGTGACCTGCAGATAGGAGCTTTCAATTTTCTTTTATTTCTGATGAAAAACGTTACTGTTACCTAGACCTTTGAACTTTGTGGATTTGTGCATCTATATTTTCTTTTGGCATGCCAGCAGGGTGCATTCATGAATGGATAGCTTTGAAACTAGTACATTATGCTTGTTTGGGCTGACCTCTAGATGGCAGCTTTTGATTTTATTCCATTTCCTAGCATGTCAAGT
Organism: Pictodentalium vernedei; assembly: GCA_031216915.1. Lineage (NCBI taxonomy): Eukaryota > Metazoa > Mollusca > Scaphopoda > Dentaliida > Dentaliidae > Pictodentalium > Pictodentalium vernedei. The sequence goes on from CM062292.1 coordinate 151,043,005, forward strand.
ACAGAATAATTTTCAAAAGTTTATTATTAGTTTTTAAGACACAAAACAACATGTCACCAGCCTACTTAGAAGAACTCCTTAATATCAAGAATGTGTATCAAAACAACCTGAGGTCAAAACAACCTGAGGTCCGATGGTAAAATGCTGCTACATGTTCCAAAACACAGGTGTAAGTCATTTGGAGATAGGTCATTCTCATTTGCTGGCCCTCACTTGTGGAATAATTAGCAGAACACCTAAAAAGACTGTCAAATGTCAACCTTTTCAAGAAAGATCTCAAAACATACCTGTTTCAAAAAGCCTATAAGTGATGTTCTGGGCTGTAAGATACTGTATATATTCCGTTTGTATATTTGCATGAGCTCAGTAACATGTACAGCGCCTTAGAATATTGTTCTATATCTTCTGAACTATAATTTTGGCACTATATAAATGTGTATATAATTATTATTATTATGTTATTGGATGAATGTTTAACCCTGTGCATGCTGATGCTAAGATACTGAAATTTATTTCAAGCTGCAAATCTTACCCACAATGCAACTAGGAATTTAACCAGTTGAACCTTGTTTTGACAGAGCTATGTATGGGAAAATTTTCTAGTTGTATTGTGTCCCTGTGGGAGATCTGGGAAGTGAAGCGGTGCATGTTTATTGCAGTGAACAAGCTCTTTTTTACTAGTGAATAGGAGGTCCTCTAAAATGGGCAACATGGGAATAAATTATTGGCTGGGCTGTGCCTTATATCCATGCTGCAGTCATGATTAGCCATTGTGCAGAAATATGTGACCTAAAACACCAATAAATAAATAAATGATAAAATAGTTGTATTGTGGGAAAAATATAAACAGTTCAGTCTTGTTTGACAGATCTCAGTGAGATTTGTCAACCAAGGTTGAATTGGTTGAATTCCCATTTGCGTCATGGGAAACATTTAAACAAGGATCTCTGAAAGGAGGAAGGAGTTTAGATAGTAAGCTGATCTGAGCTAAATGATGATGAGAATGCAAAAACATTAATATAAGGCCCAACAAAGTAGAGCTTCTGTTTTTCTGGCCATTTTTAGCTTAACTTGACAGAGTCAAGATAAGCTATTGCCGTCACACGTGCGGAAGTCTGTGAGTCTGTTAGTCTGTGAGTCTGGATATCAAGACGTCTGTTCACATTTTCTTTGGCACAGGCTACACCCTGTAGTTCTTGTCTGATCATCACAAAATTTCTTCTGCAGATATGAGGTCATCTCTAGATGAGAACGTCCCCTTCTTGTCATGATCGGTCAACCATGACAGTTGTGAGAGCCTGAAACCTGTAAACCTTTAGCACAGTCTACAGATCATGGTATTTATGAAGAGATTTCATTCTAACTTGGTAGGATGACTTCTTTTTATGTCTAGATGAAAACATCCCCTTTTGGTCATCATCGGTCAACCGTGATGGTTATGCGAACCCAAAGCCCCAAAATGCTTAGCACAGTCTACAATTTGTATTTATGAAGGGATTTTATTGTATCTAAGTAGGATAACTCTGTATAATGTTTAGATGAGAACGTCCGATTTTGGCAATGATCGATCAGCCTTGACAGCTGCACAGACATGTGACTTAGATTTGTTTAGCACAGTCTACAGTTCATATTTATGAAGCTATTTCATTGTAACATGGAAGGATAACTTGGTATGATGTCTTGATGAGACTGACATATTTTGGCCATGATCGGTCAGTCGTTACCACCACCTGGTCACTTGACCTAGATTCCTTTAGCACTGCTTACAGGTTGTTTTTATGAAGGGATTTCATTGTAACTTGGTAGGATAACTTGGTATGATAGCTAGATGATCCTCTCCTCTTTTGGTCATGATCGGTCAACCATGGCTGCTGAAACGTCATGTGAACTAGATTCCTTTAGCAAAAAGTACAAGTTATATTTGCAAATGGTTTTCAATGTAACTTAGGATGACATGTCTTGGAATGATTTTACTGTAACTTGGTAACTTTGGTTGACATACGTTAACTCTTAGGGCCACATCAACCCAGGTCTTAATTCTTTAGTACAGTCTACACCTCAAATTAATCTTATTGAAAACATAGACTACAGGGAACACAAATTAACATATTCTCAATTATCACAATTCTTGTCTTATTTCATAATCCTTTCATACACATTGGAACATTATCCTTTTCATCAAACACTACACACAGTCAAGTTAAGCTACAGTGTCAGTGATACTTTCATTTGTAAAAGTGCATGTGTACAGGCATTTTTTTAATTTTATTTTTAGCTCAACTTGACAAAGTCAAGCTGAGCTATTGCCATCACTTACGTACGTACGTCCACAATTTCCTTTGGCGCATCCCACAGGTCGTATTTATGGTCGGATCACTTTGAAAGTTGGTATGCTTGTTTGGGGTGACCTCTAGATGGAAGCTATCGATTTTCTTCAATTTCCATAAAAAATGTTGCCACTGGCAATGTTCTTAGAACTTAGTTTAAGTCAAACCTCAATATTTGCCTTTGGCACACCCTTCAGCGCACATTTATGATCAGATCACTTTGAAACTTGGTATGTGTGTTTGGGGTGACCTCTAGATGTGAGCTATTGATTTTTATAATTTCTATATAAAAAATTTTGTCGTTATCACCAGCCCTTGAACACTTACTGCATTTGTGCAGCAACTTATCCCTTTTGCACTTTCTGCAGGGTATATTTATGAATTTCCATAAAAAAGAGAGAGAAAAAACATTGCCACAAGCAAAAATGTTGTCGTTATCACCAGCCTTTGAACTTACTGCATTTGTGCAGCAATTCATTCCTTTTGCACTTTCTGCAGGATATATTTATGAATTTCCATAAAAAAGAGAGAGAAAAATACATTGCCACAAGCAGTGACCTGCAAACTTAGTGCATTTGTGCATTAACATCTTCCTTTGTCATGCCTCAGAGGGCGTATTCATTATCAGGTTGTTTTGAAACTTTGTATGCTTATGCGGGGTGACAAAGATAGGAGCTATCGATTTTCTTTTCATTGGAAGGAAATTTTATTTCCAAATGTTTATGGGGCACACAATGAGAGGGAGCTCGCATTTATTCATAACAGTTTTGAGGAGCAGAACTCCCAGCTATTCCCAGGGTGACATCGTGGGAGTACATGCAAATGCTACAATCATATTCTGATAAATCACGCATAACACATGGTTTATCATAAACATTCCAAGTCGTGACCCCTTGGCCGTTTCCCTGGTAACATTCATTCTGCTGATATACATGCACCTGTACTTATGTGGCGAATTTGACCTGTGTGTACATACATTGCATGTCCTGCACGTGCAACATGTGTCGCCCTCTACTTAACTTAGTTTGGAAGGTCAAGCCAACTATTGACCAATCAGCTCAATGCACTGTGCAGAGCGTTACATTCATTCCGCTTACATAGTTTATACCTCTTGCGGTATTGATGCGAATGCTTATTCCGGGCACAGCTTCCGTTCAGGTGCAGCCACACCTGCTTGTTACCTGCGCCTGGAAGATCATCTAATAAAAACCTTTGGAAGGTGGTCATCCGAGTGCTACACTACCTACATACACACACCCCTCGCTGTCATACGGCAAGCTCAACAATCTCTTTTTCTTCCTTCAGATTCTTAACCTCTCACCTTCCCCAAACCACTACGCATCTCTGCCAGTCCGTGCAGTTTCCTCTTCTCCATAGGCCTTGGCCGCTACTGTTAGTCGTCTCCATTTCACCTTCCATGCCCCCATCTTCTCCCATTCTCGATTGTGACTCCTGATGGTGATCATGCCCCTTCACATCCTGTGTGGGGGCTCTCCGCTGTTACCAGCTTCCTTTGGGCATTCATCGGTTCCCCCATCCAGTTCCGTTGGGTTCCCATTGGGGACAGATGTCACGGAGTCTCTGGCGCTTTGTTCCAGACCTGGAGCAAAGTGCTGGACATTGGTGACATGTGTCCCTGAAGTAATTCAACAGTGAACCTTTAAAAGACAATATCCAGTAACCGATTGCCCAGGCTGGTGCCGACACGGGAGCCCCCTAAAATTTTTCCCAAACTGTCATTCATAATGGCTTGCTTCTTGCAGCACTACTACCCCTTCATATTGTGTATAACAGGTGTGTAGGTTGCAGCACCTATATGTAAAACATTAGATATGCAGGATGTGGAAGTTGCAGCATCCTCCTCAGGTATACTCACTGGGTGTGAAGCTCGCAGCACCCTTTAACTTGCGCAAATCTGTTTATATCCGCCTTCTATAATCTGAGGTGTGTGAGTCGCAGCACCTCCCTTGACCTACGTCATGTAAATAATGTATATACGTTTAATGCAATAAATGCATGTTGTTGAATGGTTTGTTTGTTGTGCCCCATAAATTGGAAGGAAATTTTATTTCCAAATGTTTATGGGGCACACAATGAGAGGGAGCTCGCATTTATTCATAACAGTTTTGAGGAGCAGAACTACCAGCTATTCCCAGGGTGACGTCGTGGGAGTACATGCAAATGCTAGAATCATATTCTGATGAGTCACTCATAACACATGGTTTATCATAAACATTCCAAGTCATGACCCCTTGGCCGTTTCCCTGGTAACATTCATTCTGCTGATATACATGCACATGTACTTATGTGGCGAATTTGACCTGTGTGTACATACATTGCTACCAGCTATTCCCAGGGTGACGTCGTGGGAGTACATGCAAATGCTAGAATCATATTCTGATGAGTCACTCATAACACATGGTTTATCATAAACATTCCAAGTCATGACCCCTTGGCCGTTTCCCTGGTAACATTCATTCTGCTGATATACATGCACATGTACTTATGTGGCGAATTTGACCTGTGTGTACATACATTGCATGTCCAGCACGTGCAACATGTGTCGCTCTCTACTTAACTTAGTTTAGAAGGTCAAGCCAACTATTGACCAATCAGCTCAATGCACTGTGCAGAGCGTTACATTCATTCCGCTTACATAGTTTATACAAGTTGGTCACTCAGTAAATCTAAGCTTTGTCAAAAATTTTCACCCACCACCATCCCCTCACCTCCACCATCAGGTTGTCACCGAAAAAATTGGAGGGGCCTCCTCTTGTTCTTTGTTGGGAGGGTGGGGGGGGGGGGCATAGGGCATTCATCGGTTCCCCCATCCAGTTCCGTTGGGTTCCTGTTGGGGACGGATGTCACAGAGTCTCTGGCGATTTGTTCCAGACCTAGAGCAAAGTGCTGGACACTGGTGACATGTGTCCCTGAAGTAATTCAACAGTGAACCTTTAAAGGACAATATCCAGTAATCGATTGCCCAGGCTGGTGCTGACACGGGAGCCCCCTAAACTTTTTCCCAAACCGTCATTCATAACGGCTTGCTTCTTGCAGCACTACTACCCCTTCATATTGTGTATAACAGGTGTGTAGGTTGCAGCACCTATATGTAAAACATTAGATATGCAGGATGTGTAAGTTGTAGCATCCTCCTCAGGTACACTCACTGGGTGTGTAGCTCGCAGCACCCTTTAACTTGTGTAAATCTGTTCATATCTATGATCTGAGGTGTGTAAGTCGCAGCACCTCCCTTGACCTACGTCATGTAAATAATGTATGTACGTTTAATGCAATAAATGCTTGTTGTTAAATGTTTTTTTTTTGTTGTGCCCCATAAATTTCCATCAAACACTGTTGCTGTTGGCAACAATCTTTGAATTTATTGCATTTGTGCATCAACATTCTTCTTTGACATGGCCTACTGGCCACATTTATCATAGGATTGTTTTTGAACTTGGTGTGCTCATTAGGCGAGACCTATAGATAAGAGCTATTGATTTGCATTCATTTCTGTGAAAAAAGTTGCCATTTACAATAACCTCTGAACTTACTGCATTTGTGTATCAACATTCTTCCTTTAGCCAGTCTTACAGTTTAAATTTAAAAATGCATGGATTACTCTTACGTTGTGCATACAGAATGCTGTTATGTTGAAATTTCACCAAATAACATTGGTACTGATGATCTTCAATTTTGCCATGTCAGTTATAACTTACCAAGTTCAAGTTTGTCAAGTTGAGCTACAGTGTCATTGACACTTTCATTTATTTTTGTGATTATTTCTTTGGCATCAAAAGTTAATATTCTTGATTTGTTTTGTGTTTTAGGCCTCTTAATTTACAAAATAGCATGGGTGGTGGTGTATTTCCTTCTTATAGTGCAAGAAGGCTTTGCAATGCTAAAGCATTGCAAAGCCTTATTTCACTCAAGGGACAGATTTATCCATTTTATTAAAAAAAAATAGACATAAACCATTTAATTTTTATTTTTTTTTAGTTTGCATTGGTTATAAAATGAGAGCATATGTCAGCCAAAATGACCATGTAGGCAGGCCTGAGAAACAGATTTTTAAACTTTTTTTAAGCCTAAATTAAGAACAATAAAGCTGTCAGTCAAGTTAACCCTTTACCTAACATGAAAAGCAGATGACACTTGCAAACAAAAGTCCTGAATAACTCATTTTTTTGTCTCAAAACCATAGGTTATGACCCCTCATTGCAACAAGCTCAATGAGCTCATTCCAAAGAGGGGTGGTAACCTCTGTTTTTGAGACAAAAAATGAAAAAGTAATTAACATTAACTGGTGATTTTTGCGAATAGCGTTGACCTGTTTGGGCCTTTATGTTGGGTAAAGAGTTAAGAATTGCTCTCTAAAAATGTGAGCATGTTAATTTCATTGAGCTGTATTACATAACTATCTCATCCTCTGTAACTGAGACTAAACTAAATTATATAAAATCATCCAGCACTGTTGGATCTTAGTAATGACAGAAACTTGGCAAATAAGTGGTCTTAATGAAAACTTGAGATAATAATAGCTTGTATCTATACATTTTCCCTAAATAGATTATTGTTTGCTTAATTGCTGAAAAGAATGTAACATGCTTATGTTTGTGGTGTTGAAATAAGTAGTTCCAAATGGTGTTTTTATGGTTGTGCAAAAACAGTTGAAGTACACATATAACCCTTCGCTACACAGTACTGAGATCATAAAAGTGGACAGAGAATTTTCGACCGGATAATGATTGGTTTATTGCATGCTTTTATCCCTGTAACACTGCACAATCTGACCCATCAAGAAAAAAATGCAGTAACATTGAATTTGAGATGGTATATTTGTTTTTATGCCCCCACGATGAATAGTCTGGGGGAGGGGAGGGAGGGAGGGGCATATTACTTTACCCTTGTCCATCCTCCATCTGTATGCCATCCATCCACTGTCCATCCATCCATCCACATCTAGGGTACATTATTTGTCCGGCTATCTCCTCTCTCAGTTTTAACCCTTTATCTAACATGGAAAGCAGATGACACTTGCAAAAAAAAATATTGAATAACTAATTATTTTGATTTTTTGTCTCAAAAACATAGGTTATGACCCCTCATTGGAACGAACTCAGCGAGCTCGTGCCAACGAGGGGTCATAACTTATGTTTTTGAGACAAAAAATTAAAAAATAATGAAAATTAATAGGCGATTTTTGAGAATAGCGCTGGCCAGTTTTGGCCATTACGTTGGGTAAAGGGTTAAAGCTAGGACTTTTTTTTTAATTCACAGGATGTTCGTACATATGCCAGAGGTGTTCATATAGTCAGCATTTTGATTTGCGTGAATATTTCACAAATTACAGGTTGTTGAACTTTATCAATTTTTTTGTAGAATTTTACCTGTAAGGTACAAGGTTTGTGTGTGGTAGACTTTGTGGGGGCATCATTCAGACACGGCTCATGTACGAGTAACAAATCACATGTTTGCTCTTCAAGCTCCTCTGTCCATGTGCTGTTTGGGGGGCATGCTTCAGTCTAGATCTTTACTGGTTGAGTGCTAGAAGTCACTATCATGGCTCTATTGAACTAGTTGAGTGCTAGAAGCCACTATCATGGCTCTGTTGAAAAGTACTAGAAGCCACTTTAGTGGCTTTACACTGTATGCATTAGCTTGATGTTTGCTCAGTAGTTGAAGAAAATATTTTTATATAAAATGATTTGGTTTCAGTTTATTGGAGAGTGCCTATTAACAGTGCACCCCCCCCCCCCCCCCCAAAAAAAAAAAAAATTAAAGCACTAGAGGGTTCCAGATTCATTCTGAGGGAGAGCCCCCCCCCTCCCTTCAATGGGAGGTGGATATCGTATGCCTGTGGTGGGTGTTGGTATGCCCCTCCTCCATAATTGAACTCCAATGAGGGCCTGGTCCCCCATAAATGGGAGGGCCATACCTATCCCCACCTCAGGCCTATGACCTTCGGATATGCCTGTGGGATATATAGACCTGGCACCCCTAACCCCCCCCCCCCCCCCCCCCCACCCCATTAGGAACTCCTAGCTATTCCCTTGCAATACATGATGTGATCCTGGCTGTTGAAAGTGTCATTAATCCAGTGGTGGCAGACCATTTTTGAAAGTGGGCAGGCAAGCATAAAATAGGGCACTAGGTATACTGAAATTTGCACAACATCCATATGCTTTGTGATTTGTGAGAGGGTTAATAGATAATTTGTGCGATGAATGGGTTTGTATATTTCATCTTTTGACAAATGCCTTTAGTCCAACAGGTGGCATACAGACCTACTATAGACTTAAACAGTAAAACAAGAGTTAGTTTTCGATGTGTACATACATGTGAATGCTCAGGATATTTCCATTTGTCTATGGAGGCACTTTTCTTCTCTGAAGACATGGACACTGTTTCTTTAGAAGTGAGAGGAGGGGGCATAATTATTATCCCCATGGGAACCCCAGGAAGTGAAGCAGTGCTTGTTTACTGTGGTAAACAATCTCTGTTTTATTGGTCAAATAGGACCCAGTCACCAATGCTTGGGGTGGAAGACCTCTAAAATGGACAACACAGGTATAAACGATTGACTTAACTTGGCTGTATCTCCATGTTGTGGTCATGATTAGCCATTGTGCAGAAATATGTGACCTTAAACAAACAGAAAAATTATACAGTCTGTGGACACGTTTTTGTTCGGAGCATTTCTCATCCATTTGTTGTCAAATCTTTTTCAAACTTAGCATAAAAGTTAACCACCATGAGAACCTGTGCAAGTGTAATTTAAAGTTTGATTGATGTTTCTGAACCAGAGTTATGGTACATCCTGACTTAGAAATTATACAGTCTATGGACACATTTGTGTCCGGAGTATTTCTCAGCCATTTGTTATCCAATCTTTTTCAAACTTGGCACAGACATTAACCACCATGAGAACCTGTGCAATTGTCGTTTTGAGTATAAATACAGGTTAAGTTCGAATCGGAGTTGAGTTCAATGTTATTGGTTGGATGAAAACAGTAGTTATGTACAATTTGAAAAAGCCTACCAGGCATATTATGCCACGCTATGCAGTGCTCTTGTTGTACTTGTTTTCTGGACACTGCATAGCTGTTGATGCTGAATAATGAACACAAAAGAAAAATGTTAATTTGAGTAGTCATCATATATTTATTTATTGGAGTGCTCTTTTGCAGGCATAAAATAATTTTGGAGAATTTGGTGATTTCAACCAATTCATGAAATTTTTTTTTTTGCAATTGTTTTTGCAAGTGTCGTCTGCTTTTCATGGTAGGTAAAGGGTTAAAGCAGTCTTTGATAACAAAATTTTGTTTGCTTTGAATTAATATAAAAGATCTTTTCTCACAGTACCAAAGAACCTGATAACTGTAAAGCCACATTCTCAGTGAAAAGTTTGCATATAACAAGGATGTTCAGTTAACCAGAATACCATTGACTCCTTGCATGCTGCTGACGCATATTCCTGGTCAGGACTGGAAATCTCTTGCCATTAAAAGAAGTTTGATTTGAGCACACTTAACCAAATTTTCACTTACAAATTGTACCAACACTTTTTAACCAGCAACTTCTTGAGTCATATTTAAATGAATTTTTCATCAAATCAAGTCATGGCTGCTTTACTGCTGCCATGATTAGATTTGATGAAAAATATGTAAAAAATACTCAGTGGGTTGAGAGCTATAATGAATCCCAAGTTTACTGGTGATAAAGAAAATACTAAATTCATTATATATCCTGTCTGACAGAGCTAATAGAGCTCTGTCAAACAAGACAAGATGAATGAAAGGTTTTAGCGTGCCGAAGGCGCGCAGGGACGATGTGGGATTTACAAATCCCTTGCGACCCGGTTAGCCTTATTTTATTTCACTTGGATCTTGGATCACACAGGCCTAGCTTTCCTATTGCCTCAAATGGGGTCTGAAGGGGTATGTACGCAGTTAGAATTCCCGGTAGTTTGCATTGGAGTGACAAGACAATGTATTGTGTGTCGGTCTTTATAGATCTCAGAAGAATTATATGCTTAATGAACAAACTGTGTAATGAATATATCTTACTGACTGATGCATCAAGGCACAGAACTAATAACAACAGTGATCAAAATTAAATGAGAGAATTCTCGCGATGTGTTTCCGTGTCTTTGCCTTGTTACAATTTATGGGAGAGTGCCTCCAGGCACTCTCCCATAAATTGTAACAAGGCAAATTCATACATACCAAACTGTTTCATTTCGAAGGTAACATGACACACATCAACAGAATATGAAGCCTTTTAAGTTGCCTAACCTGCACTTCAGACCAAATATGGGCTTACAGCACTCAATCTTTCAACTTGAAGCATTTATCGGCTGCCGCCATTTTGAATAATCAATGAACAAAGGGGAGATTACCCATAGGTGTCAGTGTATATTGATGTTGACAGGCAGTATATGATTTTATATGCAGTCTTCATGTGATGTCTTTGAACCAATGAAATTCCCAGATACTTGTAGGAGGTAAGATATAGTATTGTGTCATGTGGCTATTTCATAATTCTGTTTTTGTATATTTTTAATATAATGTTATACTGTACATTTGACCGACATGGTGTAGTAGTATGATAAACTGAATTTGGAATTTGAGCTCTCAAATCCACAATAAACAATATATTGGTAGACCAGAAGCCAAAGCAGTCAGTAATGCTATTCTATAGCAAGTGATGCAAAAGAGTTTTGAGATTGTCTATCAATGAATTCAAACATTTTTCTTTCAGTTTATGGAGATTTACCCTACAACATAAATGCAATTAACAGGAAAAAAAATTAAGTAGACTGGCCATTTTATTAGCTTACTGGAACATTTACTGCAGAAATGTGTATGTTTTTTTCTTATATTATTGGTAGTCTTGCCAGAACTGAAAGCTGTATGTATTGCAAAATACCTCATAATTTGCACAAAAATTAGAATAACAGTTCTGAAACTTCTTGTTGGTATTTTGTTGAGATAAACAAATTTATTACATAACTATGTAATTTAACCACTACATATCACTACTGTTTGACGATCTTTTCCTGGTCCGTGCAAAATCCACAGTGTGGAATCTGATTCTGTATCACTATAGTATGACAGACTATTTACGAGTGCATTCAGATTCGCATAATATGCTGTTTCAGTGAAAGAGAGTACTTTACTCTGAGCTGGCAGTCGAATGGGAGTTCGGGTTTTTTATCGTATTCATGATAATTTTTTATCGTATTCATGCACATCGGGGATTTTCCTGGAAGTGTACACCTGTTACAAAAATAAGTGTAAACAAAAATAGTTCTTTTTTACTTCAATCCAATTTACCAAAAAAAAGGTTGGGGGAATTGTTAATGCTAGCATTGGCATGTGATGTAGAACTGTAAGTCATATAATAAACCTTTTATCGCTACGGTGAAATGATCTGAGTCGTCGCATCACGCCTCGTTGAGGAGGTCAGATCGCTGCATCAATGATACTGCAACCCAGATAATATGTATTTATCCCATAAATGGACGTTTATTCAAACAATAAAAGTCTTGGATAAATTTTTGCTTTATTCACCTAGTAGCACCTGCTAGTAGGGTGATAAATTTTCCCCGTAGGTTTAACACTGAAAGTATTTATTCCTATAATAGAGACGGACTTGTTGAGTTCTGACCTCTACCACATTTTGTGTTGTCATGACCTGTTTTACATTTGTGGGAGACATAATGAATCGATGTTTATCAAATATTGACTGCCACTGAAATGTTTAGTTTTAGAAAATATGACACATTTCATCTCTGCCAAACAATAAAACGAATAACAACTAACAAAGAAAACACAGAGTAAATCAATGGAAACCAAGCGTTGAAAAGCATACAAGTTCGATTGTGAAAGGCGCAGACATGATGAGTGATGTTTCATTTTCCAAATTAGGAAAGTGTAAATAAACAAATGCACGTGGTATCTGCTTTGTTTATAAAACTCAAGTTGAATCGACGAAAAAAAACAACAACATTAAACAAAGAAAATAAAAAAAATAAACATTGTTCATTTAATAAGGTATTTTTGCAACTTTAGCTCTAGTTTGTAGCGGAATTATTTTCAGATGGAAATGTATTACTGCACCTTGTTTATTTTTGGCAGTTTTGCTTGTCGATCGAATTGGAACCAATGTGCTCCTCACATTGTTTAGTAGTGAGTAACAGCACAATTTTGCCGCGACTGCCCTGTAAATGATTTATCGGATAAACAAAGTAAACGTATAGTGTTTTCAAGTAAAAAATTTTATTCTACTCATAGGATTAGGATTGAAGCCGACTCGCCAGAGGCTCATCAGTTTCATTCTTAATCCTATGAGTAGAATAAATTTTTTACTTGAAAACACTATAGGTTTTTTCTATATATATACTCATTATCACCCACTTTGCACATATGCCATCAATACCACTTTAAAGATAGATGCCTATTCAAAGAGAGATCATGAGCACTAGGCCTCAAATACAAATCTTATAGAACATATAATATTTCTCTTTGCTGAACCATTAGCAAGCCACTTTGTTGGTTCAAGACATTCAATTTGGATTTAATTCAGAACATATGTTTGTCAATTATCACTACCAACACAGTAGCCATATCTTGTACCAGCATTTCATTCCAGTCTAGTCAGAAATATTTATGGCTATTTTATAGCATGTTGACTGTAGGTCCTAAATGGTTTTATCTCATTTCACCTGCTAAACTATTTTGGAAATTAGTATCGTGAACATTGCAGCAAGTTTTTCAGACTTTGTTGTCTCTGCTTATGGAATGTTTGTAATCATTCTATACATGATTCGGGATTACCAAATAGTTGCAATGAAATGTTATCAACCAAAATCTGCTGATCACAATTCCAGCAAGACATTCAGCAAAGATATTCATATTTGTGATAATTCCATGCAGATTATGCTTGATGGATATTATTTCATTGTCTGAGATTGGAATGCTTTATTGGGAGGCATTTTGTCTTTGTGAGTTTCAATGTTTTTAACTTATATTAACACTATTAAAACTAATTTTGAACTGTTTATTTATTGATTTTGTGGTGTTTAAGATCACATATAGAGTCTGGTGGCTCAGTGGTAGACTGTTGGTCTTCTGTGCTAGAGGTCCTAAGTTTGATCCCCGTCCGGGATGATCCGCGTTGTGTCCTTGGGCAAGGCACTTTATCCCGGTTGCCTACATGGGGACACGATGACGCCATGTACTAAGTCATACTGCACGTCGATGGTGCATATGTCTTCAGCCGCTGTAACCCTGCTTGAACAGGGATAGAATATTGAGGAGCTGACAGTTGCTTGTTGATGCTTGGTGGTTCTTTCTGGGTACTCCGGCTTCCTCCACCCGTAAAAGCTGTCATGGGCACAATTAGCCATTGTGTATAAGTATGTGACCTTAAACACCAATACATAAATAAAAAAATATAACCCTTTACCTAACAAATCGCCTGCGTCTGCCTGTGTAATCTGCAAATTCCGCAGTTGAAAGAAATTTTTCAAAATATTTCAGCAAAACCATATCATGTGACCCCTCATTGGAATGAGCTCATCGAGCTCATTCCAGTGAGGGGATCACATGGTATGGTTCTGTTGAAATTTTTTTTTTAATTTTAAAAAATAATAATTAAAATAATAAATTGTGATATCGTCTGCATTGGGTAAAGGGTTAACACTATTAAAACTAATCATTTTTAACTGTTCATTTATTGATTTAGTGGTGTTTAAGTTCACATACATGTATAACCACACAATGGCTAATCGTGACTGCAACATGGAGATAAAGTACCCGTGATATCCATTTTACAGGAATTCCACCCTAATGGTGACCGTGTACTATTTTACCAGTAAAACAGAGCTTGTATATGGGAGAAATTATGAAACTTTTTGACTGAATGCTGGGAGATTAGGAGGGAGAGTGGGGAGGAGTAGTCCAGTGGGGGATTGGGTTAATGTAGGCCTCGTTAGAGGACTGTGACAAATCAGTGGAAAGATAAACAATTATTATTAGTATCACAGTAAACAAGCACTGCTTTACTTTGCAGGGTTCCCATGCGGGCATTAACAATGATCGGTTCAGTTGTGTATCCCCATGATATCTTTTATTCTTTATTGTACTGCTACACCATTATGTTCAAATGTACATCAAGATTAACATTGCACATTAAGTTGGGGAGGAAAAAAGAGAAAAAATCATATGTTTACATAAGGTGGTACAAAAAACTTTCAACTTAGCTTGATGTGCTGCTATCGACCTGTTTAACTGTTTACCTAAATTATCAAGAAAATTTGACTAAAACTGCTTTTCAGATTTTAATGATTTCAGTTTTGGTTTCAGTTTGTGACCTCCTCATGGCAGTGGGCTCCTCAAGTTCATTCCAATGAGGAGCCATAAATTATGTTTTTGTGACATAAGCTATGTTTTTATGCTGCACTCGATTCTTTTGATGACACAGAAAAATCTGGGATAAGTGAAGACAAAATTCTAGGAACTCGATATCTGATACACAAAATGAAACACTTATATATCATCCCTTGAGTGGAACCAGGCACCATCTGCAATGCTGAAGCATTGCAGATGGCACTTTATTTCACTCAAGAGACGATATGATCATAACTGTGCTGATGAAAAGCAACAATATGGAAAAAAATGCCCAAATTAATTTTTTTTTATCAAGATTAATAAACCCTCTGTATCCAGTGTTTTAATGATTGTTTCTATTTTTACATAACTAATAAAAGCCATTATAATTATGTATTCTCAAACAAAAAAAATGAGGAATTTGTTGATTTCCTTTTGGGGGGTGGGGGGGGGGGGGGGGGTGGAGTGTAATAAACTTCAGGAAACCCATGGCCCATGGTCTTTGTTGCAAGTCCCCTAGAGGGAGCAACATAACTATAAATGATTGATTAAACTTTATTTTATTCTTAAGTTATGATCACAATATAATGAAAAATGCTGAAAGTGACCTTAACCCTTTACCTAACATGAAAAGCAGACGACACTTGGCAAAAAAATTCTTGAATAACTATTTTTTTTTCATTTTTTGTCTCAAAAACATAGGTTATGACCCCTCGTTGGAACGAGCTCGACGAGCTCGTTCCAACGAGGGGTCATAACCTATGTTTTTGAGACAAAAAATGAAAAAATAATGAAAATTAATTGGCGATTTTTGAGAGTAGCGCTGGCCGGTTTTGGCCGTTACGTTGGGTAAAGGGTTAAACCTCCGTAAAAATATTTATCTTGTTATTTAAAAAATATAAATAAATATCTTGAAATCAAATAAGAAGTCTTTGATCAAAAGCAGCGGAAGATCAATGAAAGTGGAGGGGCACAACTGTGACACACTTACCATAACACAATTCATTCTGATTGGGAAAAAAAGTTGAAAAATGTATCCACAGAAGTGCCATTCTATTGATTCTCAGTCTTGATAAGTACAATGGGTGATGTTAAGAAGTGTGTTTGGGTGGGGAGTGTGGCATTAATGAATGTACTATACCTTTGAAACAACTTGGGCATACTTTCTAGTCACTCCACTTTAAAAATGTTTGCTTAGTCAAAGTGACTAACTTAGGTTACTCATATATTTGACTCCCCAGTGACTAAGTTTGGTTAGTCAAAATGACTAACCTGATACATTAGTCAAATTGACTAAGGTACATTTATCAAAATGTCAGTCATTTTGACTAATGTTAAGGCTAATAGCTATCATTAGTAAAAAGTTAGTAATTCATTACAAGATGATCTCCATGGAAACCCTGTGAACCATGGGGTGAGGGGGGCATAGAACATACGAACATACATGTATCATGTCAGCAGATAAAATAGAGATAAAACAAAGATCTGAGGGTGTGGGGGGGGGGGGGGGGGATGATGATGGAATTTCCATCTGTTGGAAATTATGTAGTAGTAGTAGTCAGAATGTTGCCTACCAAGAAAGTGTGTGTGTGTGGGGGGGACGGGGGGGGGGGGGGGGGGGGGGGGGTAGAATTGGTAATGTGTGTGGGGGGTGGGTGCAATTGGTAATGTACAGATGCTACTCCCCCCCCCCCCCCCCCCCCCCCACACACACACACACACACACACACACACACGACACCCCTTAGCAATGTCCCTTGCTCTGACCAACTTTTATTAGTCACTTTGACTAAGCGAAGTCTTTCAGTGCACATATTATGATGGTATATCAGGAAATGTATGCATATATCTGCTAGATTAGGAAATGTATGAATATATTCGCTAAGCTATTTATTTATTTGACATGTTCTGGTCATGATTTACTTTCTTTCTTCTACTTCAATCATATTCCAATATGGTGAAATTTACAAAATTTCTTTTACATTTGCAGTTAATATTATATTGCAGGAATGCCTGTATATTCATTATAAGTACATATGCATGTTCTGATTTTTTTTTAAAACTCATTGTTCGTGGAATAGTGCAAGATGTCTATGGAAAAAAAATGGTTCCTTCACTTCTGTTTTTGATCAACAAAAATTCTCTGTGCTCTCAAAATGAAATTAAATAGTTCAGTACATGAATTCCTTTGTAATGCAGTTCTAATGATTTTTGTCCCAGAAGCTGTCTCCTGTGAGTTTGTTAATGTAGTGATGTTGATCTTTGCATGAGTGTTTCAGTATATTAGTAAATAGGAATGTGCACTCTGGAGAACACTTTGGGTAATGGAAATGAAATGATGACAGCCAGAAACTTGTACATCTATCATTGCATATAGTAATAATGGATGGTTTACTACTATGCAGGGCATAACTTTCACACTTGACACAGCACATTATGTGGAATCATCCTCTTTGCTAACAGGTCATTCAGTTGACTGGGAGAGTGCTAGAATGCAGCACTGTGATCACAAAAGTTGTCTTTCTCACAATCGGATGTCGGGGGTATCTAGTAAAGACCTCCATCTGTCTCTCCATCCATCTGTCCATCCATCTGCCCTTACAAATGTTTTGGATTGTAAATTCATAGCCATTGTTTGGATTTGGATTTGGATCTCCTTTGGTATGCTGATAGACCCACATGGGGGGAACAGATATACATAAGAATGGGTTCCGTCCAGTCATTTTTCCCAGAGTTATGGCACTTTTTCACTCTTTTGACTCGTCCTCTGTGTTGCATTCACTGCATGCTGGATTTGAAAACCACTTATTTGATCAAGAAATTTTAGGGTTACTTGTGGATGACTCGACAATGCTTCCTTTCAGTTTTGGCCCAGCTAGCCAATTCAGTATTGGTGTCATGGCATTATGACGCCGTTGGGGGCATATGCTATGCTTCGCATTGCTCTTGTTTATTTATTGGAGTTTAACAACATTTTCGACAGCCAAAGTCACTTTGTGTCTGACAGTACCTGGAGAGAACTGCTGAGCAATGGCGAGCAACTGTCAGATTCCTCAACATACTAACTCCACACAAGCAGGGTTAGCATAGGTTGAAAACAGGTGCACCATCAATGTGCAGTATGCCTTAATACACAGCGCCACCATGCCCCCACGTGGACAACTGGGATTAAGTGCCTTTCCCAAGGACACAACCCAGATATCCATGGTGGGAGTCGAACCATGGACCTCTCAGTTTAAGTTCAATGCCGTAACCACTGAACCACTCCACTCCCGATTCTCATCATACAGGTACATACACCATACAATTACAGTGGAGCCCACTTAATTGGATATCTCTTAATTGTATATCCCTGTTAATTGAATTTAATTTTCAAACACAAAACCATTTACCATACCTTCAGTACAAATTTGATCTGTTAATTGCATATGGGTTGTAGAGTAAACTCCTGTTAATTGTATATAAATTTTTGTAATATGTCAAAAAAATTACTGTGACACGCACCAAATTACCCTTATTTATCAACCTTTTTGGCCTCACTACATCCAATACAGGCATTTATTCTATTGTATCTTGTTTGACAGAGCTCTATGAGCTCTGTCAAACAAGATATAATAGAATAAATGCTCAGTTTACCTCCAGAACACAGAAAACTGACCAAATCCCTGTTAATTGTATACTCCTGTTAATGGAGTAATTTTCACTGGCAAAATGGATATTCAATTAACCCTTTACCTAACTTGAAAAGCAGACGACACTTGCAAAAATAATTCTTGAATAACTAATTTTTTTCTGTCTCAAAAACATAGGTTATGACCCCTCGTTGGAACAAGCTTGTCGAGCTTGTTCCAACGAGGGGTCATAACCTATGTTTTTGAGACAAAAATGAAAAAAATAATGAAAATTAATTGGAAATTTTTGAGAATAGCTGGCCGGTCTTGGCCGTTGCATTAGTTAAAGGGTTAAAAGGATTCTACTGTACATGTATGTTTTTTTAACTTAAAAATTGCAGAATTTAACTCTTGTTTTAGCTAACAAATCAGCTGCATCTGCCTGCCTAATTTATAAATTTAGCAGTTGAAAAAACAAACATTTTTCAACATTTTCAAAATTTCCAAAAAACCCTATCATGTGACCCCTCATTGGAACGAGCTCATTGAGCTCGTTCCAGTGAGGGGGTTACAGATATGGTTTTGAGAAAACAATTTGAAAAATTTGAAAAAACAATAACTGAAATAATAAATTTTGATATTCTGTCTGTTGGGTAAAGGGTTAAGCTTATTTAAAAAACTTTGTATGCCATATACTCTTACCAGGGGATGACTCCAGAGTCCTAGGTACAATGCCAACATGATCAATTAACAATTGCTGTTCAGTAAGGAGATTTAAACCCCTATTCTTATCACTCTACCATATACCTCTGGGTAGAAAAGTGTGCAAGTAAACATCCCAGTGTGATATTATGGAATAAATTATTCAGTTTCTTCAGTTACTGGGTTATAAAAATAACCTTGATCCATTCTTGTCTGATTTGAAAGGAAAATCATTTTCCAATGAACCATACCCACAAGGATCATATGTCCCAATGAGTCTTGATGTCAGATCTTGAATTTCAAAGAATTTAAACAGATCTCCAGGCTTCTTCACAAGAAAAATTGCTGGAGCTTCAAGCATCTATTGTCACTATCCTAAAGTTCAAAAGGCTGTTCACTTTGTTTGTGTAAGTTGATCCTGGATGATTACCTAGGAATGCATCACTAGATTAATCTTACTGTGAGTGCAGCTAACATCTTGACTGCAGATTGCCATCAAACAGTGTACTCGGCTATGTGGTTTAACCTTTTACCCAATGAACCTTCCAAATCTCCTCCCCTCCCCTCCCCACACATTTAACTGATAGAGAGCCAAAAGCCCACATTTAGGCTTCAATCTGAAGTGCTGATACCACAACTTGAACCCTTTATATTCAATGGAAGTAATTCATATTATCCTTAAAGAACATTTATTAACTCTGTATGAATTTGTCTTCCCCCGTGAGAACCCCAGGAAGTGAAGCAGTGCTCGTTTACTGCGGTAAAATAGGACCCATTCACCAATGCCTAGGGTGGAAGTCGTCTAAAATGTGTAACATGGGTATAAATGAATGGCTGGACTTGACTTTGTATCCATGTTGCTGACGATTATCCATTGTGCAGAAATATGTGACCTTAAATACCAATAAATAAATAAATGGGAACAAATCTTGATGGCCAAAAATATAATTTTTCACGCTACCAGTTAACAAAAATGACCATTCAAATTTTGTTGTGTCAATTTTTACTTCTGAAAAATAGCTTACGAGCCACCATGGGACTGTAACTCATTAAGCTCATCCCCAAGTGGTATAATAAACTTTGTTTCAGAAGCAGAAAATGCAAATTTTAGTTATTTCTGAGAAAGTATTACATTGGTGATTGATGGCCCCTAATCATATTAACCTTCTGCACACTGATATCAAAAAGAAATTTTTAGTAGCAACTCTTTCCCATAATGCAAAGGAATTTAACCAATTCAATCTGATGTTTTGATGTCACTATGTAGCTAATTCATTCAGCATATAGCCACTAAAGTGGATTTCAGAATTTTTTAATAGAGCCATGACTGTGGCTTCCAGCACTCTACAAGTTACATACACACAAAAAAACCCTATCAATGCAATTACTGCATCATGTTCCAGCATTTCATTCCAGTCTAGTCAGAAATAATTTATGGTAGCAGAAACCTTATACAGTACGGTCATTGTGGTAAGGTAAAAATCAATGTGTCGGCAGTATGTCCATGCATGCGTTAACAGTGAATTTCCGGCGTAAAACAGTGGAAGATTTGCCTTAAATTTTCAATGAATGAAGCACCAGGTACCACCCAGTGCTTATTTCATCGAGAAATTTATGAAAAGTACTGATTATTGATTGAGAAAAGTGCCCATGGGCAACACTGTCCACACATGGATTTTGACCATTCCACGATGACTGTACTGTAGGTCTCAACCATCTTGAATACTTTGTTTGGATTTTCAGTCATCATTCTCTGATGATCTGTTACACAAGTGACATTCCATTCACATTTTAAGTTTACTTTTTAAGTAGGACAATATACTGTGACAAAGTCAACCCTGCATGCTACTTGAAATCTGCATTAAAAACATCTGGGAAGTTATGAAATTACTCCCTAGCAATTTGGAAATTTAGAACTCTGTTTTACAACACTGTACTTTATATTTGTATGGCAATCATAACAAAGCCAGAGCTGGCTGAAGTGACTTTCAACATGCAACAATGAAACAACCAACATAGTCACCATATCTTGGTACATATCATTCCAGTCTACTAAGAAATATTTATGCAGCAGAAAGCTTGTGGGATATAACTCTTAACCCGCCGAGTATTTTTAACATATATTTCAACAGATCTAGTCATGACTGCTGTAAAGCAGCCATGACTAGATTTGATGAAAGATTCATGAAAATTTGATACAAGAACTCACTGGGCAAATAATTGGTCCAGCTTGTAGAAGAAAATGTTGTTAAATGTGCTCGGATTTTATTTTAATAGCAAGAGATTATCTGTCCTGGGCAGAAATATCCGCAGTATGCAAGGAGATATAAACCTTCTCTAATATTTTGTTTGGATCTTCAGTCATCATGCACAGGTGACATGTCTGGGGTAAATTACTGACATATGTAATTAATTAAAATTACAGTTATTTGAGATAATGGTAATTACAATTACTTCAAATTAGAAAGTAATAAATTGCAATTATTTAAAAATGTAATTAATTACAATTGCAATAACTCTGCAGACATGTTTGCAAAACCGGATAAGGAACAAAAACGGTGTCAGGCATTTTTCTTCATTTGCATAAAATAAATTATTTACTGTATCAATACATGTATTCATAATGCCAATATTCAAGACAATGAGTTTAAATGCTACCAGGGTATTAACATTGCATAGAATGTTTCAAGCTTCACTAACCATCTGTCAGGTCTAAAAACATGGATAAGACTTTCAAGAGGCACTGAAGATGGTGGCTTTCTCAAATATTTTTCCTTTACTTGGATAAATTTTCCATCCGATATATGTCCATTTTAGCATTAAAAAATATACAGAAAAACACAAGCAAACTTCAAGCTCATGGACGACTGGAAACAAGTGGAAATATTTTATTTTTTTCATGCTGTTTCTTTAACCCTCTGCACTCTGATGACAAAATAGCTAAGTTTTCAGCAGCAAATATTTGCCATAATGCAGTTTGATATTTAACTAAATATACCTTGTTTGACAGTGCTTAGTGAGCTCTATCAAACAAGATATAATTAGTTAATTCATAGTTAATGAAGAGGAAACAGCGTGATTGGAGAAAACTCTGTTGCATGACCAGAGTGCTAGGATTTAATAAATAATCAGCAAGTGAAAAATATGCTCCCACCCCCCGTACTTTGCACTGTATCAAGACAAAATCTATCCAAATTCTTCCACTCTGATGGACTTTCCTTTCTGAAAATGTCAGGTGATAAATTACATAAGTGACAAGCTTGTTCCATCTTCTCTCAGTAGGATGGTATGCTGTGACAATGTCAACACCACATGTACTTTAAATCTGCATTAATAACATGCTGGACACTTATGAAATTATAACCTAGCAATCTGGAAATATGGACCTCTCCTTTATAACACTATTTTTAAGCATAGAATTCAGAATTTGCTAAACTGTACCATGAGTTGTGCCAAACAAGATTTGATTGATACCCAGTTGCAAAATGTAAAAATTTTGCTTTTTGTTTTTCAAGATAAGAAGTCAGGAGTTGAGATAATGGCTTCACTGTGTTCATTCATCAACCCTTTACCTAACACACACGATATCAAAATTTATTATTTTAATTATTGTTTTTTAAAATTTATCAAAAAATTTCAACAAAACCATATCATGTGACTCCTCATTGGAACAAGTTTGGCGAGCTTGTTCCACTGAGGGGTATTCTGATATACTTTTGCTGAAATATTTTGAAAAGAGTTTTTTTTTCAATTGCTCAATGTGTAAATTTCATGGAGGGTGGTGTTGGGGTGGGGAGATAGGGTGAATTTGTTAGGTAAAGGGTTAACTAGGTTTTTACTTTTCTTCATTATGTTGGGCAATTTGGTATTTATTTGAATACATTTGTATTAGACAGTTCTGACTTGTTTTGTCCACTTTTACTTGAATTACTGATTAATTTACCAGTTTTGCAGCGACAAGATAAACAAAAGTTGAGCTGAAGTCCATCTTATTAACCATGCTGTACAATTGGCATTTCTTATAAAAAGTAAAAAGCTTAGTGTAGGTACGATCACAGCTCTTGTGGATCCATTTGTTGGGCACAACAGAGTTTTGACCATTTTGACTGTGAAACTGTTTTGACATAACGTCTCCTGAGTGCTAGAATGTTCTAGGTCCCCTATGGGACCTAGAACATTCTAGCACTCAGGCGACAATATCTAAATACACCACAGCAACCCATTCCATTTTTTTTCCTGACCGTCATCCAGGCAGTAAATACACAGAACGACACATGCTTGTGAATGGGTTAATTGATATGGCATGAGTGCCAGCACAGAAGGATAAAATGAGAGGCCTCAGGCCTCAAGTTTTATACTTCTGCAATGGCACAAGTGCCATATCGATTGACCCGTTCACACGCACATGTCATTCTGTGTTTATTACATGCCTTCACAGCTGTAAAAACAATTATTAGAAGGACACTTGGCAATTCATTTGACAACTATCAGCAAGTTATTCTCAATCAGTTCAGTTTCAGGTGATCAATCGTCTGCTAATGTTTACAAGCACATGTGCGATTTTGGGGGAATTCCCGCAGACAGATAGGCCAAACATGTGGTGTACATTTGTTTGTACTATTGTAGTACATGCATATTTGAGCTAGTTCAATTCAATTTGTTATCATTATACAGCTAATAATGATTGGTTTGAATTCTCCCTTCTTAACTTTAGAAGTAATTTTATACACAAAGATCTTTTTATTCAGTTTATTGTCTTTGCAATAGCTCAATAGAATGCAATTGCTTCATTTAAACTGCACGGCTTCTGTGATTGTAGGTCAAATGGAAATTCCAAGTAGGTGGGGTTATGTTAAGTTTTGACAGATGACGTGATTGTCCAAAAATAGTCTGTCAACGATTTCTGTTTGGCACATGTGTGCGGATCGGATTTCCATTTTCCGCATGGTTCAGTGTTGCTGTGGCTGGGGATTTCATAGAACAGGCGTGTAATAATATGACTTCTCATTGGAACATTCTTGACAAGTACAGCACTGTGATCACAAAAGCAGACAAAGAATTTTGACCGGATCGCAACAGGGTTGAATTCTGTTTAGAGTTCTCAGTTCACTTTCTCACCACAACACTGTAGAATCTCACCTGTTGAAAAGGAAATGCAAGAAAATTGAATCTGAGATGTTATTTTTGTTAGCTTTTCTTGATACATTCCCCCTATGGGAACCCTGGGAAGTGAAGTTGTACTTGTTTACTATTGTAAACAAGCTCTGGTTTACTGGTAAAATAGGACGCAGTCACCAATGCTTGGGGTGGAAATCTAAAATAGGCAACATGGCTGTAAATGATTTACGAAACTTGACTTTATCTCCATGTTGCTGTCATGATTAGCCATTGTGCAGAAATATGCGAAATTAAATGCCAATAAATAAATAAATAAATTTCCTAATGCATTCTTGATTTCACACTAATTTATTTTCCCAATATTGATTCAATGGTGTAAGTGTTTCAGGGCTTATATATCGATGAGAATCTGAGAATCGATTCACACAAAGATTCACGCAATAAAATGAGCGAGAATCCGTGT
This sequence comes from Pictodentalium vernedei, assembly GCA_031216915.1. Classification (NCBI taxonomy): domain Eukaryota; kingdom Metazoa; phylum Mollusca; class Scaphopoda; order Dentaliida; family Dentaliidae; genus Pictodentalium; species Pictodentalium vernedei. The sequence goes on from CM062292.1 coordinate 151,067,621, forward strand.
AGATTCTGACTGCACCTCTGCTAGGATTCGTGTGAAATGAATTGAGTCAATTTAGCCCTTTACCTTACATAGCAGCAGCAACATAGCAGCAGCAAAACACAAGCCTAACACTTTGTCAATAAAATTGTACAAATATAGCTGTCAGTGAGCCGGTTCCAGTGGCATCCACATTTATAAGGTTTTATTGATAAATCGTGTTTATTTTTTTCTTAAATTATCAAATTCAGTTTATGTTTTAAAAATTAAAAAGCTGCATTGGGTAAAGGGTTAACATGTGTTATCAGTATACAACAGAGGTTCAGCCATGGAGGTCTCAGGGGATCCTGGGACACTCATAGCAGGTATTGATTCATGCAACCATTTTTGCAAGAATCCAAATGGATTCTCTGTGAATCCAAATGGATTCTCCCAAATTTAGATGAAATATAAGCACTGTGTTTCACGATCTGATTGTAAGAGAGACCTCTTTTGTGATAGCTGTACTGTATCTGCCTTTGAAAATTTAAATACTGTGGTTTCGAAAAAAAAAGATTTTTTTCCAGTCATTTAGATAAAGACTTTATTCCTGACAATTTGTACAGAGGTTCAAACTAGATTTAGCTCCCAGGATGGGAAATATGTTCCTTTTTAGTATTGTTTACTATAAATGCTCAAATGAAAGAGATGAGTCGATTGGTTGATCAACACTTTTAAGCTATTTAAATAACTTTCAAGTTTTCATTGTACATCTAACCATGAAAAGGTATTGATTGTGGCTAATCAATGAACCCCCCCTTTGTACACTGTTTTTACCAGGACCACAACAATGACATGACACAACCCTGTCAGCTTCCGATTAAATGTCATAAATGTTTTTTTGAAGAACTGTGATTTCCTGTGATATCGCGGAGTATAGATTTTCACTCGGAACCCATTAAAACCTTTAATTGTTTGCTGATTGTATCGCAGGGATTAATATATACCTATGGTACATTACAACAAGAATTATTTTCAAACATTCTTGTATGAAGTATTGAAACATTTGTCTGTCCATTCAAGTGCTGTTTCTTCTTCTTTAACTCTTTTAGTGCGAAGTCTGAATTTAGCAACAACCCAAATCCTCCTCTTCCCTAGCATTGATGTCATGTAATCATGAATGTCACAAGAGATCCAGGTGTTCTTGTAATCCTTGAAATCAGAAGTGCATTTCAATGTCTGGATATGTGAAAACAGCTTCTGAACACCAGGTGTACATGAAAGTGTTTGAAAACCGTGAAACTACGTTACAGCCTACCACCACTGTTGTTGGGGGAATTTCTAGTACAGTAAATGGAGAGTGGATTGTTACTAAATCACTCATGAAGTGGTGTCTCCACCCATACAAAAATTCTGTGTCTGGGGAAAAAGCATTAGAACGACGAGCAAAGTTTCAGACAAGGGACCTCCGGGTAGAACCCGGAGGTCCCTTGGCTACAACTGTGATTGTCCTTCTCATGCATTACCACAGGAATCGCCTGTTATTGTCTGGGTGGAGAAACCACCACATGACTGACTTAGTAACAATTCATTCTCCACGTACTGTACAGTACTGTGATTACAAAAGTGGTCCAAAAATTCTGACCAGAATGCAACTGGGTCACAAGCCCACATTTACATCATAGGGGAGACCTTTGGTCGGCTATTGTATGGATCTCCGTAATTTCTGGACAGAACCCTGAACATTGTAGAATGTCACCTGTTGAAAATAAATGCATGAACTTTGAATCTCAAATGTTGCTTTCGTTGGTTATTCTTGATATAACCCTCTGCACAATGTTGTTGAAATATCAGAATGGGGCGCGGTGGCTCAGCAGGTAGAGGTGCAGACTGCAAGCCGAGAGGTCCTCAGTTCGAATCCCACCTGCGGCATCTGCATTGTGTCCTTGGGCAAGACACTTCACCCCCATTGCCCATGTGGGGACACAGTGGCATTGTGTAGTAAGGCATACTGCACATCCAGAGTGCACTTATCTTCAACCAATGCTAACCCTGCTTGTGTGGAGTTGGTATGTTGGGGAGCTGACAGTTGCTGAGTGGTTCTCTGTGGGTACTCTATCTTCCTTCACCTGTAAAACTGGCATGGTCATGATTAGCCAATGTGCCAAAATATGTGACCTTAAACAACAATATATAAAGAAATAAATAATAATAAATATAAAAATTTCAGCCTGCAAATTTTTCCCAGTGAGCTCTGTCAAACAGGATTGAATTTTTATACCCCCCACAAAAAGTTTAGGGGGGATACATAGGAGTCAACTTGTCCGTCTGTCTGTCGTCATCGTCAGTCCGTTGCACATGTAAACTTGTGGAGCGAACTACTTCCACAGTTTTAGTCGCATTTTCATGAAACTTCACAAAAATGATCAACATGATGAGGGGAAGTGCATGACATAATTTTTTTCCAGACTGGATTTAAGATGGGCGATTGTTGGCAATATTGGATTTTGCAAAATACTTGTGGAGCGAACTACTTCTACAATTTTTGCTGCATTTTCATGAAACTCATTATTAATTGATCGACATGATGAGGAGCAGTGTATGACATAAATGTTTTCCAGATAAGATTCAAGATGGCCGACTGGTGGCCATATTTTATTTTGCAAAATACTTGTGGAGCAAACTACTTCCACAGTTTTAGTCGCATTTTCGTGAAACTTCACCAAAATGATCAACATGATGAGGAGCAGTGTGTGACATAATCTTTTTCCCGATCTGATTCAAGATGGCCAACTGGTGGCCATATTGGATTTTTTTTTTACTTAGAAAAATTGAATGCCCCTTTCCAGTCACCCACACTAGGCTGTATGCCACGGTGGGGGTATACCGGGTGACAGACCATCTCTAGTTTAAATTCCTTGTTGCAATATGGGAAAATATTGCTGCTTGAAATTTTGGTTAACAGGCTGAGTGCTAACTTAATTTTCAAAGGTAGTTTGAAACATGGGTATTTTCGTTCAAAGATACATTGCTACCAGCAAGCATACCCACAGTTTAGCAAGACTTTGTTCATAAATTTTTGTTACAATTTATTGGAGAGTGCCAGTATGCACTCTCCAATAAATTGCAACCAAATAATTTTGTGTAAAAAAGTTTCTACTGCTGAGGAAACATCAAGGTACCACATAGAGTTTTAATCCACTAAAGTGGCTTCCAGCACTTTTCAATAGAGCCATGATATTGGCTTCTAGAACTCAGCCAGTTAATCTTAATTTTGCTACATGTTATTTATAATATCTCAATCCATTGCTGTAAGTGTGTTTGCTACTGTATCGAGATCTGATCAAGAAAAAAAATGTGGGACCCCCGTTAAGAGAAGCAGTACTTGTTTACTGTGGTAAACCAACTCTGTTTTACTGGTAAAACAGGACCCAGTCACCAATGCTTGAGATGGAAGTCCTCTAAAATGGGCAGCATGGGCATAAATGGTTGACTAAAATTGACTTTATCGCCATGTTGTAGTCATGATTAGCCATTGTGCTGAAATATGTGACCTTAAACACCAAAAAATAAATAAATAGATCAAGAAAAAGACCATTTTTGTGATTAGTGTACTGTTAGCTAGCTGGCCACATTTTCTAGCAGCAAAATTTATTGATGGTGTAAAACTGAACCAATCATATCTTATTTGAGAGAGCTTACTGATATCTTTCGATAAGAGAAAAATCATTGAATTGTCAGACCGCATTATAAGTTATTGTGATGAATTGATGGTAACATGGTCTGAGGATCACAGTTCAGAGCATATGTTCATCCTCGATGCAGAGCATCAAGGCTGAACATACACTCCAAACTGCAAACCTCAGACCATGTTACCATCAATTCATCACAACAAAGTATATGTTTCAATAAGACCCCTCCCATAGTCCAAAACCCAGATTGTGAAATGAACAATGAAACTTTTAATGATAACAAGTTTATTAACCCTTAAGCCCCCATATAGCCCCAGACCGCCACTTTTATATTGCATTGAAGCAGGTGCTCCCTTGTGTAATCTTTTTTATTACTCTTGTGTGTAGACTGAATTTTCCCTGGCAGTGGTTCTACATCACTGCTGGCTGCCTGTATAGGCAGCCAGCAGTGATGTAGAACCACTGCCAAGTCATCAATAACTATGTAAGCAGAAAAAGGCCATAAATACTTTAAAATTAATCTAAGGACTTAAGGGTTAAATAAACATTTTGTGTACTGCATGAAGTCAATGGACAAATAATCAACAAATCAAATAAAGGTCAAGGTCACTCCACCCAAGTTCACCCCATAAACTTATTTGTAATTTGGATACAGCATGTTCAGTTCTTGTTTATGGTTATGTTGAGATTTTGTATTGTTCATCTACTGATCATTGGAGCATTTTCTCTATGTTGTATGAAATTACTGGGTATACCTCATTTCAAATATTTTGCATTGTGCTGTTACAAAAGTGAACCGAAAATTCTGAGCTGAATGCAACTGGGTCACAGGGGAGCTTGGTGGCTCAGTGGCTATGGCATTGAACTTCAAACCGAAAGGTCCACAGTTCAATCCCTGTCAGGAGTAACTGCTTTGTGTCCCTGGGCAAGGCACTTTATCTAAATTGCCCATGTGGGTGCACGGTGGCACTGTGCACCCATCTAAATTGCCCATGTGGGTGCACGGTGGCACTGTGTACTTCAGCGTACTGCACGTTGATGGTGCACTTGTCTTCAAGCAATGCTTACCCTGCTTGATGCTGAGTTAGTATGTTGGGGAGTCTGACAGTTGCTTGCCATTGCTTGGTGGTTCTCTCAGGGTACCCTGACTTCCTCCACCCACAAAATTGTCTGACACAAGGTGGCCCTGGCTGTCAAAAGTGTCATTAAATCCCAATAAATAAATAAATAACTGGGTCAGGAGTCCACATTTACATAATAAAGGAGACCTTTGGTCGGCTATTGTCTGGAGCTCAGAAATTTCTGGAAATATGCTGCTGGTGCTGTAAACGTAAAAAAAAAAACTATGTGAGGTCTTGTCCAGTCAGAGGGCAAGGAATTTAGTTTTATTGGAACATGAAAGTATATCCAGTGAAGCAAATACAAATATTACACTACCAGAATGTTAGGAAGTACATTTGTTGGTATCAAAAATGAAAAAAATATTGTTGCAAGTTTGTAAATTTGATCTCAAAACATTTCTTGAAAATCAATGAATGAACACTAAAAAATGTGTGAGAGTCCTGAGTTCATTTCTATAAATTGTGGGGGTACAATGACTAAGGATGAGAGAAATGCAAGTGATTAACTGATGTGAGCCAATTGATTGTTAAGATATTGATATTGTGGCTGCATTAATTTTGTTTCAGTGACAAAGTCAGTCTGAACTGCCCAGAATACCACTACTCATTTTAAAGAATACTGCTTATGCAGCTTATGATATGCTGTGATGTGATGTGTACTGTATAGCTGCTGTGCATGGACTGGTCACTTTCCATGGGTGGTGCTTCATTAATTTTGCTAATGATGATTTTTATTACCTGGTAAACACATGAGTGGACATCACTGCCCACGTTTGGATTATGACCAGTCCATGGCGACTGTACTACAGGTGAAAAGGGCAAAGATAACCCTTCACAACAGTGTGTCACATTAACAGCTGTTCAATAGCAAAGGAAATATTTTAAATTTATACAGAGTAAATTAGATCCTGGCTCTGGAAAAGCTTTTTCACAAACATTGTTTTTATTTTTCTTTTCTAGTAAAGTAAGCAATCAGGCATGGCACAAACAGTCTCATGGCCTGTAGCTTAATTTTAATCTTATTGGAAGCCCTCTCCCATGGAAACCCTGGGAATGCAGAGCAGTGCTTGTTTACTGAGGTCAGCTTCTGCTTTTTTAACCTTTACTGGTAAAAATAGAATAAGAGAATTCAAGTAACTTCCCAATTTCAGTTTATTGTGGGGCCTCCAATATGCTATGTACAGTTTTGAGGATGTCTCTGGGAGCATTTTTAGGAGGGCTCTTGAACACCCCTCAACAAGAGGGAAGGCCTAAACCACCTTTTGATATGAAGTAAATTTCATTCTTTTTGTGTGAAACCTTACTTTTCATGATAATTAAGGGTTATTGTTGTTATTTAAAATGTTATGATATAAGGGAGACAACTCCAAAATGCAAGACATATTGAATATTTTAAATTTATACAGAGTAAATTAGATCCTGGCTCTGGAAAAGCTTTTTCACAAACATTGTTTTTATTTTTCTTTTCTAGTAAAGTAAGCAATCAGGCATGGCACAAACAGTCTCATGGCCTGTAGCTTAATTTTAATCTTATTGGAAGCCCTCTCCCATGGAAACCCTGGGAATGCAGAGCAGTGCTTGTTTACTGAGGTCAGCTTCTGCTTTTTTAACCTTTACTGGTAAAAATAGAATAAGAGAATTCAAGTAACTTCCCAATTTCAGTTTATTGTGGGGCCTCCAATATGCTATGTACAGTTTTGAGGATGTCTCTGGGAGCATTTTTAGGAGGGCTCTTGAACACCCCTCAACAAGAGGGAAGGCCTAAACCACCTTTTGATATGAAGTAAATTTCATTCTTTTTGTGTGAAACCTTACTTTTCATGATAATTAAGGGTTATTGTTGTTATTTAAAATGTTATGATATAAGGGAGACAACTCCAAAATGCAAGACATATTGAATGAAAGTGCAGCAAACATGTTGTTGCTGGGTTGAATTCCTGCATTGTACCATTTGAATATTTTCATATCTGTAAAAATATTATTCATTTTTACACATTTCTGAACAGGCTTTTTGATTATACAAAATTCACACCAGTCACAGTTGTGCCCAAATTTGATAAGGTGTGAAGACATCAAGAAAAATATATAAATTCTCTCTGCCTTTCTTCTTTTGAGAATAACTTCCATCAAAATATGGCCATAGAAACACAAAGAAAGGCATGGCAATAAAACATAACAGGAAAAGGCTGTTATTTCTGTTTTTAATGTGCACAAATTAGGGCAAAAGGCTGTGCCCAAAATAAATGAATTTAAAGGCTTGCTGACATTTATTATATCTTTGAATTGTTATATACTTTTGCCCCAACATGTATGACATTAAATAATACAAATGGAGTAATTATTGTATAAATCAATATTTCTGCCTTTGGCTTAAATCAACAATAGATAAAGGCATGCCCACCATTTTGACTTTATTCTTGTGTTTTGATCATGATATAGCAACACATGTTGAAAGTGTCATTAAACACCAACAAATACATAAATAAGATAAAAAGTACTGTGGAGCCCACTTAATCAGATTATTTTGTATATGCATGTAAATTCCAGAAATGAAGCCATTTACAAAAAACCTTCAGTATGAATTGACCCGTTAGTTGTTTTCAGGTAAAATAGTAAACTCCTGTTAATTGAATGATAATTTTCGTAATTGTTGAAGAATTATTTTGGCAATCACTAAATTCCCCATTTCTATAGAACTGTTGACTTTGGAGTATTCAGTATTAGCATGTAGTATATTGTAATGTGTGGGAGTTCGGTGTCTCAGTGGTTACAGCATTGAACTTCACACCAAAAGGTACACAGTTCAATCCCCGCCAGCGGTAACTGTGTTGTGTCCTGGGGCAGGGCACTTAATCTTGATTGCCCATGTGGCGGCACAGTGGTGCTGTGTACTAAGGCATACTGCATGTCGAAGGTGCCCTTCTCTTCAACCAGTGCTAACCCTGCTTGTGTGGAGTTGGTACATTGGGGAGTCTGACAGTTGCTCACCATTGCTTGGTGGTTCTCTCTGGGTACTCCGGCTTCCTCCACCTGTAAAACTGTCTGACACAAGATGACTCTGGCTGTCAAAAGTGTCCTTAAACTCCAATAAATAAATAAATTGTATCTTGCTTGACAGAGCTCTATGAGCTCTGTCAGACAAGATATAATAGAATAAAGGTTTAGTTTATCACCTGAATACAGGAAAATGTCAAAATTCATGTTAATTGAATACTCCTGTTAACTTTACCTAACATAGTGGCAAAAAACGGCCAGAAAATTAACCAGAATAAGCCTACCACAGCCTAAAATATATCGGAAGTTTCTCAATAAAACCATACAAATATGGATGTCATTAGAACCAGCTCATCGAGCTGGTTCTAATGATATCCATATTTGTTTGGTTTTATTGAAAAATTGTGAACTTTGTTTTTCGAAAAATGTAAAATTTAATTTATTTTTTAAAAATGACTGTGTTAGGGAAAGGGTTAACTGAATATTTTTCATTGGCAAATAAGTGTTCAGTTTATCACTAGAATAAAGGAAGATGCCCAATTCCAGTTAACTGAATGCTCTTGTTAACTGAATACTTTTCATTGCCAAAATGACAATTCAGTTAACATGTTGGAGCACGTTGGTGCTCTCTACTAAAGCATATTGCACGTTGATGGTGCACTTGCCTTCAACCAATGCTAACCCTGCTTGTATGGTGTTAGTATGTTGAAGAGTTTGACAGTAGCTGGCCATGGCTAAGTGGTTCTCTCTGGGTACTCTGGCTTCCTCCACCCATAAAACTGTCCATCATGAGGTGATCCTGGTTGTTGAAAGTGTCATTAAACCACAATAAAGAAACAAAATTAAAAAATATTTAAAAAATTTTATTAACAGGCTTCATGTAATAAGGTCTAAAAAGTTAGAAATCTGTTTCTCAGGCCCTCCATCATGGTCCTTTTGGCTGCTGCATGCTCGCTTTTTATAACCAATGCAAACTTAAAAAAAAAAAATTAAATGGTTTATGTCTGATATTTTACCAAATTAATAAAATTGATAAATTTGACCATTGCATGCAACAAGGCTTTGCAATGCTTTAGCGAAATACACCACCCATGCTGTTCTGTAGATTAATAAGATTATGAGGCCTAAAACATAAAACAAACCAAGAATATGAACTTTTGATTGCAAAGAAATAATTACAAAAATAACAAGTAAAATAAAAAAAATGCCCACCTGCATGCAGTTTTACACAAAATAGCCTGAGAAACAGAAGATCTCCTTTGTGGGGCCTAACAAACTTTGTTTTTTTGTGTTTAATAGTGGTCAGATTTGACGGTTTTGTTAGACAGAGGGTTGAATCAACAAAACCCCCAAGCTGTCAATATATTTAGGAGAATAATCTACACAAAATACCAATAGCAAAATGTCAGGGCTAATTGATCTTTGTTTCTGATCACAGACACCATCAGTGCTCCTGGAAGGCTTTCTCCCTGGATGAAATGATATAGTATTATCATCAAGTGAAAATTGCTATTGACTCAATATCGGCTTTTGAGCTGTAACAATTTTCAGCTAACAACTATCTATTTCAATCCCTCCATGTGTTTTAAAAATGATTGCTGCTTAATGTATCTTCTTTACTTTTCCCATGTGTGAACCACTGGAAGTGGATCACTGCTTGTTCTGCACTTGTAACTGTATTGTGTCCTTGGGCAAGGCACTGAATCCTGATTTCTCATGGGTTGGGGGTGGGGGGACGGTATTGCTATGTAATAAAGCACCCTGCACTCGATGGTGCACTTGTCTTCAACCAATGCTAACCCTGCTTGTGTGGAGTTAGTATGTTGGGAAGTCTGACAGTTTCTCACCATTGCTCAGTGGTTCTCTCTGGGTTCTCCGGCTTCCTCCACATGTAAAACTGTCCGACATGAGGAGACCCTGGCTGGTGAAAGTGTCATTAAACCCCAATAAATAAATAAATAACTCCTCAATCTGTATATTATGCAGGTGGATGTAGTTGATTCATTAGGTAAAGGGTTAAGGGCTCAGAAAAGAGAATAAAATTTGGGGGGGAATGAATTTCTCATACAGTAAAACTTCACAATAACAGAACAAAAGGATTGTTGAAATCATGCTTATATTTGAATGATTTTTCCTTTTTCAAAAACTGAAAATAAAACTGAAAAAGTGAGTTTTTAACAAAACCCAAACGAAGTTAAAATTTTAAAACTGCAAAGCTTGTAGTACTTGTTACTCCTCATTGGAACAGACTGAACTTGTTCCAATGAGGTGTTTGTTATAAGCTCTCTTTCTGAAGCAAAAGATTAAAATATTCAGTTATTCAAGAACAACAAGTGTCGTCGGTGGTGGCCCTTGCTTTGCATAGCTCTTGTTATGTTATATTATATGGTTACCCTGTCAGAGAAAGCTTTCTTAAGGGTGCGATTTTTCATGAAGGGGATGTGGGGGGAGGGGGTATCTGATTTAGCCCTTTACCTAACAAATCGCCTGCATCTACCTACCAGTATGTAGTTTGCAAATTGAGCAGTTGAAAAAAATTAATTTTTTAAAAATATTTCAATAAAACCATATCATGTGACCCCTCATTGGAAAGAGCTCAATGAGCTTGTTCCAATGAGGGGTCACATGATATGGTTTTGTTGAAATGGTTTTAAATTTTTTAAAAATAGTAATTAAAATAATAAATTTTTATATTCTCTGTGTTGGATAAAGGGTTAAGTCTTTTCCTTATCGAACTACAGATTTGTTTTTCTTTAAATTTTCATGAATGCCTTCTTGCAGCACATTTTCTTGCAAATTCGAAGAACTAAAATGTCACCAACAGTATTATTTCTACAGAAAATTAGGTACATGGTAGACATAAGGCTTCACAAAGTAGATTTTCTGTTTCTCAGACCATTTTATGTAAACTACATGTTAACCGGCATTTTTTAAATTTTTTAGCTCAACTTTGGCAAAGCCAAATTTGAGGTATTATCAAGGCCCGTCGTCTGTCCGTCTGTCCATCCATCCGTCTGTCCATCTGTCACGCCCTCAACATGGCTTGGGCCAGAGGCCGTATTTATGAACCGTTCTTTACAAAACTTCTTGGGTACCTTTGTTATCACCGTGGGACGAGAACGTGTGTTTTTGTGTCCGGTCTGAAATTCAAGATGGTTGCTGGCAGGCATTTTGTACAAAATTAGGTGCAATCAGATTTTTGCGCAGAACTTCCATATGAAAGCGTTGATTTGAATAATTTTTTGTGTGAATGTTTAGTACCATGGGATACATCACATATAATACAGGTTTTTTTCTCATGCATAAATTATGCCAGTTAGAATAACTTTGATCTATTTAGTGTTACTTTCAGCACTGTAACTGCAAATGCCAATACGGCTCGGGCTAGAGGCCGTATTTATGAACCGATCTTTACGAAACTTCTTGGATATCTTTGTTATGACCGTGGGACGAGAACGAGTGTTTTGGGGTACGGTCTGAAATTCAAGATGGCTACCAGCAGCCATTTTGTATAAAATTTTGTGCAATCAGTTTTTTGCTCAAAACTTTTATATGAAAGCTCTGATTTGAATAAATTTTTGTGTGAATGTTTACTAACATGGGATGCATCACATATAATACTTATGTCCTATTCTTTAAACCATTGCAGTCACCTTGTAATTGATTTACTATGGTTGATGTGGTCACAACAAAACTCCTTTTTCTCTTATTCATTATTGTTGACTTGGTCACAACAAATACTGATTCCTGTCATATTCATTATTGTTGACTTGCTCACAGCAAATACTAATTCCTGTCATATTCAAAGTTGAGCTACAGTGTCATTGACACTTTCATTTGTTTTTGTAATTATTTCTTTGCCATCAAAAGTTCATATTCTTGGTTTGTTTTATGTTTTAGGACTCATAATCTACAGAATAGCATGAGTGGTGTGTATTTCATCCCTTGAGTGCAAGAAGTCTTGGCAATGCTTTAGTGAAATACTCTCCACCCATGCTATTGCAAAGCATTGCAATGCTTTGTTGCACTCAAGGGACAAATTTATCAATTTTATTAACTTGGATAAAACCATTTAATTTTAATTTTTTTTGGTTATAAAAAGAGAGGAAAAGGACCTTGCAGAAGGGCCTGAGAAACAGATTTGTAACTTTTTGGCCTAAAGCTTGAATTTGAAACCCTTCCCTTTATGCAAAAAATGACTTTGGTTTATTTTACATGTGTGTAATCACACCCCTGCATCTACAAGATTACCATTATTAGTTATTTAGATAGTTTGTTAGTGACAGAATATGGTATATATGGTGTCAGTTAATTCAGTAATGGGCCAGTTTTTACACCATACTGGGTCGCTGACACATTGAGTAATGAATATATTTTACCAACTACTTTTTTGCCCCCTTGACTGGAAGCAAGGGTGAGCTAGTGCCTTCACTTGGAGTCTTGTCATCCTTCATTCATCGTCCGTTAACTTTGCATGTCAGTCTTCTGCACCAGAACCACTGGACCAAACCCTATTAAACTTGGCATAAATTATCTTTTGGGGATAGCCTTCCAAGTTTGTTCAACAGAAGTAGCTAAGCCTAATGGGCTGGGGGCAGTGCCTGAAAAAACCCAAATTCTCAAAGAATATTCTGTTAGACCACCTGTCACAATGCTTTGAAATTTGGTATTCAGCTTCCTTATATGTTCAAGTTCAAGATTCAAGTTTGCCCAAAGAAAGCTTGTCGGGCAATATTTAGGCTTGTGTTGGGAGGGGCATTTGGGGGGAGGGGGAGGGGGAGGGGGGAGGGTCCCATATAGGGAGCCCCAATTTTGACTTCTTTAAAAAAATCTTCAGATCCACCAGTCAGAATAATTTGATATTTGATATTGTCTTGGATCTAATGTAACAAGAGTGACAACATTGTTGTTATTGTTTGGTACGTATATGTTATCACCACCATGTGTTGATCGAGAAACTTGTACAGTGGAGCCCACTTAATTGGATATCTCTTAACTGAACAACCCTCTTAATTGAATATAATTTCCCAACACAAAACCATTTACTGCACCTCCAGTACAAATTTGACCTGTTAATTGAATATAGGTTATAGAGTGAACTCCTGTTAATTGAATAAAAAATCTTGAAACCTGTCGAGAAATTACCCAGACTCTCCCCAGTTTTCCTTTGTTTATAGACCTATATGGCCTCAGCACATCCAATACAGGCATTTAATTTATTATATCTCATGGAGCTCTGTCAAACAAGATATAATAGAATAAATGCTAAGTTTATCTCTAGAATACAGGAAAGTGACACAATCCCTGTTAATTGAATACTCCTGTTAATTGAATAATTTTCATTGACTAAATGGCTATTCAGTTAACAGGGTTCCACCGTATCAAAAGTCCTTTAGGGTGATTTGCGATACGTTATAGGAACACCATCGAGGTTTGGTACAAGTATCTCGATCAACACATAGTGGTGATGACAAATATATCTTACCATCTCGGAAACCCACTCGATGGTAATAACCAATTTACAATATCCTTACAATATTCCTCCCTTTCTTAACTTGTTCGCATTTATTTTGACAAACATTTAGTTAGCATCTATGATTTGATTTTTGATGAATGAAGATCATGATGAGATCATGGTATTACCTTCTTGAGCTGTGCATGACGTAATCCCCATTCATAGTTAAGTGCGTAGCCAGGATATCAAAGTTAGGGGGCATACAGAATATGATTTGCTACATCACCCAAGCCCTGCAGTAGCAAGATGTGGGCGAGCACAAGAAGGGGTGTCCCCCATTCATTGGAGGGGGTCCTGGGGCCTTCCCCCCCAAGAACTGTTTTGAAATTTGAGACAAAAACACAATTTCCTTGACTTTGAGTCCGTTTGTATCCATAATTTATAAGTTGTGAAAGGCATCAATAATGAGGCCACAATGTTGATTAACACATTGTGAAAGGCATCAATAATTAAGCCACAATGCGGCCTAATAATTGATGCCTTTCACAACTTATAAATTATGGACACAAATGGACTCAGAATCAAGTAAATTGGTAGATATTAAAATTTCTTGCCTGATGTTTCCTATATGGGTGAACATGGGGGGGGGGGATGCATCCCCCCCCCCCCCCCCCCCAATGGATGCCACTGTTCATAGTTCCACTTGCAGCAGAACCGCCAGAGTTTATAGTGGTGTTTCAGCTGTGCGTTTCTTTGTTTTATTTTTCAGCTTTAATGCATGGTAGGCCTATATAAAATATTATGGCAAAAGTGGATCTGGTTTAATTTATTTTGCTGAGTTGGTAATTCATTTGTCATGAACTTACTGTTATCAAAACGATTACTTCACCATGTGTGATCAGTTTTTGATTAGTGATGTTAAAAATGTTCTCTTTCTGAATTGAATGATCACATGTACTCAAAGAAGTTAACTGTGTCTGATACAAATTTGTATCAGTCTAGACGTTTTAGCCTATATCAGGAGATAAAATCAATTGAATGTGAAATAAACCTTTTTCTTTAAAAGTATCCTCTTCTTTTTCAGATACTGAATTAGTGATACTTTTTGTGTGCGGAGCAGAAAGCTGATGTCTGGAAAAAATGCCAAAATCACTAGCAGTATTCTCCGTTTGTTGCATTACACCGGGATGAAATTTAGAAACCGTTTGGTCATTCTGTTTGGAATAGTGTGTATCACTTTCACCTTTTATATCATTCTTGGAGACATTGCTTTGATAGAAGATACACATTTCCGACAGATTAGATTGGCTGAATCCCATTTATGGCCCTACAAACCTTCAAATCATGCTTTCGTTGATGCAGCCGTGTGTTCTGTTGGCGGCAGTCTACATCCATCAGCAGACATCTTTACCATTGATCTCAAAGACAAAACCAATTATGAAATAGCTCCAGATGAAAACTATATATTACCCACGCCTGATTATGACTACATCAGACGTTCACGTACACAAACGCTTCAGGTCATACTTATGCCACATTCGCACAATGATGCTGGTTGGTTGAAGAAAATTAAGGAATATTATGCTGATCAAACAAAACATATTTTAAATAACATGGTAAATAAACTGACAGCATATCCAAACATGACTTTTGTTTGGGCCGAAACTGTATTTTTAAGCATGTGGTGGAAGGAACTTGAAGATGGTGTTAAAGCTAGAGTACGTCGCTTGATCCATCTTGGTCAGCTTGAGATTGTGTCTGGTGGGTGGGTGATGCCAGATGAAGCTGGAACACACTATGTATCAGCCATTGATCAACTTGTAGAGGGTCATCAGTGGATTTGGGAGAATCTACACATTAAGCCAGTTAATAGTTGGTCTATTGATCCATTTGGCCATTCTGCCACAATGCCATATCTGTGGAAATTGTCTGGTATGGACAATATGGTGATTCAACGAATTCATCAAGCAACTAAGGGTGCATTAGCTGAAGAAAAACATTTAGAGTTTGAATGGAGACAGTTTTGGGACAAAAGTGGTAAGAATGACATTCTGTGCCATATTATGCCTTATGTTCTCTATGGAATAAGGTATGCTTGTGGGCCAAACAGGTTCACATGTCATCAGTTTGACTATCGATACATTCCAGAGGATGGAAAAAGAAAGCTGGCAAGATTCATTACCTCAGACAACATTCACATACAGGCTAAATTATTATATGAACAATACATTCAAAAGGCTTTCCTTTATAATTATAATGTAATTTTAATACCACTAGGGGATGACTTCAGGTTTGACAAGGAGCTTGAATGGGACCAGCAATTTCAGAATTATGACCGACTCATCAAGTTCATGAATAAGCAAAAGGACTGGAAAATAAATGTCAAATTTGGAACCTTGAAAGATTATTTCAAATTACTTCGGAAATCTGAAGGTAAGAAAGTGTTTGATGGTGCCGTGAAAAAATTCCCAAGTTTAAGTGGAGATTTTTTTCCTTATTCAGATAAAAATTTAGACTATTGGACAGGTTATTTCTCTACAAGACCTTATCATAAAAGACTTTATAGGTTAGTTGAGTCTGATTTAAGGGCAGCAGATATTTTGCATTCTTTAGCTTTTGCCTATTGTAAGAGTTGGGGAAAAGATTATTACTTCATCCAGCACACATCTCAGCTGTTACGAGAAGCAAGGAGGAATTTGGCTCTATTCTTGCACCATGATGCAGTAACTGGGACTTCCAAAGACTATGTTATGCAAGACTATGAAAGCAAACTTAATCAAGCAAGGAACTTTAGCCACACCATTATCAGACGAGCTTCTCAGTTACTACTCTCAAGTGGATTGGAGCAAAAAAATATTATATTGAACACAACATATCACAAAGAAACATTGACAATCACAGAAAGCCCACTAACAGTGTATTTATTTAATCCATTGCCTCATTACAGGCAAGAAATGATTCATTTACATACAGATATACAAACTGTAGCAATTCATAATGCTCGAGGTGATGAAATTCCTTGTCAGATTAATCCTGTCTGGGAACATTCAAATGTCATTAGAGCAACTACTTTTGAAATAGTTTTTCCAGCAGAATTAACTCCTCTTGGTTTTGTATCATATCAGATTTATAAATCTGTTGCACCATTGAAAAACTCTTTCTCTGCAAAAGTAGCAATATATAATACAAAAGAACTTGTTGTACCCCCAGATACCAGTTTTATTGTTGCTAGACCAGTCAGTGTAAATTCTAGAAAAGTGCCAATAATTTTGGAGAATAAACATATAAAAGCAATATTTGATTCTTTAAAAGGAACTCTTAAAGAAGTTATAGACAAAGAATCTGGTAACAAGTCACAGATAAATATTGAATTTATGGCCTATAAATCAAGAGGTAGTGGTGCATACTTATTCTATCCAACTGGAGATGCCAAATCAATGATTGTAAACATTCCTATTGTACGAGTTATCCAAGGACCTATACTGTCAGAAATTCATATGATTCATCAAAATGTACAGCATAAAGTCAAGTTGTATCATGTTTTTCAGTCACATACAAATGCATTACATATTGAAAACTTTGTTAATATTTTAGATATGAAAGATAGAGAAATTATAATGAGGTTTAAAACAGACATTAAAAATAGAGATTTAACATTCTTTACTGATTCTAATGGATATCAGTTAATACAAAGAAAAACTATTAAACAACTACTTGCTCAAGGAAACTATTATCCAATGACAACTATGGCACACATAGAAGATTCGTTGCAACGATTTACAATTCTCTCTGAACAGCCACTTGGAGTTGCTGCTTTGGATGAGGGTTGGTTGGAGGTCATGTTGGATAGGATGTTAATGTACGATGATGGTCGTGGCCTAGGTGAAGGCGTCATGGATAACAGACCTGTGATAAGCAAATTTGTGATTTTATTTGAAAGTAAGAAAACAAGTACAATAGAAAACTCAAAATTTACTTTTCCATCTTTACAAGCAATGACACTCAGTGATGCTATAATCCAACATCCAATTATTTTATATCCTATAAAACCAAAATCCTCACTCAAAAACACTTTACAACTTGTTTCCAAATCTTTTCCATGTGATCTGACTATTGTGAGTTTAAGAAATTTATTGACATCAAACATTGTGTACAATGGAACCAGTATGATTATTCATCGCCGTGGTTACAGCTGTGACTTTTCTAGCAGTGGACTCCAGTGTGACAGCATTCAGAGAGAAGTATCATTTCAGGATTTATTCAGAGAACTTTCTGTTAGTCAAATTAAGGAAACTAGTCTTACTCATCTTTATGACAAATCAACTCTGCTTGTATCTGATAACATTAATATTAATACCATGGAACTAAAATCATATTTGGTACGTCTGTAACAAATCTGTGACATATTCTCCATGTTATTGTTGATTTTTAGCAGTATAAAAAGTGTTGTGAGAGCTTTATTCAGTGGGTGATTGTCCCTCTAACTTATTGACCAAATCCTTCCAATGGCACTGCCCAGCAACTCAGATACTCAGCATAAGCTGAGAACTCGAAAAAAAGATACTTGATAACTAAATTTGATCCTCCTCACACCCTTAATAGATATTAACCCTTAACTGGTAGAGTGCTAAATTATTTTTGGCCACCAAAATTTGTTCACATGTCTTTGCCTTGTTATAATTTATAGGAGAGTGCCTGTGGGCACTCTCCTATAAATTGTAACAAGGCAAAACCTAACAGAGTAAATAATATCATTTCAACGATAATATGAAGCACAGCCACCGAATTTGAAGCCTTTAAGTTGCAGTACCTGCACTTCAGAATAAAGCCCAAATATGGGCTTCTAGCACTCAACCAGTTAAGTCCTCAGATTAATTTTACATTATTAACTACCATGTATACCTTTACATGGCTGCAGATGATTTAACAGTGTTTCTGCATTATTGTTGGCTGCCTGTATAGGCAGCCAACAATGATGTAAAAACACTGTCAAGATAAATGCATCCTATTGGTAAAGTTCTCAAGGAAGAATACACTTCAGGAGAAAATAAAATAAAATATTTACCAAGGACAAACTGGCGAACAAATAATAACTGAATCGCAACTTAAATTTCTCAGTTTTATGATCAGTCTAAGGGGAGCTTGGTGACTCATTGGTTACGATATTGAACTTCAAACCGAAAGGACCACAGTTTGATTCCTGCCAGGGACAACTACGTTGTGTCCTTGGGCAAGGCACTTAATCCTGATTTGCCACGTGTGGGCATGGTGGCACTGTGTACTGCATGTTGATGGTGCGCTTGTCTTCAACCAATGCTAACCCTGCTTGTGTGAAGTTAGTATGTTGGGGTGTCTGACAATTGCTCGCCATCCCTTGGTGGTTCTCTCTGGGACTCCCTCCACCCGTAAAACTGTCCGACATGAGGTGACCCTGGCTGTCAAAAGTGTCATTAAACCCCAATAAATAAATAAATAAATAAATAAATAAATAAATAAATAAATAAATAAATAAATAAATAAATGATCAGTCTAAGGGGTTTCCTGGTCAAACCAATGCAGATTCCTAAATTGCCTGTTTCATAATTTTGTCTTTTAAATGCAGATTCCTAAATTGCCTGTTTCATAATTTTGTCTTTTAAACCTGAATCAAATTTAATTCATACCTAGTGACCACAGGTCTTGTTTTTACATTTTTTTGTCAAAGTGTGAAGTAATACACCATGACTGGAATTTCAAATTGCAACAAAGGCTCCATCCTTTCATTGGCTAGCAACTTTCCCGACACAAATAGTAGCCAGTGAAAGGTTGGGTCTGGTAGACATTTAGGTGGTAACCCAGTTATTTGTTTACCAATTTGTTGCACACAATTTTGTTCATATTTTCAAAATTCTCAGATCAAAATAAAGTAATTCTCAGCTTGTGCCAAGAACCTGTGCTCAGCAACTCTCAGTTTTTCATTTCTTTCTTCCCAAAGCTGGCTTACAGTTCATGGGAATGACTTTAACCTTTACCTAATGATTTAGCTGCATCAGCCCACGTAATATACAAATTCAGCAATTGAAAAAAAATTATTTTTCCAAAAATTTCAACAAAGTGATATCATGTGCCCCATCATTGGAAAAAGCTCCTTCCAATGTGGGGTCGGATGATATGGTTTTGTTGGAATTTTTTTTTAAAATTGAAAAAATAATATTTAAAATAATAAATTTTGATATCATATGTATTATTTTACCTGACATGACAAACAGATGACACTTGCAAAACATGTCATGAATAACTAAAAATTCTCCTTTGTTTTGCCTCCCTCCATAAGGGGTCTATAAGAATTTCAACAAAACCATATCATGTGACCCCTCACTGGAATGAGCTCGATGAGCTCGTTCCAAAGAGGGGTCACTTGATATGGTTTTGTTGAAATTTTTTGAAAAATAATATTTTTTCAGCTGCTGAATTTGCATATTATGCTGGCAGATGTGGCTGTTTCATTGGATAAAGGGTTAAACATCCAATAAGCTGTGCTTCAGAAGGGGAAAAGAAATTTCCTCAGCTTATTTATGAATTATATTGGATTAATCATCTGCTAATCATGTTTAATTCATTGCATGCTGCTCGCAGATATTCCTGCCCAGAACAAAAAATCTATAACCACTGAAATAAGTATATTCTGGGCACATTTAACCAAATTTCTCTCCTGTAAATCGAAGGGACTTTTTCACCAATAATTTCTTTACTTAAGTTAGAATTTTTTGTCAAATCTAATCATGGCTGTTTCACAGCAGCCATGACTAAATTTGATGAAAAATATTTTGTAAATACTCAGCGGGTTAAGAGTTAACAAAGCCTTAAATGTGCAAGACCGTAGGCATCTGAATAACAAGTACTGTTTTACTGGTATACTTGGTGTCTGGAGCCAGTGCCTGGGGATGTGATTCCTCTAAAGTGGGCAACATACAGTACTGTGATCACAAAATTGGTCTCTTTCATTTCGATTTGATTCAGTCGCAACTCGCTTACGCTGGAGATTTCCTAAACAAAATGCTGTGAAATCAGGGCCACATCAAGAAAAATAAATGGAAGTAGCATCTCGAGTTCAATGTTCTAGCATCGAGCTTGAAAATAAGCAGACTGTCATCTGCAGAATGAGGTCCCCAGAGGGTGAATCTGGTGATGCTACCCTGCACAACAGGGTAGCATCACCAAATTTACCCTCTGCGAACCTCGAATCTGAATCAAGGTCTCAAGCCTAAACAGAAGGCATGAGCGGATCGTGGAATTAAAATATGGGGGGGACTGATGTGATCCGACAGAGTCCAAGCATCAGTCACCAAAGGGACGTGTGTTTGTGTGGGGGGGTTCTCCCCCCAGAAAATTTTTGATTTTCAGGTGCTCTGAGGTGGCTTCTAAATGCATTCTGGCCTCCAATTGAAAGGAAATTCAAAACATACATTTTTCGTTGTAAAAGTTAAAATTATCAAACCATACATCACATACACTGTCACATACTGCTTCTGGTCATAGAGCTCGTCTGTCGTGGACAAAATATGACAGTCACCTATTTGCAAAAGTGACTTTCGCGAATAGGTGACTGTCATATTTTGTCCACGACAGATTAGTGATCTTTGACATCATGGGAACATCAATCGTCGGAAACGCAGAAACAAGAAACCTATTTTACCTTACATTTTCTGGCTGTATAGTGGCAACAAATTTGGGAAACTGTTGGCATTCTTGGTCTATTGGGCCAATATTGCCACTGACTCTTTTGGTGCTGATTTTCAGATCGGTTAAATCATTTTAAATTCTTTGAGAAATTATGTCACGACTGCTGAGAAGCAGCCATGACATAATTTGAAAAGGAACCCAAGGGATAATAATTTATATCGGATTTTTGGTACACTTCAAGTAAATGTGTGTGCATCAGATCGACAGACAGATGCAATCCAGTTTCCCCCACTTTTTCAGAAAGTGGGAGTATAATAAGTTTAAAGATTGTTGTAGGCACTGCGGTGTGCCACAATGAGAACTCGACCGGTCAACTCAACTGGCCATTCGCAGATTCAGGCGATTGGCCAGTTGAGTTGATCCGGCAAATGCCAGAAGCCCTCAATAAAATTAGAACTGGGAAACATATGTGACTGGAAATATTGGCTCCCTATTAACATTAACTTCAAGTTGGGGTATGCGATGTAAAAATAATGATACCAGGAACATACCATTTCTTCGGCCTTGTGGCGACAAAATATTCTTTTATACTTCGCTTCATTGCATCCCGCTTTCGACTATCGATTTTGCAGACAGTGGATACTTGCAGACGTGACTGTCGTCAGTTCTATAAATAGCCGATATTCTGCGAATTGTAAAGGAGGATCATGTCCCTTATTTGGCAACGTGATGTCATTAGTTAAGGAGGGGTGTTATAGGACAAGATTGTGTGGAATAAGAGCATGACTTTTTTAGTGGGCTCGGGGAGGTGGGGAGACTAGTCCCCACCTCTGGATCCACTCTTGGAAAGGGTTACCCAGAAGATAAATTGGCCCACTGTATTGTATAGCATTAGCAAATTCACCCTCTGGGGGCCTCATTCTTCAAATGACACATTGCTTATTTTCAGGCTTGTCTAGCATACCTTTTTCGACAGGTAAGGCTTTATGCTGTTGTGGAGTAGGAAAGTAGATAGATAATTTTGAGTGGTTTCACCACTGTGCTCTCACCTGCAAAATATTTTCACTGAATAACAGTGATAGCTTGCATTTTCATCAAATATTAAATAATAGTGATGGCATTTTCGCTCTATGTCTCTTTACCAAATAAAAGTGATGGTTGATATTTTTATCCAGAATTAATAATTGTGCCATCACAAACATTTAGCAGGTGAGAGTAGAATCACATCTTCCGAAAAGGAAGTGCAAGAACATTTGATCTGAGATGCTATTTTTGTTTTTTTCATGTGATCTTGATTTTGCAGTATTTTATTCAGGAAGTCTATACACTTGTGTAAGTGTGTCATGATCAATTCATGATCTGATCATGATCAGATACCCCAAAAAGGTTGCTTTTGTGAGCACAGTTCTAGAGCAGAGGGCATTTGCAAAAAATTACACGAAAAGCTTCTTTTCTTGCTTCAAAAAATGCTTATGACACCTCACTGCAGTGTGCTTGTCAGGGCTGAAACGATTGGCTCATTTTCACAACTGACTAACCGAGAGCTATAACCAGATAATATTCGGTTATTTGTGGCTATTATTTCACGGAATATGGATCAAAACCATAGGAATTGGAAAGCAGTATTCACAGAAACTATTCCGTAGTGTGTATACAAATGAACATTGTCAAGTACTCAACAACATTCGTTTGTATACTTACTACGGAATAGTTTCTGCAATTATTCAAAACTCAGAGAAATTGCCAATTATTAACGAAGTCTTGAACGCCAAAGTCAATTATTTCTCAATATATAGAACACGGCTTCAAGGTGTAATCTATCCCACAGGTAAAGTGGCAGATTTACTTTGTTTTAACCATGGAATGATGATCACTATCGATATTTTGGATCACCAGTTGACAGTTTTTCTAATCAGGTAGGTAACTGGATTCAGTCTGTTTATCCAGTTATCTGGTTAACCATTTCAGTACTACTTAATCAAATCAGGGGTCAGGCAATATGTTTTTGAGGCAAAGACTGAAAAAATGATAAAACTTGTATGTCTATTTTGGTAAAGCACTGACCCATTATGGCTGTTAAATTAGGTAACAGGTTAAAATATCACAAACATTCTGATTGACATTACATCAAGTGGCACTTTGAACATGCTGGAGGGGTAACTGGACCACAGATCATATTATGGGCCCTCAAATGTTTTATATCAATGCTAACAAATATCAAGACTTCGGCATTTTACCAATGCGTCACATGTGGTACCTAATTTGTATACTGTGATGGCTGAAGTCGCGACTGATAAAATACTACAACTACATCATCAAGGCATGCTTTTGTTAGAGGCATGCCTTAATGATGTAGTTGGAATTTTTAATAGCTGAGATTAAAGTTCAAAATCTCAAGAAATCTTGGAAATTTGTTTGTAGATAAATAAAATATTCATGTTGTAATTGTGACACAACATGTACTAGTTGCGGTAACCGGTTCTCGTCAGATCACCGAAGTTCAGCAACGTCAAGCCCAATTAGTCCTTGGATGGGTGACCGTCTGAGTGATCAATTCGGACTCCTGCGTTGTGTCCTTGGGCAAGGCACTTCACCCTGATTGTCCACATGGGGGCACAATGATGTCATGCACTAAGGCGTACTGCACATCGATGGTGTGCATGTCTTCAACCAATATAACCCTGCCTGTGCTGCAGTGCGGAGTTACAACATTGGGAAGATGGAAGCTGCTTGTCATTGCTCGGTGGTTCTCTCCAGGTACTCCCGCTTCCTCCACCCGTAAAACTCTCACCGACATGGTATGACCTTGGCTGTTAAAGTGTCGTTAAACCCTAATAAATAAATAACATGTACCATACTGTTACTCTAAATTGGTTATGCTGGGCCTCCAACCGCCCAGTCGGGTACTGCTGACCTTTGTTTGTTTGACCGATTGTGTGATATGAGTCCAAGCATCAAATGTAATCTATTAACTGGATGAGTGCCTGAAGCCCATTTTGATGCTTTATCCTTAAAGGCTTGGAAATTCTATGGATGTGCTTCATTTAATTTTTAATATGATATTATTTAGTCTGGGTGGATTTGCCCTGTTACAGTTTATGGGAGAGTGCCTAGGCACTCTCCCATAAATTGTAACAAGGCAATAACATGTGAACAAAATTTTTACAACCAAAAAAAACTTAGCACTCTACCAGTTAAAAAAGAACATGATTACTGGCAAGAGCGATTCCATAAGACTTTAGTTCAGACAAAAATATCCTGACTGGGAAAAATGAATGAAAGGTGTCACACCTCCTCTGAATCTCCCTTAATGATGCTACAGGATAGATCACAATAGTTTGTATTATATTAATAAGGGAACACGGTGGCTCAGTGGTTACGGAATTGGACTTCAACCAAAAGGTTCATGCTTCAGTCCCTGACAGGGGTAACTGTGTAGTGTCCTTGAGCAAGCCACTTGATCTTGATTGCCCTTGTGAGGGGCATGGTAGTGTTGTGTACTAAGGCATACTGCATGTCGATGGTGCATTTGTGTTCAACCAATGTTAACCCTGCTTGTGAGGAGTTAGTACCTTGGGGAGTCTGGCAGTTGCTCGCCATTGCTTGGTGGTTCTCTCTGGGTACTCCAGCTTCCTCCACCCATAAAACTGTCTGACACAAGGTGACCCTGGCTGTTGAAAGTGTCATTAAATCTCAATAAATAAATAAATAACTAGAATGTACCCTATAACCTACATAGTTTTTTTATTGGTGTTTAATGACACTTTTGACAGCCAGGATCACCTAGCGTCAGATAGTTTTACAGTTGGAGGAATCTGGAGTACACAGAGATAACTGTCAGATTCCCCAACGCACTAACGCCACTCAAGTAGGGTTAGCATTGGGTGAAGACAAGTGCACCATCGACGTGCAGTATGCCTTAGTACACAGTGCCGCCATTGGGCAATCACAATTGAGTGCCTTTCCCAAGGACACAATACAGTTACCCCTGGACCTTTTGGTTTGAAGTCCAATTTTGTAACACCTACAAACAGTTAATTAACAGGTCTGATTTGTATTGAAAGTTAGGTACATTTAACAGGGTATTGAAATATTCAGTTTAGTGAGCCCCAGTGTATCATCAACATGTCACATTTTTGGGCTGTTACTTTAACCTTCTGCACCTGAAGTCAAAATACCAAAATTTCAAGCAACACAGTTTTCCCCATAAAATGGCATAAAGCAACTGGTAATTTAACCAATCCAATTTTGTTTGACAGAGCTCAATGAGCTCTGTCAAACAAGATTGAGTTGTTTAAATTTCTATTTGCATTATGTGGAAGATTTGCAGGTTGAAATTTGGATATTTTGAGTCGACTTCTTTAAGCTTCACTATTTTAGATGGAGGTTCAGTATTTTACAGAATAAAGTTTGTTTCAATGAGGCTGATATTGGAATTTTGAACAGTCTCATTATTAAAATCAATAAATTTTTCCCTTTGAATCCTGTTTGAATTATATAAAAATTTAAATCTTTTTGCTCAGAAATCTTACTATTTTACAAGATGTCCAATTTTGTCATTCATATACAGTGGGTTAATTGGTTAGTACATGTACTTAGCTAATTCATAATGAACAGTTAGCCCTTTACCTAATGTAATGGTCTTATCTGCACTCTTGTTATTCGCAAAAAAAAAATCACTAAAGTTCATTCCAGTGAGGGGGTCATAAGTTATTTTTTAGTGGCATACAGTAACTGGTTGAGTGCTAAATTATTTTTCAAAGGTGATTTGAAACATGGGTATTTTTTTCAACGATACCAAGTTACCAGCAAGAGTAGCCTCAGTTAGCAAGATTTTGTTCATAAATGTTTTGTTATAATTTATTGGAGAGTTCCAATAGGCACTCTCCAATAAATTTCAACCAAACAATTTTATATAAAAATATTTTCTTCTACTGCTGAGCAAACATCAAGCTAATGGACACAGTGTAAAGCCACTAAAGTGGCTTCTAGCACTTTTCAATAGAGCCATGATAGTGACTTCTAGCACTCAACCAGTTGAAAAAATAAAGTGTGAATATCTTGGCCATAACATTGAGGATAGGGTTATACAAAAAAACTCTTCAATTATGCTTGGAAATTCTTTTACTAAAGGCATGAAAGTTCTGGATAGTTTTCCCTCCAGGTTGGGGGTGGGAGGGGGTTGTATGAATGCTGTATACAGTGCAGTGAGAAACAATAATCTCTCAAATAGTTCAGATGGATTTTCAATCCCACAGAAGTGGAAATTTTTTTCCAAAAAGAAGAGAAGCACTAGCAAACATTCAACTAATCAATTACCAGGTCTGACCCCCCCCCCCCCCCCCCCCCCCCCCCCCCCCCCACCAAATTCCATATCAGGTAGATTCAATTTCCAATAAACACTGCACTATCAAATATATGCATTGTTATTATGCATTAACTGGTAGAGTGCTGAATTTTATTTGGCCACCAAACTTTTTTCACATGTCTTTGCCTTGTTACAATTTATAGGAGAGTGCCCACAGGCACTCTCCTATAAATTGTAACAAGGCAAATCTTAACAGACTAAATAATATCACTTCAAAGATAATATCATTCACAGCTACTTAATTTGAAGCCTTTAAGTTGCAGTACCTGCACTTCAGAATAAAGCCCAAATATGAGCTTCTAGCACTCTACCAGTTAAAATATAGTGGGTCAAAGAAAGACAAAAAAATTGTTCAAAAAAACACATGAATTGAACTTCATTATGTTATATGAAATCATGAAAGTCAGCATTTTTTTTTATTCTGTAAATGCAACAACCATTTCAGTGACTGATTCATGCTCCCGTGTTGTGTCCTTGGGCAAGGCACTTAACCCTGATTGCCTACTTGGGGGCACGATGACGCTGTGTACTAAGGCATACTGCACGTCGATGGTGTGCATGTCTTCAACCAATCTAACCCTGCCTGTGCCATGGTGCAGAGTTCAGAGTTACGATATTAAAGAGCTGACAGCTGCTCGTCGTTGCTCGGTGGTTCTGTCCGGGTACTCCGGCTTCCTCCACCTGTAAAACTGTCACCAACATGATATGACCCTGGCTGTTAAAATGTCATTAAACCCTAATAAATAAAACCTGAACTTAGTATTATATTTTGGGGTTCCAATGGAAACCCTGGGAAGTGGAACATTGCTTGGTCACTGGGGTAAATAAGCTCTTCTTTACTTGTAAAATACTACCAGTAACCAATGGCCCAATGCCTGGGGTTGGAATCCTCTAAAGGGGGCAGCATAGGAACAAACAATTGTCTCAGCTTCACTTTATACCCATGTTGCATCCATGATATAGCCAATGAGGCTACCACTGACCCTCAACACCAATAAAGAAATAATATTTTTATGCTCAACCTTTTGTGCATTTGAGAGGAAAGAGGTCATTTTACATCAGTAAATTTTTACTCAGTACAGTACATGGAGAGTGGATTGTTACTAAATCACTCATGAAGCAGTGTCTCCACTGACAAAAATTCCTTGTCTGGGAAAAAGCATTAGAACGACAAGCAAAGTTTCAGCCAAGGGACCTCTGGGTTCTACCCAGAGGTCCCTTGGCTAAAACTGTGCTTGTCCTTTTCATGCATTACCACAGGAATCAACTGTTATTGTCTGGGTGGAGACACCACCCCACGAGTGATTTAGTAACAATCCACTCTCCACGTACTGCACATGAAACAGATTCAAATACATTTACACATGTATGTGCTGTTGAGAAAAACTTGGAATAATCCCTATCAGAGAATGACTATGCATTCTCCAGTAAAATACAGTAGATTTTTTTGTAAACATAAATGACAGGGAGAGTGCATTACACAGTGAAGTATGTTTTCCACCCAAGAACTATTTACAGTTTTACGAAGTGCATCTGAAGCACCGGCCAGTTATCAGCTCATGATCACTGGATGCAACCCAGTGGTCCGTGAGCTGTAAGCTTGCTAGTGCTTCTTGTGATTTGTGCTTAACTCTCTTTACACTGATGTTGAAATATCAAAATTTCATTCTGGAAATTTCTCCCATAATGCAACAAGGAAATAAACCAATTCAATCTTGTTTGACAGAGCTCAAAGAGCTGGTTAAATTTCAAGTTACATGATGGGAAAGATTTGCTGCGTGAAATTTTGGTATTTTGACATCAGTGTACAGAGGTTTTAAACATGTTGGTCAGGAGGAAAAACAATTCCACTTTGTTGCAGAAGTAATCTACCCTCTTCATACTACAGGAGTTCCTGATGCTATTGAATATCTATTGAGTGTTAGCTTGATAAAGCCCCACAAAGAGATCTTATGTTTCTCAGACCATGTTTTGTAAAATTGCATGTGGGAGGGCGTTTTTTAATTTAATTTTTTATTTTTGTAATTATTTCTTTGCCAAAAAGTTCAAGTTCTTGGATTGTTTCATGTTTAGGCCTCATAATCATCAAAAGTTCATGTTCTTGGATTGTTTCATGTTTAGGCCTCATAATCTACAAAATAGCATGGGTGGTGGTGTATTTCGTCCCTTGAGTGCAAGAAGGCCTTGCAATGCTCAAGCATTGCAAAGCCTTGTTGCACTCAAGGGCCAAATTTATCAATTTTATTAACTTGGGTAAAATATCAGACATAAACCATTTAATTTTTATTTTTTTATGTTTGCATATGGTTATAAAAAGAGACCATGCTGCAGCCCAACAGACCATGTAGGAGGGCCTGAGAAACAGATTTTTAACTTTTTGAGGTCTAATGGCTTCTTTCAGCACCATCAGCTTCATAAATGCGAAATCATCTAAAGCATTTACAACTGAATTTTCCAGAGTCATGTCAGTGACTTTCAACCATTACTGTCCTGTATGCCTGTTTTCCACATCCATGGAAACATGTTGGTTCCATATTTGGCCTTCAATGCTTTAGACATTTGTTTGATGTTTACAAGCTTAAATGTTTCAAATTATATGTGTGTGTTATTAGCAGGAGAGAGAAGAGTGCTTCCAAGTTATCTTAGAAATGGGCTTGGAACTATGACTGAAACTTGATGAGGTCCTTCTCTACCTTGCATTGCCCAAATTGATAAATGACTTGTCAAAAACTAGAACAAAGAATTGTTGGCAAATATATAGTGCAGTCCATATGCAGGAGGGACTGAGACACCAGTATAGGGAGAGTGGATTGTCCCTAAAACACCCAGAGAGTTTTGTTTAACCCTTTATCCAATGTTTCGGTGTAAGAATTATAATTATGGTAACAGAAAGAAATATGGGAATCGGCTACAATAACTATCATTTAATTATTCCAAAATGTAATAAAAGACATAATATGAATAGAAAATGATACAATATCTTTAACACTGTATGGTTTGCAGAAAAGTAAAACAGAAATTCTTCTCAGTTAATCCAAAATAAAGTTCAATAGAATCCAGTCATCCAGTGAAAAAGAAACTTTCCTGCTGGCTTTGCAATGTTCAAGAATGTGTCTGCAAAAACAGTGCCCAATAAACTGTTAAAAATTTCAGCAGTCTCCAATAAATTCCAATAAAGCACTCAGCAAAATTCAAATGGAATTAATATCCAATAACTTTCTTGTGAACAAGAATTTACTTTTGTGAAAAGCCAGGAATCTACTGGATTACTTTAAAACTACCTGTGGCACCAATACTCATTCACAAGAAGAATAAATTCTCTTCAAATTTTGGAAACAGTTTTCCAATACACAAAGATGTACAGGTCACAAAAATATTAATAGAAGATATAATAAATTCTCAGCTGCATCTATAATAATGCACTGTCCAGTAATAATAATCTCCAATGTTCATTTAATGTTGAATGTGTAAACAAATGACTTTTCAATGCTTTGCTCAGAATTACGCTGGCAGAGGATATTATATAGTTTACAAATAGAAACTCCCTGAAAAAGATATTTCTCCGATGTTCTTTTACTCCATTAATTGCTATTGGCTGAATAAAGTCCCCTCATTGAGCTTCTAGATGATTCTGTCTAATTTCAAGTCAACAAGTGTGACCCAATTAAAAGATTTAGTGGGCTAAACATAGATTATGTTTAATAGTATCTGTAAACATGTTGATAGGTACATTCAAAGGTCAATAGGTGCAATTAAGTGATCATCACACAAGCCAAAGACTACTTCTAAATAAAGAAATGACATTAAAAAATATTAGTTGTGGAAATTATTAACCAAGACATATCAATTCGGATATTATAATGGGGTGGGGGGGGGGGGGGAGCATAACACCAACACCAACATGCGGGGGCGTGGTGGCTCAGTAGGTAGAGGTGCAGGCTGCAAGCCAAGAGGTCCTCGGTTCGAATCCCACTTGCGGCAACTGCGTTGTGTCCTTGGGCAAGACACTTCACCCCCATTGCCCATGTGGGGGCACGATGACGCCGTGTACTAAGGTAAGGCGTACTGCACATCGATGGTACGCATGTCTTCAACCAATCTAACCCTGCCTGTGCTGCAGTGCGGAGTTACGATGTTGGGGAGCTGGCAGCTGCTCGTCGTTGCTCGGTGGTTCTCTCCGGGTACTCCGGCTTCCTCCACCCGTAAAACTGTCACGGTCATGATTAGCCATTGTGCATAAATATGTGACCTTAAACATCAATAAATAAATAAATAAATTAAATAACACCAACATACAGGATATCATAATTGATTATTTTAATTATTGCTTTTTTTCTCCCTGTGGGAACCATGGAAAGTGAAGCAGTGCTGGTTTTCTCTTGTAAACAAGCTATGATTTACTGGAAAATAGTACCCAGTAATCAATGCCTGGCGTGGAAGTCCTCTAAAATGGGTATAAACAATTAGCTGAGCTTGGATTTTTTCTATGTTGCGGTCGCGATTAGCCATTGTGCAGAAATAACACCAATAAATAAATAAATAAATAAATAAATAAATAAATAAGTAAATAAATAAATTTATAAATAAATAAATTTATAAATAAATAGTTTTATTCAAATTTTTCAAACTATTTCAACAAAACCATATCATGTGATCCCACATTGGAACAAGCTTGACAGGCTTGTTCCAATGAGAGATCACATGACATGGTTTGTTGAATTTTTTTTTTTAAATATATTTTTTCAACTGCATAATTTGTACACATTACACGAACGCCTGTAGCCCATTCGTTAGGTAAAGGGTTAAATACACAAAATCCCTGAAAAAGCTAAATTAGCACAAAGCATTGTTTCAGCTAAGGGACTCGTGGATGACTCCAGAGGTCCATTGGTTGAAACTTTGCTTGTGCTTCAGCACAGGTTATAAGTGTTATAGTCTTGGTGGAAATTCCACCCACCCTAAAGGTGTTCTAGTGATAATACTGTACTCTGCTCCATAAAAATACAGAACTGGTTGCTTGTGGTATTTTCAAAGTGGGCTGGAAATCTAGCTATGTTTTTGAATCAAATATACTAAAGTCGGTTTTTTTTGCTATTTTGGTTTTTATTTTGTCATGGTGATTATACAATTACATTTCAAATATTACTTTATAGAATAATCCAGTTTGTACATAAAACTGAAACATCAATCATTGTGAAAATAAACTAATTTTCTATAAACGTCTGTTCATTATTGATGCAAACTATATTAGTTGCACGGCACATTCCCCTCACTGAACCTTCAAGGGATTGGACAGGTAAGCACAGGTTGTTTTTTGACTGCACCAAAACATCTTGGCATTCAGTAGTGCCAGATTATCAGCAAAGATTAGAAATCCCCTCTGAATGTTTCAGTGTCGTTGCCTTTGAAGAAAATCACATTTGCTTTATTGGTAGAGTACTGCATTATTTTTCGTCAGTGAAATATGTTCGTATGCCTCTGCCTTGTTATAATTTATAGAAGAGGCAAATCCATACAGACAAAACAAGAGATAACACCAGAGTTGCTGGCATATCCAGCGAGGGCGGGCCCCGGGGCAATGTGTAGAACGAGCGTTACGGGTCCTGCGCGCGCCGAAGGCACGGGATGACAAAGAGGGGGGGGGGGGGGGGGGGGGGGTCCCAGAAACGTTTTCTCAGTACAGGCCCGTCGGAACCGGGGGGGGGGGTGGCTGCAGCCCCCCCCCCCCCCCAATAATTTGCTCATATTTCGATATTTCGTCGTTAGTTTATCCATGATGGGAGCAACCGATGTAATCTGAATAAAACTGGACATTACATTATTTAACTCAGATTAGAACAGTGGCGTAGGAACCGGGAGGGGGGGGGGCAAGGGAGATATTTCCCACCCACCCACCCCCACCCCACCCCCACCCCACCCCCACCCCCACAAATTTGTCAAAAGTAGGCTTTACTGGGCTGGGTTGGTGGTTTCTCCACCCGGGATGCCCACTGGTTACCATATTCCGACATTGCTGTTAATGATTACTGGATTGAGTGGGTTCCATGTGGGCTTTCTTCCACCAATAAAACTGACAGTCGTGTTTTCACCTAATTGTGGAAAGCGATGTTAAACCCCAACCAACCACAGGGTAATTCATTGCATGTTCACTATTCCTGTCATTCTGCTCGGAAATCACGCTGAATTGATCAGAGAGCTGACGTATTTCCTTATTGACGATGTATTTGCTCAGAATCACTCAGAATGCATATTTGTACATCTTAAATTAAAAAAAAATTCCCGGGGGAGGCCCCCCCCCCGGACCCCCACCAACGAGACGGGGAGGTACCCCCTCTCGTGCTCACCCCCACTCGCCTCTTCGCGGGTCGGATGACGCGAAGCGTCATTGGAATATACGATTTATTTGCTCAGAATCAACCAGAATGCATGTTTTTACATCTTAAATTCGAAAATTTTCCCGGGGGAGGCCCCCGCACCCCCCACCAGCGAGACGGAGGATACCCCTTCTCATGTTCACCCCCACTCACCGCTCGGATGACGCATCGCGTCATGGGAATATAGGTCCTACCCCCCCCCCCCCCAAATAAAATTAGCTTACCACGCCCCTGGATTAGAATTATGAACGTATCACTGAATGTATAACATGCACCTACATATGTTGATGTGCAAACGTTTTGAGCAATTCCATTGGCAGCTTAGAAGACCACGACAACCGTTGGCGTAATGATAAAACTAATGAATCCACCATAAGGCCTGACTGTTTTTTAGCATGACGGAATACGGCCACGGTCTACAGGTGAGCCCGGTGTGAGAACCGTCCCCAAATGTTATGGGGTTCTATTGGGATTTTAACATTTTGTTAAAAAAAAAACTTTTGCCGTTTAAAAAAATCAAGAGGTTTTTGCTTCAAAAGCTACCAGAATGCTTCCTTTGATTGCCGTTTTCAAAAGATTTTCTGGGGGAGTAACCCCCCTCCTCCCCCCCCCCCCCCCCTCAAAAAGCTTGTGCCTTCAGCACTCGCGCCAAATGCCTTCGGCATCTGGATACCCCATACCCATTTAGTATCAGCCAGTTCACCCAAATTAGCAATATCAGCCCCCCCCCCCCCCCCCCAATATAAATTTCATTCCGACGGACCTGCAGTAAATTAGTGCTAGAATCATTCTTTGCATTTTCTTGACAATACCTACTTGATTATGTCATTACAATATGAGTAATTTTTTATTACCTGTATTTCTGTGTGCATGGGGTATTTTTTTCTCCAAAGAAAATTGGGATCACCACGACGCAGGAAAGACCGGTGGTAAACCAACAAACTGGAACAAGTGTTGTTTTTTTTATATGAATGGAACCTGGAACCTTGTCAGTAATGCATGCAACTGCGTAATCTTGCCATATCCACCAGCGTCGGAAGCTCGTGCAAAAAGCCTTCCCACGACATTCAGTTTTTTAAAACAACATAAATTACCCCGTACAGTTGCTCCCTTAGCCCTCTCCTCCTCAGCGCTAGTGGGTATACAACCACCGGTGCCAAGTTGAGGGATGGGACAACATGATTTGATATGTGTTGAAACGGCACGTCATGCTGGGTATCCATGTAAGATTTCGTTAAGATCAGCCCAGTGTCATCCTTTTCCCCAATGCATAACTCCTGGGTGGAAGATGCGGACAGCATCGCTTGACATGTGCCTGAATGGGTGTCGTGCTGGAGATACATGTAAGGTTTCATGGCTCTCTGACCCCTATCAGTTAGGGATGCAGACGATCCGGCACGTGGACGATTCGGCACCTGCGTTGGACGATTCGACACCTGACTTTGGACGATTCGGCACCTGCGTTGGACGATTCGACACCTGACTTTGGACGATTCGACACCTGACTTTGGACGATTCGGCACTTAGGTTAGAACAATTCGGCCCCAAAGAATATCTATTATCTTCGGGTATTACAGATAAATATTCAAGTAATACATGAAGAAAATATATAAATTCTATATTCACGCGTGTCAGGATGATAAAATTTGAAAAGACTTTTGCTACTGCCTGATCAAAACCACTCAAATTAAAACGGACAAATCTGCCTCCACCCATCCAGCAAACAGAGTCGTTAGAGGCCGTCGACCACCAAGGCTCTATTTTTGATCTGGGAAGTAGGAGAGAATGGGGTTAGTGCTCCAAAATCTCACCTGCACGTTTCTGGCCGCAGACACCACGACTCCCCCACCGCTCGACCCGCCCCATCGTCCCCCAGATCGAACCGTTCCGTTACTTTGTCACATTGGTAACGAGGTTTTGTTCAAAATTATGTTTATCAATTGCGTTCTTCCTAAATTGAAAAAAAAGAAATAAAATGAGTTTTTCCTTTATTTAAGTTAAAAAAAAATCGTTCGATAAAACTTTTTGTTTTCTCTTCTTAGTTTGATACAGTTGTATATACAACAAGTACCACAAACTATCAGAATTAGGATAATAACCTTGAGCCCGAGTCCTTAATTCAGTGTGTGATTTCAGTCAGAGTCAAAGTCCTCAATTCACATCTGTACTGCTGAGTCGTCCAAAGCCAAGTGCCGAATCGCCCTACGCAGGTGTCGATTCGTCCAAACTCTGTCTTTATTAGTATTAAATCGAAAATGCACATTTTCTCGTTTCAAGCGAAACATTTTGGTTGTTTCTATCGCATGTTTGACAGTCTTGATAGATAGTCATATCGAAGTGTTTACCCGAAGCTACCTCTGACCTTACATATTATTAACGTCAAAGATGGCTAATCGGCAATGGGCTTATTGTATTTCTCATCAACGGGCACGTGCCTGAATGGATATGCAATGCTGGACATCCATGTGAGGTTTCATTAAGATCAGACCATCGCGTGACTATCAGCTGAGTTATGGGCTCGTATGGGCGTACACTCTAAAATCAGTTAAAAATTAACCCAAATCAACTAGGCTGAGAGAAGATGAACCCAACATAGTTCATATTCACTCCACCCAGTTGATTTTGGGTGATTTTTAACCCAACTGATTATAGTGTGTACAGACGGACAGTCCTCAGAATTCGGACTTAGCCCATAAGCTTTGGACGGATTAATTTTTAACTCCTATTTCCTAAATGATAGCACGGACGGCCCTACCGTACGTACGACAAGACGCACGGATAGACAAATGGAGCCCAATATAATGTGAACCACATCCACAGAATGTGAAGTATTTAAGATGCAATAGGGCCTACCTGCAGTTCATAATAAAGTCCTGCATATGGTCGTCCAGCACGCAACAAATGAATGATTGTAACAGTAATGCTGTCGATAGAACAGGGGAACTGTATTTCTTCTGGGGTGGAAGTGAACTGCTTACCACCACTAAGATCATTTGAGTTGTCTAGAATATTTTGTTTTGTAGCATGCTCGGAAAATGTTAAGTAACTCGCTTTTTGAAACAGATGAGAAAGACTTTTAAAGCAGTTTTATATAGCAGAATTTATCAGAGGCAAACTCGTACATGAAAGGTGACGCGCACATTTTTTAAACACTTTTAATCAGCATGGTTGTTGTCTTGTTGATAATTATACTCTCGCCGGTTTGGCGGGGGTATATAGTATTCCTCGTGACCGCCAGTCTGTCAGTCAATCCGTCCATTCCGAAGCCGAAGTTGTATCATACACAACAATCACACCTTTCAAGGCAGCCGTCTGTAATTTTCCACAATGTTAAACTTCATTCAGCAAATTACCATGTTAGAAGGTCAGATGACTCTGTATGTTTTTGTCACAGTTATTGCCCTTTATCAACTCGAATATTTCATGTGTTTTTAATTCAGGGTACCTTCATGGTGTAATCAACTCCTCCCACAGTTTCTTGTGTAGAGAATTGAAACTTTAGGATGTGGTTACACGTGCCTTGCAAATATGCAACACCTACAAAGTTTTCAGAAAAATTATTTCTGAACAAAATTATTGCCCTTTATCGACTTGAAATTTCCAGTGTTTTTTATTGAGGGTACTTTTATGGTGCAATCAACTCATTCCATAGTTTGTAATGTAGAGATTTTAAAGATTAGAATAATTTTTTTCACAAAGTCATTACAATTAGTGACCTTTATCGACTTAGAAACTTTCCTGTTTTTTTTTTATTGGGGGTACCTTCATGGTGTAAACAACTCCCCCACCCCAACCCAAATCCCCCACCCCCGCAGTTTCTAATGTAGAGCGTTGAAACTTTAGGATATGGTTACACATGCTTTGGAGATGTGCAACATATATAACGTTTGCGGGAAAATGTTTTTTTCACAAAATGATCAAATCAAATGAAGTTACTCCTCTTACATTTGGAAACGAGGTGGAGGCAGGGGTGGCCCGGAAGCGAAATGGTTACCTGAAAATGCACCAGAGGGGGCCATAGACCCAACGGACCGACCATGGTTTGGACCAGTGTGAGAAAATTTTGAAATTGAACCTTATAAGAAGCCATTTTCTCGCTTCTGAGAGCTTAAATCCTGCTTAAAGAAACCCTTAAAATATGATTTTTCTTGTGCTAAATACCAAATTTAGAAATAATTTTTTTTTATTTCATTTATTTCTGATTCAAGCAGTGAAAACTATTTTTAAGTTATCCTAAACAGAGGAGTTTGGAACTGTACGGAGAATGGGTGGGTGTTTAACTTTGGTCATATACACGTGTGCAACATCAGCGAGACAACAACTTGGGTATATATCACAGAACAACGAATTCAAGATTAACATAATTTGTAATAATATCACTCTTTCATAATTATTTCACTATCTGTGAACGTAAACACAAAAACTCAATCAAAATTTGTAAACTCAACACTTTGTACTCACTTTGCGCTCACTTGACTTACTGTTTGTGATATTAGTTTTTCGTTTTTGTTGACTCAACAGATTAAACAAAACTAAAAAAAACTGAAACAAACAAAAAGGTGACGTCAAATAAACAGATAACACAAACTGTCGCCATGCGATTTTAAGGCATAATTTCAATGAATCGAGCAAGTAGTCAGTTCTCTGCAATAAATATACCGCTGGTAAGAAATTTTCGAAGATTTTTTCTTGGCCTTGCCATTTGGGGCATCTCATTTGACCACACAATAGTATTAGCGCTTGAGGTTGCTATATCGCTTATATCCTATCGCCCCGTACAAGAATGCATTGGAGCCCCAAATAAGGCCAAATTAGTGTAAGTTGATAAATGATGGGCCCATTCTGCCCATCATAGTTGAATTTATGTCAAATTTCATGGAAAGTTTTGGTCGTTTTAAAACTTGATATAGGTACATAGGGAGCCTCAGGGGTTCATATTTCTGTCAGAGAGATGGGGGGGGGGGGGGGGAGCACCGGTAGATCTTTCGGTAGACCATATGGCCAGTCCGGCTCTGGGCTGAGGTACGTTTTTGTGTCGCCCAATGGTGACACTTAATAGTTTTTATGATAATGCTCCAAGGGTCTGTAATCTGTCAAAGGTCCATCGTCTGTCACCCTTCATCCGACACCTAGTAATAAATGTTTCATTTCTGTAATGCTATCCATGGTATTGCAGGCGGGGGCATATTCCACCTTCGGCGTTGCTCTCGTTTTAGCTGTTATCGAATAAACATAAGCAGGGAGGCCGTGGGTAAGCCATATACCTTTCAAGTTCTTAATGATTGGTTACTCTAGTGTCTTCTTCTTTTTTCGTTTTTATTGTCTGTGTGTTCCTTTTTTATAACACTCAGATAGTAGAATGGGAAGAGGAGGGAGCCGCGCCATGGCTTGCACACGCCCACATCTCGGGTGTAATAAAAGTGATTTGTCATTTACGTAGGTACCCAAACGTCTGTTTTTATAATGGCCAGTGGCAGAAAGCATAGTTCTGGTGTGGTGTAAGGCATTGTTTCTTTCTCTCGTTTTCTCTTTTTCCTTTTGATTTCCTAGAAGCATTTGTGGCAAATTAATTGGCAATGAAAGGTTTTAATCTCTCGCAGTATAATATTTGTAATTGATGTAGACTCCATATCACGGACATGGAGCTTGGACTAATCGTCTTAGCACAGCAGTTTACAGCGGTGCTTGTCACAAATATTGCCAATAGCATCACTCTTAAGACATTGAGATTTTGAAGTGTCACCATGAAGTTTTCTAAGCTAATACATCCACCCACCTCGAGCCATAGCTGCCTCTTAAATAGGACACAGCCTAACCTATTCACTGTTCCAAAACATGGAAATCATCACGACTCTTGACTTCAGAGTGCGAAGACGTGTGAAAACCATCTAGTGATTATGGAAAACTTGGAAATACCAAGACAGCCCAGGAAAGCCTTGACTGCTCTGGACATTTCTTGTCCTATCAGCTGGATTATCCAGATGGTAGGCAGGAATGTCCAGCTGACACTGGAATTCGAGGCAGAGAAGATCACGCCGCCTTCTTCGGGGAGAGGTAGTACCCTTATGAAGAGGAACCCCTCTCACACTGGTCCTAACCCGAAGAAGTCTGGAGGCCCTGTAAAGAAAGAGAAGAAAGAGAAGAAGAGTCCATTCTCCAAATGGAGGGATGCCCGACGCCTGGAGGCTTTCTTGGAGACGAAGAAGAAAAAGAGTGAGGTAAGGGAAGAGCCAGAGACGGAAAAAACAGACACCACCCAGTCATCAAATGCCTCCATCTCCAGTTCCATCTCAAGCTTGGGCCCCCACGTTGAGGTGGAACATGATGAAGAACTAAGTAACCTCGCCCACGAACTGGAACAACAGATCGTGGGCACAGAAGAGTCCACAGGCAGCTCTCCCACGGCCA
This sequence comes from Pictodentalium vernedei, assembly GCA_031216915.1. Taxonomy (NCBI): domain Eukaryota; kingdom Metazoa; phylum Mollusca; class Scaphopoda; order Dentaliida; family Dentaliidae; genus Pictodentalium; species Pictodentalium vernedei. The sequence continues at coordinate 151,106,650 of CM062292.1, forward strand.
CCGAGCCAATCACACTCCAGGAAGAAACTGTGCGCAGGTTAGAAAGAAAGCTCCAAGAAACCAAAGACTCCCTTGATAACAAAGTGGCAGACCTAGTAAAAGAGAGTGACGAACTGCTTTCCCAACTCACCAATCGCACTCATCATCAAAATATGGCACCACGGTCCTCACCTTCAAAAGTTAAGGAATCCACACCTCCACCTCCACCGCCAAAGAAGAAACGGAAGAAACAAAAGAGGTAGTAATCAAAACCAGCCGAGTAGCCACCAGTCCACTATGAGCAGTTCGCGTTCGAGCAACAGAAGACCAATACTCATCCACTTGTAGGATGCACGTCGCATCCCCAAGTGCAGATTCTTTCTAATATTCACTGTTCTGAGACTACGATACATAACATTCTTTGGTTATTTCCATTTCGTGGTGGTGCATTAATGATACCCATCGAAATACATTTGTAACTTCATAAATAACATCAATTGAGAGCATTTGTCTTCTGCGAAACTGACCAGGACCACATAGTTTGCCAACACTGCCACGATGTATCACTGAAACACCGTGTTCGTCTGGAACTGTAGCGGATCAGAAACTTTGTCACAGGTGCGGTAAAATGAATAGATTTTCTCCCACCTCTTCCCTCCAAAACCTTGCTCATGACTCCTTATTGGAACAAACACGTTGGGCTTTTTCTATGAATAGGTCATAAGCTTTGGTTTTGGAACAAAAAAAAAAGATTCTACGAAGACATGCCATGATCATTATGTTTCAATATTAGCCATTCGGGACTCGGGCCTTCACAGTCGGGACAAATCGGGTTTTCCCCCGCCCCAATCGGTCATCTTCGTGATGCCTCTGGATTGGTGGCCACCATTTGGGTAAAATCACCTCATTCGTACTGTATATAAACTGTAAACTTTCATGCTACATTTTATGGTTGACATTTTTTTGTCATTGGAAGAGATTCACAGAGTCGGATAAGAATCCCACTTACGGAATCTCTTAGTGCATGTCCGTGGTTACACTTTTTCGCTGTAAGTGTCTATGTACAGAGTGTGATGTGCACACATTATGCATTAGTACATAAGCACATATCGGTACCCCCAAGATGTGCATATGTGCTACATGTAATGTGTATACATTGAAAACATTATGTACTAACACACAAGCACATTCCACCAAACATCAGTCCTACGTTCCATGGAATCCCTTTCCAACTATCCTTCTAGAATCCCTATTTCATTGTATGTGCTGCATGTGATGTGCACACATGTACTGACACATACGCACATATCGGTACGATCAACACGGTTTCTTATATGCAAGGAACCCTGTTTTGCACTGGGTCTAGGCATTGTATAGACTGACACAGACTTAGATGAAGATCTGACCGAGGGCAGAGTCGAGGCAGGGTCAGGCATAGCTTGGAAGTATGAATAGTTCTACAAGTTAATAATGGTTGAGGCACAGGGCAGATTTGTGGTAGCCAATAGTAATGGTAGACGGCAGTAATGGTAAAAGACTACATGGTTGATAGAAGACTATAGTTTTGGGTAAATACAATAATATTGGATCGCATGACAGATAGTGGTGACTATGCACAAGAAGTGGCCTTGGAGCTGTGAATGGTATCAGGTGGCCTAGAAGGCTGGATCAAACAGGTACAAGAAGCCATAACTATCTTCAAATAGATATCCTCAGATAAGTATTCCCAAAAGGTATCCCCAAAGGGTATCCTCAAATGACACATTGCCATGTCATAAGTACCCTCAAATACCTGTATTTGTCTATGTGATGTGCGCATGTTGTGCACAAGCATGTAAGCTCACAATAGCACATCCAAGATGTGCCTATGTCGTACCTGTTATATGTACACATTGTGCCACAATGTGTACTAACACATACGCACATCTCGGTACACTCAACATACAGTTTCTTATATGTAAGGCACCCTTGCTTGCATTAGGTCTAGGCTTTGTATAGACTGATGCAGGCTTAGATGAATGGGGTGATCTGATTGTTCTTAGATTTGGCCAAAGGCAGATGTCGAGACCGAATCGGGGGATAGCTGCTAAGTTTGTAGTAGTGCAACAAGTCAATAGTAATAGTACAAAGTTGTAATGCTACAAGCCTGTAGTACTGGGTGACTACAATAGTGTTGGATCACACCACAGATGGTGGTGACTATGGAAAGCAGTGGCCTTGGAGCTATGAAGGATGCGGGGTTGCCTAGAACCCTGGACCAAACAGGTACTCAGAGCCATAACCATCTTCAGATAGATATCCTGCAAAATGGTTTGACCAGATATCCTCAGATAAGTATGCACAAAAGGCATCCCCAAAGGGTATCCTCAAGTGATGCATTGCCATGTCATAACTATCCTCAAATACCTGTATGTGCCTATGTGATGTGCGCACATTGTTCATGGCACACAGGCATATATCGGTACGTACAGCATGTGCCTATGTGCTGCCTGTAATGTGTACACATTGTGATACAGTATGCACTAGATCATAAACACGTCTAGAGAAGTCAGAATACTTTATAAGGAGATCAGGGAAGTCATAACATAGCCTATAGATACATAGATAGAAGCAGAGGATTCCTAAGGAATTCGAACAAGATAAACAGGCAGAAAAACGAGGATTCTGAAAGAATCAGAACTAGTAAAACAGTTGTCAGGTTGTTTGTGGCAATTCTACGAAGTATGCGAGAATTCTGAGTAATTAGACTGACTCTTATACAAAGGAACGCGCCTTGTAGCACTATGTGCTATTGTTATAAGCCCAAAAAGTGGCTTCGCCAAGTCCGTTTTGGGTAGTTTTTGGTAATTTGGGGAAATTGTCGGGTCTATTTGGGTAATTAGAATGACTCTTATACAATGGAACGCGTCTTATAGCACTATGTGCTACTCTTATAAGTCCAATGTGAGGAAAATGGTTCCAAATAAAGTCCGTTACGGTAGTTTTGAGTTGATTTTGGTGGTTTTGATGGGCTGCCTGGTTGTTTTTGGTAATTAGATTTACTCTCATTCAACCGAACACACCATACGAACATATCCCTTTCTTATTAGGGGGTTTGGGGACACATACTAACGACGTGCTATCAGAGAAACCAAGGTGGCGGCCTCCAGAATATAAAATAGACAACGGAAACACTATCAACCTAACAACACGCGTTACGCATGCACACTGACACCACATATCACTATGGGGATGAGTGATGACGCCACAAGATGGCTGATCACGAGAGTTGCCCAACATGGCGCCACCGGGTCACGTGACATGTCACTTCCGAGATCCACCCACTACACCCCCCCCCCCCCGACCAGGCCCCAAACACGCGAGCCATACTACTCAAGTAGTAAGCACCCCTAACCCCTACCGAAAATCACCAAAACGGCCTTCATTTGACTCGGTTTCTCCCAGACTCCTCTTTATAAGAGTAGCACGTAGTGGTATAGGCCCCAAAGGGTGTGTTCGATGGTAAGACTAATTACCACAAACAACCAAACAACTACCTTGTCCCAATAATGTTCCTGCACATATTGTGCTCGTAAAGTATTGTCTCGCAAATCACTCTTAGGCTAGTTCAACCGTTCACATCTTCACATCAGACACACTCTGGGCTTAAAGGTGTCATCATTTAATTAGCACGCACAGACTGATTATATGGAAATTCCAGTTGACATCAAGAGAGCCCAAAAAGCCTTGAATGCTTCTCATCCTCACACTATCCAAGGAACATTCGCCACCACCATTCGGTGAGGGGTAGCACCTTCGGTGAGAAGACCTCGGCAACCATAGAAATCGGAAAAGCCTTTTTTATATCCGATTTCTATGTTATGTCGAGAACGGACCAATACGGTAGCTGATTTAGGCCACCCTCAGTACTTTTTTTTATCTCGAGATAATATCTCAAGATCTCGAGATAAGCATATATAATCGGTGTCACCCTTTGATCATTAGCATGAATTCACTCAAACTGTTTATTCACTTGTCGCATCTTTTCCGACTGCAACATATTATTCGTGCCCCCCCCCCGCCCCCCCCCCCCCCCCATGACAATTACAAGAATCCACTCCTGTCACTCAGAAAACTTATCAACCAATCACCTTGGTGCGAAGTAATTGGGTTTTGTGTAGAAACAATGTTTGGGATTCACCGGGGGGGGGGGGGGGGGGGGGGGGATTCCATTCGCCTCTTGGGCCCAGGATTATGGTCCTGGGGGTCAGGAGATTGCTGGGTATAAATTCACGGTTTTGTCTAGCATCTACAGCCTTGTACTGAGCAAGCCCTTTTCTAACACTGACGTTGGTGATACGTGATGGCCTTAATCACTCGTCTGGAAGCAGTATCCGCAGGGGGTAACTAGTTACGCCTAATCCCGACTTTTCAAACCAACGAGAGGAAAGGGAATTTGACGGTGGGTTTATAGCTGTCGCTGGTGTAAGGTTATTATACACCGAGTAGCATCGTCGATTTGCTTGGTCAAAATGGACGTGGGAATGGGGTTAAAGTCATGCTGTATGACGGGTCTGTGGAATAACAACGTGCCAAGAGACGATGTGTCTCAGTCACCAAAATGGAAAGTAGGTGAAAAATCCACCAAGGGAGTGGGCGATTGATTTCACTGTGGGGATGAACCCTTTCAGCGTGGAGCTGGGGGGAGCTATTTGGTATTTACGGTGCTGTGTCTTGCAAAGTAGTGAGTACACTTTGTGAGTTGTGATAAAAATCACTCCATTCAATGCGCAACTGGAAGGAAATATTTGGTATTTATGGGTGTGTGCCTTGTAAAGTAGTGAGTAAACTTTATGTTTTAGGGTAAACATCACTACAATCGGTGTGGAGCTGGGAGGAAAAGAAGTGAGAAAACGTTGAATTTAAGGGTAAAAAACACAACAGTATGCACCAGGAGGTACCAGGAACTGGATCAACACTTTGGATTTGGAGTGTTAGACAGACACAAACTTTTCATCTTGTAAAGTAGTGAGAAAACGTTGTGTTTTAGGGTAAAAAGGCTCTGCAGTGGGTACTGGGAGGTGCCGGGTGCTGGGTTGACACTTTGGGATTGGAGTGGAACACAGACACCAGCATGTGCACGCTCGGATGACGGGACTCGGGTTATATAGCATGCTCGGATGACGGGACTCGGGTTATATTTGTGCTGGACTGAGATTTGGTGGGCTCTCATAACTAATACGCAACGAAGTGGTTGGTTGATATGTTATTCACTTTTCTGAGGGACAAGAGTTGATTCGTGAAATTGGCATGAATATGTGGCAGTCGGAAAAGATGCGACAAGTAAATAAACAGTTTGTGTGACAGGAGTGAATTCATGCTGATGATCAACCGCAGACACCGATTATGTATGCTTATCTCGAGATATTATCTCGAGATCATGAGATATTTTCTTGAGGTTTCGACACAGTTTCTCGAGATCTCGACATCGTTTCTCGAGATCTCGGCATCGTTTCTCGAGATCTCGAGATATTATCTAGAGATCTCCAGAAACACAAAGTAAATCAGCCACCGTAGACCAACGACTTTCGCTAAGAAAAACTCGAAGAAAGGAAAGAATACCGGTCGATCGACCCTTGGATGATTCGGACCCTATTTTTGGACGACTCAAATCTTGGACGATTCGGACCCTGGATGATTCGGACCCTGAACATTGGACGATTTGGACCCTGGACATTGGACGATTCGGACCTCAAGTATGGACGATTCGGACCTCAAGTATGACGACTCCGCCCTCGAGACACACCTCTTAAATATTTTATATATATACCTGGAACTTAATTAAGCACCCCCTGAAATGTTTCATGACAGCGAAGTTGCTGTTACCGATTATTATGTTTTAATGATAGCTATGTCTTTAATTATATTTCATCTGGTGAAGCATGATGCTTCTGGCTGCCTGCGTACCCCAAACACATTCTCTCGTCCACGTGAAGCATGCTATCCACGAATGTCACAAAAACACTATCATCCACATGCAATATCTTGCAAAAACAAGAAAATTTGTCACTGCTTTTATCAGTAAATGTTGACATGGCAGGGAGACTGTCAGAGGCACTAAGATGGGAAATCGTTGGCATGCATGCAACAGACATGTCACTGAAAACTATTGGAAGGCAACTTGGCTATAGTCATTCTGTCATCAGCAGACTTGTCCTAAAAAATCAACAAACCAACGATGTCAAGGACCGACCAAGGCCTGGACAACCCCGAAAGACCTTGATGACCGTGATGATCGGAGTCTGGCACGCCTCGTTAAGTGAAGTTGAAACGCCTTTGGCTCCCCAACCTGCGTTTGTGTAACAGAACTGTCTGAAATCGTCGCAAAGCACTGGGTATGAGGTCCAGAAGGGTCACCAAGCGTCCAGCTGAGTCCGATCATCATCAACAAATGGACATCATGGATATAAGTGATTGGCTAAACCTGAGTTTATAACTTTATATCTGTGTTATAGGCCATGATTAAGCTTTTTGAGCTGAATTATATGACCTTAAACACCATGATATATTATTTGGGCGTTACCCAGAGTATTGTTGTCTAACTAGTAAAATAGGCCCCAGTAACCAAAGCCCGGAGTAGACGCCCTTTAAAATGGGCATCATGGATATAAATGATTGGCTAAACTTGAGTTTATATCTTTGATTTGGGCATGACTTGCCTTTTCGTGATATTATATGACCTTAAACACCAATAAATAAATACCCCCCCCCCCCCCCATCACACAGTATGGATAATAAACAATGTTGCTTGTGTCTGCTCTCTGTGGGTTCAATTCAGAACAGTAAATTCAGAACAGTGGATGTTAAAACTGAGTTGAGCCATTTAAAAAATCAGTGAATCCGCGTTTCGATTGAAACTGGACTTCAATTTATTGAATTTTCCTTCATCCCTAATCAGGATACAGTCTTTATTGATGTCGAGTATTATGACATGTCGGTTAATTACACCCCCCCCCCCCCCCCCAGACTCACACACATACACACACTCACACACATAGCATGGGTAATATACAGTGGTGCTTATGCTATTTAAATTTTTAATTAAATTCCTGCTGACTCAATTTGACCTAACTTAATGTAACTAGACTTGATTAACAAATTATTAATGTGCCTAAATTTTGATAAATTGCCGTTTGTCACATGAGCCTTCCCTTTGTCATGTAGCAAATTGATGCTGTCCATATCCATATACTTTCTCATGGCCTAATTAGTCAACCCAGCTGGCTAAGCACTGGAAAAATTTGACATGCAGTCTCCAATCTCTCTATCCAGGACGCCTTCCAACCAAGACAATTCTGGCAACAATACACTATTTTATCTACAGAATATATGCTTTGTTATGTTGATAAATCTGACTGGTTCTTTCCTTGAAACAAAAGCCCTGCTGTTGAGTGTTGATAATGGCTAACCCTCTTACTTTTGATGAGATACAGAGCGGCAGTTCAGTCGATTTTATTTCTAAGTTCAATAATGCACTTTCTGATACGAAGCTGCCGAATTAAAGTCCTCACTCGCCATTGAAGAACATAATTGTGAATATTGCACCCCGGAGAGATTTAATAACGAAATTGCGATCAAGCCCAATTCCCTCTCGCTCTTCAATCTTAACTGTCGAAGCCTTAATGCCAACGGGGAGTTTTTTCATAACTTGATATGTAGCCTCCAAAACAAATCGAATTTCTTAGATGCCATTGGTGTAACAGAAACATCCAGTGTAAAAGATAACGTTACCTATTCCCTGGAGGGCTACCACCCCTTAATCATTCGACAAAGACCAGATAACGATGACGGCAGAGGAGATGTTGGGTTATTTATTAAAGATACCATCTCCTTTAAAATTCGAGAGGACCTTACTGTGTTCGTCCCTCGTGTATTTGAATCCCTGTTTATGGAAATTTCGACGAAAGACAAAATAATCGTCGGAATTATCTATAGACCAAATTCAGCCCCTAAAGCGGACCTTGATCTATTCCTAGAAAAACTCACAAATATAGTGAATATCCTAGGTGACTCGAACAAAATTGCTTATCTCATGGGTGATTTTAACATTGACCTTCTTGGTTTTTGTAGTCATAATAAAACCAATTTGTTCATTGAAACTATGTTCACTGCGGGGTTTCTGCCACCTATCACCAGACCAACTATTTATTTATTTATTGATGTTTAAGGTCACATATTTATGCACAATGGCTAATCATGACCGTGACAGTTTTACGGGTGGGGGAAGCCGGAGTACCCGGAGAGAACCACCGAGCAACGACGAGCAGCTGCCAGCTCCCCAACATCATAAGTCCGCACTGCAGCACAGGCAGGGTTAGATTGGTTGAAGACATGCGTAGCATCGACGTGCAGTACTCCTTAGTACACGGCGTCATCGTGCCCCCACGCGGGCAATGGAGATGAAGTGTCTTGCCCAAGGACACAACGCGGTTGCCGCAGGTGGGATTCGAACCGAGGACCTCTCGGCTTGCTGCCTGCACCTCTACCTACTGAGCCACCGCGCTCCAACCAGACCAACTAGAGTCACAGATCACTCGGCCACCATAACTGACAATATTTTCAGCAATAAGATTAATCCTCACACGTCCGGAATAATCATCACGGACGTTAGTGATCATTTTGCTACATTTTATATCAATGAATCGTCAAAAAGACATACCAATCCTACACAAACCTCCAGGATAAGATCCTTGAAAGAAGATAATATAAATCGGTTCAAGACTCCTTTGTCTGCAAGCGACTTCACCAATGTACTGAGTGAATCATGTCCGAACGAAGCCTATAATATCTTCGTCGAGATCATTCAAGGTGCTTTTGATGAGGCTTTCCCCGAAAAACTTGTAAAAGTCCACCCAAAGTCTGTAAAACGTGAACCGTGGATGACGGCGGGACTTTTGCGATCATCATCCGAAAAAACAAGTTTATATATGAAAAACATAAAATCACCAACCCCACAAAACAAATGAAGATATAAAACATATTGTGCTACTTTCAATAGACTGAAAAGGGCTCGAAAGTCTGATTATTATAAATATATTCTTCAAGAAAATAAACATAACATGAAAAAAACTTGGGACATCCTGAAAAGAGCTATTAACAAAGGTACTTCTGCCTACACCTTCCCGTGCACATTTGTCGAAGACAATCTGGAGATATCTGACCCTAAAGAGATAGCCGATAAATTTAATTCTTACTTCGCTAACATTGGCACAAAATTAAGCAATTCAGTACAGTCCTCTGGTCATCCATCACTTTACTGATTATATCAGAGGAAATCCCATTGAGTCATTTTTTATTTCCCCCACTACCCCACATGAAGTGATTAACTGCATCCGAAAACTGAAATCAAAAACAAGTAAAGCACTTGACAATATGTTCTCCAAAATCCTAAAGGACATTATACATGAAATTGCCATCCCTCTAACTCACGTGATCAATTTGTCGTTTTCAACTGGTATCGCCCCAAATAAAATGAAAATTGCAAGAGTAGTTCCTGTATTTAAATCTGGCGATCAACAGTTATTCAACAACTACAGGCCCATTAGCATCCTATCTAGCTTTTCCAAAGGACTAGAAAAATTAATTTACTCCAGGCTGATAACTTTCCTGGAAAATAACAAGATAATTCACCAAAACCAGTTTGGCTTTTGAAAAGGACATTCAACAATTCACCCCGTCCTGCACCTCATAAACAATATTGCCGAGATGAACGACAAAACAACCAAAGACTGCACGTTAGCCGTGTTTTTTGATTTTTCGAAAGCATTTGACACCATAAATCACGATATCCTACTGAAAAAACTTGAATTCTACGGAATACGAGGCCACGCAAATTCATGGTTTAGAAATTATCCTACAAATAGATCTCAGTCGGTTTCCCTCCCAAAAGCGAATTCAGATTTCCAGGTCATATCAACAGGTGTCCCCCAGGGTTCTATTCTTGGTCCTCTTCTTTTTATAATTTACATTAATGATATTATTAACTCCACAACTTTGAAGGTTTTATCATATGCGGACGACACTACTGCACATACTTCCGGTTACAGTTTGGAAACAATTGCAGGTCAGGTTAATAATGAACTCAATAAAATATCTCACTGGTGTGCGGCAAATAAACTTGTTCTAAACGAGAGTAAAACAAAAGTCATCATATTTTACCCCCAAAGTAACTTATACTATCTTGGGAGCAATCGAGTGAAACTTAAAAATTCACCTATCTCGGTCGTTGGAAATAATCAAGATGAAAAATCCTTTAAGTTTCTTGGAATTCATGTTGACGAAAATCTGAGCTTCAAGAAACATATTTCAGTTGTTTGTTCAAAAATGTCCCGAGCAATTTATGTTATAAACAAAGTTAAGAGGATCATACCCCCAAAATGCCTCAAGACACTATACTACTCTGATTCATAGCCATATGATGTATGGTATTCACATATGGGGCCACTCGTGTTCCACTCGAACAATCACTAAATTACAAAAAAAAGCAATTCGTATCATATCTAACAAACGCTATAATGCGCATACTGACCCACTATTCAGTGAGCATCGTATTCTAAAATTCAATGACCTGTACAAACTTCATGTCTTATTATTCATGCATGATTGGCATAATAACCTGCTGCCGGATAGCTTTAAAAATACTTTTAAAGTGTACCAAAATCCCTCAGGAATGGCCACAAGACAATCTGGCAGACTGTATACGCACAAACCAAGAACTCAGTTCTCTGCAAACTTACCAATTCACACTTTCCCAAGGATGTGGAATACTGTAGAACCATCGGTACAAAACCTATCAAGATCGTTCTTCAAAAAGTTCTTATTGGAACCATTTCCGAACTCGTATTCAGGTAATATAGACTGTGACAATCCCACTTGCCCAGACTGTAGGTCCTAACTCTGTTATCTCATCAATACCCATTGACGAAGCTTAAATGTGTTATCCTCAAAAATGTGCAAAATAGTTAACTTACAAAGAAAGAACCATCTTAATCAATAATGGTCAACCCATGTTGCTCTGTGCATACGCGTTGCTGTCAGAATTGTCTAATTTTATCATCCTTCTGGGAATGACAGGAAGACAGCCCTAGTGGCTATGTCATCTCTTTGTAGTGCAATCATGTCAATTAAAAAACCTACTTTACCGTTTATGACTTTAAAAATGTATTTTACTGTTTATGACTTTGTGACCTTGTACATGATGTGCTACAAAATAAAATCATTTCATTTCAACGACGACGACGACGTTTGGAGTGGTGTATGGCACGGCGACATTGGAATTCCAGGACACAGAGAGGGGTCTATTGCTCATGCGAGAGTAGGTTCCTGATTCACGTCACAGATTGTCCCATGAGAGTGTGGAGGCATAGGAATACTGCTTACGTGCCCAGGAACATCAAACCTACTGTTCCTTATGGCGAAGGATCAGTAATGATCTAGGAATGTCTCTCTTATGCTTGTAAATCTGGTATGGTGACCATATGCGGGAAACTCGCTGGTCATCAATACATCCGGGACATTCTCTGTCCGGTTGTCGTGCATCATTTTGACAACTACCTGTTGACTACTCGCCCTGTATTCATGGACGACAACGCAATGTCACATCGTTCCCATGCTGTGAGAGCATTCCTTCAGAACAACGCTATTACAACACTGCCTTGGCCTTCTATGAACCCCGATCTGAATCCCTTAGAACATATCTAGGACTTTCTTGGACGACGTGTGCAAGCAAGGAATCCGCCTGGACAGAATTTGGCCGATTTGGAAGCTGCATTGCATGAGGATTGGCCGCAGTTGCCTCTGAGCCGTATCAGAAGGCTCACTGGTTGCATTAGGCGGGGGGTTCAGGCTGTCATCCGGGCACCTGGTGGATACTGGCGTCATACACTGCTATTGTGTTCAGGAGATCACAAGTTACATGTTTTGCCAGTAATTACCGGCATTGTTTCATCATGGATCGTTCCAGGGCCATACTTGTCGAGAGAACATTTTATCACCAAAAACATCAGTGACAGGTATGTGTAATTAGCGCCATTAAAATAATGCATATTTTCCTCATTTTTTGTTGTCTTTCATTTGTCAATAGACCATTCTTTCCTCAAACAATCACTTTTGGCCATCTGAAAGATAGCATGAAATTAATGACAGATTCTATTAACAGCACTGCGGAAAAAAAACAGGGGGTGCTTAATTAAGTTCCAGGTGTCTATAAATTCTAATAGATACATTTTATAGAATTTTAATATAAAATACAAGGAAACAGTTTAAAAGTCCCCAGTGGAATTTGGAACTAAAGGCGAAGATGGAGATTATGTAAAATACAAATAACAACGAACATTAAACATCCATTATTTTATTTTAAATTAATCCAATCAAATCTTCATCCATGATTTTAAATATAATAATAATTGAAACATCATAAAATATAAATAAATAAATTATAACAGAAATGTATAACATATAAAACTAACATGGAGCATACAGCTTTGCACAACCTTCCCACATGGTCTGCATTGGTTGTCACTAGCCATGATGGACAAGAGAATGATGTGAGAGAATGAATGATGAATGAAACGTTTCACTGAGCGCGCCGAAGGCGCGCGGGACGATGTGGGATTTGAAATTTGAATAATATGCTGGGGCTGCTCTCAAACCAGTGACTGTTTAGGTTTCTTTTTCTTTTTTCTATAACAACCATCAAACTGCGATTCAAGTATTACCAATATTACGATAAATATGCCCACATTTCTGATTACAACACAGAGCAGCATTTTTGTAGTTAAGTACAATTCTTAGTCACCTTCCAGTTCGAAGCTATCGGGGGTTTAACTCCAGAACCCAACGCGAGTGCATACACTCAAACCAAATAAGATTATTGGCCCTCGCTTCCGACTCTCGTGGATTCATAAGCAAATAAATTTATTCGGGTCGCTATGGATTTCCACTCCCACATCTTCCCCTTGCGTCTTCGGTCGGCTGAAACTTTTCATTTATCAAACAAATTACTCAGTGTAAATAATCGTCCGCACTCGAGGTCCGAACCGTCTAAAACTCGAGGCCGAATCATCCAAGGGTCGGGGTCCGAATCATCCAAGGTCCGAATCGTCCACGGTTCGAATCGTCAACGGCCCGAAACGTCCCAAGCAAAAGAACGCTTGGAGGAGTTCCTGTGAAGGAAGAATGCAGAGGAGGAAACGACAGTGGAAGTGGCCATAACCATCTCCACTCCTCAGATTTCAGCAACACCTATCCAGAGCCTTTTTCGTTCCACTTTGGGATAGAAGCTGTGGATAGAGATTTGATTAGTGAAGCTGGGGCGGAGACTGGTTCTGGTTCTCTGAAACCCGAGTATATCTCCAAATGGTCCTTTTTTCTCCTGAACAGAACTCTACCCACGGACGCACTCGAGGCTTGAGTTACCATGGACTTAAGAGATGATCGAACAACTGAAAAAGAGCGGATATCCAGGATGTCCCAATGTCTCCAACAAAACCTCCGACCAGACTACCTTTAAAGAAAAGGAAAAATAATTCTTCACGACGGTAAAAGAAGGCTTTCCTGTATCGTCTCCCCTTCTGTCAAGTACGGACATGATTCAGATCACAGTTCTCTCCTGGCAAAGAGGGTCGAAAGGTCACATAATAGCCACTGGCGCACCGAAACTATTCATCATCAGCCAACGAAAAGAATTGGTGGAGGAATGGGCGAAGTTTAACCAGTTCAACAACTGTGCCTACAACGTACGCGCTCCACTCATTGTAGGGTATACCCGAGATTTTGAATTCTATGAACGTAAACCATTACTTTCCACGTGACACCGACAGACTCTCAGTCATTGGTATAATCAAATAAAAAAAATCACACACAACTGAAGTTCACAGTATCGCAATGGCTGTAACAGAACCTGCGACTTATTTTTTATTCACTTTGCATACTTCTTTGAGCTTTCCATTCAACATCATCAGACCCTCAAACTTTTAAACATCCGAATACTGAAGCACCGACAACTTAGATTGACTTTTTGATCATGACATCACCAGTCATACAAGTCTATTTGTTTTCCGAGAGCTTTCCTCGAAATACCTCGAAACGGAACACCCCAACATAGATTGACTTTTTGGCCATGACATGACCAGTTATGTCAGTTTGTTTATTGACCGAGAGCCTTCCACGGAACACCCCTAATCTCATTGCCTTACAGTCGATTGAATTAAAAAAAAAACGCAATGAAAATTTTACAAAATATCGGGACTGACTCCAATTCAGAAATTTACTCATTCCAATGTCCATCACAGTTCTACATCTCTACCAACCAACAGCCGTCATCATGTCTGTTCTGTGTACCTCGAGCTTGCTCGGGTAAACCTACAAGGCCTTGGCCATATACAGAGTGATACAAAATCATCAGTCAGAAACCGCACATGGAACTTCCAGTTGATGCCTTATAGACTAATAACGTTATGTACTAAATATTATTATGAGCACCCAGTATCGAGATAAAGCAGAATTGGTCGCGTCAATACGGCCGGGGGGGGGGGGGGGACTACAACCCCCGTCTGGCCGGGTGTGTACCCCCGTCTGGGAACGTGCACCTTTTATTGTGGTCTCTTCGGGGATTACCTTAGCCCCGGCCTGTCTTGAAAATCCGAATGCCACCAGTGTAAAGCGGACCATGGTCAAAACAGACTTCATTACTGGACAAAACGGACCACATTCCTGGACGAAACGAATGATATTCTTGTGAGACAAGCGATATTTTAGGGCGTAACGGACCGCATTTCTGGATAAAACGGACCATGTAGTTAAAACGGACCATTTTGTTCATGTCCCCTAGATTGTTCCTATTTATAAAAGGTTATCAGAAATGTTATTGGGGAAGTCGCCGAAGACGGTAATTCTCATTGTATGTCTGACTACTGTTTCTATTTTTTTTTCTTATTTTTTTTTAGGTTAGAATAGTTGATATGGGGCATATTTTCTGCCACGGAATTTTAAAATATTGTTTTTTTATAACCTCACCTTTTCGCGGGAACGGTCCGATGGCGCTGTGAAATAAGACGTACTACATGTCGACGATGCATTTGCCTTCAACCAATTTTAACCCTGTTTGTGTGGGGTTAGTATGCTGTGGAGTCTGACAGTTGCTCGGCGGTGGTTCTCTCTGGATACTCCGGCTCCCCCATCTGTAAAACTGTCAGACGTGACTCGAGGGTATCTAGAGGTCTAAAGTGTCGTTAAACTCAGTAAATAATAAAATAAATATTTTCTCTATAATTCCATTTGCTTTCAGTTAATAAACAGTTCAATAATCATACTGTACAAGAATTCCGTCTTTGGTGAAAATAAACGTTAGATTAGAATGCACATTCTCAAAGCAAAGAATAAAAGTATTAAAAGCCATTTAAATTACCGGTGTCTTCAAATTGTAAACGCTTCTTATAAATAATTGCACAATGTTAAATAATACACTAAATGAAGACTACATTACACGACTTTCTTTTATTTTGATGCGTTTGTAGGTGTACAAAGAGAATTGTTAGTTTTGTGGAAATCTATCCAAAAACATGGTCCCTTTTGTCCAAACCCACGATTCGTTCTGACCAGACTTATGGTCCGTTCTGTCCAAAGTATATAGTTCTTTTTGTCCCACCGATGATCCGTTTTGGCCATGGTCGTTTTGCCCATGGGCCATGCAGGCGTCCATATTTTCGAGGGAACGGAAGATTCGGCCTCGGAATGGCATTTCGTAATGGAATGTCCGCTTTATGCACCATTGAGAGAAAAAGTATTTCGCGCAGTTTCTGACGAAAAAAGTTGACTTCCCTCTAATGGATACAATGGATAAATTTAAAGTGATAATGACCAATGATAATCCAGTGCTATGCAATGTTATGAGATTCAGGACGACACTACCCGAAGCACGGTCCAAGACAATTATAACTACTTCGTCGAAAGAAAATTTCCAGCACACTCAATCAGAACAATCCTCTCAATCAATCTCCAAAAAATCTCAAGAAACAGCAGCTAGGATCAGGCCGTTCCTTGCCAAGGAAAACCTACTCCTCCTCCAGATCCAACAACGCCACCAACATCAATCTCTCCGACACATCCTCCTCCCACCAAGAAAAACCGCAGGAGACATAGACGCCGCTGATCACCCTCACTCTTTCCCCCCTTTTCCGCGCTCAGACATTTTTCCGCATCTCTTTGATTTCCGTATTGTCCCGTGAGTGCAATAAGGAGCCATCTGCAGTGATATAGCATTGCAGCGGGCACCTTACTGCACTCAAGGGACGAGTTATTTATGTACCTTGTTTGGGGTTTTCCAGGAATCAGGTCCTGGTGGCGGAAATTCTTTGGGGTTTTCCAGGAATCAGGTCCTCGAGGCTGAAATTCTTTTAGGGTTTTCCAGGAATCAGGTTCTCGCGGCTGGAATTTTTTGATGTTCATGGAGTGGTAACTTCAGACGAATGTCCCTGAAAGGTCATTAAATAGTGCTTGAATTTGATTACCTGATATCCGCGAGTCAGTGGGAACCCTGTCAATGTATAATATATTTTTCAGGTGTTCAATGTTACGTTTGATACTCAATATCTTACTGTTGATCACCATCGTTTGTTTCCATTTTTCCAAATATTGGACGAATACTTCATACTTTGAGCATCGAGTACAAATATCTGGGTCAGCCAATAAGTCGTATCGATTGACCAATACTTACAGTGCTCAAAGTATAAAATATTCGTCCAATTATTGAAAAAATCCGATAAGGTGCTTAATGTATAAAAGTATTTTTCATGTGCTAAATGTTATGTTTTGTCATATGTTTTGGATCATGAATAAACTCATGCTGTGTCAGAAACCTGCCTTGTATTATTCTTTTTTGGTGGCGAGTTGACCCGTGGCGAGTTCCGGTTCGGTAACGCCATTCTCGACCTCTGATAAATTTTTCACAAAAATCCGATTAATCTTTGATTACCAGATAATTTTTTTCAAAAAATAACAATGGAAGAAGACAGTTAATGGTTTGATATTTACATTTGCATAATATTTTTATAAAATTTCACGAAAATTTAGACTTTTGATCTCGCATTGATTCATCACCTGCAAAGCTGAAAATTCTCAAAACTGAAGCCAATTCACATGATCGAAAATAATATCCACACATGAATACCAGGAAAATATCAAAAGAAATCTCAAAATTGGAGGCAAAGGAGAGTACAGAAGGTGGAATTGGCAATACAGATATCTTTGTATGCACTGACAGTAAGGGGAGATACCTTGAAAATGAGAAACACCAGAATGATCAGATAAACGTAGAATTTATTTACTCAAGCGGTGCAAAATCAAGTGACCGCTTCTTCATTGAGAAACTCCGTGGCAAAATACAAAGCTCACAAAAGACGATAATTATAGTATGGCTTGGCACCTGTGACCTCACTACTAAAATTGGTAAATACCTTGAAATAAAACCTAACCTGAAAACCACAATCAGCAAAATATTGGACAACCTTAGATCAACAAAACGTAGACTCCACATAAACTTTCCAAACGCAGAAATCTACTTCCTGGAATGCCCAATATATTCGCCTAGCAAATGGAATCAGCATAAAGGTCGCTCTGGGACGCACTCCAAATTACAGGATACACAGCTACAAGAAACTGACCTAAACATCAAACTGAACGAGTTGAATGTAATACCTCTTCCCAAGATAAACCAGGACTTACAAATATCAAAAATTTCCAAAGGAAAGAGGCTATATTTCAACGATACTGACGCCTTGCCTGACGGCTTACATCCAGGGAAGGATCTCTCAAGACTCTGGCTCCTTCGCCTTTACAGACTTGCGAGGAGATTGTAAGATAACAGAAAAAACTTTTTACCAAACTTGGACATAAGGGATTGCTCTGTCGTTCAAACTAGGTAAATATGCCAGGACGTCAAACCACAAGAAGCCGCACAAATTCACCAGCTGCACCAGACAACCAAACCCCCAAAAGTCGCAAAGACTCCCCTACTAGAACTGACACACAAACTACAACTTCATGTATAGAATGCAATACAACATTAAATAGCTCGTCAAAATCATTACAGGGTGACTAGTGTGAGGAATGGTTCTGCCTAAATTGCTCAAAAATGGGTCCGTCTATGTACGACAAACTTGTCGAACACCCAAACAATAATCTCAGCTGGAACTGCGACAACTGTAAACATGCCATGCCAGGTATAAAGAAAGTCCTAAAAGCGTACTCTGACCTTAGGTTTCGTCATGACAACCTAGAAAAAAGAGTCGAAAAAATCGAAACATTATCGGCCAATAACGCAAGCAATATACCCGAGAGATGTGAAGAGAGACTGAATGAACTTGAAAAACAGGCAAAGATAGCGAAGGATACGTCTGGGTCTGCAAATGAGTCAACATCACAGATAACACACACAGTAAACGAATTAGCTGATCGAAAAGCTAGAGAACCGAATGTTTTACTCTTTAACGCCCCAGAGTCTGAAAGTACACTGAAAGAAAAAAGGAAAGATGGCGATAAGGAAATTTTCTTTGAAATCTACAACAATATCTGTGGGGGAAACATAAAAGATGAAGACATAGAAAAAGTCAACAGATTATGCAAAAAGGAGGAAGGCAAAAAACGTCCACTACTGGTAGCTTAAAGAACTAAAGAAACAGCTCTTCACCAATAGCAAAAAACTATTGGAAGCAAATCAACCTTACTCAGGAATTAGAATAGCCCACGACATGACCCAACTACAGCGGGAAGAGTCAAAAAACTTACAGGACACGGCGAGAGAAAAAAACGAAAAAATTCAGGGAAACTGGAGATACAAGGTCAGGGGCCCGCCATGGGCGATGAAGTTAGTCAAAATCCCAATGTCACCAGACAACTAAATAATAATGCAAATATCGATGTAAAAAGAAAATTTGTACATAAGCAGAAAACTAATGTAAAATGTTGTATAGAGGAAGAAAGGAATGAAGAGGTTCGGAAGACTATAAAACATTGTCTAAAGTGTTTATTCACAAATGCCGACAGTCTCATAAATAAATTGGATGAACTAAAAACAAGGTATATACAAACACAGGAACCACCAGATATCATCGCAATCAACGAAATCAACCCAAAAAACTGTAGATACCCGATCACCTGCTCAGAACTTTCAGTTTGAAGGCTACTCACTCCTTCCAGAAAACTACAATAGTTCAAAGGGTCGTGGAGTCATCACCTATGTCAGGAACTCGCTCTCGGCAGAAGTGGTAGAAATAGAATCAAAATTTAACGAACATCTGTGGATCAAAATAAACTCGAAAGATAATGACTCAATCTTGAATGGAAATATCTACCGAAGCCCATCATCGAACGAGGTGAATAACAGTGACCTACTAGAACTGATCAACAAAGTAAGCACTTTAGAAGAGGATTACAAGAGTATACTCATCATGGGAGATTTTAATATGCCATACATAAACTGGAACAAC
Source organism: Pictodentalium vernedei (assembly GCA_031216915.1). Taxonomy (NCBI): domain Eukaryota; kingdom Metazoa; phylum Mollusca; class Scaphopoda; order Dentaliida; family Dentaliidae; genus Pictodentalium; species Pictodentalium vernedei. The sequence continues at coordinate 151,126,152 of CM062292.1, forward strand.
TGGACTGGGAGACCAGACGATGAACAATTCTTAGAATGTCTACGAGATGCTTTCTTCTACCAACTGATCGACAAACCAACAAGAGTTAGAGGTACACAAGTACCGTCATTACTAGACCTGATCATAGTAAACGACGAAAATCAAGTTTCCGGCATTAGCCACCATAGTCCATTAGGAGCCAGCGACCACTCGGTTCTACTTTTTGATTACATCTGCTACACTGAAGAGAAACAAAGAAAACATAAACGCTTAAACTACAAAAAAGCCGATATCCAATCTATTAGGAAAGACCTGAGCCTAGACTGGCCATCAATTCTTAAGGACAGGAACCTTGAAGAAATGCTTAGTATCTTCATGACAACCCTGAACTCTAGTATAAACAACAACGTACCAACAACAAAGATGAAAGCTGGGAAAAAGTCCGAACCCATAAGTAAAGAAACACAGAAACTCATAAAAAAAAAACATAGACTTTGGAGAAGATAGACTTTGAACCACCTGGCGATGGCCCAGTAATAGTAACAAAAGACATCCCACTATCACAGTCAACCATGATCACATCAGAAGAATTAAAATCACTCCTGAGGAAACTGGACACGGCAAAATCACCTGGACCAGATGGAGCACATCCTAAAATATTGAAAGGCTTAGCTGACATCATTGACGTTCCTCTAGCTATTATTTTCAACAAATCATTAGACACAGGAGATGTACCAGTTAGCTGGAGGGAAGCAAAAATTACAGCTATCTTCAAAAAAGGAAACAAAAATCTGCCGTCAAACTACAGGCCAGTCAGCCTAACAAGCATCCTCTGCAAGATCATGGAGAAAATCATAAGAAAAAGAATTATAGAACATTTAACCACCCACAATGTACTTAGCAACAAGCAATTTGGTTTCGTGAATGGAAGATCCACAACGTTACAACTATTGAAAGTAATCAAGGACTGGTCTGAAATCTTGGACAATGGAGGCGTCATCCACTCGATATACATGGATTTTATGAAGGCTTTCGACAAGGTCCCCCACAAACGCCTATTAAGCAAGCTCAGAAGCTATAAAATCAACGAGAAAGAATGCCGATAGGTCGAAGCCTTCCTAAACGAACGCAGACAAAGAGTTGACATTAATGACACCCTCTCGGAATGGCACAACGTCACCAGTGGAATTCCACAAGGTTCAGTACTCGGCCCTGTACTCTTCGTCATATACATCAATGACTTACCAGAAACAGTAAACTCTAACACCTTTCTATTTGCTGATGATACAAAAATATACCGGGAAATTAAATCTACAGAAAACAAAGAAGATATACAATCAGATCTCAACAAACTGGTGGACTGGAGTGACAAGTGGCTTTTAAAGTTCCACCCTGACAAATGCAAGGTAATGCCAATCAAACCTAAAACAAAAGATGACATGTCTTCGACATACAACATGAGAAACCATGAGGGTGGTATAACACAGCTGGAGGTAACAAGCAGCGAAAAGGACATCGGCGTAACAGTTGACACACACCTAACCTTCGAATACCATATCCAGCTCCAGTTCAACAAAGCATGTAAGATAATGGGCTTAATAAGAAGGTCCTTCCAATTTCTCGACGAAAACATATTTGTTCTACTATTTAAAGCGCTTGTCCGCCCAAACTTAGAATATGCAAACTCAGTATGGGCACCATATAAAAAGAAAGACATTGATTGCATTGAAAATGTACAGAGAAGAGCTACAAAACAAGTGCCCAGCCTTAAACACCTGTCATACCCAGAGCGACTCAAAAAGCCGAGACTACCAACCCTGGCATATAGAAGACACAGAGGCGACATGATTGAAGCCTATAAAATCCTATCCGGAATCTATGACCCAAATGCATCCACCAACATACTTACTCTGAGTGGAAACAGAACAACTAGAGGGCACCCGCTGAAACTAAAGAAACAGAGATGTAAACTCGAGTCTACTAAACACTACTTCTCCAATCGTATAATCGACACGTGGAACAGTTTACCAGGAGATGTTGTTACAGCTAGAAACTTGGCACAGTTTGAGAAGAAACTAGATAGATTTTGGCAATCCCAACCAGTTAAATTTGACCACGATGAGCCACTAAGTAACCGAACCGGAAGCCTAGCAAATATATATGTAGATAGTGTACAGATCAATTATGTAGATAAGGTACAGATTGATGATACAGATCTGAATATAGAGGCAGATGATGCCTGCGTTCAGTTATCACCTAAGGTAGCCTAAGGAGTTGACCCGTGGTGACTTGACCCGGTGGCGACTTGACCCGGTGGCGAGCTGACCCGTTCCCTGTAATATGATTTATGTATGTCATATAGAATTAGTATGGTTTATGATTCTGTTTATGTTGATTTTGTGTGTACATAGCAATCTGTCTTTGTTCAGGTGTATTTTCTGAATAAATCTTATCTTATCATATCTAAGAAGTCCGGATCAGACTAGGTCTGATTCGCCTTGCACGTTACATTGTTTCCCTTTCAAAATTTCTGAATATCCTTGACAGGTTATCCTATTACCTCCCTTGGCAGCAGAATGTAAACACAACAGTAAACTGTGATTCTGAAGTCGAAGGGTGGATTGATAGAATACTGTTTTTCAAAACAACAGCATTCCGGCTAAGAATTCTCAACTTATTCCATCACACTGTAACCACCCAAGGAGTCAACGCATTATATAACCGTATGTTAATTGTTATATTCATTGACTGTCTCTCAGTCTTCGACGGGAAATGGGACTTTTCCGTTTTCGCCCCAGACGGGAGTCCAGGCAGTGGCAGGACTCTTGATTCTTCGCACCAATTCGCCCGGTGCCCGCCCGCCCGCCCTCCGCGGTGTACCACTCGCACCCGCTTTTAGGCATATATTTGAACTATTCGGCCGTACTTTTTATAACTGAACATAAAATGACGCTTCCTTTGCTTTTACATAGGTTTTGGGCCATGATCGTCACTGTAAATTGTAATCAAGTTGTGATCACTATCCACCTCCATTTTACCCTCATTATCCACTTCTACCCCTATCACCTCCCTCCATAAATTAATATCTGTGAGAATGTAGTCGATTTTTGATTTTCTGTCGTTCCTCTCCCAGCCAGGTCCATTTCCCCTTACACCTCGCGTCCCTGTTCAGAAGGGATCAGGTCGTTTCGTGCCATGGTCGTTTCATCCCAGGACGTTTCGTCCCATTTTGGGCGTTTCGTCCCATTTATTTTGGTCGTTTCGTCCCATGTAGATTTTTCACTTTGGTCGTTTCGTCCCATGTGGATTTTTCACTTTGGACGTTTCGTCCCATCCAAGATTGACATGAAACCGTCCCATGTAGGTTTTTCACTTTGGTCGTTTCGTCCCATGTGGATTTTTCACTTTGGACGTTTCGTCCCATCCGAGATTGATGTGAAACCGCCTAGCTTCCCTAATTTAAAAACTTATCTTGTTCTGTAACAAACGTGTAATTGTTGTTTTTTAGGTTCTTTTTTGTTTGTGTGAATTTGTCGGTCAATCAAACAAATCATTATGTCTTTTGTTCCTAATCTCAATGTGGACTCACAGTATTTTTTGTTTGTTTTCAATAATTTTAATAAAGATTATAATTATTCTTTTGTTGTTGTTAATTATGTGAATAAGTCAGTCTGTCAAACACTTTTACTTGCTGGTTGTTGTAAGTACAGCTTTCTGTTGTGTGTGATTGATCAAGCCGGCTGTTTGTATAAATACCAGTGCGTATCTTTGATATGTCTGTATGGGCATAATAGGACCGACTGCTGCCTTTCAGACCCAGGGGACTTGTTTTTATATCCTTGACTATATATTTTACAACATCCACCCATCAACTTTCATTCATTCAACATCATTTCCGTGCTGTAACTGGTACTGTTACAATCATGGAACGCATTATTCCAAATCCATGTATTTCCTGTGGAAATGAAGTAAGATTTCGCTGACAAGGTCTACATTGCGACGACTGCATGCGTTGGCAACACCGTACCTATGGCACGGGAATCACCCAATCTGTGTATAGAATGGAAGCCAGAAATAATGGTATCATTGACTGGGCATGTAATGACTGTACGGCAGCTCCAGACGCCTGAGTTGATGTTGGACATTTCTCAGTGACCATGTCACAGACTTCGTCGACAAACACTTCATTAACAGCGAGGAAAATCTCCACCTGCTGCCGGGTCTCCCCTCCCCGAGATATAAATTTCGGGGGAAAATGCTGGCTTCCCCATCCACATGTCACTGGTCGTCATGGACGGAACAGTTGTAAAATAAAAACCGAGCCTCTGTTACCAAGATCCTTCCGTTGACATCCCGAACCCTCCAATCTCTGAAATATTCTGACGTCATTGGAGACCGGCGAACAAACTCAGGGGGGAATCCAAATCATATATCCGCGAAAATTTTATTTTAATATGAAAACAAATCGAAAATCTCCTGAATTAACAAACGGATCTTTTCAATTCCTATATCAAACCGCAGTACAGAGTTCTGGAAATGAAAGATATAGCATTTGTATCAGAATATTTTATTAAATGTAGGTTTTAGAAATTTTCTGACTGAACAATATAATTGCTAATCAGGGATAGTCTCTGAAAGATTTTTCTCCCGAAACATTAATTGGTTATTTAAACCTTCTCACGTGACCGCACTAAAACAGCTTTTCATACCCGGTCGTTTCTATAGAAATGACGGGGTATTAACAAGTGCGGTTTTGTATACAGTGTACACGTAATGAGTACTTTTCCAGTTGAATCTTTGTGTGTTTTTGGGCGTTCAACTCGAACAAATAATGATACTGAAGGTTGGCATCGACGTATCCAATACAAGAACAGACAGAACAACATCCCTTTGTATATACTTATCCCTCTATTGTTTGATGAGACTGTAATAACTGACATAAATTGTAAATTAATGGGAGAGAGAAAGTTATGTAAATACCAGAGGAGGAAATACACTGCTACCCAATTTAAACTGTTTGCTTTGTGGAAAAGTTATGAAGATGGACAATTGTCAACAAGTAGACGTTTAAAAAAATGTTCAAAACTGTATGCACCCGAGTGAATGGAATGATTCGTTAATTTGAAGTAATTTAGAAGTAAAATGAAGTAATTTAATTAAATAAGCTAACAAAATTAAGTTGCTGATGCGTTAATACTGTAGGCTAAAATATCGGAATTACTTTGGAATTATTCACTCAAAAAGTGCAACTTTCTAGTTGCGCTTTTTCAGTGAATAATTCCAAAGTAATTTCGATATATCGCGATTAAATAAGTTAACAAAATTAAGTTGCCGATGCGTTTATATTGTAGGCTAAAATATCGGAATTACTTTGGAATTATTCACTCAAAAAGTGCAACTTTCTAGTTGCGCTTTTTCAGCGAATAATTCCAAAGTAATTTCGATATATCGCGATAAAATAAGTTAACAAAATTAAGTTGCCGATGCGTTTATATTGTAAGCTGAAATATCGAAATTACTTTGGAATTATTTACTAAAAAAGCGCAACTAGAAAGTTGTGAATAATTCCCAAGTAATTTTGATATATCGCGATTAAATAAGTTAACAAAATTAAGTTGCCGATGCGTTAAAATTGTAGGCTAAAATATCGGAAATACTTTGGAATTTCATTCATTCATTTGTTCAATCATGCATTCATTCATTCATTCATCTGTTCATTCATTCATTCATTCATTTGTTCATTTTCATGTCACTTTTTGTTATAAATAATAAACAGTAATACCCGATTTGTCGTCGTTATATGTGCCGTTGCGACTTAACCCTTTAACAAATCGATCAAAACTGCCCAAAACATGAATGAGCCTGAAATGTCTTACATTTTCCCCAGTAAAACCATGCGTACATAGATATTATTGGAACTAACTGATCAAGCCGGTTCCAATGATATCCATATTTGCATAGTCTCACTGAGAAATAATCACAAAAATCAACCAGATTTGAGATTACCTAGCCAATCTCGGATGGTACAAAATGTCCAAAATGAAAAATCCACATGGGACGAAACGACCAAAGTGAAAAATCTACATGGGACGAAACGACCAAAATAAATGAGACGAAACGCCCAAAATGGGACGAAACGTCTTGGGACGAAACGACCATGGGACGAAACGACTAGAACCCGTTCAGAATCTTCAGACTGAGCTCACTTGTGAAGTGGGACACACTAAAAAGTGTAGTCCGTGTCTGAGAAAAGGTGTTGTCTGAAATTAAATTATCATTTTCTCATTTATTCGTCGGTTGTTTTTTATGAAATTTGGAATGGATACTCTGGGGACGACACGAAGTATATATGCAAAAAGAGAAGTTTGTCTGATGTTATTTTACGATGTTAGAAGACATTTTCTCTTTCAAACGGGAACAAGACGGTTCGCCATCAGGACGATTCGCCATTGTCGACCGGGACGGTTCGCCATCGGGACGATTCACCATTTTTCGTAGGCGGGACGATTCGCCATTCGGGGTTATTTACTGGTCTAAAAATAAACTTTATTTTTAGATCAGTGGTATTGACTATAAGAGGATTACCGGGAGTGGGAAATAGAAAACAGACAACAGAACGCTTGGCTTCGACAAAATATATGTTGTTTATTTTTTAAATTTCATCAATATAGTTGGTAGTAAATAACAGTAGGCTTACATAATATTTTGCGGCAATATAACAAGTATAACACATAAATAACAAAAGCTGACAATATATAAAAATAAAACAAAATAACTTAGGATACATAACGCTTGAAACCTGATGATGGAGAAGCAATTAAAATATGTGATAGAAGATATTTTCTGTGATTGCGTTAAACATATATTTAACATGACGTTTATTAATTAATTTCGCTGCCTGTATAACTGGCCTATTAAAAAAAAAATACATAATTACTTAACAATTTTTTTCTGTTTTAACAATTTTCGTTTTTTGCTCCCAAAGCGTAGCTTAAGATCCCAATGAGCGCTTAGAAGTTATGTTTTGAAAGCAAAAAATGAAAAAAACAATTGAATACATGTAGCTGTTTTCGCGACATGGAAAATCTTTAACCATTTATCTAACACCACATTTAATGATGATTAATGGCGACTGTTGTTGCATGTGTTTCTGCTGGCGTAGATTCTTCATTGTCGCTGTCATAAATATATATGGCAGAGCAGGCACCAGATGAGTTGCATGTTTTGCAGTTGAAATAAATCTTGCATATCTCTCTCTTGGCCTCGTTGTAAATTCTTTGTGGAATTCCTGTTCTACATGTTCGATGTTGCCATCTTCCACAGCCATCAGTGTAAGTAAGTACCTAATAAGATATTAGCTAATTTGATATAAGATCTTTTGAGAAAAAATTATGTTGATTTAAATGTTCTTTTTATGTAAAATTAAGAAGTAGAATAAAAAGAAACAGAAATATTGAAAATAAATGAAAAAATAAAATGAAAATCTTTGATAAAAAAACATGACGATTCGCCATTTTATTGGGGACGATTCGCCATAAAATCGAGGTTATGGCGAATCGTCCCGTACCCTTTCAAACACACTAAAAAGTGTAGCTGACATGGCTCAATGTTAGTGTAGCTGACATGACTCAATGTTAGCCAATTAATTGGCTTACGCTTTGGTGACACATAATTATGAGGAGATTAGTGGGGTGTTGATTTGATTGATAGCAGGGTTGGGGTATTCGTATTCGGTATTCAGTCGTATTCAATACATTTTTTCAAGTATTCAAATGTATTCAGTATTCATGCAATTTTAAAGTATTCGTATTCGTATTCGAATACAGTCAAATTTGAGGTGTATTCATGAATACTTTTCTTGTTTTAAATACACATGTATACAGTATTTGTAAAAAAAATATTGTGATTATCTCTATTAGAAAGTAGTAAAGAATTAAACTAATACTTTTGAAGTGCACATATCAGGTCCATCAAAAAGTACATCAAACTTCATACTAACATGAAGGTAAGTTCAATTATTTATCTGCCTTTTGATAGCAAACTCTTCATTGTTCAAAATTTGTTTCATTGTAAACTGAACATTGTAATTGTACAGATTATTCTTTGGACAAAGGATATCAGTCTTGCCAAAGTATTGATTTTTAATCCCTAAACAACTCCATTATCCAATTAATACTAATCTAATATTTTTCTACAGTAATAGTAGAAATAAGGTGTAGACTGGGTAAACGGACATTTCCCTACCTGGAGATTTCCCCACCCTTCAGTTCTGAGGAAAACGCATATTTCCCCACCCGGATATTTCCCCACCGGAGATTTCCCCACTCTGACATTTCCCAACCGGACATTTCCCCACTCTGCTTTCACGGTTCCCCACCGGACATTTCCCCACCCTGTTTATGAAATTCCCCACCGGACATTTACCCCACCCTACATTTATAATTTCCCCATCCTCGTTTTAAAATTTATCGCTGGACATGTCAATCCCACCCGGGGAGTTACGCCATCAAATAATAGTTCGTAGTTATTTGTAGGGTTGGTTGAAATTGACTGGTGCCTATTTATGCGTGGACGAAGTATTGTGTGGCGGAAATTAATTGTTCCGTTAACAAATTCTTGCAAATAGAACCTTGAAATGCCTTGAAAAGGTCTTTAAAAGTCCTTGAATTGATCGAACCATGTTTTGTTCTTTTTACGATATATATTGTGGTGTTAGTATTTTTCAACCAAAAGTCAGCAACTGAAAAACCTTATCGCAATATTAGCCTTACTCTTGTACAATAATAAAAAGAAAAGGAGATCCGGCGAAAAGTTTTGAACTTCAATTCTCACACTGTATCAGGTCCTTCCCCCAGAAAACTTACAACTCGCTCAAGTTTTCTGAGGTAGTGTCTGGTACCTAGGTATACAAGTACCGCTATATAAAGATGATATCCAGTGTTTTTCCGAACTTTATTTTCATGGAGGGATCACCAGTTCGTATGTCATATAGTACGGTGATATAATTTTTAGGTTCTTAGGTAACAAAATGCTAGTTCACTGTTGCTTATCTTTTCGAGAGAGAAATGATCCCGGTGGGGAAATGTCCGATGAGGAATATCAATGCAGAGTGGGGAAATGCCCGGTGGGGAATTGTAAAGGCAGAGTGGGGAAATATTTGGTGGGGAAATCTCCAAGTGGGGAAATCTTCGGGTGGGGAAGTGGGGAAATCTCCGGGCGGGGAAATGTCCGGGATTCGTAGACTGATAGATCTGTAAAATTATTGTGCTTGAATTACAACATTTTTCCAATAGTGCAGTAATTGCTTAATTGAATTTTGTGAAGAGCACTGGTCAGTTTTTTTTATTCTCACCAGCAATGTATGTTTAAATATTAATAAAAGACATAAAGAAGCCACAATTAGCCACAATTAGCCACAATTAATAGACATTATTGGGGATCATAAAATGCAGTTTAGAAGAAAAAAACTTTAAAAAATACCAAAAAAATTGTGTAAATTTCTCACAGTTCTCTATTTAATGATTGCTGTGTATGCACTAAACAACAAAACATTGGATGAGTACTGTGCACATTTTGCTAATTGTTTTCTAAATAAATTGATATTTGAATTTTTTTTTTATTTCTTTTGTTTGTCATTAATACCAACTTATGTCTGTTGGTTGGATTCTAAAGGATTAAGAGATCCACCCTCTGAAAAACTAATTCTTCATCTATAATCCCTTATACCCTTAATCCCAATAAGAATGATCAAATTATCATCCATTTACAAGAAATAATTTTGAAAAGTATTCAAGTATTCATATTTGTATTCATGAATACATTGTAAAGTATTCGTATTCAATACATTTGAAATTTGTGTATTCGTATTCGTATTCATAAAATTTCAAAGTATTCGTATTCGTATTCAATACATTTACAATGTATTCGCCCCAACCCTGATTGATAGATTTTCTTTCATTACTTTTTTTCCATTTACATGGCGTAAAGTACAAGAGTAAAAGTATAATAAGATTATTTAACATAAGATTGTGTTAAATGTCCGTGGTGGGTAGTTGCACGTTCACGCCCCCTATCTCTCTCGGGTGCCCTCCCAATCTCACTCTCTGTTTCACAAATCAGTTGCGATGAAAGAATGAATAAAATTGTGACTGATAGAGAAGAAAAGAAAACCAAACAGCAATGCCTGTTTGGTAGCGGCCCCGGTATATTGACTGTAGTGGTTACAAAAAAAGGTGTGGAGAAATCTCCACCAGTATAGTTTTGAATAACCGGGAGTCATCCATGAAGGCATCAGGGAGATAGGATGCTGTGTGTGATATATGGGGTATCTGGTTATCCTTCTGGAATTTCAAATCCCCCCTCCGCAAAAAAATAAATAAATAAAGCCCTTAAAATGGCTGTTTGTTGGCAAGATTGTTTCATTTGGTTTCAGTAATACATGTAGGTAGCAATATAATTTGGGCATTGAATTTTACTCGACGTGCTTTCTTTGTAGAGAATTGTACAAAATCGCCTGGTGGAAAATCTACCCCTACCCACCCCACCCCCACAACACACACACATTTAGTTGTAATCCACCCTCCACAGCCGGCTGTTACTGTAACATGTATTTGTAAACTGAACACAATGTAATAAGTGTTTTTCCACTCGATGAGAATGTTTTCTTTTTTAAAAAACACAATTAACACTTGGGAAAATATCAGCTCATGGACCATTGGTTTACCATGAGCTGAAACTTTGCTAGTTGACCATGTGCTTCTCCTACATTTTCCCGAAATTTGTTGATAATCGCGACACTTGACATCATTTGTAAGGTAGATCTCCATGCTTGAGACCTTCCCAAGAAATGATGTAAAATGTTGGAATTATAAATAAGCAGGTGAAAAAAAAATCTTATGCTTATTTTGGCTGGTTTTATAACACGATCAACAACTTTTATCTACTGTCGCAGGCGAATCCAACCACAAAACACTTGGAACGACATTCCAACTAAATTTACATTTGCTTTTTATATATATGTTTGTTATTTGTTCATGTTTGTGCTGCATCTCCATATCTTTGTGCTATGCTGTATCCATTATATCCTGTGTTTATCCAATAAAATTCTGAAAATTAAATTAATCGCTGTTTCTTTCAACTACACCCCACTAATCTCCTCATAATCATAAAAAAGAACCAGGATAATCAGCCCGCCTCGATGTGTCAATGCAACGAAGACCAATTAATTAGCTAACACAGTGCCGAGTCAGCTACACTTTTTAGTGTGTTTGAAAGATAAACTGTCTTCTAACATCGCAAAATAACATTGTACAAACTTCTCTTTTGGCATATATATTTCGTATCGTCCCCAGAGTATACTTTCCAAATTTCATAGAAAATAACCATCAAATAAATGAGAAAATGATAATTTAATTCCCGACTACACCTTTTCTCCGACACGGACTACACTTTTTAATGTGTCCCTGTGAAGTTCAACAGTTTCCTTCCATTCCTGTTGACTTTCTTGTCCCCACTTGGTTTAAATCTATCTCCATGGGTTCACCTGGCTGATGAACCAAGTGATAGCTTATCACCGGGCACATCTGTCAGTAATGCCTTTGGTATACCTCGATGACATTCTCCAGAGACATGCAGATTGTACTATTTTGGAAAAGGATGTCAGTCTACTTCTGCAACTGCTACAGTCACTGGGTCTTCAACCCAGTTGACAGAAGTCAGACTTACTTCCCTCTCTGGAAATTAAGCACATGGGTATGAAATTTATCACCCATCAGCACCTAGTCTGTGTTCCTCTAGTGAAAGCAAGATTCTCAATGCTTTAAGACCTCCTTCTCCAGGACGACTCAAGTCACAGCCAGGAAATTTCTTTGCCTTATAGGCCTGTGCATTCCCATGTCAGACCTCATTCCTGTGGGTAGATTACATCTTTGTCCATTCCATTTCTTTCTGCTGCAGAGATGAAGTCTGAATGTAGACTCACTCGACGTGTCAGTAGGGCTGCATGGTATTTGATTTTTATGTGTACTCATACCATGTATGGTACACATAATGCTGGCATCCATGGAAACCCTCCGTTGTTCATCCATCCTTTGTATGTCCGTTTGTCTGTCTGTCCGTCTGTTTGTCCGACATCCATGTCCATTTCTTTGGCATTCGATAACTTGAAAATGTTGCTTGGATTGCCAAGGTACTTTATATTTGTGTTCAGGTTACTGATGTGCCAAGCTGTGTAGTTTTTGGTGTAAATCTGATAATTTGGTCCTGAGATATTAACTCTTTATCCTTCAAATTGAGAATTCTTCCAATCCCTTTGGCATGAGATAACTCAAAAAATATCAATCCAATTGTCATGTTACTTTATATATATCTTCAGGTTACTGATGTTCCGAGCTGTATAGTTTTTGGTGTAAATCTGTTATTTTGATCCTGAGATATTAACCCTTTATCCTTCAAATTGAAAATTCCTCCAATCCCTTTGGCATTCGATAACTTGAAAAATATTGCTTGGATTGTCAAGTTACTTTATATTTGTGTTCAGGTTACTGATGTGCCAAGCTGTATAGCTTTTGGTGTAAAACTGGTAATTTGATTCTGAGATCTTAACCCTTTATCCTTCAAATTGAAAATTCCTCCAATCCCTTTGGCATTAGATAACTCAAAAAATATCAATCCGATTGTCATGTTACTTCATATATGTGTTCAGGTTACTGATGTGCTGAACTGTATAGTTTTTGGTGTAAATCTGATAATTATATCCGTGATGTTAACCCTTTATCCTTCAAATTGAGAACTCCTCCAATCCATTTCTTCGGCATGCGATGACTCAAAAAATATTAATCCGATTATCAGGTTACTTTATATATGTATTCAGGTTACCAATGTGCTGTGCTGTATATTTTTTTATGTAAATCTAATAGTTTGATCCGGAGATATTAACCCTCTATCCATCAAATTAGGCACTCCTCCAATCCATTTCTACATGTACCCATACCATGTATGGTGTACATAATGTTGGCATCCGGGGTGGCCCTCCATCATACAGCTTTCTACAAGTTGCACATATGGGTACACATCTGACGATTTAATCGGCCTATTTTTCAATACTGAGCACGGTATAAAATAAAATACCGCAGTATGCCTAAATACCGTGAGCGTCACCAGCTTTACATTTTCGGGACAGCTGGACAGGGGAACTTCAATCACAGGCATCTGGAAACCTGTTATAAAGAAATATATCACACATGCTTCGAAATACCTTTTCTTATATAGATAATATACACATGTATATTAAATATATAAGAGGGGGTATTTTGAAGTAGGGGTGATATATCTCTTTAGATCAAGTTTCCAGATCCTGTGCCTCGATGAAGAACGAATATTGTTTTTTCAATGAGCATTTTACAGACAATGTATTTTTTTAACTTTTTCACTGTTATGAATTTCTTCACTTGAACAAAAGTGTTAAAAAACAATTGTTGGTAAAATGCTTGTTACAGAAAAACTTCGGTCATTTAATCTCAATTAACATCGCTTGCATCTAATAAAACACCAGTATGGCTTTTCTATTGTTGGTGACAGAATGCTAATCAAGTTTATACGGATTACATTGAGACACGATGTACACGAATAAAGAAGTATTAAATTTATTGTTCTCTTAATTTTTCTACGGGCAATGGAACAGCATGTCCGATAATAAACATGCATTGAATTTGCAAAGTTATCAATTACCAATTTCACACCATTCGATGGAAGCTTATTTCGACAGATTAACGTGAGTGCATTTGTCTAAAGTATGTAATTTTTCAGTCTTACTTTGATATGGGATGCAATTGGTTAGCCCCACATACATCTCATTTCGCATTTTCGTGGCACATATGGACTTTTTTATTCGATAATACCATGAAAGTCGGTATACCGATTAAGTTGAAAATTGCTCGGTATTTACTCGGTATCGGAAAAAATACCGAGTTTCAGTAAAATACCGAATTACCATGCAGCCCTACATGTCAGTTCAATTAGACAAGTCTCTTCGCTGTCACACAATAATGTGATGGGATGTAGCATGGATCACACAAGGGATTCCCTGGACTTTCCAAACCCAGATTGCATCCTTTCTGCAGCCGTAAAGTGACCTGAGCTGGTGAGCAACTCTGAATCCTCTGAACATACAAATTCAAGATTCTTGGACAGAGGATCAAGCAACTCTGCTCATACAGTTAAAACTAGAAGTCCTGTCATGAACTGTGCGCTTATCTAGGCTTAATTGCGCGTAGGAATTGCACGTTATTGCCATATCGAATGACATCCAAAGCACAGCAGGTTCTCCTGGTTACTCATAGCAAACACAGGCAATGTTTCTTCCAATGGACCTCTGGGTTACCCGGAGGTCCATTGGCTGAAACATTGCTTGTGCACAGGCCATATGTACAGAATATGATAGCCTTACTGCGGTCATAACGCGTAGATTAATGCGCAGATCGACATGCTATTTGTGCGCATTTCATGACAGGACTTCTAGACATGCTATTTGTGCGCATTTCATGACAGGACTTCTAGTTTTAACTATAAAACAGAAGGAGTTGTTAGCAATCCTTCTGGTGTTCGGGCACTTGTTACCTTTACTGGCGAGTCACTCAGTTCTCATTCTATCAGACAATTCAACAATAGTTGCATACATCAGAAATCAGTGAGGCACTCATTTGATTCCTATGTATCATCCAATGAGAGATCTTCTTCTCCCAGCTCTTGAAAATGACATTCAGACGCTGATCAGACACCTTCTGGGTTATCTAAATGTATTAACTGACTCTCTGTCCCAGTGAGGAAGAAATTCTTCTGTGTGAGTGGTGTCTCAACAGAGAGATATTCAAATCGATATGCCTCAAGTTGGGCACTCCTCACATAGAGCTGTTCATGGCATGGTGAAACCATTGTCCAGACATGTTCATTTTTCCTTGACCAGATCCACAGTCAGGTCGATATGCCACAAGTGGGGCACACTCCTCACATAGACCTGTGTGCAACAAGATGGAACCATCATCTACACATGTTTTGTTTCTCCTTGTACAACTCCTCAGTCTGCATTCCATCTCTGAACGGAATGGGATAGATGGCTTGGAATTTCCACCAACCCTGATTATTCATTGCATTCTCAAGATTCTGATCACTCTACTGTCACAGCAGAATATCTGGATCAATGAGATCATATGTCTCCTAGACATTCCTATGCTTAGCCTCTCTACTGAGATCTCCTTCTTCAAGGTCAATCTTGGAGATCCCCATCAACTTGAGACTATTGTACCTTCACGTCTGACTTCTATCAGATCCTGTCTCGGAGAGGTTTATTTGAAAAGAGCAGTGGAGTGCATTTCTGCTCCAAGAAGACTCTCCACTAGTTTAGCATATAACGCTAAATGGGACATCTTTGTCTGATGGTGTCAGAGTAATAATGTGAGCTTTCATCATCTGCCCATAACTCAACTTGCAGACCTCTTCGTCTACTTATTTGACTCTCAAACTACATGTAAGACCCTCCAACCCATAACTATCAAGGGTTATCGTTCTGTGGTTTCGGAAACTTTCTTGCTGGCTCTCGCATTGGCTCAGATCCCTTTCAGGCAATCTCATGAAACATTTCTCACTAAGAAGACCTGAGACTAAGATAAAATCAAAATGGAATTTGTCTTGAATTCTATTTTGCTATGGTGAGCTACATTTGAACCTCTTGCTGATGTAGATCTTAAGCTTCTGACTTACAAGTCAGCTTTCCTCTTAGCTTTTGCCTCTGCTAGACAAGTAAGTGAACTTCATGCTCTGTTTGTTGATCCTGAATTCTGTCATAGTGTAGGTAACACTGTCACTTTAACTACTAACACTTCTTTTCTGGCAAGAATCAAGTACCTGATGTAGCTTCTATGCCTACATATGTATTTGTATGAAGGCTTTACCTCCTGAAGATCATTGCGGGAATACATGTAGACCAATTTTGTGCATTGTTAGGATTATGTTGAGAGAACTTGATTCATTATGAAAGGTAGGAAGAGATTCTTTCTCTCCCTTGTTCCAGACAGAAAGGATATCTCTCCACACTCCATTTCCCGCTGGATTCAGCTTGCTATACACATGGCTTATGAATGTCTCACTCCTGCGGGTAGGATATTTTACAATATCTTGGCTCATGAGGTTAGGGCACTGGTTACCCCATGGACATACACTAACTCGGTTTCTATTACTGACCTCATGAATGCAGCTTACTGGAGGAATCATTCAACTCTCTCCTCCTTTTATCTCAGAGACCTACTAGAACAGTCTGGAGACTTCTTTTCTTTAGGTCCTGTAATGGCTGCACAATCAGTTAACGCACCCTTTATTAATAGAAACCTCAGCTCTTTTAATTTTTTCAGACACATTATTCTAACCTGTATTGTCTTCAGCTTGTATTCTTCTTTTCTTCTGGCTTGTTAGACTATGGTTTTCTTGCAATCATTCCAGGTGTGTTTTTGGGTGCATGGAATTTAACATTGGAGAGATGATGGTACTGCTCGATTTGCAATTATGTTATAAGGGGAAAATAATCTTAGCTTATGTCTGTTTACCTGCATGTTTGTATATTATGATTCTGTTTGATTTACTGGTATGTCTCATAGTATGAAAGTGAATGTCTGTATCGATCTCTAGAGTTAAAGCATACATGTAGTACAGTTAAAACTAGAAGTCCTGTCATGAAATACGCACAAATAGAACGTTGATCTGCACGTTGATCTACGCGTTATGACTGTATTAAGGCTATCAAGTTATGTACATATGGCCTGTGTACAAGCAATGTTTCAGCCAATGGACCTCCGGGTAACCGGGAGGTCCGTTGGCAGAAACATTGCCTGTGTTTGCTATGAGTAACCAGGAGAACCTGCCATGCTTTGGATGCCATTCAATATGGCAATAGTGTGCAATTCCTACGTGCAATTAAGCCTAGATAAGCACACAGTTCATGGCAGGACTTCTAGTTTTAACTGTATACAATTTGATTGTTTATAGTGGTTACTTTCTAGTCCATTTCCCTTCTTGGGCCAATACTCTAAAACTTTTACAATTATATTTTCAAGAATTGTATTTTGTAGTTATGACTTTAAACAGGTTGAAATTAATCATTAGCATTTTCAAAGATGTGGCAATTTGACAGTTGGCAAATAGTCATATCTTATAAAATGCTGATTCAATTTAGTCAGTTATGTTTATACATGTACATGTAGGTAAAAAATACAATTCTGGAAAATACAATTGTAAAAGTTTTATAGTATTGGTCCCTTGATTGTTTTCGAGTAACTGGACTAAGTTTGTACAGCTTAATTGCATTGAGAGTAAACTTTCTCATTGTTGGTTAGAGTAGTGCATATAAATGTGTATTACAGTGGAACCTGTCTTGAGAGACCGCCCTTTGGGCCACACAAAAGTGGTCTCTCAAGACAGGTCTCTCATAACAGGTTTCAGGTTTTCTCAAGTCAGTGAGTAACCAACCACAAACTTCAGAAATGGAGAAAAATGGATTTTTGTAATTACTTTGTAGTTGTTCTTTTTTATGAAGTTTTTGTAACAAATTGAAATGGACTGTTATAAAAATTATAAAAATAAATTAGTGTTGAAAATCTTCCTTGAAGATTTTCAACACTAATTTATTTTTATAATTTTTATACAGGCCACGAAATTTCACGCGAACGATCGTTTCGTTCGCAGGATGGTTACGCAAATCCAAAAACCCGCGAACGATATTTCGTTCACGCAAAAAATATGACGTGAACAAAATTTTTGAGTCCGAATTTTTTGTTGTGCATTGATGTGTGTGTCAGTGTGCCGTGGTACCCTGATCTCCAGGTAAGAAATACAACGAATGAGTATGAAGTAGAAGTGGTAGTTTGTCCTGTTGCTTGAACTTATACAGTACTGTATTTTACACGTGCGATTCTAAACACAACATTTATTTTCACGGACATTATGTAAGTATAGTAACTGACAGCTCGAAAGCATGAAACATATCAACCATTGTGCATTTTTCCATGGTTGTGTTCTATCTGATATTGGTGTAGATTCAGCGTCCTTTTCTCTTCATTATTGTTGCGTGCGAATTCGCCTCAGTTTTTTTCATATCTTATGGATCAAACAAAGGGATGCAGAGGTTGAGATTGAAGACACTAATTTTAGAATTTGGACTTAAATAGTATTTGCTGTGGCATCAGGGACCAGCCGTGAGGGCGACTAGGGCGATTATGTCGCCCTTCTAAGCCCAAAGTCGCCTAGAAAAATAGTCGGGGCGATTACAAGTCGCCCTCTAAAAATTGGCCAAAATGAGGAAAGGCTGAACTGAGTGATGCGAGCTTTGGATGAAAACGATTATTTTCAAAAATCGAATGTGCTCGAGTGTGATAAATGGGCATTTTAATTTGTCAAATAAACGTCCATTTAATGAAATCACACGACAATCAATTGTCCATTGTCTCTTTTGGCGGATTTTTTTATTTCTATTTTGTTGCGTTTCAGTCGGAGCTTCAAATGTCGAAACGAAAATAGGTGACTTACGCGACTCAACAAAATAACTCGGTTTGAAAGTAGGTTACGTCGCTTAGGATGCCGAAAATGTATACACAACGGATGTATTTTATAACACAGTATTTTTATTTCGTTTTGCTGACGACTGTTAACTGTTGGACCGTTTATTCCCACAAAAACACGAATGGAATTGAAACACATGAAAAAAGCTTTAGTGATGACAAGAAAAGCTTTGTACAGGACACAAGAGTGCATGTGGACGATCTTGAAAAAGGGTCCTCCTAAACAACGGAATGACACGAAATGACGCGAAATGACACCGTTATGCCATAAAAATGATGCGGAATGACATTTCTTTTACAAAATACTCGACCCCAGAATGTATTTTGTTTATTAACTAACAAAGTACCTCCCAAGCAACCTTCTTACATCTGGTCCTGTTCACACTTTCAGACTTAGGAAATTATGAGCTTAGTAGACTTTGGTGAAAGGCAACCACAGGAGGGTGATGGGAGATTGGCACGAAGAAGAGGTGAGGGGTCATGAAGGAGAAGGTAGCTTTGGGGGATTTTCAGTCAATAATTACATTGTGATTTTTTGACCTGGCACAGATGCATCATAGACAACTGGACCTGGATTATTTGTACGTTAATGGAGGACCACAAATTGAAAATATGAATGGGCGGCGGGGGTGGTACATGAATATTCTTAATTTTCCCCACTTGCCTATGAAGTCTCCCTACGTGACTCTGCAGTCTCCCTATTTTTTCTGGAGGGAGACTTGAAGTCTCCCTAAAATTCCCCCCTAGGCTGGTCCCTGCGTGGCATTGATATGGACGTGCAGAAAAATATTCAAGGACAAACTTGATCTAACGTTAAACATTTATGTGGGTTGAAATTGCATGGGCCTGGAACACCTATGGTTGTTTCACTAATAGACTTCAATATTTTGGTAAACATGCATGCACTGGTGTTTGTTTATTTTTTTATTTTTCAATGCTTTATCATTATGGATGCAAGACTCCACGGCTGGGACTCAGCCCCAGTCCTGAGGTCTTGCATCCATTGATGTTTATCAGCAAAAGAATCTTATTATGACTCCAGCCTTCCTTTGCTGACATTGACAACACCAGCCACTGGTATTGTCCATGTCAGCAAAGGAAGGCTTGAGTCACATGTAATATTCATTGATTGCAAAATGGCTTCTATGTCAGTATTCATTATTGCTCTAATTTATTACAATGAATACTAGTCCCTTTAAATATTTTGTTTCTTAATGGTTTTACCATATTGGTATAAGTGTACACCTGCACAACTTATGTCAACCACTGGATATTTCATCTCATATCTTGTTGTAATCACGTAACCTTTTGCGTAACTAATTGGTTGCGCAAAAATAATTAACGTGAACGAAAAAATGGGTTACGCAAGCCCAAAACATGCGAACGAAAAATGGGTTCCGTAAATTTTTGAAATTTCGTGGCCTGTTTATAACAGTCCATTTCAATTTGTTACAAAAAGATTTTCAACATAAATTTATTTTCATTCCTATCTGTCACATTTCAGGTATGTATGAAATTGTTTATTCAGCAATAATCCTAATCTTTTCACAGAGGTCTTATAAAAACATCTCAATCTGTAATGAGTTAGCAATTGAAACCCAATTAAGAGCTTTCAATACTTTCAATTATGTTAATATAACCACAATGGATTTTCCAATTCCAGAACAGGTAAGAAGTTTTTGTCACGGTTTCAGTCTTCAAAGGGGCGGTCTCTCAAGACAGGTCCATTATGGCATAAAAATACAAGTTGGTACCAGGTCACAGTGGTCTCTCAAGACAGGTGGTCTCTCAAGACAGTTGGTCTCCCATAGCAGGTCCATTATAGAGTAAAACCAATCGGTGCCTGGTAGATGCGGTCTCTCAAGACAGGTGGTCTCTCAAAACCGGTTTTACTGTATATGTTGTGTTATCATGTTTACATATTTGTTTTTGCATTCATGTCATTCATTCATCATTTCTTCTTATCCTCTGAAAATGCTGATGTCCATTTATGCTCAAGAGGGTTATGTTCAGATATACTATATATACTACTGAAAGTTTGCTAAGCCCCAAATATTTGACACATCATTGTGAAATTTGCTTGTGACATATTTGCGATATTTTTGGTGGAAGTGATTGAGGAATGTATTGAGATGGCCCCCAGTGTTTTCATTAGCTCTCTTGACAGGCAGATTTTTCGTGATAGTCATGGAAAGCATGTACCCCTTGATTTTCATGATGTTTTCGTGTACTGTCATGTACATGACGTGTAGGGTATTCAGTCTTCATTTTAACACAAACCCTTGTGATTTAATGATTGAATATGGCAAATGTAAGAAGACATTTGTCTGAAGCAGAAATGTGGCAGGCTGTAGGGATGGTGGAGCAAGAGGCTACCCATCGTCAGATTGGTGAAGCCCTTTGTGTGCACTAGGCCTATTGCATGACTGGAACAGTTTTTGAAACCCAGGTATGATACTCAAAGTTTGCTAAGCACCAAATATTTGACACATCATTGTGAAATTTGCTTGTGACATACATGTATTTGCAATATTTTTGGTGGATATGATTGAGGAATGTATTGGGATGGTCCCCAGTGTTTACAGTAGTTCTCTTGACGGGCAGACTTTTCGTGACAGTCATGGAAAGCATGTACCCCTTAATTTTCGTGTTTTTGTGTACTGTCTACATGTACATGACATATGTAGGGTTTTCATTCTTCATTTCAACACAAACCCTTGTGATTTAATGATTGAATATGGCAAATGCAAATGTGAGAAGACATTTGTCTGAAGCAGAAATGTGGCAGGCTGTAGGGATGGTGGAGCAAGGTGCTACCCATGGTCAGGATGGTGAAGCCCTTTGTGTGCACCATACCGTGATCACCAGAGCCTGGGCAAGATTTCGGCAGTATGACACACCAGTAAGACGGCATGGTGGTGGCAGAGACATGGCAACATCTGCAGCTGAAGACCACTTTTTGATCATTCAGGCCCGTAGGAACCGCTTGGCCACAGCAACCCAGCTCCGCAGTGACCTTCAGAATGCATCCGGGGTAAATGTTTCGATGCAGACTCACCGGGCAAGGTTGCACGAATGTGGTCTCCGATCGAGAAGACAATGTATTTGCATTCTGCTGTCCCCGCCAGAACCACCGACAGGCATGATTTGAATTGACCATTAACCACGTTGGATGGGCAAGAGAAGATTGGCGACTGGTCCTTTTTACATATGAGTCAAGGTACTGCCTAGACCACACAGATAGGCAT
Source organism: Pictodentalium vernedei (assembly GCA_031216915.1). Classification (NCBI taxonomy): domain Eukaryota; kingdom Metazoa; phylum Mollusca; class Scaphopoda; order Dentaliida; family Dentaliidae; genus Pictodentalium; species Pictodentalium vernedei. The sequence goes on from CM062292.1 coordinate 151,147,981, forward strand.
TCTAGGGTATGGAGAAGATCAGGAGAGCGATTCTATGCAGCCAACATTGCTGAACATGACTGCTATGGTGGAGGGTCAATCATGGTCTGGGGCAGAATCAGCATAGATGGTCATTCAGAGCTCTGTGTCCTTGAACGTGGTACATTGACTGCACATTATTTTTATGATTAAAAGACTATTTACATTGCAAGTAAAACCGGATTGGCATCCCTTATAGTACAGTTGCTGTGGAAAGGCACTTTTCCACATGTCCATGGCAGATGCCCACACTCTGTTCATGGTATTCTATTTAAATGAAATTCTATGGAACCCATGGATGGAAAAAACACGTTGAAGGTCAGATCGTGTTCCATCAGGATGGCATTATGAAAGTACTGATGTGCCTCCAAAGACTATCGTTAACAAATTTGTGGCATCAGTCTTTATCACAGGTTTATATTCACAACACAAATGTGTGTTGTTAAAAACTTGTAGTTCTTTGTGTATACAAAGCCGTTCATTTTCGATCATTCCCATTTCTGTTTTAATTAAGCCCAGACCCTATAGGAAAATATGTGTGAATGGTAAACTTTTTCAAAGGGTTATTAGCATCCATTACAAATTAAGCCCACCAAGTGGTTGTAAACCATGACAAACATTCACGCAAATAAAAATGAGAATACCAGTGCTTTAACCCTTTACCCAACGTAACGGCCAAAAACCGGCCAGCGCTATTCACAAAATCGCCAATTAATTTTCATTATTTTTTAATTTTTTGTCTCAAAAACATAGGATATGACCCCTCATTGGAACGAGCTCGTCAAGCTCGTTCCAATGAGGAGTCATATCCTATGTTTTTGAGACAAAAAATGAAAAAAATTGGTTATTCAAGAATTTTTTTTTGCAAGTGCCGTCTGCTTTTCATGTTGGGTAAAGGGTTAACCATATAACAACAAACTAATTAATAGAAATGAGTATGAAAAACAAAAAGGAGGGCCTATTATCGGTACACATTATACATGTACAGTGTCACAGATGGGGAAAGATCCGTAAATAAATTTGTTGGGTATATTTCTATCACCTACCAATGGCTGGCAACATTCCCCCACCCCCTGATGCCCCCCTCCCATCCCTTGCATATTAGCCTCTCAGTTTTATAAACGTAAATTATATATGGAAATTATGACGAAATGTACAAGAAGACAAATTTGACCAGAAATGATTTTAATGTTTGGTTCCTGTGTCAGAACAGAATTTTGGCAAAACTATTGAACTGGTATACATGTACATGTATTTATCTGAGGTGGTGAATACCAAGGATAAGTCCAGGTGACTGCAAAGGCAAAATATCAGCCTTAAAGGTATTCCCAGTGCGAATTTGGAACACTTACTTCCCACTTTGACACTGAAATATGCCAGTTCCTCCATCTGGTGGGCATTGATTCTGGACTAGAATTAACTGCTCAGTATATACAAATAACTGCTCAAAATTCAAAACATCAATGGCATAACATTTTCTCATACAACATTGGAAGTGAGTGAACTTCATGCTTCTTGATGCTACAGAAATTAAGAAAAATAATATGTAGTATTTCATGATGCAAGTTTTCCCAGTGGAATGGCCCTTGGCCCCTTTCCAAAAATGGCTGGATAGAACCCTGAATATTTTCAAAGATTGTTTACTGCAGGTTTACCATGTTAGTTTATCATTATTTTCTTATTATTGTAGCTGCATGTACATGTAGACATGGAAAACGAAGAAGCAGTATGCAGTTCACACGGTAAATATTTTTGCTTTTCTATTGAAAGAAGCATTCTTTTTATGCACCAGGAATTCATCATTTCTTGTCAACAATTTTGGCATTTAAAACATAGCTTCTGACCCTTCATTGGAATAAACTTGCTAGACTTGTACCAAATAAGGAGTTCAAAAGCATGTTTTGGAGGCAAAAGTAGAAAATAGTTGATTATTTAAGCCTTTTTATTCTCTCACAGACTGTATTTGTCTGTCCGGTCCATAATTCTTTAATGTTTGGGTGAATTTACACAAAAATTCAAACAAATGTAAAGACCAATTGAAGGTTGTTGCACAGCAACACCATGCTCGAGTGACAAAGGTCAAGGTCACAGACATGTGAAAACTTAATTCTTTCACAACCTGTATTTGTCCGTCCAGAGCCATAACTCTATAATGCCTGGGTGGATTTCCACAAAACTTCACACAAAGGTAAAGACCAATCGAAGGCCTGTTGCACAGCAACACCTTGCTCGAGTGACAAAGGTCAATATCACAGGAATGGGAAAACGTAATTCTCTCACAGAATCAGGTATTTTTATACCAATAACCAGACTAGCTGGTGCAAACTGGATATTATCAAGGGCCAAACACAAATTTTGAACCCCCCAATCACCCAAATTTGCATACAATACCAAAATTAAAAGTCCTATCTGGCCCTCCACACTTGTACCATCTGCAGCAGTCAGGAAGAGACCGGAATTGGCACCTACACCATTCTTTGTTTGGCCCTAAAGTCAGTAACAATGATCTGACATCTGTGCCTCAAAATCTCGGCTACAATTATGGCTTTATTACACAATATTTAGTAAACATCATTGTTATGAGGGTCAGATTCAAGTTTGTTCGAATCAAGCCTCTCAGTTAATATTTGGGCTTCCTATGGGGCCCGAATTTTAACTTAGTTCAATATGAGGAAATTTCTTTAAAAATCTTGTTTTTCAGATCCACCATTCAGAATCCTTTCATGTTTGGTATACAGCATCTCTAGGTAGGTCAGATTCAACTTTGCTCAAATCAAGTTCCTGGATTAATATTTGGACTCTCTATGGGGGGGCGGGGGGGGGGGGGGGGGGGGGACCAAATTTTACCTTATTGCAGTATGAGGAAATTTTTCTTCTTCACATCCACCAGTCAGAATGCTTTCATATTTGGTATACAAAATCTCTAGGGGGTTCAGATTCCAGATTGTTCAATCACGTCCCTGGGTTAATATTTGGGCTCCCAGCTGGAGTGCAATACGAGGGAATTCCTTTAAAATATTTCTTCTTTCACCAGTAACAATCCTTTCATATTTAGTCTGCAAGATCTCTAGGAGGAGGGGGGGGGATCAGGGTCAGATTCAAATTTGTTCAATATTTGGGTTAATACTTGGGCTCTCTCATGGAGCCCAAAGTTTAACTTAGTGCAATAAGAGGAAAGTCTTTAAAAATCTTCTTCTTCAGATCCACAAGTCAGAATCCTTTCATTTGGTATACAGCATCTCTAGGGGGGTCAGATTCAAGTTTGTTTGAATTGGATCCCTGGGTTGATATCTGGGTTCTCTATTGCAGCTCAAAGTTTAACATCGTGCAATATGAGGAAATTTCTTTTAAAAATCTTCCTCTTCAGATCCACAATCGGAATCCTTTCATATTTGGTATGTAATATCTCTGGGGGTGTCAGATTCAAGTTTGTTCAAATCGAGTCCCTGACTTAATATTTGGGCTCTCTATGAGAGCCCAAAGTTTAATTTAGTGCATTATGAGGAATATTCTTTGAAAATCTTCTTCATCAGATCCACCGGTGAAAATAGTTTGATATTTGGTGTGCAACATCGCTAGTGGGTCAGATTCAAGTTGATTCAAATTGAGTCCCAGGGTTAATATTTGGGCTTTCTATTGGAGCCCAATGTTTAGCTTTGTGCGATATGAGGAGATTTCTTTAAAAATTTTCCTCTTCAGATCCACCAGTCACAATCCTTTCATATTTGGTATCTAACATCACTAAGGGGATCAGATTCAAGTTTGTTCAGTTCGAGTCCCAGGCTTAATATTTGGGCTCTCAATGGGGGAGGGGACAGGTTAGGTTCAAGGTTGTTCAAGTCCATTCTGTAGTGTTTTTCTATCAAATTTGCCTTTCAAATGCAGTGACATTCCAACCCTTCGGAAGTTTTTTCTACATCTGATGAAGATCTTTGATAATAATCATCTGACATGGACACCAGAGTTATGAATAATTTCATTACTTCGTTTCTGTTGTGTTGATGAACCATGACTGAATATAACCCAAAATACTTCTTTGAACCACTTTGTCAGGTGAGAAATTAAGGCCCCTTGAGCGTCATGTTTTACTTTGAGGATGAAGAAAAGGCAAGCAGTGATGAATATAAAGGGCTTTTTTCATTTTTGTGGTCCAATCACAATTCTTTGTATATGTATTAATTTCTTGATTTTTTTGCCTTCAGAAATAAGAGATGTACAAGCTATGCTTTATGATTCAATTATTCGCAAAAAAACTGATAGATTTAGCCATCTGGATCAATATAAGCATCTGTTGGATGTTGATATAGTTATCAGTAAGTATATATATGTAATATTTTGTCATGGGAAACTTTCCTGTATAGTAGATTACTGACATTTGTTGCAAATAAGGGGAGTGTGGTGACTCAGTGGTTAGAGCATTGGACTTAAAACCTAAAGGTCAATCCTGATCAGTGCTAACTGTGTTGTGTCCTTCAATAAGACTCAAAAGTCAATAAGTTGGACAGTCTAACATTTGCTTACCACTACTTTGTGGTTCTCTTTGGGTACTCTGGCTTTCTCTAAAACTGTCTGACATGATGTGACCCTGGCTATTGAAAATGTCTTTAAACCACAATAAAACAAAACATACATTTGTTACAAAAAAGATAAAACCATGGCCACTTTCACTATGACAGGATTTTATGATGAAGAGTGCGTATTTTTCCTATCACTATTGCCAATCCGTATCCACTTGGCTTGACTGCATGTGTGTGCTTGTTGCTGTTCTGGAGTCGATGTTGTCTGAGTGTAGTGTTTCTTTTGCATGATTCTTATGAGTCAGTTGGGACAGGCTACGAGCAGCACCAAGCGGCCATGCAGGCTTCTATCTATTCTATAACTCCTTGCATGCTGCTAATGGATATTCCCGCCAGGACAGGATGTCTCTTATCACTGAAATAATATCAATTTGGGCACAATTAATCACTTTTTCACCAGTGATTTCTTGAGTTAAATTTAGATGAATTTTTCATTGAATCTAGCCATGGCTGCTTCACAGCAGCCATGACTAGATTTGATGAAAAATATCTTGAAATACTCAGCGGGTAAAGAGTTAAAGATAAGAAAAAAAAAACTGAACTGAATTCTCTACTGAATCGGAAGTCAGTAGACTAAAAAAAAATCCATGTAATGTGACAGTACTCTCCAGGCTGGGTGATGACAGGTGCCGCACAATTTGGGATGTGCTGTAGCTTTTCAAGAGTGGAGTTTTTAGAACCTACAATAGTGAAGGGTGATTAGCAACAAAGTCAATGACAAGCTGCGTTGCTACTTCTGTGAAATGAAACAACAAATTTTTACTGATATTACGTCATGTTTATGAAAAAATTAACTTTTACAGATGTGCTTAATATGTTCATTGACTGTCAGATCTTCATTCACGAAAGCACCTTAACCCTTTACCCAGCATAATGGCCAAAACCAGCCAGTGCTATTCGCAAAAGTCGCCAATTAATTAGGCTTTTCCCTCTGGAAAAGACTATTGTTTTTCTACGGATTATTATTTTTTTTTTTTTTTTTTTTTTTTTTTAGGCTTTTCCCTCTGGAAAAGACTATTGTTTTTCTACGGATTATTATTTTTTTGAATTTTTTTTTTATTTTTTTTTTTTCCACACATTTTTGTCCGTACGATTCAGAAGCCATTTTCGAACCGATTTTCACACAATTTGGCACACGCATAGAGTGGCAAAAAATCTGGAATTTTTGAGTTAATCCTTATTTCGCCAGAATTGGCAAAAAACTGCCAAAATTGGGGTTTATCGGCACTTTCTCGAAACACGTCTTTAGGATTTTTTTTTAAACATTCATCATTACTAGACCTGCCTATGACACAACCTTTGATACACACGACATATTAGGCGATGCATATGGTAACCCTCCACAGGCTGCCAAACATCGAAATTTTGATGAAATGGGCCGGTTTCAGACCCCCACAGCACCCAAACGATACCCGAGAGGTAAACATAACTTGCTTTATTGGAAGTGGAATTCACCAAGGATCATTTTTCAGCATTAGTTAACCCTCCCCGAGCTGCTAAACGTAAAAATTGTGATAAAATGGGCTGTTTTTAGACACCAACAGCACCCAAACGATATACCACAGAGAAAGGTGTCTTCATTTATCGGACGCAAAATTGATCGGAAAATATTTTTGAAAGTGGTAAGGGTATTCAAAATTTGACGTCTTAACCCATTTTGGGCTGGTTAAAGAGAGATACCCATTAAAATCTTAAAATACCCGTTTTCTGTGGATTTCTCTAACAGCATCTTGTAGGTTTTCAAGAACAATCGGCTATTTGCAGGTCTTGGTGTGACATTACAAGTCGCATGAACAAAATATTCCGGTCAGCATTAGTTAACCCTCCCCGGGCTGCTGAAGGTCAAAATTGCGATAAAACAGGCTGTATTTGCACACCAACAGCACCCAAAGGGTACACCACAAAGAAAAGTGCCTTCTTTTATCGCGCGTACAATTTATACGGAAACATTTTTGTAAGTAGTAAGGGTATTCAAAAGTCGACGTCTCAACCCATTTTGGGCAGGCTAAAGAGAGATATCCCTTGAAAGCTTCAAATTCCCATTTTCTGTGAATTTCCCTAACGGTAACTTGTAGGGTTTCAAGACAAATTGACTATTCGTAGGTCTTTATGTGACATTACAAGTTGCATAGACAAAATACTCCGGTGAGCGTTTCTTAACCATCTACAAGCTGCCAAGCATCGTAATGTTGTTAACATGGGACTGTTTTCAGACACGCACAGCACCTAATGTATACATGAGAGATAAACATAATCTCCTTTGTTTGAAGTGGAATTCACAGAGGACCATTTTTGAAATGTAATAAAGGTATTCAAAAAGCCAAGCTTTAACCCCTGTTGGGGAGGTTAACAGGGATACCCATCAAAAGCTTAAAAAATCGTTTTCCCTGAATTTCTTTACAAACATTTTGTGGGGTTTTCAAGAGAAAATGGCCGTTGATAGGTCTTGGTGTCATATGACCAGTTGCATGGATCAATTATTCTGGTAGGCATTTGTTAACCCTTCATGGGCTGCTAAATGTAAAAAAAATGAGGAAATAGTCTGTTTTTGGACACCAACAACATCAAATGGAAATGCCACAGAGAAACGTAACTTCTTTTACCGAATGCAAAACTGATAGGGAAACATTGATATTGATATTAACCCATTCTACCATTAATGATGGGTTTTACCTAAACATTTTTTTATCAAACCCAAACCGAGTCATTTGAGACTACTTTTCTCACCTTTCTCATAACATCAATGAAGGAACTTTAGTGAGACAGTTTAAAACAATTCATCAGACACTGTGGGGTCAAGAAAAATCATGGAATCTAATCGGGAAAAGCCATGATTCTCCAGAATCATAAAGTCTAGTTTTTTTTGTTTTTTTATTTTTGTTTTTTTTTTCCACACATTTTTGTCCGTACGATTCAGAAGCCATTTTCGAACTGATTTTCACACAATTTGGCACACGCATAGAGTGGCAAAAAATCTAAAAATGTATCGAAGCAGAATTTTCGATTTAACCCTTATTTCGCCAGAATTGGCAAAAAACTGCCAAAATTGGGGTTTATCGGCACTTTCTCGAAACACGTCTTTAGGATTTTTTTTAAATATTCATAATTGCTAGACCTCCCTATGACACGACCTTTGATACACACAACATATTAGGCGATGCATATGGTAACCCTCCACAGGCTGCCAAACATCAAAATTTTGATGAAATGGGCCGGTTTCAGACCCACACAGCACCCAAATGATACCCGAGAGGTAAACATAACTTCCTTTATTGGAAGTGGAATTCACCGAGGATCATTTTTAGCTCAACTTTGACGAAGTCAAATTTGAGCTATTGTCATGGCCCGTCTGTCCGTCTGTCCGTACGTCAACAATTGGCTATGGCTCGGGCTAGAGGTCGTATTTATGAACCGATCTTTACGAAACTTCTTGTGTACCTTTGTTATGACCCTGGGACAGGAACGAGTGTTTTTGGGTGTGGTCCGAAATTCAAGATGGCTGCCAGTGGCCATTTTGTACCGATGATGCAAAAATCAGTTTTTTGTACAGAACTTCTGTATGAAAGTTCTGATTTGAATAAAGTTTTGTATAAATGTATAGTACAATGGGATACATCACATATAATGCAGGTTTTTTTCTCGTGCGTAAATTATGCAAATTAGACTAACTTTGATTTATTTAGTGTTACTTTCAGAGCTGTAAGTGCCAAGCTGCTATGGCTCGGGCTAGAGGCCGTATTTATGAACCAATCTTTACGAAACTTCTTGGGTACCTTTGTTATGACCATGGGGCGAGAACGAGTGTTTTTGGGTGCAGTCCCAAATTCCAGATGGCTGCCAGCAGCCATTTTGTACCGACGATGCCAAAATCTGTTTTTTGTACAGAACTTCCATATGAAAGCTCTGATTTGAATAATTTTTTGTATGAATGTTTAGTACCATGGGATACATTACATATATTACAGGTTTTTTTCTTGTGCGTAAATTATGCAAATTAGGCTAACTTTGATTTATTTAGTGTTACTTTCAGCACTGTGAGTGCAAATCCCAATACGGCTCGGGCTAGAGGTCGTATTTATGAACCGATCTTCATGAAACTTCTTGGGTACCTTTGTTATCACTGTGGGACGAGAAAGAGTGTTTTTGGGTCCAGTCTGAAATTCAAGATGGCCGCTAGCAGCCATTTTGTTCAAAATTAAGTGCAATCAGATTTTTGCGCAGAACTTCCAAATGAAAGATCTGATTTGAATAAATTTTTGTATGAATGTTTAGTACCATGGGATATATTACATATAATGCAGAGTTTTTCTCGTGAATAAATTATGCAAATTAGAGGTCCGGGTGGGACTTGGAAAATTTTGGACCAAAATCCGGAAATTAGTTTTTTGGTTTTTTATGCGTTTTGGTCAATTTTAAGACAGAAAAAAAAAAAAATTTTTTACACTGAAAATTTGGGGTCTGGGTGGGACTTAGAAAATTTTGGACCAAAATCCGGAAATTAGTTTTTTGTGTTTTGATGCATTTTGGTCAATTTTAAGAAGAAGAAGAAAAAATTTTAGTCTGAAAATATTTTGTTTGGGACTGAAAATTTCCACACAAAAATAATAATCTACAATGATTGGTCTTAATCTGTAGTCCATTACAGTCACCTTGTAATTCTTTTATTATTGTTGACTGGGCCAAAACAAATACTAATTCCTGTCATATTCATTATTCAGTTGTCTTGGTCACAGCAAGTACTAATTCCTGTCATATCCAAGTTGAGCTACAGAGTCATTGACTCTTTCATTGTAAGTAATAAGGGTGTTCAGAAAACCAATTGTTAACCCGTTTTGGGCTGGTTAAACAGCAATACCCCAAAAAAGCTCAAAACTTCATGTTTTCCGTGGATTTCTCTAAACGAGTCTTGTAGATTTTCAAGAAAAATTGGTCACTCTCAGGTCTTGGTGTGACATTACAAGTTGCATGGATAAAATATTCCGGTCAGCATTAGTTAACCTTCCCTGAGCTGCTAAACGTAAAAATTGTGATAAAATGGGCTGTTTTTAGACACCAACAGCACCCAAACGATATACCACAGAGAAAGGGGCCTTCATTTATCGGACGCAAAAGTGATCGGAAAATATTTTTGAAAGTGGTAAGGGTATTCAAAATTTGACGTCTAAACCCATTTTGGGCTGGTTAAAGAGAGATACCCATTAAAATCTTAAAATACCCATTTTCTGTGGATTTCTCTAACAACATCTTGTAGGTTTTCAAGAAAAATCGGCTATTTGCAGGTCTTGGTGTGACATTACAAGTCGCATGAACAAAATATTCCGGTCAGCATTAGTTAACCCTCCCCGGGCTGCTGAAGGTCAAAATTGCGATAAAATAGGCTGTTTTTGCACACCAACAGCACCCAAAGGGTACACCACAAAGAAAAGTGCCTTCTTTTATCGAACGTACAATTTATACAGAAACATTTTTGTAAGTAGTAAGGGTATTCAAAAGTCGACGTCTTAACCCATTTTGGTCAGGCTAAAGAGAGATATCCCTTGAAAGCTTTAAATTCCCATTTTCTGTGAATTTCCCTAATGGTAACTTGTAGGGTTTCAAGACAAATTGACTATTCGTAGGTCTTTATGTGACATTACAAGTTGCATGGACAAAATACTCCGGTGAGTGTTTTTTAACCATCTACAAGCTACCAAGCATCGTAATGTTGTTAACATGGGACTGTTTTCAGACACGCACAGCACCTAATGTATACATGAGAGATAAACATAATCTCCTTTGTCTGAAGTGGAATTCACAGAGGACCATTTTTGTAAGTAATAAAGGTATTCAAAAAGCCAAGCGTTAACCCCTGTTGGGGAGGTTAACAAGGATACCCATCAAAAGCTTAAAAAATCGTTTTCCCTGGATTTCTACAAACATTTTGTGGGGTTTTCAAGAGAAAATGGCCGTTGATAGGTCTTGGTGTCATATGACCAGTTGCATGTATCAATTATTCTGGTAGGCATTTGTTAACCCTTCATGGGCTGCTAAATGTAAAAAAAAATTGAGGAAATAGTCTGTTTTTGGACACCAACAACATCAAATGGAAATGCCACAGAGAAACGTAACTTCTTTTACCGGACGCAAAACTGATAGGGAAACATTGATATTGATATTAACCCATTCTACCATTAAAGATGGGTTTTACCTAAACATTTTTTTATCAAACCCAAACCGAGTCATTTGAGACTACTATACTCACCTTTCTCATAACATCAATGAAGGAACTTTAGTGAGACAGTTAAAAACAATTCATCAGACACTGTGGAGTCAATGAAAATCATGGAATCTAATCGGGAAAAGCCATGATTCTCTAGAATCATAAAGTCTAGTTTTTAATATTTTTTTCATATTTTGTCTCAAAAACATAGGTTATGATTCCTCTTTGGAATGAGCTTGTTGAGCTCGTTCCAATGAGGGGTCATAACATATGTTTTTGAGACAAAAAATGAAAAAAATTAGTTATTCAAGGATTTTGTTTGCAAGTGTCGTCTGCTTTTCATGTTAGGTAAAGGGTTAAACACATTGTAAGTATCTCAAGAGGACATTTTTACCACCTTACTCCCCACCGTGCCACACTAGACTGGTATCCTTGAATGACCCATGGTCTAGATATTCTAACGTCTCACTGAAAAGCCCCTTACAATACCTGAAAAAATAATCCTCTCTGACAGCTGAATTACTGTTTCTGAGCTTGCAGGAAAGAGTGGTCTAAATCATGGACTCACTGATCATTTATAATCATTTGAATATAAAAATGGATCTGCTTTACTGGTATATTTCACTAAGGCTTGAAAGGCTTAACGCTTTTCCCAACGCAGATGATATAAAAAAGTTTATTTTTCATTTTTTTGCAAAGAAATTCAACAAAACATATCGTGATCCATTATTGGAACAAGCACAATGAGCTTATTCGATGAGAGGTCACATGATATGGTTTTGTTGAAATTTTTGAAAACTACTTTCTTTTAACTGGTTGAGTGCTAGAAGCCTCTATTATGGCTTTATTGATAAGTTCAGGAAGCCACTTAGTGGCTTTACACTGTATGCATTTGCTTGATGTTCACTCAGCAGTAGAAGAAAAAATTTCTTATATAAAATTGTTTGGTTGTAATTTATTGGAGGGTGCTATTGGCAACAACATCTTGACTAAGGCTATTCTTGCTGGTAGTATGTTTCAAATCACCTTTAAAAATAATTTAACACTCAACACTCTCGAAAATAAAAGCTCTCATATATTTTTGCCCTCTTTTATTTCACGCACCCCCTGGGCTTATTCCTGGGTCAGTACGGTATTTTTGAAAGGTGATTTGTATTTTTATCCAAGGCACCATTCTACCAGCAATGCAAGCCTCAGTTCAGCAAGATTTTGTGTATAAAGAACTGTTTTGTTACAAGTTATTGGAGAGTGCCTTGTGGCATCCTCCAATAAATTGTAATCATTTAATTTATGTAACCATTTTTGTCGCCTGCTGAGAAAACAACAAGTTACCTTATCATCAGCACCAAATAAAATGTACAAAGCTCACTAGCCCTCCTGCATTTTTAAGAATGGCAGGCCTGATCAAGTAATGGGGCTCCATTTTCAATTCTCTCAACCCAAACGGCACATGGGGAAATTCCTTCAGCATGAATGATATGGGACATGGTGATGAAAAATAATCAAATACAATCCAGGTTTGCTTTTTCCGTCAGGCATTGACATTTCTTACTGAATTCAGTTCATTTAGGTCACCCAAGGCATAGGTTGGTGGTTTGCAAAAACAACTAGGGAATTATATATTTTTATACTGTACCAATGACCCAGACTTAGCTGGTGCTAACTCTAACAAAACCAGGGCCAAACACAAATTTTGCCCCCCAATCCCCAAAATTTGCATCCAAAACAAAAAGAAATCATGTCCTAAAGGACCTCCATACTACGCCTCTACTGCGCATGCGCAGTGACGCAGACGTCCCGAAATTGGCGCCAATTATCATTCTCTGTTTGGCCCTTCATCAGTCAACATCTCACTGATCTTTGTGCTTTTAAATCTCAGTTTAAAGGATGCCAGACACGTAATTTTTGGAGAAAATGTGATTCTAAGGAGGATAGAAGGAGGAGAGGAAAAAGAAGTGACAAAAAATAATCAGGGCTGTACTTAAAATTTTTTGATGAAATTATGTTAAGTTGCCTATTTTCGAGGCATGGGCCTCTTGTTGTCATTCTTGCTAATTGTTGCACTGCTTATTCAGTGTTTCCTCTCCCCTAGCCTTCTAAAGTCCCCCCTTGCAATTCTCCCATGCTTTTGGCATATTTTTGAGAAATTTCATTTCTAAAATTTCCTGGGAGAGTTGCTTGGTTACAGAATGTTTTCTGTTATTTTCCCCATAGTTACGTTTTCACCCATGGGTGTATAACGTTTGTGTTCTGCATCTTCCATCTGATGTTCTGCAGATTCTCCCCTGGGAGTCTCTGTTTTGCATCAGATAGAGTGTAATTGATGACTGATTCCGGGCCAGTTTTTTCAGTGCCTGGAGTCATGTTTTCTGGTATTTTTTACACTGTTTGTTTTCATTGGCAACAGCCTTTTTTGAGGGGGGCTGTTTGCCTTTGCTGTAGTTTATCTCACTATAAGATACATTTATATTATCCGTAAGTGTCTCATTAATTATTTAATATAAATTTAAAATTTTTGACCACACTTTGCCATCGGATCCATCGGGGCTCAACGTTACTTTTCAGCAACTTGGGCTCTGCTGAAAAAATATTTTTTCAAAATTATTTTGTTTTGCAATTGTTTTTTCATTTATTAATGGATCATGTTATTATGTATCTTTGTGTCAGGGGTTTTTGCGAGTAACCAGGACTTATTGTTGTTCTTTCACAATGAAGGGACGTTGTTCAAATTGTAATAGGAAGAAATCTTCCTCTGACTTTCATGATCATTGTATTAATTGTAGTCAGTGTTCTCACATTAATCCCTGTCCTATATGTGAACATTGGGATGAGAAACATTGGAAACGTGTGTCACGATATGTTGTTTCTGGAGAAAGAGCGATGCCGGCTCTTTCTCCGCAAGGTCACTCTACTCTCTCAGTTTCTATTTCAGAGGAACCAGAACAGGGTGATGTTTCCATGTTATCTTCTTCAAGTGTGCGTCCGTCGTCACAAATGAATTCAGAGCTAGCGGCAAAAGTGCTCATGGAGATTAGACAAATGTCGTCCGCTAGCTCGCCCGGTGTAGCATCCATTCACCAAATGGTTCGGCAGCCGGGTTCGTCCGATGCGGTCCAAGAGGAAATTTTGGGTGATGCGAGCACTATAAACATAATAGATGCACACCCAGTGACAGCGGATAGTAAGCGAGAATGGAGGAAGCCTTTGAGTCCGGTTCCTAGCTCGTCCAGGTCCAGCCGGGCCGCGAGCGAGAGAGGCCCCTCTCTCGTACAACAACATCTGGGACCAGATGTTGTGGTACAAAATGTGTCTTTAGCGGAGCATACGTCCGTCGCTCGGGACGCTCCGTTGTATAAGCAGTCCGCAGAGACTGTTAAGGCTTCCTCTTCTCGTCAGCGCACACGACCGCACCTTGGCTGCGTGACCGCCGATATATTACCAGCTTCGCCGATCAGGGATTCTTCGGCGACCAGGTCACACCATCCGGCAGCCAGGGATTCGAGACCGATGGACTCCGGACGTTCGCATAGGAAAAGTATGCGGGAGCCATCTGATGCGGAGCTGCCCTCGGCGAAGCAGCGAAAGACTGCGCCTCCGCAGGTCTCGACGCCGGACATTCTTGTGCAGATAGCACAGCTTATCGCAGCATCCCAGCAGCCGACAGAAACGGTGTCGGATCGTGAATTATCCGACGGCGCTGGGTCGGTACGCTCCGCCGATGCATCGGGGGCGGACGACCGGGAACATCATGAGGTCCGACCGGATGGTGAAAGGGATACGGAGGACTTGGAGCTATCCCTTTCGGAACAACATAAAGCTGCCGTGGACTTCATCCGGCACTTTCTCCCTCAAGTTGTTCCGTCGGGCCAGACTGCTGCGCTTCCGGGCAAGAGAATTATAGCGTCATTGGACTCTGAATTTTTTGAGCGGTTCAGGGACATCGCTCCCGAGTTTCCGTCGCAGTCCAATAATGTTGCAAGAACATTTGAATTATTGAACGACGCTATATTTAAACTTGCTTCCAGGACGGGGAAAGCAGGTTTCTTGTCCGCTAATACTCTCAACCTGCCTTTCATTAATGCAAGGAATAAATTCGATACGGCAGGACAGGGTATACCGAGAGTTCCTCTGCGTATGGACGACGAGGCGGAAGACTTAGAGCTATCATTACCGTCGTCAGCTTCTATTCCAACCGCGGTGTTGGAAACAGCTATTGCGTCTAACAGAGCCAATTTAGATGCCTTATCTTACGCAGATCACCTTACTAAGGCGTTATCACTGCGCCTTCAGGGGAAAGAGTTTCAGGATATACAATCCTCTTTAAGACTTCTTTCAAGGGCAGTAGCTTATTCCACGTGTAACTCCGCCCTTTCAGTGGCAAATCTGGAGTTGGTTAGACGTGACGCAGCCCTAGCTACATCCACACTAGTGGATTCTAAGGTGAAGAACTCTCTTAGAGTCGCTTCGGTCTCAGGAGAACTTCTCTTTGACGGCAAGCTTTCCGCTATTTATGATAAAATTACAAAGAAAGCTAAGGATTCTCTGTTGTTCAAATCTGCTCCTAAGAAGTCGGATACAGCAGACACGAATAAGACAGGCACTTCTGGGTCTAATGCGCCCAAGAGAGGTTCCTATAGAGGTTCCGGTGCGTCCTCTTGGTCTTATTCGAGAGACCGTCAGGATAGCGACTCTCGTTCGGGACGTCCTTCAGGCCGGGACAATCGGTCGGACGCCCCGAGGTCGATGGGGCGAGGTGCGGGTCGTGGAAGACGTGGTTTCTCCTACCGCAGGCCTCGCAGGTCCAGGAGGTGATGGCTTAAACCTCTATCGCGTTCCGGTTGGCGGAAGGTTGTCGAGCTTTTCACAAGAATGGGCGTCGATTACGGACGACCCTTGGGTGAGAGGAGTGACTTCGGAAGGTCTAAAGATATCCTTCAAACGAAAGCCTCCATTAACTCGAAGTCCAAAGTGGACTCATCTTCCGTCAAATCCGCAGAAAAGAGACGCTCTGTTATCAGAGGTGCAGTCTCTTTTAATGAAGAACGCGGTAGAGGTCGTAGAAAACCAGGAATCTCCGGGATTCTACAGCCATCTGTTTCTGGTTCCGAAACCAGACGGCTCGTTCCGTCCAGTCATAGATTTGAGCTGGATAAACAAGCTGATCATCGCTCCGAAGTTTTATATGGAGACGATTCGATCGGTCAGAGCGAGTATTCGGGTGAACGATTATGCAACGAGCATAGATCTCAAAGATGCGTACTTTCACGTCATGGTACATCCGACATTCCGAAAGTATCTACGCTTCGCAGTCCTAGGAGTGGTGTATCAATTCCGGGCGATGTGCTTCGGATTGAATCTAGCACCCTGGGCTTTCACTCGGGTAATGAACTCGGTAATGATCTACTTCCGAGCTCATTCGTCTGCGGTAACGTCGGCCTACCTGGACGACATTCTTCAGAGGTACGGCAACGAGTTAACGCTTCAGAACGATGTTCAGAATCTTCTTCTATTGCTCCGACGTCTCGGTTTTATAGTAAACGAGGAGAAGTCGGATCTGGTGCCGTCCAAGTCATTCACTCATCTGGGAATGAGCTTCGAGACGCACAACAATCTCGTTCGTCTGCCGTTAACCAGAGCGAAATTAGTCAGTTGTTACGCTCGCTATTGTCTGCACGCAGACAAAGTCACGGCGAGAGAATTTATGAGACTGATAGGTCTGTGCGGAGCCGCCGCGGATCTCGTTCCGATGGGGCGGTTACGCACACGTCCTCTTCAAATTTTCCTGACTCAGAATTGGAGTGTGAAAATTCATTCGCTCGATGTAGATGTTCTCTTGTCAGATCAAGTGAAACAAGAGATTCAGACTTGGGCAAACATTCAGTGGTTAACTCAAGGAGTTCCGCTGCAGTTGCCGGATCCGAGTTTTACCGTTATGATGGATGCCAGTCAAACAGGTTGGGGTGCATCATTAATCCCAACGGATTCGAGATGCCAGGGTCTTTGGGATCCGCAATTCCTGTGCAAGCACATAAACATCAAAGAAATGATGTCAATTTGGCTTTCGTTACGTCACTGGATGGACATTATTCACGATGCTCATGTCCAAATCCTATCCGACAATACGACAGTAGTGGCGTATATACGGAATCAGGGAGGCACTCATTCAGTTCCGTTGTTCAATCTAACGGAAAGAATCCTTCTGTTTGCGCTAGAACATCACGTTCTTCTTTCGGTCCGTCACATACCGGGTCATCTGAATGTGCTAGCAGACTCCCTTTCACGAAAGGGTCGCTTGTTGCCGTCGGAGTGGACTCTCAACAAACAAGTATTCAATCAGATTTGCTACCAATGGGAACGGCCAATGATAGACTTATTTGCGACACATCTCAACAATCAGTTGCAGACGTATGTGTCTCCGTGTCCGGATCCAAGAGCATTTGCAGTAGACACTCTGTCGATCCCTTGGGACGGAATGATAGGATATGCGTATCCTCCAGCGCCGTTAATTCAACAAGTATTGCTAAAGATAAAACAATCTCAATGCAAGATTCTGTTGGTAGCATCTCTGTCGCCACAGAGACCGTGGATAAATCTACTCAGCTGTCTGTTGTGGGACCTACCGCGGAAGCTTCCTCCACGGGAGGATCTTCTTTCGCAGGGGAAATCGCGCCAACTCCATCACAACCCGCAAGGTCTCAACCTTCACGTTTTTCTGTTGTGCGGTCCTTCTTGCATGGCAAGCACTTTACAGGACGAGCAGTGGACGCGATTTCTAACTGTAGGGGGACCTCCTCTTCGCTAAACTATGCGGCTAAGTGGAAGGTTTTTCGTCCTTGGTGTAGGGATCATTCGGTAGATATATTCGATCCCTCTATACCAGACATTGCAAACTTTCTAGTATACTTGTTTGATGAAATCAAACTGCAGCCTGTTACTATAAAGGGTTATAGATCTATGTTATCTGATACCTATGCACATCATGATAGTTTACAAATTGGATCTAATGTCTCTTTATCGAAGTTGGTTAGAAACTTTTCGATAAATAGACCCAGAACTCTTAGATTAATTCCTAAGTGGAATTTAGCTTGGGTTCTTCTTAAATTGAAGGAAAAGCCATTTGAACCTCTTGGGACAGTAGATTTCAAATTCTTATCTTATAAGACAGCTTTTCTCTTAGCTTTCTCTTCTGCTAGAAGAGTCAGTGAGCTTCATGCACTATCGATGGATGATTCTCATTATCGTAGTGTTGGGAACACTATCACCTTCACTACTAATGTGGGTTTTTTAGCTAAGAATCAGGCTCCTAATAAATATCCGGAACCTATTGTTATTAAGGCTCTTCCGTCTTCAGACGGGCGTAGGCCTTTACTCTGTCCTGTTAGAGCGTTACGTATCTATAAACAGAGACCTCAGTTTATCAGAAAGGGATGGAAACGTTTCTTTCTGTCTTTGATGCCTAATAGAAAGGACATTTCAGTCCATTCTATTGCTAGATGGATTCAGTTAACTATCCGTACTGCTTTTGAAGATTTATCTTCTCAGCAGTCTGTGCTTAAGTTTTCTGCTCATGAAGTAAGAGCTCTTTCTACTTCCTGGGCTTATGCTAATAGTGTTGCTATTACAGATTTAATGAAGGCTGCTTATTGGTCTCAGCCATCCACATTTACGAATTTTTATCTCAGAAATATTGAGTCCATTTCTGGAGACCTGCATTGTTTAGGTCCGTTATTTGTTGCTCAGAATGTCGTCCACTAAACAGTTGCAACTATAGTTATGCAGGCTTTCTGTTCCGGCAGTGACTCCGTCCGGCTGCCCTCTTCGCTCTGGGCTATTTGACCCAGGGCAAGGGGAAGGGGGGGGGGGGGGGGTGTTCCCTTAGGTCACCTGCTTTATAGTGAAAAGCAGGGGAATGCCTCCTCCAAGTCAGTATTTCTGAGTCGCTTCCGGGATGGTTTTAAAGTGTAATATTAATGTTAAAATTCATTCATGTCATATTTTTAAAGTGTAGCTCGGTGTGAAGCATTTGTATATGTCAAGTGTCAAACGGGCTTTAATATACAATACTCGGACACTTTTAAATGACTATAAAGAGTCTCAATTCTCTGGACTACTTTATTTATTGGCTTGCTTTAAAAATAATTAGTATAAGGGTTATACTGGATGTTAATAGAGAACATGAATGTTATTGTGCTCAATTATTAAGGGTAGTGTATCTTTCTAATTTAATATTAAATAAGAAAGATACATGTAAAGCCTAATACTCCTTTTCTCCTTAAGGGGTTACCTCTTTACTATATAGTTGAGCTTATTGGATTTTCCTCTATGTCCTAGGCCCTCCAGCCTGTTTACTATTCAGCTAAGTCTGGGTCATTGGTACAGTATAAAAATGTTAAAAAATTTATAGTAATTTATATATTTTTTATACTTACCAATGACCCAGACGGGGATGGCCCTCCCTGGAGTTGGGAACTCTTGCCTCCCCGCTGAGTACATAGCGCTGACCAGGCACTGCCAGTAAGAATGATAATTGGCGCCAATTTCGGGACGTCTGCGTCACTGCGCATGCGCAGTAGAGGCGTAGTATGGAGGTCCTTTAGGACATGATTTCTTTTTGTTTTGGATGCAAATTTTGGGGATTGGGGGGCAAAATTTGTGTTTGGCCCTGGTTTTGTTAGAGTTAGCACCAGCTAAGTCTGGGTCATTGGTAAGTATAAAAAATATATAAATTACTATAAATTTTTTAACTTTTCTAGTGTGCAAGAATCTCTTGAACTGGTTGAGTGCAAGAAGCCAGTATCAGGGTAAAAAATGAGGGAACCAGAGCAAAAGCCAGCGTTTTCCTTGCTCATGTTTCATATTCAGTCAAACCCAAATAACATTTTGATTATATTAATTTGTTCTAATAACATTTTGATTATATTAATTTGTTCTATTACAAATTACTGCCTGTAGACACTCTCCAATAATTTGTAATAGAACAAATTTTGGTAACAAATTCAGACCACCAAAAATAATCTATCCCTCAACCAGTTAATACATGACGTCACTTCATTCAAAATTTTTAGAATCATGCAAACCACAATGAGACTGACGATATGTTTGAAATATTTTTATGCTGTCATTACTGTGATTCATCTTCATTTTCTTTTCTTTTGCTTTAGTGTTTTGCATGGTGTTTGTGCAGTGAATCATTCAATTCCCTGCAGCATGGAATGTATGTTGAGGAAAACTAGACACAATCTTTGTCCCAGCACTATCGGTTTTTTAGTGAATTGACTTGTGATTACCAGAACCACTGAAGTAGTCTGTCAGGCACATGTGCTTTCGTTTCTTATGACGCCATGTCACATGTCACTGCAATAATGATAGAAGATCTTTTATTGTCGAAGTTTATCTCCACTGATATTTCTCTTTGCAGTTGCATTTTTGGTAAATGATAGATAAAAATCTGTATCACGTGTGTGTCATGTATTTATTATGTGCATGTTTGAAACGCTCTGAATTGAATTGGACTAATTAAGGAAATATACACAAGAATGGAAAAGTGATAAGTTGCTTATAAATCTACCACAGAAACACAGCATATTTTTTGGAGCAGTACCAACCTTTTACGAGGGATTTCAGGTTTGAAATCCAGTGAATGTCAACTGAAAACCACAATTGCCATCGTTGCAAAAGCACATATGTGTAAAAACTGAACTCTGGCAAAGTTAAACTGTAAACCAAGAAATTACTATTCTTAAAATGTATGAGAATCATTTTTTTATTGAAACTATCATGCACATAGACAACTAAAAAATAAACAAAACAATTCCCCTCTCCACCCCCCACCAAAAAATATGCTGCAGATTTGAAAATCTTGAATGAACACTTCATCTGAACAACATCAATGGCTTAAGCATCCCAGATAACTGTGCTATCCATCAAATAAACTCTACCTAACACGAACTGCCGACGACACATGCAAACTATATTCTCTAAAAAGTTTCATTTCTTGCCTCAAAAACATAGTTCATGACCCTTTATTGGAACAAGCTCAGTGAGCTCTGTCGAACAAGACTTGATTGGTTAAATTCCTAGTTGCCTCATGGAAAAAACTTCCAGATTGAAATTTTTGTATTTTGACATAGGTGTGCAGAGGGTTAAATTTCAATGCTCAAACCATTGAGCCACTTGACCCTCCAAAACTAAAAATTGCAGGAGTGATGATTCGAAAGAGCGATAGCGCACCTCAAAATCAAAAGACTGCTCTCCAACATACTAACTCTGTATGGAGTGGGTAGTAGTTGAAGGCAAGTGTACATTCGACATGTAGTATGCCTTAGTACACACTGCCGCTGTGCCCCCACTAGGGCAACTAAATACCAGTATTATCGATGATAAAAAAAAAATACCACAGAATACTGGTATATCGAAAGACTTTTCAGGTATTTGAACATACATACCACAATCGGGACTTGAGCCATAAGAGACGGAATGATTCAGCAGGCCTTGATGATGCAGTTCGAATAACCCTTTACCCAATGCAGACAATATCAAAATTTATTATTTTAAATATAAGTTTATCGAATTTTTCAAAACATTTCAACAAAACAATATGATGTGACACCTAATTGGCACTGAGGGGTCAGGTGATATATATCTTCGTATAAACATTATTCTCCCTTGTTTAACTTAGGGGATGATCAAAAAATGTTTTCACACTCATTTCCGGGCAATAACTTTTGTACTGTTGGTTGCATGATGCTGATACTTCACACATAGGGTGCCCATAATCGGACAATGTTTTGCATTGATTTTGGGATCTGTAGGTCAAAGGTCAAGGTCACTGTTGCTATAAATAGGTTTTTGGTTTCTGTGCAATAACTTTAGTTTCCTTTTGCATACAATGCTATGACTTCATATTTTGATTGCATATGAAGTATTGATGGTTGGGATTGCATTTGGGATCAATGGGTCAAATGTCAAAGTCACTTTTACAATAAATAGATTTTTGTTTTCCATACAATAACTTTAGTTTCCTTCTACGTACAATGCTCTAACTTCACATATGGATTACCAATGAGGTAATGTTTTGTTATGCTTGTTTTTTTGTGATGCACTATTGGTGTCTAGATGAAGCTTCCTTTCGATTTTGGCTATCCAATTCTCGCTCCAGTCAGAAAGGTCATAGAATTCAACCTTTGATCTTAGCTCTCTATATATTAGAGGCAGCACCTTGATTCAGTAACAAGATACGGTCATCTGAATACTCATTATTACATTATGAGCCACACACTATATTTTTATACAGTACCAATGATCCAGACTTAGCTGGTGCTAACTCTAAAATATTTAGGGCCAAACGCAAATTTTACCCCCCAATCCCCAAAATTTGCATCTAAAATCGAAAATTACATATCCTATATGGTCCTCCATACTTTTACTCCACTGCGCATGCGCAGTGTCAAGGAGGTCTCGAAATTGCCGCCAAAAGTCATTCTTTGTTTGGCCCTCAATCAGTTACAACTGACTGATATTTGTGCTTGTAAATCTCAGTTTAAATGATGCCAGACGCATAATTATGAGAGAATTGGTGGATATAGGAGGTGGAGAGGAAAAAACAGTGGAAACAAATGTTCAGGGCTGTAACTTATAATTATTTTACGAAATTATTTATGTTACCTATTTTCGAGGCATGACCTTGTTGTGGCCATTCTTCCGTTTTGCATCAGATAGTGTTTAAATTGGTAACTGATTTCGGGCTATGTTTGTTTCAGTGCTTGGAGTCATGTTTCCGGTTTGTTGACACTTTTGCTTATGTTGACAACTGTTACTTCTGACAGTGATTACTTGTCTTCTGCATAATTTAGTTCATAGCAAGATACATTAATATTGTCCGTAAGTGTTATATTAATTTTTCAAAATCATTAAAAAATTTTGTCCACACTTAGGCTTTTTTGGGATCCTTGGGCTCAAGGTTCCCATTGGGAACTTGGGCTCTTCTGAAAATTTTTACAAAAATTTTTTTTTTGAAAATTATTTTCTGTTGAAATGTTATAATGAATTATAATAAATATGTATATTTATTTCAAGGGTTAGTGCAGTAATATGATGGTGAATATTTTTTTCTGGTTGGAAAAAATATTCTTCATTCGTAATGCGAGGATATCTTCCTCTAATTCACAAGTTCATTGTGTTTCTTATAGTCAGTGTAGTCGCATTAATTCTTGCTCTGTGTGTGTTGATTGATATGACATCTTTGGAGACGGGTGTTACGGTATTTTATTAGCGGTGAGGGGTCCATTACGGTCCTCTCTCCGTAGGGTCAGTACATACTATCAGTTTCTTTTTCAGAATTCAGAGTGATGTTTCCGTGATGTCTTCAATAAGTGTGTCTCCGTCGTTGCAATAGTAGGGCTAGCGGGAAGTGCTCAAGGTATTACGACAATTGCTGGGAGTTAGCTAGTTCTATCAAAGGCATTGTTGCCCGCTAGTCCGCCCGGTGTCGCGTCCATTCACCAGGAAAGAATGGTACAGCACCCGGGTTAGTCCGTTGCGGTCCAGGGAAGCAGATTGGGTGAGGCGAGCACTATAAAACGTCAGATGTGCACACCCAGCAACGACGGATCCGAGGATAGTACGCAGGAAGCCTGTTCGTCCGGTAGCTAGCTCGTCCAGGTCCCCCGGACCGCGAGCGAGAGAGGCCCCCTCTCTCTGGCATCAACATCTGCGCCGCGATGTTGTTGTATGTTGTTCGCTTCGTCGGAGCTTACGTCCACTCCTCCTGCTCGGGACGCTCCGTCGCATGACAGTCCGACGCGGCTGCTATATTGGCTTCCTCATCCTCGTCAACACACATGACCGCACCTTGGCTATGTGACCACAGATTTCCAGGGAACGTTCGCATATTATATAAATGCAGGACTGAACGTCCCTGATGCTACTGCTTCGCCGACCAAGGAATACACGTCGACCAGGTCACTCCATCTGCTAGCCAAGGATACGAGACTTTTCCAGTCGGGACATTCGCATATTATATAAATGCAGGAATGAACGTCCCAGGAGCTTCCAGCGGATATTTCACGTTGGACCGCAGCTCCACAGGTTTCATAGGGTAACATGAACTAGGTATTGTTACCGTGAAGTCTTTGTAAGTGTGCTTCCGTTGTCACAGTCAAATGAAGAGCTAGCGGTAAAGTGCTCATACAGATACGTCAATTGCCTAAGAGGTCCAAGTAGGATCGACGGCATTGGCGTCTGCTAGCTCACCCGGTGTCGCGACCATTCACCGAATGGCTCAGCACCCGGGGTTCGTCCGTTGCGGTCCAGGAAGGAGATTTGGGTGATGCGAGCACTGTAAAATACAATGTGCACACCCAGTGACGACGGATATGAGGATGGTATGGAGGAAGCCTATTAGTCCAGTTCTTAGCTCGTCCAGGTCCATCGGGCTTCGAGCGAGAGAGGTTCCTCTCTCGTATTACAACATCTGGGCCCAGATGTTGTGGTACAAAATGTTTCTCAGTCGGAGCATATGTCCACCGTTCGGGGCGCTCCGTTATATAGACAGTCCGGAGAGACTGCTCTTCCGGCTTCCTCATCCTCACGGCTCCTCACGGCAGCACTCGCGACCGCACCTTGGCTACGTGACCTGTGATATTCAACCAACAACGCCGACTAGGGATTATATGGCGACCAGGTCACGCCATCCGGTAGCCAAGGATACGAGGCCTTCATACTCCAGACGTTCACATATTAGATGTATGCAAGAGTGAACGTCCAAGGAGCTTCCAGCGGCTAAATCCTATAAGACCGCAACTCCACAGGCCTCTGTTATGGACATGCTATCGCTGATAGCACAATTATCGCAGCATCCCAACAACCGACAGTAACTCTGTCGGATCAGGAATTATCCGAGGAAATTGGGTTGGTACGTTCCGCTGCAGGTTCAGACACGGACGACCAAGAATTACAAGTGGTCCGACAGGATGGCGAAAGGGATACGGATGACTTGTATTTTCCCTTTTCGGAACAACATAATTGCCGTAGAGTGCATCCGGCATTGTCATCTGACGTTGTTCCTCCATACCAAAATGCTGCGTTGCCAGATAAGAGACTGATAGCGCCACTGGACACAGTTTAGGGACATCATCCCTCAGTTTCCGACATAGTCCAGATATGTCTCATGGACATTTGATCTGTTGAATGACGCTATATTATTTAATTTGCTACCTAATGGGCAGGTCAGGTTTCTTATCGGCAATATGCTCTACATCTGCCTTTCATCAATTCAATGAATATTTTGAAACGGCAGGACAGAGCATTCTGAGAGTTCTCTGCATCTAAACGACCAGGTTAGGACCTAGTATTGTTTTTTACTGTCATCTATTTTAATTCCAACCCGATGTTGGAAATAACAATATTAGCTTAGACGCATCATCGTATGCAGATCATCTTACCAGAACGTTATCATTACGTCGCAAGCAAAAAGAATTCTAGGATGCTCAATCTCCTTAAGAGTTCTTTCAAGGGCCTCACGTAAAACTCCGTCCTTTAGTGGCAATATGGAGTTGGTTAGATGTGACGCGGCCCTGGCTACATCCACGCGTGTAGATAGTAAGGTGAAAAACTCTCTCAGAGTCGCTCCGGTCTCTGGAGAGTTTTCTTCGACGGCAAGCTTTCCGCAGTCTTTGATCAGTTAACTAAGAAAGCTTTAGACTCTCTGCTATTAAAATTTGCTTCCATATAGTCGGATTCAGCAGAGAAGAGTAGGACAGGCACTTCTGGGACGAATACGTCCAAGGGAAGTTCCTATAAAGGTTCCTATGCGTCCTGTAGGTCTTATTCTAGAGACCCTCAGGGTAGCGACTCATATACGGGCCGTAATTACGGTCAAACGTCCCTAGGACAACGGGGTGAGGTGCCGACCGTGGAGGACATGGTTTCTCCTTCTGCAAGCCTCGCAGAACCAGGAGGTAATGGTTTTAACCTGTATCGTGTACTCGTAAGCGGTAGACTGTCGAGTTTCTCAATTATTTGGAAATAGATTACGGACGTCCCTTGGATTCAAGGGGTGATTTTGAAAGGACTAATTGTTCCTCAAACGAAATCCTCTGTCAACTCGGAGTCCAAGATGGACTCAGCTTCTGCCAAGTCAGTAGGATAGAGGCTTGCTTCCATCAGAAGTCTAGTCTCTTCTGGAATGATTGCGATGGAGATCATAGAAATCCAGGAATTTCCAGGTTTCTACAACCATCCTTTTCTGGTTCCAAAAACCAGACGGCTCGTTCCGTTCACTCATTATTCGGAACTGGATAAACAAGCTGATCGTGGCTCCAAGTTTATATATGGAGTCTACCCGATTGGTCAGAGCGAGTATTCGGGTTTACGATTATGCTACATGCATAGATCTCAAGATGCATACTTTCACACCATGGTATATCAGGCGTCAGAAAGTATCTTCGCTTCCTTATCATAGGAGTCGTATATCAGTTCTGAGCAATATGCTTCGGTCTGAATCTAGCCCCCTGGGCCTGGGCCTTCACTCGAATAACGGACTTGGTAATGACTCATTTCCGAACTTATTCGTCTGTGATAACGTCGACCTACCTGGACGACATTCATACAGGTACGGCAATGAGTTAACGCTTCAGAACTATGTGCAGAATCTGCTTCTATTGCTCCGACGTCTCGGTTTCTGAAGTAAACGAGGAGAAGTAGGATCTGGTATCATCCAAGTCATTCACCCACTGGGGGATGAGCTTCGTAACGCACAACTTTTTCGTTCGTCTGCCGTTACCCAGAACGAAATTATTCAGTTGTTATGCTCACTATTGTCTTCGCTCAGACAAAGTCTCAGCGAGAGATCTTATGAGTCTGATACGTTTAGGCGGGACTGCTGCGATTTTATTCCAATGGGGCAGTTATGCATTGGTTCTCTCCAAATTTCTTTAATTCTGTATTGGAGGGTGAAGATTCTTTCGCTCGATACGGACATCGTCTTGTCAATCAAGTGAATGAGAGATTCAGACTTGGGCAAGTTTTCTGGGCTTAACTCAGGTAGTTCCTCTGCAACTGCCGGATCTGAGTATTACAGTCTTGACGGATGCCAGTAAACAGGTTGGGTCATTTTCATTGAGCCCAATGGATTGAAGTGCCAGGGTCTTTTGATTCCGTAGTTCCTTATCAAGCACTCAGACATCAAGTATGATGTCATTTTGGCTTGCGCTACGTTATTGGATAATGTAATTCAGAATGTTCATATGCTAATTCTGTCCGACAACTCGACGGTATTAGCATATTTTTGGAATTATGGAGGCACTCATTCCATCCTGTTATTCATGTTAACGGAATGAATCTTTCGGTTGCTACTAGAACATCAAGTTCTCCTATAAGTCCGTCATCTTCCGGGTCATCCGAACGTATTAGCGGACTCCCTGCGTGGAGGGGCCATTTGTTGCCAGAATCGGCTTTCAACAAACGAGTTTTCAATCAGATTGCTGCCAAGGCGAGCAGCCAATGATTGACTTATTCGCGACGCTTCTCAACAATCAGTTGCAGACGTATGTGTCATTAGGTTTGGATCTTCAAGCGTTTGCAATAAACGCTTTATCGATCTTGTTAGACGGAATAATAAGATATGCATATCTTTCAGCACTGTTGATTCAGCAGATTTTGCTCTAGTGTAATTATTCAATGCAAATTCTGTTGGTAGCTTCTCTAGCTCCACAAAGACTGTGGACTAATTTACTCAGGCATCTGTTGTGGGACATGCCATGGAAGCTTCCTCCACATTTCTGTCCATTCTATGGTCAGATGGATTCACTCTACAGTCAATTCTGCTTATGATTATATCTTTATTCAGCAGTCTGTGTTTTAGTTTAAGCTCATGAAGTAAGAGTTCTTCTACTTTATGGGCTTAAGCTATTAATATTGTTATTACAGATTTAATGAGGGCTGCATATTAGTGTTAGCCCTCCATTTTCACGATTTTGTATCTGAGAATATTGAGTCCTTTTTTGTAGATCTACATTGTTTAGGTCCGCTATTTTTTACTCAGAATGTCGTCTACTAAACAGTGGCAACTATGTGTGTATAGGCTTTCGGTTCCGGCAGTGACTCTGTCCTGCTGCCCTCTTTGCTCTGGAGTATTTGATCCAGGGCAAGGGAAAGGGTGGGGGTGTTCCCTTAGGTCCCTGCTTTATAGTGTAAAGCAAGGGAATGCCTCCCTTGGACTTAGTATTTCCGTGTCAGTTCCGATATGTTTTTAGGGTTAAGCCAATGTTTACTCTTCTGCGTAATATTTTTTAAGTGTTGATTGGTGTGAAGCATTAGTATATATCACGTGATAAATTGAGCGTTAATATACAATCCTCAAACACTTTTAAATGAGTGTATAGAGTCTCATTTCTCTAGACTCACGTATTTATTGGCTTGCCTTAAAAAATATTACTATAAAGGGTTATACTAGATGTTTATAGAGATCATTGATGTTATTGTGCTCAAGTACAGAATAGTATTGTGTCTTTCTTTTTGTTACAAATAAGAAATATACATGTAAGACTATCTCTCCTTTTCTCCTTAAGGGGATAGGTCTGTTATAGCTAATTGAGTCTATTGGTTTTTCCTTATGTCCTAGGCCCTCCAACCTTTTTACTATTCAGCTAAGTCTGGGTCATTGGTACAGTATAAAAATGTTAAAAAATTTATAGTAATTTATATATTTTTTATACTTACCAATGACCCAGACGGGGAGTTGGGAACTCATTCCTCCCCGCTGAGTACATAACGCTTACCAGGCACTGGTTGTAAGAATGACTTTTGGCTGCAATTTCGAGACCTCCTTGATACTGTGCATGCGCAGTGGAGTAAGTGTATGGAGGACCATATAGGACATGTAATTTTTGGCTTTAGATGCAAATTTTGGGGATTGCGAAGTAAAATTTGCGTTTGGCCCTAAATATTTTAGAGTTAGCACCAGTAAGTGTAAAAAATATATAAGTGGCTGGTAAGTATAAAAAATATATAAATTACTATAAATTTTTTAACTTTTCAGTTAAGTTTAACCCTTAAAGCCCTATTTCCAACTTTGACAACCTCAGAACAGTTGTTCTTAAATGCCATCAACATGAGGTCCTGCAGGCAGTAGACAAATTACCTAGGCAGTGGCAGTGGTTTCTAGTAAAGCCTTGGCTGCCTTAAGACTAGAAAGAACTTCTGTGCCACTGGACATGTATGAGACTGGTTAGGTGTGAATTCAGGACAATTGTCTATCCTTTAAGGGTTAAGGTAACTGAACACCTGATATCTAAATCACAGATGAAGCACAGGTGTTATCTTTGTGTTTCTCGATTTTCATGCACATGTAAGGACCTTATGAAGATAAAAAACTAATATTGCCTGTCATTTAAAAACATAAGAAGCCTGAATAATTTTATTTATTATATGCTAAACGATAGATTATCAAAAAAATTGTGGAAAGATAGAAATCATGTCCCCCACAGTGAAGATATAGAAATTTTCACTTTCATAGTATCAATCAAAATGGCAGCTTTCAAAGCATCACTTCAAGGTGAATACGAGTCAAGTAATCCCTGGAAATGATCAATTTGTTCTAAAAACATATAATGAAAAGAAAACCTAGTGTTTTTGAGTGGATACCGATCATTTCCAGCAATAATTCAACACGTCTTCACCTTGAATTGATGCATAAAACCTGCCAGCTGAATCAGATCGCAAGATGTTACCTGTTCCAAGTATTGCTCAAATCACTTCCGCATATCAATGTGCTATTTACTTTCATGCATCAATTCAAGGTTGAAACAAGTGGAATTATCGATAGGAATGATCAGATTCTTATAAAAAGCGTATAATAAAAAGAAAATCTAGTGTTTTTGAGTGGATACTGAAAATTATCTCACTCATGACCGAGACAAATTGTTATTTTCGCTCGCGCTGTATCATCCTTAGTGGAGTGTGATTTTTTTCAAATCAAGCCCATGGGTTTATATTTGAGCTCCCTATGGAAACCGAATTTTAACTCAGTCCAATACAAGGAAAAAAGTTTTTGAAATCTTCTGCTTCAGATTCACTGGTCAGAATCATTTCTTCATTTGTATAGAGCATCCTTAGTGAGGTCAGTTGGGTCAGGTTCAAGTTTGTTCAAATCAAGTCCCTAGGGTCAAATTTGCGCTCTCTTTGGGAACTCAAACTTTTAATTTAGTACATCAGATCTACCAGACAGAATCTTTTAATACTGGAAGTGCAGCATATTTAGAATGTTCAGATTCCAGTTTGTTCAGATCAGGTCCTTAGGGTCATATTTGGGCTCCCTATGGGAGCCCAAATTTTAACTTAGTGGAATATGAGGAAAATTCTTTAAAATCCTCTTTTTCAGATCCATCAGTCACAATCTCTTGATATTTGGTTTGCAATATCCTTTGTGGGTCAAATTCCAGTTTGTTCAAATCAAGTCCTTGGATTCATATTTGAGCTCCCAATGGCAACCTAAATTTTCACTTAGTGCAATACAGGGAAATTCCTTTAAAAATATTCTTCTTCAGATCCACTGGTCATTCTCTTTTGATTTTTAGCTCAACTTTGACGAAGTCAAATTTGAGCTATTGTCATGGCCCGTCGTCCGTCTGTCCGTACGTCAACAATTGGCTATGGCTCGGGCTAGAGGTCGTATTTATGAACCGATCTTTATGAAACTTCTTGTGTACCTTTGTTATGACCCTGGGACGGGAACGAGTGTTTTTAGGTGTGGTCCGAAATTCAAGATGGCTGCCAGTGGCCATTTTGTACCGATGATGCAAAAATCAGTTTTTTGTACAGAACTTCTGTATGAAAGTTCTGATTTGAATAAAGATTTGTATAAATGTTTAGTACCATGGGATACATCACATATAATACGGGTTTTTTTCTCGTGCGTAAATTATGCAAATTAGACTGACTTTGATTTATTTAGTGTTACTTTCAGAGCTTTAAGTGCCAAGCTGCTATGGCTCGGGCTAGAGGCCGTATTTATGAACCGATCTTTACGAAACTTCTTGGGTACCTTTGTTATGACCGTGGGACGAGAACGAGTGTTTTTGGGTGCGGTCCAAAATTCAAGATGGCTGCCAGCCGCCATTTTGTACCGACGATGCAGAAATCTGTTTTTTGTACAGAACTTCCATATGAAAACTCTGATTTGAATAATTTTTTGTATGAATGTTTAGTACCATGGGATACATCACATATAATACGGGTTTTTTTCTCGTACGTAAATTGTGCAAATTAGACTAATTTTGATGTTTTTTGGAGTTACTTTCAACACTGTAAGTGCAAATGCCAATACGGCTCGGGCTAGAGGCCATATTTATGAACCGATCTTTACGAAACTTCTTGGGTACCTTTGGTATCACCGTGGGACGAGAACGAGTGTTTTGGGGTCCGGTCTGAAATTCAAGATGGCCGATGGCAGCCATTTTGTACAAAATTAGGTGCAATCAGATTTTTGCACAGAACTTCCATATGAAAGCCCTGATTTGAATAATTTTTTTGTGTGAATGTTTAGTACCATGGGATGCATCACATATAATACAGGTTTTTTTCTCGTGCAGAAATTATGCAAATTAGATGAACTTTGATTTTTTCAGTGCGACTTACACACAGTAAGTACACATGTCAATACAGCTCAGACTAGAGTCTGTATTTATGAACTGATCTTCACGAAATGTCTTGGGTACCTTTGTTATCACCTTGGGACGAGAACGAGTGTTTCTGGGTGCGGTCCAAAATTCAAGATGGCTGCCAGTGGCCATTTTGTACCGAAATTAGGTCTAATCAGTTTTTTGTACACAACTTCTATACAGCTCAGACTAGAGGCCATATTTATGAACCAATCTTTACGAAACTTCTTGGGTACCTTTGTTATCACCGTGGGATGAGAGCGAGTGTTTTTGGGTGTGGTCCAAAATTCAAGATGGCCACCAGCAGCCATTTTGTACCAAAATTAGTGCAGTCAGTCTTTTGTACAGAACTTCTGTATGAAAGTTCTGATTTGAATAAATTTGTGTATGAATGTTTAGTAACATGGAATACATCACATATTGTAAGGGGTTTTTTTTCGTGCTGAAATTATGCAAATTAGATGAACTTTGATTTATTCAGTGCTACTTACACAATGTGAGCACACATGTCAATACGGCTCAGGGTAGAGGCTGTATTTATGAACCGATCTTCACAAAACTTCTTGGGTACCTTTGTTATCACCTTGCGACGAGAATGAGTGTTTCTGGGTACGGTCCAAAATTCAAGATGGCTGCCAGTGGCCATTTTGTACCAAAATTAGGTCCAATCAGTTTTTTGTCACAAGTTCTATACAGCTCGTATTTATGAACTGATCTTCACAAAACTTCTTGGGTACCTTTGTTTTCACCTTGGGACAGGAACGAGTGTGTTTTGGGGTGCCTTTGTTATCACTGTGCTATGAGAACAAATATTTTGGGGTTCAGTCAGACCCACTCTGGGACTCACAGGTTTCTTTTCTAGTTTAGCATCTGACTGTCACCCACCTTTACAATACTTTACCTATACATTTGTTACAGGCAACGGTCAGTATTTATGTACAGACCATTAAAATACTTTATATATACCTTTGTTATCAGGTCATTACCTAGATGTTTGTCATTGCTGTGTCACCTTCTATACATGTGCATGTGTTTGTCTTGACAAGTTGAGCTACAGTGTCATTGACACTTTCATTTTCATTTTCTGTCTCAAAAACATAGGTTTTGATCCATCATTGGAATGAGCTCGTTCCAAAGAGGGGTCATAACCTATGTTTTTGAGACAAAAAATGAAAATTAATTGGTAATTTTTGTGAATAGCGCTGGCCGGTTTTGGCTGTTACGTTGGGTAAAGGGTTAAGAAAGTAATAATGGGGGATGAAGGGACTATTTCATCCATTCTCATCAACAAGTTATAATAGATAACATTCCAAATATGACTTTCCAGGTATGACCATGAATAAATATAACTGTTGATGGTTCAGGAAATTTGTCTCCAATGTGATAGGAGTTAACTTGTTAAAATTTGTTTTCAGATACAAAGAATTGTAATTGTGCTCGATACTTTGAACAGCATCCACTTGAATACAATGATTCAGATGACCACAATATCGTTAAAGTGGTAGAACAGGTACGCCAAGGACACTGTTTGTGTGAAAACATTGGTAAACAGTTAGCTTCAAAGCGCTTGATACACCTTGCTGTTACAGTGGAGGACATTGAACTTATAAAATACTTGGCTGCAGATGGTTGTGATTTGAATGTGCAAACGCTTTATGTTAAATTCACACCAATTTTTCTTTCTGTGATAAAGACAAACCCTGAAATACTTGAATTTCTTATCTCACAAAATGTTGATGTAAACATCCAATCTCGAAGGGAACTTTACTCACCATTGATGGAATGTGTTTTAACAAGGAAAAAACATCTTGCTGCAGAACTAATCAAGTGTCCAAAAACAGACTTAAATTTACCAAATTTTAGAGATGAGACATGTTTATCAGTTGCAGTTCGAGTGGATGATAAAGTAAGTGTGGAAGAACTTTTTGCTGCAGGGGCAAATCCAGACTCACTGGACATTCGTGGTTTTACTCCATTGATGTATGCTGTCCGACAGTCTAATGAGGAGATGATAAAAGTGATGCTTAGATTCAAGCTCGACATTAATAAGTTAAGTTTTCGGAATGAGACAGCATTAATACTTGCAATTCTAAGAGGTAAGCAGCCCATATCATAGGGCAGGAATATACAGATATATTTGCCACTGTAACAGGAGGGGTAAGATTTTTGGCCCTGCCCAAATTTTTAGTTTTCCAAGATGCCTTGTCTGATTTGATGAGATTTGGAATTCAGTAGAGGTATATGTAGTTGACATGCACTTGTTTTTGCCCCCCCCCCCCCACACACACACACACACACACGCACACACATTATATGTATGATGATGTACCTGTGGGAATCCTCATGGGTTGAAGATAGAACAAAAATTGAAACATCTTTGTCTGCAAAACTGCACAGTGCAGGTAACTGATATTTGTTATGGGTTATCCATAGGAGGAGTGGAATCAGAATGCTAAAAAAAATCCTCTTTGATTTTCTTGGGGTACTCCACATGGAGGTCCCCATTTGAACACTGTGGGTAATAAGCACAACTCTAAAAAATCATCTTCTCCCAAACCACTGCCTCAAGGCTGTCATATTTGACATTTAACATCTTTTATTGGATGGTTAACAGTTTGCTCAAATCAAACCCTAAGGGTCATATTTTGATGAATGGCATTGTAAGGATGATTTGCAAATTTGTTCTCCGAAATCACTGTTCCAAAACCTTTCATATTTGACACATAACATCTTTGTAAGGAGGATTCAAAAGTTGGGACAAATAAAGTCTCAGGGATCATATTTAAGAGTGTTAACAAGTCCAGCTTTTAACACTGTTGGTAATACCAAACACACTTGAAATCTCCTTATCCACTTTACAAATGCTTCTATATTTGATGTATGGCATCATTATAACGATGTTTTTCAAATTTGTACAAATTCACTTTTTTGGGGCACATCTTGGGGAGTTGTATCCACACGCAGAAATTAGAGATGGGCAGTATACCAAAAAAGCAAACCAATAACCATATCATGGGGATACCAAAAACTGAACTGAACCAATCACTGAATACCAGTAGTGTCTGAATTTTCAAATTTTCCTACATTTGTCATTTATAAGTCCCTGTTGAGGCTTAATAACAGCTGAAAGGTTCATTTTCATGAAAGAAGTAAATGATTATCTCTTCAGTTTTGTTAACCCTCAATGGACTGGACAACTGTCCTGAATTCCCACTAGACTACAACCTGTACATGTCCAATTGCTCACCAGTAATTTCTGGTCAAGTCTTGACTGCCTGTTAAGGCAGCCAAGACCTGACTAGAAATCACTGCCCAGTTGTTTTGTCTATTGTCATCGAGACTGCCTAAAGATGGCATGGTCATGGTGAATGCTCTGAGAATGCAAAAGCCTGAAATAGGTCTTTAAACATTAAGGTGTGTTAAGAACAAGTCACAAAATTACTGTAGATAGGATTTGCAGTCATAAAAGAATGCCACTGTTGAGCTCCTTGGCATTGTCATTTGTAGCTTTGTGGTAGAATGATACAACAACTTATTCTGCAGCCAACCTTAGTCAAGCCAGATACCGAATACCGTACCGATACCAAGATATACCCCTAAAAATACCGAAACCGATACTGAACTCCGGATTCCAATACTGCCCATCTCTGGTAATAATCACCCTTGTGGTGCATGTTATGTTGCATCACAGGTTAAATATTCTGCTACTGAGACTAATTTTAATTTACTACTGAGACTAATTTAACTAAAGTTTGGACATACGCTCCATATACACGTAGCTTGACAGTTGAATTTTGTTCTCAATGATCTTTCCTGCCTCTTTAGAGTTACTAAATGGAAGATAACTAAACAAACCTTAACAAATCTTATTGGGTCCACTGTACACAAAGTGTTGATTTTTTGGCATGCAGCATCTTTTACTCTTATACATTCAACTTTCTTCTTGTCAAGTTTCTGCATCCATATTCAGGCTTGTTTGGAAGCTAAAAAGTTGCCATTGGGCTCCTGATTCAACAGATGTGATTTTCTTTCTAGAAAACCATTGTACAGAAAGTGTTGATTATTGAAAAGCAGCAACTTTCACTCATATACATTCAAGTTTGCTCAAACCATGTTTCTGCATCCATATTTGGGATCATTTGGGACTCAAAAAGTTTCCTTTGGGCAGCAAAATTCAAAATTGTAATATTTAGGAACGTACTTTTCTTTTGTTTTGATGTGACGTGGTTATTTACACTGCAACAAATGTTATTGCATCAATTATATATGCCATGCCTGATTTTGGGCTTCCCTAGGGAGGAAACTTGGAAAAATAACTTTCCGTTAATGTTTGACAAGTGCCATCTTTTACTCACATACATTGAAGTTTGTCCAAATCATGTTTCTGCATCCTTATTTGGGCTCATTTTGGGAGCCCAAAGATTGCTTTCCCTCCTCCAAAATGCAAAAATGGTATTTTTCGGGTGATTTTTGTTTGTTTGTTTTGATGTGGTTTCAAGTGAACTTTTTGCATTCATATTTTGACTTGTATGTGCCTTCAGAATGCAATAAACCCCACTATGGGACATAAACAGTCAGCGTGTCTATAATTAACAGTGTTTATTTTTTTTTAAGTGTGGTAATCGTGTTTATTCTTCCACCAAAATAGTTTTGATGCTGTGATTTTTGTCATTGTCGAGTATTGTCATTTAATATAAATCGAGGAGTGTGATACTTTTTTTGAAACATAAAATCATATATGACCAAGAAAAATTGTTGAAATATGTAATTTGAATTGTTTTTGGATGTTATAGTAACGTGAAGAGTTATGATGTGACACATAGTTGTGTGTTGGCTTTTCTTTGATCTCTAAATCATCATTTCCTAATTATCCCTTTTTTCTGCCTCTAGAAAAAAACTAATTTCATTCATACTCGAAATATTGACGATATAATTCATTATTTGAAACAGATGTTAAAAGCTACAGTGATTCTGTATGTCATTAATCAAAATCCACCTAGATTTCAAGGAATTATGAAAAATAAATAAATATTAATACTGAAATCATGACCCTTGGAGGCTCTGCGACTTGACATAATATACATTGTGCAAGCTGCAACCTCACAATGAGAAAACCTATAGATTCCACTGAGTGTGTTTTACAGTTCTCCAGATGGAAGAATATTTGAATAAATTACCAAGACTTGCATAACATACAGTACGGCCACCATGGATTGGTCATGCTTCACAGTTGGGCAATATTTCCACAGACACAATAATATTTGATTCCAAACACTAATTATAGGAATAATCATCAAAAATTTACAACCCCAGTGCTTCATTAATTACAGTTTCGTTGATGATGATTTTTATTACCTGGTAAATGCATGTGTGGACATCAAGTCCCACACATGGATTACCGTATTTCAGGGACCAGCCTAGGGGGGAATTTTAGGGAGACTTCAAGTCTCCCTCCAGAACAAATAGGGAGACTGCAGTGTCATGTAGGGAGACTTCATAGGCAAGTGGGGAAAATTAAGAATATTCATGTACCACCCCCGCCGCCCCTTCATATTTTCAATTTGTGGTCCTCCATTAACGTCCAAATAATCCAAGTCCAGTTGTCTATGATGCGTCTGTGCCAGGTTAAAAAATCACAAAGTAATTATTGACTGAAAACCCCCACTGCTACCCTCTCCTTCATGACCCCTCCCCTCTTCTTCGTGCCAATCCCCCAGCACCCTCTACTAAGCTAATAATTTCCTAAGTCTGAAAGTGTGAACAGGACCAGATGTAAGAAGGTTGCTTGGGAGGTACTTTGTTAGTTAATAAACAAAATAAATTCTGGGGTTGAGTATTTTGAAAAAGAAATGTCATTCCGCATCATTTTTATGGCATTCCGGTGTCATTCCACGTCATTTTGTGTCATTCCGGTGTTTAGGAGGACCCTTTTTCAAGATCGTCCACATGCACACTTGTGTCCTGTACAAAGCTTTTTTTCATGTGTTTCAATTCCATTTGTGTTTTTCTGGGAATAGACAGCCCAACAGTTAACAGTCGTCAGAAAAACAAAATGAAAATACTGTGTTATAAAATACGTCCGTTGTGTATACATTTTCGGCATCCTAAGCGACGTAACCTACTTTCAAACTGGGTTATTTTTTTGAGTCGCGTAAGTCACCTATTTTCGTTTCGACACTTGAAGCTCCGACTGAAACACAACAAAATAGAAATAAAAAAATCTGCCAAAAGCGACAATGGACAATTGAATGTCGTGTGATTTCAAATAAATGGACGTTTATTTGACGAATTAAAATGCACATTTATCACACTCGAGCACATTCGATTTATGAAAATAATCGTTTTCATGTAAACCTCGCATCACTCAGTTCAGCCTTTCCTCATTTTGGCCAATTTTTAGAGGGCGACTTGTAATCGCCCCAACTATTTTTCTAGGCGACTTTGGGCTTAGAAGGGCGACATAATTGCCCTAGTCGCCCTCACGGCTGCTCCCTGCCGTATTTACTCTATGTATTGGGACACTCTATGATTTGGGACACACATTTTTTCCAGAAAACTATATTTTTTTTATGCTCCAAAGTTTGGGACATTCAGGAGATTTGTTTCCAGTAGCAGACGACACTCATAAAAAAAATTCTTGGGTAACTAAACATTTTCATTTTTTGCTTCCAAAACATAGCTTATGATCTCTCATTGAAACGAGCACAATGCACTCGTTCCAATGAGGGATCATAAGCTATGTTTTGGAAGCAAAAAATGAAAATATAAAAAAAAATTGGACGGCGATTTTCATATATAGTGATGGAAAACGAATCACACACAACTTTATTCAGCATCAAATCAAGACCAGGCTGTGTTCTTTCCCTATTTTCTAAGAATTGGGACACCTGTGAAAATAATAATTTTTAGCTGTCCCAATACGGTATGACCAGTACACAGAGACTGTACTGAACTGGTAGTAAACCATTTATAAATAATAATGTTTTCCACCCAGAGGGCTTCAGTGGTGGGACCCCACTTCGCATCAGTGATTGAAGTGCCATTCAGTGGCAGAATTGTCGCACTTGACAATCACAACAATGTTTAGGCACTTTTCATGACAGTTTGTCTCTGACTTGCTCTGACCATTGATTGTGCCAGCTTCTGAATAATTCAAAGAAAAAAAAAACCCTCCAGAACAAAAAAAAATTCAGAATTCTCAAAAGGGTGTGTTTGGTGGGACTGAATACAAGTTTGTCAGAAATACGTTGGTAGGTCTGCTGAGCAAAAGGCTAACATGCTATTAATACCAATTATTAACTCAACTCGTCTCTACACCTTGCCATTTCCATCTGGTCGATATCAAGCTTGCAATGAGCGGTACCTGAAGCTGAATGGAGGTATTCAGTATTTCCTAATCATCTGTATTCCCTTTTATATGACCAGCACATAACTTCATTTTGTTTTCCCCTAGTAATAAATGTACTTCCCACGGTTTGCAGACATTTCCAAAGCAGACTTTTTCCCAGGTATTTTTTTTTTTTTAGAAAAGCAGACATTGTATATATTTTTTGTACAGAATGTACCAACATCAGTCTAAGAAGAAACTTGTAGGCCTACTGCAGAATTTCAGTCCCTGCAACTGAGCATAGCATTTTTTGTTTTCACTTACTAAGACAAAATTTCTTAAACTGTGAAGAATTTGTTACGTTAATCCCATAATTGTTCTTGGGTGACATGAAAAACAGAAACCAGCATAGTCTAATTAATTTCAATACCCTTGAGTATGATGGGTTGTCTCTTGATGGAAAAAAAATAAATCAATTACCTTGTTCTTCTTTTGTTAGCTTTCTTGTTAAGCTATTGTGATGGCTCGTGCAGAGATCTGTGAGTCCATGAGGCTGTACATCGGTCCACAAAAATTTTTTTCGATCTGCTGGCCACAATGGCCTCCACAGCTTCCACCTTGGATTTCTTCAGTATTGTCTAAAGGTTACATTTTTGCCTAATTTTTCTTGAAACTCTGCAAAGTGACCTATTATGATGAGTAGGTGAGAACATCCTGTTTTGGTCACGATTGGTGGCCCATAATGGCACCATAATGGCCATTTTGGATTTCTCTCGAAAAGCCTGCAGGTAGCATTTTGGCTGCCCACAATGGCTACCAATGTGACTCAGTATGATGGGTATATGAGAATGACATATTTTGTTCACAGTCAACTGCCCACAATGGCCTCAACATCAGTCATCTTTAATTTCTAAAGCACATGTTGCAGGCCACATTCATGCTCCTGGTCAGAACACCCTGCAGATCACATTTATACTTCAATTGTTTTGAAATTCGACAAGATGAACCAGTTTAAAGAGTAGATGAGAATGTCCCAACAGCCTTCTTGTTTTACTTCAGCACAGCCTACAGGCTGCATTTATCTTCTTACTCTTCTGGTCTTCTTCATACTTCCTTGTTGATATGATAACTCAAATACAAATCTTCCTATCTCACTGCGTTTTGGCATACTGATAGACAGTGGCAAGTACTTGGCTATCTATGTTTTTTTTAGGTTCTTAGGGCATTGGGTGTGACCTCAGGGGGGTTTTGAAAGTTGGTCAAGCAAAGTGCTTTTTTCAGAATTGCTGGAAATCACATTTTATGACCCCTTAAATCACTATCGAGATTCACACATGTATTTTTACACTCAAAAAAGTAATGTTGAAGCTATTAATTGACTAGTGCAGATATTGCCAAAACCTTGACTCTGGATTTCCATGTCAACTAGTTGGAACATATAGTATTTCCTATAAAAACATTACAAAATTCCGATGTAAGGTCTACTGAGGAAGAGTTAAAACAATTGTCAGTTGATCTGTTCAGAGAGTGAAATCAACATCATTAATGATGAGATAACAAACTCAGACTTTGAGGTCAAAGTAGATGTGAATGTTAACTGTGTTGCAGTGACTCCTTTGAACTCACTGACAGTGGTTGTACTGCACGTGCCTTAATACTGTTATGGGTGCAGATACTTGCACTTGTCTCCATACAATAAAATTTCTATTGTGGAGAGATTCCAGGCAAATCAATTTATTACTTATCCACCAACATTAGTAAAGTGCGCAAGTGGAGAAAAAATATTCAACTGTAGAGTTGCCTGTCCTGATAATTCGCCATCGCTCCCTTGGCAAAAAATATGCCGATGGAATTTTCCCTCCCTCTGCAATTGCCAAAGGCACCAGCAGTTGGGGGGGGGGGGGGGAGGGGATGATGTAAGGAGTGGGGGGAGGTTTCTTCCCAGTTGAAATTTGAAATGTGCTATCAAATGGACCCTTCTGGTGGCTTTACGCAACAAATTTCTTAAACTGTGAAGTTTCTTAACCCTTTACCTAACGTAACAGCCAAAACCGGCCAGCGCTATTCTCAAAAATCGCCAATTAATTTTCATTATTTTTTAAATTTTTTGTCTCAAAAACATAGGTTATGACCCCTCATTGGAATGAGCTCGTCGAGCTCATTCCAACGAGGGGTCATAACCTATGTTTTTGAGACAAAAAATTAAAAAAATTAGTTATTCAAGAATTTTTTTTGCAAGTGTCGACTGCTTTTCAGGTTAGGTAAAGGGTTAAAATGCAATAGCTTATTTTGTCTTTCTTCCCCTCCCCTTCTCCTGGGGTGACTGGACTGCTACATTGACCTTATAACCCCAGGGAGATTGCCTGTTTCACATTGAAAGTGCCACGTGGTTTCTGACAGAAATAAAACAAATATCGAACTACCACATACTTCACTTAAATGCAATATCTATGCATCTGCTGGCCTCTGTCAATAATTTCTATGCATATGTTTGAATGGAATTTAAAAAAAAACTGTTGTATTCTGTACTTGCACCAGTAGACCAAGATTTGGGGCTTTCAGTATCAATACATGAAACTCAACACAATATTCATTGATATTCATGAGACACCAATAGTGAAGTAGTGTAAAATGATCATCAGTTTATCAAATGCGGTTTCCTTTGCTGAACTGGAACTTGCTCCTCATTTTTACTGTCTGATGTATTTATTTCTACACATAATTTTGAAAGCTTGAACTCCAAAATTGGTTTCAAATTGACAGTTGAAGTCGGATGGAAATTTAAGGTTACAATGAACTGAATAAGCCACTTTAACTCGATAACATTTTTAGGGTCGGTTGGGTTACCCCAAACACAGGTATTTTTTTAATTTTATTTTTTGGGGGCCTGAGATTTTACTATATTACACCCTCAGCAATTTCTTTGTCGATGATGTGCATTTCTACCACAGCATTTTCCTTGGCATTGCCAAAGGTGAATTGCCAGAACTGAATTATTGCTTTATAATTCTTGGTGGCAGAAAGTGAAGTGCCAGCTAGTCCACTTTTGGGTGTTGACTACTTCATTCCAGAATCCCAATTGTTTCATTACTTCAGAAAATTGGGTGGGGAGGTAGGGCTGCATGGTATATCGATAAACCGATATATACTGATATTCAAACCAATATCGATTGAATACCGGTGTAATTACAAAAATATTGGTTTATCGTCATTATTTATTTACCCACAATTTATCTTGTGGCTCTTGTTTTAACTGTAGCCCAGAAAGAATAATATTATCCCTTTACCTAGGGAATCATCTGCAGTGTCTGTGTAATATACAACTTCAGCAGTTGAAAAAATAATTTTCAAAAATTTCAACAAAACTTTATCATGTGACCCCATGTGAGGGGTCACATGATATTGTTTAGTAGAATTTTTTGGAAAAATCTGATAAACTATTATTTAAAATAATTAATTTTGATATGTCGTCTGCGTTGGGTGAAGGTGTTTTGAACCGCATCATCAAGGCATGCCGATTTGTTCCGACTGTGCTGCCTGAAATCTCGATTGTGGTACTTAAGTTCTGATATCTGAAAAGATTTCGATATACCGGTACACCGTGGTATTTTTTTGAATACTGATACCGGTATTCAGTTTTGAATATCGTGCAGCCCTATGGGGAGGGCAAAATTTTGACAGTGTGTCACACTCATATGATATATCTCGAGCATGGTATGACCTATGGGCCTGGAATCAACACCAAATGAGTCAGAACATAATGGAGGTTTAAATTATGGGTCAAAGTCCCCAAGGTCACCCAGGGGTCATTGAGTGCAATCTCAGAATTGCTGGAAATTGCATCCCCCCCCCCCCCCTTAACTCTTAACCTGCTGAGTAATTTTAAACTATTTTTCTTGACATCTAATCATGGCTGCTTCACAGACTAGATTTGATTAAAAATTCATGAAAATATGACTCAGGACAACATTGGCCAAAAAGTCTTTACTTTTCACCGAGGGAAATTTGGTCAAATATCTTCAAATTTTACTTTTTTTAATGGCAAGAGATTTCTATGCTGGGCAGGAATATCCACCAGCAGCATGCAAGTAGTTAATACATTTCCAAAGTTCATACATGTATTTTTAAACTCAAGAACAGTGGGTGGGGCAAAAAACTTTGAAAAAGGATCATGCTCATATCTCAAACATGGTATGACCTATTGCCCTGGGACCAACACCAGGGTCATTGAGTGCAATTTTCAGAAGAGCTGGAAATCGCATTTTATGATTCCATAAAGCACTCCCGAAGTTTATACCTGTATTTTTACACTTGAAAATGTGTGCAGGGCCAAAGATTTTGAAAGTAGTCTTAAGCTTATTTTGTCTTTCTTCCCCTCCCCCTCCTGGGTTGACTGGTTCTGCTGCATTGACCTTATGATCCCAAAATGACCCAGCCATGCTCCCAATTGACTGGGTCATGACACCCTCTCGCAGGGTATAAAAAAGGAGCGAGCAACTGTGACCTCTGTCTTTCATGCCACTGAAGAAGAGTGCAGCTGTTTGAAACTAGTTTGGCTCAGTGAAGCTCGACTTAGCAACACAATAACGTTTCAACTTAAGCTAACCTCTGTTATATATTATATTTTATTTAATTTGTTAGTACACCATTTTCAGACGTTATGGCAAATGTATCACCATCAACTTCATCTAGCAGTATATGGTTGTCAGATGGTAGCCACATTTAGAGCTCATCATCTAACTTTTCTATTAATAGCTGTCAGGCCAATTCAATAAACGGAAATTGATTCTGACGAGACAAAGTTGTCAAAGACAAAAATGTGATTTACCTCTTGACCTGGAGGCCTGTTGATTTGAGGCAAATGGCTGTTTGGGTTGCGTGGAGGTTACCTAAAATGAAAAATGCGTGAACAAAAAAACGGGTCGCGCCAAATTGTCACCGAGTCACGCATGCAAAATTTTCGTCAAGTTGAATGATCTTGTACTAATGAATGGTGGAATGATATTGAGCATCAGTGAATCATCAGCTGAACAATTATTGGCCAACAGAGCAGCTATACTTCAGGAAGATGCAAACACTCATGCTGATGATTTGTTGATGCTCAACATCATTTTGAACTGTTGTTTGTACAAAATCAGGAAATAGCAATAATTCATGTCTCTGCCACAAATAGTGATTATAGATGTCATACTTTTCTGCAGCATGCTAGCCCATGCTAAGATTAGGCTGTAATTGCAACTGATTTGTATCTGATTTGCTGCAACACAGCCTCATTATTGTTCCTAAGGATTCATCTTTATTCTTCCGGATTTTGCCCATAGGAGCAAGAACTTGGTTATGATATAACAGTTCATTTATCAGCATAGTTGTGATACATATATATTTAGGTTACTCTGTGGTTATTGATTGCATATTGCAGGGTTATCAGTAATCACAAGTTGGACTCATTTTAAGTTTCAACATACAGGGCATGTAAAATGGGAGGATTTTTACCCACATCTTCTATAAACACTCAATTGAATGTTTGGCTAGAAGGCAGATTGTACTTCTGTTGTTCACAGATTCACTGCAGAATCAGGTAATTGGGATTAAATTTAATTACTGCCAATAAATGTCACTCAAACAAAAGCTTCCATTTTGGTTGCAGCAAACAATGCATTATTGTTGTAGTAGCATAAGCACACTTTTATCCTCCATGTCAGGAAATCATTCTCTTGTTACTTCA
Organism: Pictodentalium vernedei; assembly: GCA_031216915.1. Lineage (NCBI taxonomy): Eukaryota > Metazoa > Mollusca > Scaphopoda > Dentaliida > Dentaliidae > Pictodentalium > Pictodentalium vernedei. Next base: position 151,192,484 of record CM062292.1, read on the forward strand.
TTTTGACCATGGCTATTCAACATCAATCTAAAAAATAACAAAACTATTCTTAATGAACATTCTGCATTTACTGCACTCTTGTTAAAATCCAATGCATATTTGACATTTTTAGCCCGACTGTTTACAGTGAGGGCTATAGTAATGACTTTTGTCTGTCCGTCCGTCCGTCTGTCCATCTGTTAACATTTAGAGTTTTGGTTAAAGTTTGTGGTTAAAGTTTTTTACTGAAGGTTTAAGTGGTTTTTTTGTTTTTTTCCCTTTTCCTGTTTAGTTGACATTTGGAGTTTTGGTTAAAGTTTGTGGTTAAAGTTTTTTATTCAACCTTCAAGTACAGGCTATACCCGGTAGTTCTTGTCTGATCGTCACAAAATTTCATATGCAGGTTTAAGGTCATGTCTACATGAGAACGTCCACTTTTGATCGTGATCGGTCAACCGAAATGGCTGCCCGAGCCCAAAACCCGAGAACCATTAGCACAGTCTACAGGTCGTATTTATGAAGGGATTTCATTGCAACTTCATAGAATGCCTCTGTATAAAGCCTAGATGAGAACGTCCCCATTTGGGCATGATCTGTCAACCGTGATGGCTGCCCAAGCCCGAAACCCAAAAACTTTTAGCACAATCTGCAGGTCATGTTTAATATGGACGGATTTCATTGTAACTTGATATGATGACTCCGTATGATGTCTACATGAGAATTTCCCCATTTGGGCGTGATCTATCAACCGTCAAGACTGCCCGAGCCCAAAACCCGAAAACCTTTAGCACAGTCTATAGGTCATATTTATGGAGGGATTTCATTGTAACTTGATAGGTTGACTTCATATAATGTCGACATGAGAAAGTCCTCTTTTGGACATGATTGGGCAACTGTGACGGCTACAGGTGCCCAAAGCCCGGAAACCTTCAGCACAGTCTACAGGTCATATTTATAAAGGGATTTCATTGTAACTTCATAGGATCAATCCACATGATGCCCAGATAAGAATGTCCCTTTTGGTTGCGATCATTCATCCATGATGGCTGCCCAAGCCCGAAGCCTGAAAACCTTTAGCACAGTCTACACGTCATATTTATTGAGGGATTTCATTGTAACTTGATAGGTTGACTTCATATAATGTCTAGATGAGAAAGTCCCCTTTTGGGCAACTGTGACGGCAACAGAGGCCCGAAGCCCAAAAACCTTTAGAATATTCCACAGGCCATAATTATGAAGGAATTTCATTGTAGCTTGGTAGGATGACTCCAAGTTTGTGGTTAAAAACCCAGACAAACACCACTACCCCCTCCTACCCCCACCCCCCAATTAGGCTTTTTGTTCTTCTTCTGTTCTCCAATATGCATTTTGAACTATTTACAGTCACTACATTCAGAACCTTTTTTTAAACTTCTGTACCTACCCCCCCCGCACCCCCCCCCTCACCCCCCCCCCCCCCCCCCCCACCCCCCCTTGCCGGGGGCCAATTAGGCACTTTTTTTTTCTTTTGTCAAAAATGCTTGTTTACAGTTTTGGTTAAAAACCCAGACAAACACCACCGCCCCCCTCCCCCAATTAGGCATTTTTTTAATTATTTTTTTATTTATTTCCTCCAATATGCATTTTGAACTATTTACAGAAACTACATGCAGAACCTTTTTTTTCCTTTTGTCAGAAATGCTTTTTTACAGTTTTGGTTAAAGTTTGCAGTTAAAAATCCAGACAGAAATTATCCCCCCCCCCCCTCCCCCAATTAGGCATATTTTTTTTTCTTTCCTCGAATATGCATTTTGAACTATTTACAGTAACTACATGCCAAACTTTTTTTTAAACTCATGTACCCCCTCCCTCCCCCTCCCCCTCCCCGGGGCCAATTAGGCACTTTTTTTTTTCTTTCGTCAAAAATGCTTTTTTCAGTTTTGGTTAAAGTTTGAGGTTAAAAACCCAGACAAACACCACCCAACACCCCACCCTCCACCCTCACCCCCACCCCCACCCCCACCTCCATGGTGCCAGTTAGGTATTTTTTTTTCTCTGCTCAAAATGCATTCTGAAGGATTTAGACTGACATGTGGAAAAAAAAATGGTCTCCCCTAACACACCCCCATTCTCCCCCACCCCCACCCCCACCCCTCACTCCCCAACCCACCTCCTCCTCACCCAGGGCCATTCATGCAATATTTTTTCTTTGGTACAAAATGCATTTTTAGCCTGACTGTTTATAGTCAGGGCTATAGTTATGACTTTTGTCCGTCCATCTGTCGGTCCATCCATCTGTCTGTGAACAACTGGTTTCCGACTGATAACTCCAGTTTGGATTATTTGATTTCAACCAAAGTTGATATGTGTATTTTCCAGCTAGTAATACAGGCCAGGTTTCAATATAGGTTCCACAACTCCCTCCCCCCCCCCCTGGCTCCTCCGCTCCCCCCCCCCACACACACACACACACACACACAAACATGTCACTTAGGCAATTATTCCCAAAATGCATTTTGAAGGATTGGGAGTTATTACATGCAAAAAAGAAAATTTACTCATATAGCCCAACATTGCTTTATGTACTGATTTTTTCATTTTTTATTTACTTCTAACCATGGCTTATTACTCCTTATTGGAACAAGCTGTTCAAGTTTGTTTGTTCCATTAATAGGTCATGAGGTATGTTTTGAAGTAGAGAAATGAAAAAATAAAATTTGAATAGCAAATTTTGTATATATTTGTATATATTGTATATGGCAGATTCGTTAGGTAAACTGTTAACAAAAAATGGCTCCAACTATTTTGCGTCTAAGCATTGCCATTCCTGGGACAGTCGGGCTACATACATGGCATCACTCTAGTTGGAAGATGGGGGTATATTGGGTCTGCCACTTGTTTTACATGGTGTATGCTTACAGTTGCCATCACCCATTTTTCCCTTTAATTTCGAAATTTGGAAAAGAACTGATGAGTGAGTTTTTTTCTTCTGTTTAACTGGTAGAATGCTGGAAGCCCATATTTGGGCTTTATTCTGAAGTTCAGGCAACTTAAAGGCTTCATTGCTGGTGGATATTGTCTTTGAAGTTACATTATTTAGTCTTTAACCCTTTACCCAATGCAGATGATATAAAATTTGTGATTTTAAAATTATTTTTTCAAATTTTAAAAAATATTTCAACAAAACCTTATCATGTGAGCTCATTCCAATGAGGGGTCACTTGATATAGTTTTGTTGTAATTTTCAGAAAATTAATATTTTTTCAACTGCTGAATTTGCATATACATGTAACACGGGCAGATGCGGTTAATTTGTTAGGTAAAAGGTTAAGGATTTGCCTTGTTACAATTTATGGAAGATTGCCTGTTAGCAATCTGTCATAAATTGTAACAAGCAGGGTATTTGAGACTGGATTCGCATCACGAAATGCTATACAAAAATGTCCAAATGCTAACCATATTTCTTTGATATTGGCTTTATATTAACTATTTATCATCAGTTTTTCATGATGGAAACTGCTGATTAAATTTTTAAGAAAACAAAAAATACCCTGAACAAGACAAGGACATAAGAACAAATTTTGATCACAAGTGTACTGAAAATAAGTTAGCACTCTACCAGTTAAAAAGAAACAAAACAAATTAACATGAGATCATTCCTGAAAACTTTTGGGCCAAGTTGAAGAGTGAGAAGGCAAGATAGGAAGCTATGATGCAGAGGCCTAAAGAAAATATGTAGTGATATTTCTATGTTGATAGGCTTTCAGTTGCGATTCATTTTGTTGCCGTTATAAATAGCCTCGAAATGAAATAAATGATAAAAAAATGGAGAGACACTTTTGTTTTTTTTATAAAATAAAAATACAAAGAAACATGCCCATGACATATCTGTACTGCCATGGCATAGTCAACCTTGTGTCACAAGATCATGATGTCTTCCTTATGGCACCTCCCCCCCCCCCCCCCCCCCCACACACACACACACACACACTCTAGCACAGACTTACATGCATACTCGGATTACTCACTTGAAAAGAATGTATACTACCCAGTGAAAAAAGGAAAAATTATAGGTATTGGAAAACAAGCTCAGTTTTACTGGTAAATAGGACCCAGACACCAATGCTTGGAGTGGAAATCCTCTAAAATGGGCAACATGAGTATAAACAATAGACTTAACATGTCTTTAACTCCTTGTTGTGGTCATGATTAGCCACTGTGCAGAAACATGTGACCTTAAACACCAGTAGATAAATAAATAGGTATCAGAAACATATCCCATCCAAGAGGCACTGAGCCCCTTCAAGCAGCCTACATATAGGCCTTGATCTGTAATGCTTTTACTTCAAAATACTGACTCATCACAATCACATATTGTGTAGATTGTTGAATCTGGGTACAGAAGGAGTGGAAGTGGGGGGGGGGGGGGGTGTTGTTCTGTTAGATCCAGAGAATTGTGAAACCAAACAACTTAATCTATTTTTATGCAGTTGATTACCAGTGCCAATACCGTATATAAGTCAGGAGGTGCGGACAGGGGTGGGGAGTCTGGGGTTCAACCATCCATCTAGTATGGGTGATTCTTGCATTGTTCCCCAGAACATCTTGAAATCTCCACACTTCCCCCACTAGTCAGGGTTTTGGTGCAACAGTGGGGAGAGGGGAGGGGATTACTTTCTGAATAATGACAATATGTTTTGAAACACAAAGCAACCACCTCACCAGAGTTTCACCTTCTTCAATAACAAACAGCAGAACATTAACCCTCAACATTAGTGATCTCTTGAACTACAAACGGAACATGATATTTGTGGATTACACCTGAAGCACATGATGCATGAGTCTTGAATATAGTTACATGATCCTGAATATTGACCACTGTAACAAAATTTGTCCATTTAAAAAAAAAAAATTGTTTCCTTGAAAAATAGGTGACCAGAAATTTTGAAGTCAGAAGCTTCTGACACATATTTTCAAATTCGGGCTTAAAAACCTTAACTGAAGCATATGATGAATGGTGTCCAAAAATATCAAACAGCCCATTCCCAAACCAGAAGTCGCCACATGTGGCAGCTTCTGGGTTATGCCCATAGCCTAAAATGCTGAACTAAGTTCCAGACTGACAGCAGTAAAAAATTGCCTGCTAATGGTAATTTACCATAAGATGTGAATAATAAACTGTGGTAAGAAACCTAAAGCTCAAAGCACTCACCTACTGTGACAGATGAATAATTGTGGACTTTAACCCTTTCAATCCAGTGTATATAAATTTTTGCATGAAGAAAAAATTGGTAATGGATTAGCAGACGATATAAAGAGCAAAAAATGTGAAGCAAGGCTTGGTATAATTTAATCTAACAGCTCGATAGAGCTGTTGGATTAAATTATTACCAAACCTCCCAACAAAATAGGATGGTTTCTGCCATTTCTCCGTTGACAGTATTGACTGAAATGATACCTTCCAGAATGCCAGTGTTGAAAGGGTTAAAGTGATCTCCAGTGGAACATGATGTATGTGAAATACACCTCAAGCTCTTGATGTTCGAGTCATGAATATTGTTACATGATATCGGATGTTGATTATTATATCGAAATAAAACTTATCAGTCAAATGTCCCCAGATAACTTCTCAGATATTCAGACTGAATAACAGTGAGAAATCGACGAACTTCTAAAAATGAACAACAACTCCACATCAGTAGGTCATTTCATGCCAAAAAATTACAGAAAAACTTTTTTTTGAACTCCTTGGATCTGATAATTTGAGACTAAACTATCCTCATTATGGGGTGGATCTAAGTAAACGGTAACAGGATTCAATCAGGAAACCCAATATAGAAAGGTAAATCTTGTATTTTTCCCCTCCCCTCAGAGACCTTAGTGTGTTGAAAGATCAGATTGTGCCAAAAATTAATGAGGGTATGAGACGCAAGGCTAAAAGTAGAAACAACTTTCAAACCATGAGTTTATTTGATGTTACCTATGCAGCAGAACAGAAAGCACTTTTTATTGATTCATCTTGTGCGATTTATTAGCTCACCTGATTCATATGAATTGATGATGTTTTGCTGTTCACATGTGATGGCCTGGCAGACAAATAAGAAAGCAAACGATGGTTCAAATTAATTTTGGGGCACCACAAGGGGCATAACTCTGATAGTACCCATATATTGGAATTTTTTTTTTTTTTTTAAATCTTCTTACCAGAACCATCAATTAGAATCTTTTTATATTTGGTTTACAACATCTCTGGCGGGGTTTGGATTCAAGTTTGTTCAAATCAAATCCATGAGTTGATATTTAGGCTCCCTATGGGAGCCCAAATGTTAACTTTGTGCAATATGAGTAGACTATCTAAGCCGATGTTCTTGGCAGGGCTTGCCTTGAGTCGGGGCTGATCAGCCCAGGCCTCGAGATCAGTCCCGAGGAGCACTTGCTGGAGGCTTTTTTTCAAGCCCCGACATTTTCCACAAAAAAGCACTAACAATAATGGACAAAATGGAAAATCAGCCCCGAAAAGGCCCTGACCTCAATATGTGGAGCACTTTTTTTAGGCCCCGACCATTTTACTCAAGGCGAGCCCTGCTTGGATTATCGCTACTCCCTTGTCAGTTGTGGCTGCTAATTAATTGTTTAGGTCCACCTAGAAATAGTTCCTCTATAAACAGACACATTGATCATAAATTAGCCTTACCAGATTTGATAAGATGCATAATCAGAGGAAATTAGTGGGGTTTCTGGAGACTAATTTCATATGCATACTGTGCATGTCATGTACAAAAAATCCTCTTCAGAACGACTGGGCAGAAAGTGTTCAGTTTTGGCAAGCAGCATTTTTTTACTCATAAACCGGAACAATCAAGTTTGTTCAAGCCATGGTTTGTTTGGCTTGTTTGGGAGCCACAAAATGTGAAAAATAGAAGTTTTTTTAAATATTTTTAGCTCACCGAAGGGAGCTAAACTTATCACTTGCCCGTCGCCCGTCGTTGTCGTCTATCCGGCGTCATGAACATATTTTTCCACTATACCAATGGACCAGACTAGCTGGTGCAACCCAATTTATTACCAGGGCCAAACACAAATTTTGAATCCTCCAAACTCCCCAAAATTTGCCAAAAAACGCAAAAACGAGAAGACCAGTAGGGTCCTCCATACTTTTGCGCAATGCGCAACTTGTTGTCAAGGACAACAATAGGCTACTGCCATCATGTCATTCTGTTGTTTGGCCCATGTCAGATCAACACGTATCCTGACTTTTGTGCTATAAAATCCTACAGTATAATGTAGCCAGACACGATTTGAAGTGGAATGGTGGAATAATTGCAGCAGAATGCAGCTGAATATAGACAATGAGTTTTTGAACATCAGGGCTATAACTTTATTGAAATTAAAATAATATTTCTTGTTCTTCCCATTTTCGGGATATGCACCTGATTTGTTCATTCTTTGTTTATCATATGTGTGTGTTCAATGTTCACCTTTTTCCCCTTGAATCCTCTCATTAGATTTTTAAGAACTAATTGCTGTTAGCGAATTTGTTATTAATTAAAATTCTTCTTAAAAATCTTAGATAATTTACGGAATGTGGATTATTCGTACCCCCTTTGTCGCGTACCGGTTATTTTTGACTTAGTCGGACGTGTCTGTTTGCCATTACCCTTCTCTGTGGGGAATCTTCTGTGAAGTTTCTCTATTGTTAAGGGTATTATTGGGATACCGGTTGTCTAACCTGGGCCTTTGTTGTGCCTGTTTTCGACTTGGTTACCGGCTCCTATTCAGTTTAAATTTTTGCCTCGGGCGTGTGGGTATTATGAAGTCCTCATGTTCGAAATGTAGGAGGAAGAAGTCCTCTCTTGATTCTCATTCTTCATGTTTAGCTTGCACTCGTTGCTCGAAAGAGGTTACCTGTGCAACTTGCTGTTGTTGGGATTCCAAGCGATGGAATTCTCTCTCTACTTATGTATGTGTCGGCGAAGCGCCGATTTCGGTGCTTTCGCCTAAGGTAACTAATCAAAATTTAATTTCCATTTCAGAGGAACAAGAACATGGTATTGGTCATGGTATAACATCAAGTTCTGTTCTGCCGTCGTCTTCAGATACAGAGCATGTTGACTTACGAGGTATCGCAGAATACTCGGTACCTCGGGCAAGCAGACGGTCAACTAGCTTGACCGGTGTAACGGAGCCTTTAATTAGTGCTTCAATACCGGGAAAATCCGTAGTGGTCCAGGATACGGAGGATGGAAGACAGTCCTCTGTTCAGACGACGGCACGTAAAGGGAAGAGGCCAGTCAAATTGAAAGGTGCATCAGTAGCGAAGCATTCTTCTGTTTTGGGGACAAAACAGAAAGATTCGACTTTTGTTGCCAGTTCCGCTGGTAGTCCGGTAGAAAATGCTTTGGAGCCAGTTGTTTCTGATGTACCTTTCTCTGCCAGTGCGGCTGGCAGTAATTTTGATATAAGGGCCTCTTCTTCATCCGTTTCCAGGACTCAGCACAGTAGACCGCATGCTAGCCGGCAAGATCCAGAGGTAGAGAGTCAGAGCCAGGATACGGCTCTCTCTAAGGCTAGCATTTCGAGGCAAACGTCTTTTTCAAAAAGACGGACACAGGGTGCTGTGTCAGATCACGTTCCGGAGCCTAAGAGGCATAGAACGGGGGTGAACATAGCCTCGAATACGGAATTGCTGGAGCAAATTGCCCAGCAAATTGCAGACTCCCAGCAGCATAATATGCGGCCGTCATCGATCTCTGTTTCGGATGATTCGGACGGTGCTGTATCGGCAGAAAGAAGGGTTTTCTCAAATAATCAGTATGCTGATAATAGACCAGACCAGGAACCTCTAGCTGGTAGTGTTAGGGAGTTTGATGAAGACAAGACTGACACTACATCTTTGGCTGAGCAGCATATGGAAACTATGAGGTTCCTGCAGGATTTTTCACCTGAATTAATTCCTTCTGGTCAGAGTTCTGCACCTTCTAGAGCCAAGCGCCTGTCTTCTTTGGACAGGGAGGTCATTAAGTCGAAGAAAAGTATCCTTCTGTATCCGTCTCAATCAGTCCAAGCATCAGATGCGTTTGATTGTTGTGAAGAGGCTATTGCTGACCGGCCTCCGGCTAGAAAAAATTCTTTCCTTTCGGAAAAGAAGCTTGACCTACCGTTTAGAGGCAATACCTTCTTAAATACGGTAGGCGAGAATAAGATTCCAAGAGCTCCTCTGCGATTGGTTGACGGAGCTAGGGACTTGGGTATGTCTCTTCGGTCATCATGTAGCGTCAGTTCTTTTGTTATAGATACTTGCATTGAATCTAGCAGAAGTATTTTGGATGCTATGTCTTATGCAGATCATATTTGAAGGGCATTGGCCGGCAATCTGGAATCTGAGAGCTTACAGGAGTTGTTATCTCCTTTGAGAGTGCTCTCTCGTGCCATAATGTATACAACATCCCACTCTGCTCTTTCAGTAGCGAATTTAGAGTTGGTCAGGCGCGATACTGCCCTTAAATCTACGTCATTTATTGACGACAGTGTTAAGAGCTCTCTAAGGGCCGCTCCCATTTCGGGCATTTCATTATTTAATGATAAGCTAAAAGCTGTATTTGAAGATGCTTCTAAGAAAGCTACAAGTCAGCTTTTGTTGCGCTCAGCTTCGCAACCTCAGCCTTCCACAAGTGGTTCTCCTCGGAGAGGTAAATTTTTCTCCAAGAGAGGCTCAGCCCGTGCTGCTTCTAAAGCTAATCGTGGGCATGGTGGCTCGAAACAGGGGAGCGATTTCAAAAAGGGGATGGCACAGTCGGATAATCACGAAACGCGTAACCCCACACCGACATCACAGAGGGGTGCGAGAGCTTCATGAGGTTTCTCCTCGTATAAGCCTCGTAAGTTCTACAAATGAAGATTTCGACCTCTACTGTTCTCCGGTTGGCGGAAGGCTTTCAAAATTCGCAAGCAACTGGAACAAAATAACTCAGGATCTTTGGGTTCGAGACGTTGTGAAAAATGGTCTACATCTTTCGTTCCAGAGAAAACCTCCATTAACGCGGATTCCACGATTTGTGAGCCTTCCACAAAATATAACAAAGAGAGAGGCTTTGATTTCAGCAGTAGACTCTCTCCTACAAAAGGAGGCAGTAGAGGTCGTAGAGAATCCCAATTCAAAGGGATTCTACAGTCATCTTTTTCTTGTGCCGAAGCCAGACGGCTCGTACAGACCGGTCATCGATCTCAGTTGGATAAACAAGCTAATAATTGCTCCAAGATTTTATATGGAGACAATTCGATCGGTGAGAGGCAGCATCCGAGTGAACGATTACGCCGCAAGTATAGATTTGAAGGACGCGTATTTTCACATCATGATTCATCCGGCTTTTCGGAAGTACCTCCGTTTCGCGGTTCAAGGAAAGGTATACCAGTTCAGAGCAATGTGTTTTGGCCTGAACCTTGCTCCGTGGGCGTTCACTCGGGTGATGAATGTGGTAATGACCCATTTCAGAGCACACTCGGCTTCGATGACGTCGGCATATCTGGATGACATACTTCAAAGGTACGAAAATTTTCATGCTCTCCAAAGCGACGTTCAGAGTCTGCTATCGCTGCTACGATGCCTAGGTTTTATAATCAATGTCGACAAGTCAGATTTAATGCCGACGAGGTCGTTTGTTCATCTGTGAATGAGTTTCGATACTCAAAACAATCGGGTCAGTTTGCCGGTAGCAAGAGCAAAATTAGTTTCGCTTTACACAAAATACTGCATAAACGCACAAGTCATTACTGCAAGAGAGTTTATGCGTCTGTTAGGACTTTGCGGCGCCACCGCGGAGTTAATTCCGCTAGGTCGTTTATGCACTCGTCCACTTCAAATTTATCTAATTCAAAATTGGAGCGTAAAACGTCAGTTGTTGGACAGTCCGATTGTTTTAACACAGTCAGTAAAACATCATCTTCAAATTTGGGCGGATATCCAGTGGTTATCCCAGGGAATACCGCTTCAGATTCAGGAGCTGTCATTCATAATCATGATGGACGCCAGTCAAGAGGGTTGGGGTGCTTCTCTGATTCCGGGCGATCAAGTGTATCACGGTTTATGGGAGAGTCAGTTTCTTGTGTCCCATATAAACTACAAAGAAATGAGGGCAATTTGGTTAGCTCTAAATCATTGGCTCAGTCAAGTAATAAACTCTCATGTTCAAATTCTGTCGGACAATTCAACAGTAGTAGCCTATATTTGGAATGAGGGAGGTACTCATTCCTACCAGCTGATGAATCTTACCGAAAAGATTCTTCTTTTCTCTCAAGAGAATCAGATTCTGATATCGATTCGTCATATTCCAGGTCGTCTCAATGTAATAGCAGACTCTCTATCGCGAAAAGATCGCCTGCTACCTTCAGAATGGATGTTAAAAAAATCTGTCTTCAATCAGATTTGCTTCCAGTGGGAACGTCCAATGATCGATCTTTTTGCCACGAGTCTGAACAATCAGTTACAGACGTTTGTGTCTCCATGCCCCGACCCTCAGGCTTATGCAGTAGACGCTCTGTCAATTTCTTGGAACGGGATCATAGGGTATGCTTACCCTCCAGCTCCCCTCATTCAACAGATCTTGCTAAAGATTAAGCAGTCTTCTTGCAAGATTCTTCTGGTTGCAAGTCTGTCGGCTCACACACCATGGATAAATCTTCTCCGGGAACTTCTTTGGGACGTTCCATGGAAGTTACCACCTGTCCGGGATCTTCTGACTCAGGGGAAACTCCGTCGGCTTCATCGCAATCCAGAAGGCCTCAACCTTCACGTTTTTCCGTTGTGCTGTCCTTCTTTCACGGAAAACAGTTTTCCAGACGAGCAATGGACGCAATTTCTAACTGTAGGAGGACCTCCTCTTCATTAAATTATGAAGCGACTTAAGTGGAAGGTTTTTGTTCGTTGATGTGAATCACAATTGGTTGATTTTTTTAACCCAACTATTCCTCAATTAGCTAACTTTTTTATTTATCTTTTTGATGAAGTTAAGCTACAGCCAGTCACTATTAAGGGCTATAGGTCTATGCTTTCTGACACCTATGCACACCAAGGGAAATTAAACATTGGGTCAGATTTATCTTTAAATAAATGAATGAGGAACTTCTCTGTGAATAGACCTCGCACCTTGAGACTAGTCCCTAAGTGGAATTTAGCTTGGGTTCTTCTGAAACTTCAGGAAGCACCTTTTGAACCGTTAAATACTGTTGAGTTTAAATTTCTTACTTATAAAACGGTTTTTCTCTTAGCATTTGCGTCAGCTAGAAGAGTTAGTGAGCTTCATGCTTTGTCTGTTGAAGACTCTCATTATCGTAGTGTTGGTAATTCTATTACCCTCACTACGAAAGTGGGATTCTTGGCTAAGAATCAGGTTCCGGACAAACGGCCTAGTCCTATTCTTATTAAAGCATTACCGTCTTCAGATGGTCAGAGACCTTTGTTGTGTCCAGTAAGAGCGCTTAGGATTTATAAGGAGTGTTCTAGTTTTATTAGAAGAGGTAGGAAGAGGTTATTTCTTTCTCTTCTTCCTAACAGAAATGATATTTCTGTTCATTCCATATCTAGATGGATTCAATTAGCTATTCGGTCGGCTTATAATGCTTTGTCTGTGAATCAGAGAATAGCTTATAAGATTTCAGCTCATGAAGTTAGAGCTTTAGCTTCTTCTTGGGCTTATGCTAGTAGTACTTCTTTGAAGGATTTGATGCAAGCAGCTTACTGGACACAACAGACGACTTTTACCAAATTTTATCTTCGAGATTTAGAATCAATTTCGGATGATCTCAGATCTTTAGGACCGTTATCGGTAGCTCAGAATGTCGTCCATTCTAATTAGGATTTTCATTCTGCTCTAGCACTGTCTCCGGTCTGCTACCCTCTTCGTTTTGAAGTGCAGTTACTTTCAAAACAAGGGGAAGGGGGGGGGGGGGGGAATGGTATTTCCAAATAGTCATCTGGCTTTATAGTGAAAAGTATGGACATACCTCCTTCAGTGATAGTATCCTGGGGTCGGTGCTATGGTAGTTTTAATGTGTAGCTTGGTATGAAGCAATTTTCAATGTATTATATGCCTCTAATGTGTAGCTCAATGTGAAGCGTTATTGTATATGTCATGTGTCAAGACGAGCTTTACTATACAATACTCGGACACTTTTAATGATTTATAAAGAGTCTCATTTCTCTGGACTTCTTGATATTTTGGCTTCCTTTATCAAATTAGCATAATGGGTTATGCTAAGCCCTAAATAGAGTCACACCTATATTTTCATTGTTTTTTCTGTAATAAGAGCAATGAATATCAAGCACTGGGCCTGCCTGCCTGTTTACTATTCTCAGCTAGTCTGGGCCATTAGTATAGTGGAAAAATATGAAATATTTATACCAATTTTAATATTTTTAATACTTACCAATGGCCCAGACGGGGATGCCCTCCCTGGAGTAGACACTCCTTCCTCCCCGCTGAGTTATATATTACAGTTCTTAATAACATTTAACAGGCACAACAATAAAGAATGACATGATGGCGGTAGCCTATTGTTGTCCTTGACAACAAGTTGCGCATTGCGCAAAAGTATGGAGGACCATACTGGTCTTCTCGTTTTTGCATTTTTTGGCAAATTTTGGGGGGTTTGGGGGATTCAAAATTTGTGTTTGGCCCTGGTAATAAATTGGGTTGCACCAGCTAGTCTGGGCCATTGGTAAGTATTAAAAATATTAAAATTGGTATAAATTTTTCATTTTTCAAACGACTTCTCCTCTGAAACCGCTAGGTCGATTTGCTCGAAACTTTGTATGGATGTTCATTACCACATGTCAATTCAAGTTTGTTCAAATGAAATGGACATGCCCACTTGGGGCTCCATAGGGGGCATAACTCCGATAGCACCATATGTATATTAGAGAAATTACTAAAAATCTTCTTCTCTCGCACAAGTGGACAGAAGCATTTGATATATGGTATACAGCATTATGGGGTGGATCTGATTCAAGTTTGTTCAAATCGGCCCCCCTGGATTCATATTTGGGCTCACTATAGTAGCCCAAATTCGAATTTCGTGCATTTCAGGCAAATTTCTTAAAAAATCTTCTTCTCCAGATCCAGCAGGCAGAATCTTTTGATATTTGGTATGCAACATTGTGGGGGGGGTGGGGGGGGGATCTGGTTCAAGTTTGTTCAAATCGGCCCCCTGGATTCACATTCGGGCTCAGTATAGAAGCCCAAATTCGAACTTAGTGCATTTCAGGCAAATTTCTTAAAAAATCTTCTTTTCCAGATCCAGCAGGCAGAATCTTTTGATATTTGGTATGCAACATTGTGGAGTGGATCTGATTCAAGTTTGTTCAAATTGGCCCCCTGGATTCATATTTGGGCTCACTATAGCAGCCCAAATTCGAACTTAGTGCATTTCAGGCAAATTTCTTAAAAAATCTTCTTCTCCAGATCCAGCAGGCAGAATCTTTAAATATTTGGTATGCAACATTGTGGGTTGGATCTGATTCAAGTTTGTTCGAATCGGCCCCCTGGTTTCACATTTGGGCTCAGTATAGAAGCCCGAATTCGAACTTAGTGCATTTCAGGCAAATTTCTTAAAAAGTCTTCTCCAGATCCAGCAAGCAGAATCTTTTGATATTTGGTATGCAACATTGTGGGGTGGATCTGATTCAAGTTTGTTCAAATCGGCCCCCTGGGTTCATATTTGGGCTCAGTATAGAAGCCCAAATTTGAACTTAGAGCATTTCAGGCAAATTTCTTTGAAAATCTTCTTCTCAAGATCCAGCAGGCAGAATCTTTTGATTTTGGGTATGCAGCATGCTTTGGGGGGTGAGATTCAAGTTTGTTCAAGCTAAGTCCCTGGGTTCATATTTGGGCTCACTGTGGTAGCCCGAATTATAACTTAGTTCAAAATGAGGAATTTTCTTTAAAAATCTTCTTCTTCAGATCCTACCATGACAGATGAATAATTGTGGACTTTAAGCCTTTCAATCCAGTGTATATAAATTTTTGCATGAAGAAAAAATTGGTAATGGATGAGCAGATGATATAAAGAGCAAAAAATGTGAAGCAAGGCTCGGCATAATTTAATCCAACAGCTCAATAGAGCTGTTGGATTAAATTATTATCAAACCTCCCAACAAAATAGGATGGTTTCTCCCATTTCTCCGTTGACAGTATTGACTGAAATGATACCTTCCAGAATGCCAGTGTTGAAAGGGTTGAAGTGATCTCCAGTGGAACATGATGTATGTGAAATACACCTCAAGCTCATGATGTTCGAGTCATGAATATAGTTACATGATATCGGATGTTGATTATTATATCGAAATACAACTTATTAGTCAAATGTCCCCAGATAACTTCTCAGATATTCAGTCTGAATACCAGTGAGAAATCGACAAACTCCTAAAAATGAACAACAACTCCACCTCAGTAGGTCATTTCACGCCAAAAAATTACAGAAAAACTCTATTTTGAACTCCTTGGATCTGATAATTTGAGACTAAACTATCCTCATTATGGGGTGGATTTAAGTAAAAGGTAACAGGATTCATTCAGGAAACCCAATATAGAAAGGTAAATCTTGTATTTTTCCCCTCCCCACAGAGACCTTAGTGTGTTGAAAGATCAGATTGTGCCAAAAATTAATGAGGGTATGAGACGCAAGGCTAAAAGTAGAAACAACTTTCAAACCATGAGTTTATTTGATGTTACCTATGTAGCAGAACAGAAAGCACTTTTTATTGATTCATCTAGTGCGATTTATTAGCTCACCTGATTCATATGAATTGATGATGTTTTGCTGTTTACATGTGATGGCCTGGCAGACAAATAAGAAAGCAAACGATGGTTCAAATTAATTTTGGGGCACCACAAGGGGCATAACTCTGATAGTACCCATATATTGGAATTTTTTTTTTTTTTTTAAATCTTCTTCACCAGAACCATCAATTAGAATCTTTTTATATTTGGTTTATAACATCTCTGGGGGGGTTTGGATTCAAGTTTGTTCAAATCGAGTCCATGAGTTGATATATCTTTAAAAAATCTTTAAAGATCTCAAGATCCAGCAGGCAGAATCTTTTGATATTGGGTATGCAGCATGCTTGGGGGAGGTGGGGGGGGGGGGGGGGATTCAAGTTTGTTCAAACCAAGTCCCTGGGTTCATATTTGGGCTCACTGTGGTAGCCCAAATTATAACTTAGTTCAAAATGAGGAATTTTCTTTAAAAATCTTCTTCTTCAGATTCAGCAGTCGGAATGTCTTGATATTTGGTATGCAGCATCCTTAGGGGGGTGAGATTCAAGTTTGCTCAAGCCATGTCCCTAGGTCCATATTTGGGTTCACTGTGGGAGCCCGAATGATAACTTAGTTCAAAATAAGGAACTTTCTTTAAAAATCTTCTTCTTCAGATCCAGCAGTCGGAATGTTTTGATATTTGGTATGCAGCATCCTTAGTGGGGTAAGATTCAAGTTTGTTCAAGCCATGTCCCTAGGTCTATATTTGGGCTCACTGTGGGAGCTTGAATTGTAACTTAGTTCGAAATGAGGAATTTTCTTAAAAAATCTTCTTCTGATCCAACTGTCGGAATGTTTTGATATGTGGTGTGTAGCATCCTTATGGGGATGAGATTCAAGTTTGTTCAAGCCAAGTCCCTGGGTTCATATTTGGGCTCACTGTGGGAGCCTGAATGATAACTTAGTTCAAAATGAGGAATTTTCTTTAAAAATCTTCTTCTTCAGATCCAGCAGATGAATGCTTTTGATATTTGGTATGCAGCATCCTTAGGGGGGTAAGATTCAAGTTTGTTCAAGCCATGTCCCTAGGTCCATATTTGGGCTCACTGTGGGAGCTCGAATTGTAACATAGTTCAAAATGAGGAATTTTCTTAAAAAATCTTCTTCTTCAGATCCAGCAGTCGGAAGGTTTTGATATTTGGTGTGCAGCATCCCTGGGGGGGGGGGGGGGGGGGGGGGGGGGGGGGGAGATTCAAGTTTGTTAAAGCCCAGTCCCTGGGTTCATATATGGGCTCCCTATGGAGGAATATTCTTTAAAAATCTTCTTTTTTTTTAGATCAACTGGTCAGAATCTTTGGATATTTGGTATAAGCTTTTCTTAGGAGGAGCAGATGCAACTTGTTGAATCAGTTCTCTGGGTTGATATTTAGGCTACCATGTCAGGTGAGTGCCCTCAGGCTTCCTGGGGCCTCTTGTTTGTTTTCATGTGACTTGGATGTTTGTGCTGCATGAAATGTTACCGCATCAAGCATGTGTGTCATGCCTAATTTTGGGCTCCCCATGGTTAGATAACATGAAAAAACCTACAATTTCTGTGAAATTGATACAAATCGTTCACTTTTTATGAAATTTCTGCATTTTGTTCCCTTACTGAAAGTATTGAATTTTTTACAGGTAACATCTTCCACTCGTATACAGTCAAGTTGGTACAAGTCAAGTTTGTGTATCCATATTTGGGCTCATTTTGGAAGCCTGGAACTTGCTTTCAGACTCAAAAATGTGGAAAATTGTAATTTTTGTGATAACTGTTATAAGAGAATGGGTGTATACTGGATTACATGCATCCTTGCTACCCTCCATCTGTCTGTCCATCCATCTGTCTGTGCATTCATCTGCCTGTCCGTCCGCAGAAATATGTTAGCAGTGAGTCAATGTATTTCAATAACATTTAGTATGAGGGGTCCTTGTGACAAGCCACTTCTGCACAATTTCTAAAAAAGTTGCCTGCATAATTTTTAGCTCATCACTTCTCGTCCGTCGGCGTAAGATCGTATGGTCTGAACGTACATCCACAATTTCCTTTGGCACACCTCACAGGTCGGATTTATGCTCAGATCACTTTGAAACTTGGTATGCTTGTTTGGGGTGACCACTAGATGTGAGCTATCGATTTTCTTCAATTTCCGTCAAAAAATGTTGCTGCTGGCAACATTCTTAGAACTTAGTTTAGTCAGACCTCAATATTTCCCTTTGGCACACCCTACAGGGCACTTTTATGATCGAATTGCTTGGAAACCTGGCATTCTTGTTTGGGGCGACCTCTAGATGGGAGCTATCGATTTTCTTCCATTTCCGTAAAAAGAAATTAGTACAATTGTTTTTTTGTACAGAACTTCTGTATGAAAGTTCTGATTTGAACAAATTTTTGTGTGAATGTTTAGTAATATGGAATACATCACATATAACACAGGGTTTTTCTCTCGTGCAGAAATTATGCAAATTAGATGAACTTTGATTTATTCAGTGCTACTTATACACAGAAAGTGCACATGTCAATACGGCTCGGGCTAGGGGATGTATTTATGAACCGATCTTCACGAAACTTCTTGGGTACCTTTGTTATCATCTTGGGATGAGAATGAGTGTTTTTGGGTGCATTCCCAAATTCAAGATAGCTGCCGGTGGCCATTTTGTACCGAAATTAGATACCATCAGTTTTTTGTTCAGAACTTCTCTATGGAGGTTCGGATTTGAATAAATTTTTGAATGAATGTTTAGTAACATCGAATTCATCACATATAATACAGGGTTTATTCTCGTGCAGAAATTATGAAAATTCGATGAACTTTGATTTATTCAGTGCTACTTATACACAGTAAGTACACATGTCAGTATGCCTCGGGCTAGGGGCTGTATTTATGAACTGATCTTCATGAAACTTCTTATCACTGTTGTTATCACCTTGGGATGAGAACGAGTGTTTTTGGGTGCAGTCCAAAATTTCAAGATGGCCGCTGGTGGTTAATTAGACAAACTTGGATTTATTTAGTGCTACTTATACACAGTAAGTGTACATTTCAATACGGCTCTGGCTTGAGGTATCTAACTGTCACCCACCTTTACAATACGTTACCTGTACATTTGTTACAGACTACGGTCAGTATTTATGTACAGACCTTTACAGTACTTTACATGTACCTTTGTTATCAGGTCTTTACCTAGATATGTGTCATTGCTGTGTCATATGCTATACATGTACATGTCTTACACAAGTTGAGCTACAGTGTCATTGACACTTTCATTCAACATAGTTTCAGTCCTTACTTTGTTTTTAATTTATTGATGCTTCATCAGTTCCGCACTGCAGTGGGGGTATAAATTGCCTTCAGCAATAGCTCCTGTTTTTGTTTGTTTTGATATGACTTGGTTATTCACAGTGCAATTTATAGACTCCAAAAAGGGAGATAGATTGCATTTTTCTTCAAACCAACCTCAGTGCAGCATATTTAGGGGTGCATAGGGCCAAAACTTTTAACACTGTGGTTCAGTTGTGTGGCTAATATAAAAAAAAACCTTAACAAAATCTTTTCCAAACGGCTGCTGCAAAGTTGTCATATTTGATATACAACATCTTTGTAAGGATGAGTTGTAATTTTGTTCAAATAGAGTCCCTGAGTCAGTAATTAAGGGAATTAAGGAGCTGAACTTTTAACTCTGGGGATAATAGGAAAAACATCAGAAAATTTCCTCCTAAACTACTGCACCCAAATCTTACACATTTGACATGTAACATCTTTAGAAGGTTGATTCACATGTTTGTTCAAATTAAGTCCTTGTGTCTATATTTAGGAGTTCCAGTGGTCAGATTTTAGCATTGTGGGTATTGGGAAAAAAAGTTTATCCCCCAAACCTCTGCACTGAATGCTTTCATGTTTGATATGTAACATCTTTGTAAGGATGATCCACAAGTTTGTTTAGAGCCTCTTTGTTCGTTATTTAGGATAGTTGGGGGTCATAGGGCCTCCCTTACATTTTAAAAATCTTCTTTTCCCAAATAACTTCTCCAAATGTTGGATATATAACATATTTGTAAAAAATAACTTTCAGAATATCATTACTTGAGTTTTCTTTCAATTTTAGGTGATTTGAGGATTTCTAAGATGTTGTTGGAATATGGAGCTGATCCAAGTATTGTTACAGAGGATGGTTTCCCTCCCATACTAATTTGTGCTTATGAAGATTACTATGATATAGCTACTTTACTGGTATTGCATGGTGCCAATATTGACGCTGTGAATCAACAACAGTATACAGCCCTTCACATAGCTGCATGGAATGGAAACATGGACACGGTACGGTATTTACTTGAAAATGGATCAAAACAGGATGGACGTACCATAGATGGAAACACACCATTGGCATTGGCCTGTCATGGGAACTACCCAGATGCAGCCAAACTGTTTTTGGAAAAAGGTTGCAATGTAAACAATGCTGATAAAGATAAAGACACTCCACTCCATTATGCTTGTTACAATGGTGACCTAGAAACTGTTAAACTACTTATTCAACATGGCGCTGATATAAATGCTCTAAATCGAGTGAATTGTACTGCCCTTTGGAATGCTGTGTTCAATAAACATTTAGATATTGTTAAACTTTTAGCTGAAGCCAATGTTGATTTAGAAGTGCCTACAGTTGGAATTGATCAGCATTCACAGACAGATGTTGCTGTCACATTATACAGTGAACCAAGATCTCCATTGTGGATTTCTCTAGAGAGAAATTCAGCTGATATATTTTTTTTCTTGATAATGGCTGGTTACAATTACTTTCCAGAAAAGTGGATCTATGAAGAAGACTTTCCTCCTTGTGCTTCAGCCGAACTAAAAGACTTATGTCATCGGTTTTTAAGTGGTCCTCCTAGACTGCAATCACTGATTCGAAAGTATTTTCGTCAGTACATGAAGTCCATTGGAGAAGATGCAAGGACTGTGGTTTATAGATTAGACATTCCACGTACTTTGAGAAGATATCTTCTTCTGCGTGATCTGATGTGAGCTACTTCATTACATGTTTAATTTTAGACCATTTGTATTGTCTCTTGGGCATTAAGTCATTTCAGATCTAACCCTTAGGGACCTGGAGATTTTTATGCCTTTTTTCCACAAGATTGACAATCCACATCCTGTGGCTTTGCAGTTGTTTTGAGGCATGTCTTGGCTCCCCATATAAACATTATAGACTTGCCCACAAACAATTGCCAAGGTATGTTTTCCTGGAGATGCCATGTTAGGGCATCTATTATATTGTGGTCAAAAGTGATCAAAGTTGGAACTAGGCCTCTAAAGATTAAAAATACTTCTGGAATTAGATACATTTATACTTTCTTTTGGATATGAGCATTTTATCCTATGATGTGATGTTGCCAAGAAATTTCTTTTCAACCTACTCACAATTGTTTACAATTGGCTGTAACGTAAGTGCAAGCCCTACTTCGGAACTAACTCAAGCTTTTAGAAACTTTTCCAAAGAAGCTGGAAAAGTAATAGAGTGCAAAAGCACAAAAAAGATCGAAAAAGGGTCGAGCGATACCAGCGCTAAAAATTCCAGATACTCTCTCTGCACACCTTTTGCGTTTACCGAGCTCATGCTCAACAACCGTGACGTCAATTCCGTATTTCCGCAAATGAGAAGTTTGTGATTTAGCGGGGAGGCATCGATATCAAAGATATCCCCAAGGAGGGTGGGCCTTTGGTAAACAATTGTGGTAGGTATGTTAAGAAACAAAATTTACTAAAAAATTTTAATTTTTACTCTGTGAGTCAAGCAGGACAAGAGAATTGTGTTTTGCAATATAATCCTGTTGATCAGTGCTCAATTTTTAAGTGTGCTATTGCACACATGCACCTATGACATGCTTCATTTACAACTGTTTTTATTGGGGTTTAATGACACTTTTAACAGTCAGGGTCTCCTCATGTTGGGCTGTTTTATGGGTGGAGGGAGCCAGAGTACCTGGAGAGAAACACAGAGCAGTTGTAAGCAACTATTAGCTTCACCAACATACTAACACCACACAATCAGGGTTAGCATTGGTTGAAGGCAAGAGCACCATCAACATGTGGTATGCCTTTCATACACAGCACCACCGTGCCTCCACGTGGGCAATTTTAAGTCCCCTAACAGTGCTTTTGGATAAATTTAGGTATGCTGTTTTTTACCCGCTTTGTGCTGAGAGAAAGGAAGATTTGGTTAATAAATGGCTACTTTGCCAGTGGAAATGTTAACAGAGTATACAGTTAACCAGAATTCCAGGAAGTATGGTGGCTCATTGGTTATGGCATTGGACTTCAAATCAATCCCCACCAGAGGTTGGCCTGTGTCCTTGAGGAAGGCACTTAATTTTGATTGCCCCTTTAAAGGCACAGTAGTGCTGTGTACTAACTTGTACTGCACTTCGAGGTGCTCTCACCTTCAACAAATGCTAACACTGCTTGTTCGGTATCAGTAGGATGTTTTTAATTCGAGGATATATTTATTCTTCTGGTGTTTTCCAGTCCACATATTCAGCCTCTGGTTGCGATTTCCAGTCTGCTCCATTGATAACATTGATCTTAACCTTTATCAACCCTATTATCTTAAGTGTCATCATTCATTGCAGTATGGGAGCACAGTGGCTCAGTTGTTGATGGTTCGATCCTGACCAGCAGTAACTACAGTGTGTCCTTGGGCTTGATATTTAATCCCATGTGGGGGCATGGTGGTGCTCTGTACTAATATACATTGCACATTGATGGTGCACTTGCCTTTAACTGGTGGTGTGCTGAAAGCCCATATTTGGGCTTTATTCTGAAGAGCAGGTACCACAACTTGAAGACTCATATTCAGTGCATCTGCTTTGTATTATCTTTGAAGTGATATTATTTATTCTGTAAGGGTTTGCCTTGTTACAATTTATGGGAGAGTGCCCATAGGCACTCTCCCATAAACTGTAACAAGGCACAGACATGTGTTCAAGATTTGATGGCCGAAAAAAATTTAGCACTGTACTAGTTAACTGCTGCTTACCCTACTTGTGCAGTGATGGTAAGTTGGAGAGTCTTGACAGTTGCTTACCACTGCTTAGTGGTTCTCTTCAGATACTTCAGCTTCTCCCAACTGTAAAACTGTCTGACACGATGTGATCCCAGGTGGCAAAAGTGTTGTTAAACACCAATAAATAATAAGTCCATCACAGCAGGGGGTGGGGTGGGTGGGCACGTGAAAATTTCCAAACACAGGGAGGGTGTGGGTGGGTGGTTCGTGGCCAGGAAAAAAGAGTAAATAACCAAAAATACAAACTTATTCCTCCTCATAAAATCACTAAGTTCAGTGCTTGTTTAACCTTTTATTTTCAATTATATGGCCAACCAGGCCATTTAAAACATATAAACTATCATAATTACAGGTGTAGGTTAGTCCAAATCCATATAAATTCCATGTTGGAACCCACCTCTAATGCTGTCCACATGGTTATAGAGAAGTTGTTGGCAAATTTGCATCAGAAAAATTGAAATATATGGCAAGTATTTTCAAATATCAACTTGAAACTAAATGAAATTGTGATTTAATCAGTCTGATTTAGTGTGGATTAATGTTTATTGGATGTTTTGGCATGAGCTTGCATTTATCCTTTCTACTCTATCTGACCATTGCATGATAATTGAAGGAGAAAATAGTCCAAAATAATATCAGAAAGTTTATATAAACAAAAATCACAATACCACCTGATGTCACTGGTGTAAAACAATAAAACAAAAACAACTAACCCCCTCCCCTCCTCTCCTCTCCTCCCCCACCCCACCCCACCCTTCCCACCCCAATCAGATGTAGTTTAGTGAACCTTCATGTCCCAGAAAGTTAAAGGATTTCATACAATTTGGATTACAAAAGCAAAGCGTATGTGACGTTCAACCATAGTTATTACTCACGAGAAGTTATTGTAGAGGTACAATGGGTAAGCTAATTATATTTCTGCGTAGCCCTTGTTATAACATGGTATTAAAATATATCTTGTTGGGTCTGCATGGATTAGTCATTTACGTGTCATATACATATGGTACAAAATGCTGGAATAGTCGGTGGAATAGTCTTAAATATTAAGAAACGGAACAATTCTCGGTTAGACAGGGCTAAGCCTGCATTTTACAGTCTGGGCTATAGTCATGACTTTCGTCCATCTGTCCATCCATCTGTCCATCTGTTAACATTTATAGTTTTGTTTGAAGTTTCTGGTTAAAGTTTTTTAGTCAAGGTTAAAGTTTTTTTTATTTTAATTTAATGTTAATTACTATTGATTGTATCATTCTCATTATGTTTCATGTTATTTGGAGAAATATTTAACCCTTTTTAGCTCACCAGAGCTAAGCTCAAGGGGAGCTTTAATAATCACTTTCCATCCGTCGTCCGGCGTTAACTTTACATTAGCAACTTCTTCTCACAAACTACTCAACCAAATTGAACCAAATCTGGTGCGCATGTTCCCTATCATATGTCAATTCAAGTTTATTCAAATCAAGTTGACCCAACCCTTGGTAGGGCCACGCCCAAAAGGTGTGTCTAAATTTTAAAAAATCTTCTTGTGAAGTAGCAGAGACTTGATATTAGGTGTGCAGCTTCCTTTTGAGGTGTAATCTCAGATTTGTTCAAGAGAAGTTCTAGGGGCTATATTTGCCATCGTTATGGGAGGGGCAAGAATTTTTGCCCCGCCCAAAATTTCTATTTTTCAAACTGAGAGGCTGATTTGAACCAAATTTGACCTGAGGTTTTATTGGGACATAAGTAGTTAATTTATGCCAAAAAATTTTTACTGTCACCCCATGGGAACCGCAGAAGCTAAAAATAGAAAAAAATTAAAACACCCATATCTCCAAAACTACACGGCACTGAGATTCTTATTTGGTGTTAAGCATCCTTAGGACCAACAGAATGGAATGGACAAAAAAATTGCTACCGGTATAATCATGGGGTACTTTTTTAGGACTTTGAAAAAGTGCTGAGTCAGCATTTTTTAACACTGTGGGTAATGGGAAAAGCATGTCAGATTACTTTTCTCCCAAACCACTGCTCCAAAAGCTTTCAAATTTCACATATAACATCTTTGGAAGATTATTTCACATGTTTATTGAAATCAATTCCCTGGGTCCATATTTGGGCTCTCTATGGGAGCCCAAATGTTTAAATTAGTGCAGTATGAGGAATATTCTTTAAAAATCTTCTTCTTCAGATCTACCAATAAGAATCTTTTGATATTTGGTATGCAGCATCCTTAGGGGGTTGAGATTCAAGTTTGTTCAAGCCAAGTCCCTGTGTTCATATTTAGGTGTGACACCGGTCCATACTCAGAAATTTTGGACCCAAATCCAGAAATGAGTTTTTTGTTTTTTTTATGTGTTTCGGTCAATTTGAAGACAAATTTTTTTTCTATTTTACACTGAAAATTTGGGGTCTGGGTGGAACTTAGAAAATTTTGGACCAAAATCCAGAAATTATTTTTTTTTGTTTTTATGTATTTTGGTCAATTTTAAGACAAAAAAAATTTTTTTTTTTTTTACACTGAAAATTTGGGGTCCAGGTGGGCCTTAGAAAGTTTTGGACTAAAATCTGAAAATCAGTTATTTTGTTTTTTTGCATTTTGGTCAATTTTAAACCAAAATTTTTAATTTTTTTTTTTACACTGAAAATTTGGGGGCCAGATGGGACTTAGAAAATTTTGGACCAAAATCCGGAAATTTGTTTTTTAGTTTTTTATGCTTTTTGGTCAATTTAAAAAAGAAGGAAAAAAAATTTTAGTCTGAAAATATTTTGTTTGGGACTTCAGAAATGTCTGAACAAAAATAAAAAAAATCTGTTTTTTTATGCGTTCACCTCAATTTTGGGACGTAAAAGTGCAGGAATTGTAAATAGAGGGAAATTCCTGTATATTGTGTGGGCACAATCGCTTCATCTAGCTGGTATATGCTTTTTAGGAGGGGGTGTATGCAGCTTATTCAAGTCAAGTCCCTGGTTTGATATTTAGACTACCATGACAGGTGAGTGCCCTCAGGCCCCCTGGGGCCTCTTATTTGTATTGCAATTTAACTTACAACTTCCAGGTTAATGTTTTTTTGGTTCACAAAGTTACACCTTTAATTCTTCAAACAGTTTAGTGCAATGTCACTGTTTCTCATTTGGGACAATGTGTACTGTCTACTGAACCTTTCTACAGTGATTTTCATTAATATTGGCAGTATTTTAACCCCTTTTAAACATGTTTACAGACTTAATTTTTTTGTATTTGAAATTAGGCTTTGCCACATACTTTCTTACTTTAATTCTTGCATAGTCAATACAACTTAATGACTGCATTTACATCAATGATTTCTTTTATCGCTTTTAGGAAATATTTAAGCCTTTTTTGTCAGTCAGTTTTACTTGGTATTCCCAGCTTTATGTTTTGGATTAAAGTTTTGCTTTTCAAGGTTGTTCCTTTCATTCTTCAAACACTGTGTTACAACATCATTGTTTTTTGTTTCATTTGAGGCAAGGTCCACTGAACCTGTATATAGTGGTTTCAAATAATATTGACATTAATTTAACCCTTTTCAAAATGGTTTTCCAACTTAGTTTCTCTAAATTTTAAATTAGGTTTCTACCACATACTTTGTTACTTTTTATCCTCCCACAAGGGAGGGATATAGCATAGAACTCCATCCATCCATCCATCCATCCATCCATCCATCCATCCATCCATCCATCCATCCATCCATCCATCCATCTGTCTGTCAGCCCATCCATTGTCAGCCCATCCATCCACCCGTCTATCTGAACTTTGTTATGGCAAAACTTGAACAATAGTTAACGGATTTCAATTCTTTTCAGTATATGTCTCTACAGCAGCAATATGTATGTCAAATTTGATGACCACCATTATTCAATGAAAATTGTTGAAGTTATTGTCCTGCCTAAGCCCCCCGCCCCGCCAATTAGGCATTTTTTTTCTTTGCTTCAAAATGCATTTTGAAGTATTTGGAGTGACTACATGTAGAACTTTTTTATTAACTCCTATACCCCCTCCTATACCCCCCCCCCCCCCCTCCCTTGTGCCAATTGGCACTTTTTTTTTCTTTCATCCAAAATGCATTTTTAGCCCACCTGGCTTAAAAGTCCATGTGAGCTTTTCTCATCACTTGGCGTCCGTTGTTGGCCGTCGTCTGGAATCCGTAAACTTTTCACATTTTCATCTTCTCTGTAACCGCTGAGCCGGTGTGAACCAAACTTGGCAGAAATGGTCTATGAGAGGTCCTCTACAAACGATCCTCATTTTGTTCCCGTCGGATGAAAAACATGGCTTCCAGAGGCATTCTTTGATTCTGGTTGGTGGATTTTCAAAAATCTTCTCCTCTGAAACTGCCAGGCCAAATGTTTTGAAACTTCACATAAATGATGACTGGGACCCCCCTCTACCAACAATCCTCATTTAATGTTCATCAGGTCACAAACATGGCTGCAATTGCGGCTTATAGTTACCGTAGAAACCCTTTGAGAAATCACATTTTCATCATCTTCTCTGGAACTACTGATCTGACACAAACCTGACAGGGATAGTCTATGGGATGTTGATCGGGTTGCAAACATGGCTGCAATTGCAGCTAATAGTTACTATAGAAACCCTATGGGAAATCACATTTTCATCTTCTTCTCTGGCACTACTGAATCGACCTGAACCAAACTACACAGAGAGGATGGAAATATGTGGCCGCCAGTCTCTATATTTTAATGCTTAACCAAATGCCTCTCCTGTCTGCACGAAGATCGGTACTGCGCGCAAAATACTTGGTTTTTTTTGAGAATCTGGTAAGGGTTGGTTCCAGTTTTCTCCACTGATAACTGAGAAAAAAACCCCAAAATATTGTGTGTACAGTACAAGTCAAACTGATAACTGAGAAAAAAACCCCAAAATATTGTGTGTACAGTACAAGTCAAAAAGTTGTAGCATAACTGCAATAAACTAAGTAAACTACTGCTCCTGCACTGACAAGATCAGAATCTGATATTTTCTGGAAAGCTATCAGTGAGAGCTTTCCAGAAAATGATGTGAGCTTCTGGTCTTATCAGTGTAGGAAGAGAAAAGATACATAGTTTATACATAGTTTATAGGATTATCCTACAACTTATTTTGACTACTACTGTAAACAAGTGCAGCTGTAATTATGTTCATACATGTATTCCTCTCAAGTTACTTATCTGAAGTACTGATTGATGACAGGTGTTTGGAAAAGCATGGAAGTTTTGTTTATTTTCTTTTCCCAATTGCAGTCCAGTAAAAATAAATCATTTAAGAAAATATTTAACCTTTTACTGATTTTTTTGTTGAAACAGAATTCATAAATGTGTGTATTTTCAAGAAATCGTCTTTGAAACTACAAGGCAAAATGTTTTGAAACTTAATGTGACTGATGCCTGTAAACCCCTCTACCAACAATCCTCATTTAATCTGCATCGGGTTGCAATTATGGCTGCAATTGTGTACAGTTACTATAGAAACCCTATAGGAAATACCATTTTCATCATCTTCTCTGAAAGTACTGAGCCAATGTCCAATGTGAACTATACTTGGCAGGCATGGTCTATGGGAGGTTCTCTACAACTGTTACTCATTTTATTCCTGTTGGATGAAAAAATGTGGCTGCCAGAAGCATTCTTTGATTCTGATTGGTCAATTTTGAAAATGCTTCTCCTCTGAAATCACAGGGCCAAATGTTTTGAAACTTTGCATGGTTGATGACTGGGATACCCTCTACCAACGTTCCTCATTTAATGTTGATTGTGTTGCAAATATGGCCACAATTGCGGTTTATAGTCACTATAGAAAAACCCTATAGGAAATCCCATTTTCATCTTCTCTCTGGAATTACTGAGCCGACAGGAACCAAAACTTGGCAGGAATGGTCTATAGGAGGCCCTCCACAAACGATCCTCTTTTTGTTCCCGTTGGTTGGAAACTATGACCACCAGATACATTCTATGATTCTGTTTGATGGATTCAGATGTTTTGAAACTTCATGTGATTGAGAACTGGAACACTTTCTACCAATGATCCTCATGTAATGTTGATGTTATGTTGCAAACATGGTCACAATTGCAGCTCATAGTTACCATGGAAAGCCAATGGGAAATCACATTTTTATATGTAGTTCCAGGTGAGCGATTACAGGCTCTTTAGAGCCTCTAGTTAAGGATTTACAGTGACGACATGCAGAAAAAAATGGACTCATATAACCCTCCCTCCCCCCTCTCCCACACCCCTCCTCCTCCCCCAGTTCCATTTAAGCAATATTTTTTCTTTGGTCCAAAATGCATTTTGAAGGATTTAGAGTGACTACAACATCTTTGTTTTTCATTTGGGGCAAGGTCTACTGTCACTGTATACAGTGGTTTCAATTAATATTTGCATTAGATTAACCCTTTTCAAAATGTTTTTCGAATTTAGATTCTTTAAATTTGAAATTGGGCTTCTAACATATACTTTGTCACTTTTTGTTCTTGCATGATCAATACAACTTGTAATAATTGCATTTACAGGCATGATTTCTTTTACTTTTATGCAGCTTTTTTTCTCATTACTTGAGCTTCACAGTTTGAAATATAAAGAAATGCCTTCTGCAGCATACTTCTGTTGTTTTACAAAAGTAATACAGATTGGAAGGAAATGGGAGTGAGGGACTTTGATGCTGTGTCCAAAACTTCGGGGGAGATGGGTGGAATCAATCCACTCCTCCCCATGTTATCCCGAAGATAAATCCAATTCCAATTATATGTTTCTCTTCAAATTTGATATTACTTTTTTATACACCCATTTGTAAAAATGGTCATATTATGTCCGTCTGTCTGTCTGTACATCTGTTTGTCTGTCCATCCACCTGTATGTCCGTCTGTCCATGAACAATTGGTTTCTTACCGATAACTCCAGTTTGGATTATTTGATTTCAACCAAAGTTTACATGTGTATTTTCCAGCTAGTAATACAGGCCAAGTTTGAATATGGGTTCTGTTCTTAAATTTTTTTTCTAAGATGTTGCGGGTGGGTCCTCAAAAAAGGCCTGGAAAAAACTAATAAAAATTTCAGGGTGGTGGGTGTCTGAAGGGCAGAAAAAAATCTTATTTTGACCCTGTGACTGCAAATTTTACAAAAGTGGCACAGAAAAAAACTAATAAAAGTTGCTGGTGGGGGTGGGGGGGGGGGGGGGGGCGGGTCTGAAGGGCCGAAAAAATCTAATTTTGACCCTGTGACTGCAGATTTTTTCCAGGATCAGTACTAGTTTAATCCAACATCCCTACAGAGCTATAGAATTATATTATTACTGATCTTCCAAAGCAGTTTGTTTTTCATTTTGTTCTGTGCTCATTGAACACCAAATTATTCTTCTGGCCAAAACGTTTACATACAGGTTTAAAAGGGAATGAGGATTCTGAAAGATTATTGTAAACTTTATTATTTTAGAAAAATATGCTAGCTTTTGTTGGAAGAAGTGATTTTTTGGTGAATTATCTCCTGAGAATGTAATTTTGAAATTCTTGTTTGTTTGAATAAGTTATTAATAATAAGGGCTATTAAAATTTTTTTTGTTTCTCAGGCAATTTTCCTTCTACTTTATGATGAGGGAGGGAGGATTACTTCCATTTTTTTTTTAATCCACTAAGCAGTTCTGAAGAGACTGTCTATTGAAAATAACCAATGTTTTCAGCAACGAAAATTTCCCAAATTTAACCAACTATATCTTGTTTGACAGAGCTCAGTGAGCTTTGTTAAACAACATATAGTTGGTTACATTTTTAGTTCTACAAGTGCAATTTACAGTGGAACCCACATTGCAAGTTAAGAAATATTCCATCAACAAGTGTATTCAATTTACAGCAATTTGGCCACTTTTCTTTGCTCTATTAATAAACTGTGCATTTGCATTGAGGTTATTACTTGGTTAGTTTCATAGCGGCCATGATATCATCTGGTGTTAACTGCATATCATCCTGAGACTGAAGGTCAAAGACTGATGTAAAGTTACCGAGGGCTAATATCTCAGCTGATATGAAAGGAACCAAGTAATAACCTCTTTATTTATTAAACCAAAACGAATAATTACAGAATTTCTCAGATCTGTCAGAATTTTCTGACAGTGTTATTGTTCTTCATTCTATCAAAGTTTCCTCTTCTCCTACAGTTGAAACTAGAAGTTTTGTGTCTGTATTGTGTACTATTTTGAAGTAAGCGCACTTTTTCCCCTATAAAACTGCACATTAGCATAATTCAATGGCTGTAGAAAAACAGCATGCCCATCTCTAGCAATTCTGTACTCGTAAATAGAGCTCATTTGCCCTTTATCTAACATGAATAGCAGATGACACTTGCAAACAAAATTCTTGAATAACTAATTTTTTTTAAATTTTTTGTCTCAAAAACATAGGTTATGACCCCTCAGAGGAACGAGCTGAACGAGCTTGTTCCAAAGAGGGGTCATAATCTGTGTTTTTGAGACAAAAATGAAAATATAATGAAAATTAATTGGCAATTTTTGTGATTAACACTGGTCGGTTTTGACCGGGTATGTGTAATATTGAATTGTGCAGTTTCTATTTCTTGTGTGTGTGTGAGGGGGGAGGGGGCGGGGAGGGTCATTGGCTGTTAATAGTTCTGTAGCTTAGTGTAAGGAATTTTGTTTTGTTTTATAAGCGATCAGCTGAGTCGATGACTGAAACACACATAGAATATATTCATGCGCCTGTTATGATAGCCTGTTGCATTACCAGAAATGAGTCGTCTATATGGTTCCGAATCAGAATGAGTCGTCTATATGATACTGAATCGTAACACATTATGTGATATGTACTGTTTTTCAGGTTTTCAGGCCAAATTCTAAATGATTGTTAGATAAATATACATGTAATGATGTAAATACATATTAAAATTGGACAGCAGATACAGAATGAAGAGAGTGGATTACTACTTAATTGCAGCACCATATGTTCCCCACTCGAAAAGTATTTATAATTGATCATAACAGCACAAGAAACACTTGCAAACTTTCATCACATGGACCACCGGGTACAACCGGTGGTCCATGTGATGAAAGTTTGCAAGTACTTCTTGTGTTTTGTCCTCAGAAGTTGTAAATAATTACTTAGTGAAAAATCCATCCCACATTGATTTAGTAGTAACCCACCCACCACATACTCTAGTCTCAATATTTTCTTTCTGTTTGATCGGTTCAGTTCATGATTTCACTACTGACCTCTTCAATAGCACATTATATTTTGCATTGCACAGCACAAACGCTCTTGTGTATTTGACTATTTAATTCTTCTGCAGTAAAGAGCACATTAACTAACTAGCATTTTTTGTGCTAATTTTAACAGGACTTCTAGTTTCAACTGTATTCCTTGTCCATCTACCCAGATGTCTCGGCTTTCCCACTGGGAAGATAGTTGAACTACCTCTTCTTCAACTTCGATGAATCTCCACTTATGACTCTGGATATTAGTTGCAGTAAATTTTCTGTGCAACTCTCTTTTTTCTTCTTTTCATCCATCTAATCATTACTTAGGCCTAAAAACATTAAAAATCTGTTTCTCAGGTCCTCTCACTCTCACATGGTCCTTTTAGCTGCCGCATCCTCTCTTTTTTATTATAACCAATGCAAACTTAAAAAAATAATAATTAAATGGTTTATATCTGACGTTTTACACAAGTCAACAAAATTGTCCCTTGAGTGCAACAAGGCTTTGCAATGCCTTAGCACTCAAGGGACGTAGTACACCACCACCCATGCTATTCTGTA
Organism: Pictodentalium vernedei; assembly: GCA_031216915.1. Lineage (NCBI taxonomy): Eukaryota > Metazoa > Mollusca > Scaphopoda > Dentaliida > Dentaliidae > Pictodentalium > Pictodentalium vernedei. Next base: position 151,225,044 of record CM062292.1, read on the forward strand.
GATTATGAGGCCTAAAACATAAAACAAACCAAGATCATGAACTTTTTAATTGCAAAGAAATAATTATAAAAACAAAAATGAAAATAAAAAAAAACGCCCGTCCGCATGAAATTTTACAAAAAATGGCCTGAGAAACAGGAGATCCACTTTGTGAAGCCTTATTGCCATTATTTTTTCCTCATCATACAAAACTCTTGCTTCAAACAACTCCACCATGCCTGGTAACTCCCATTTTCCAGATTGTGTTTCGACGAATAACTTTGAACATTTTGATGTAAACAAAGTGGTTGTGGCTATGCAACAAGGGGAGCAACTCGATCAAAAAAGTAATTGATTGATTAACTGTTACATTTGAACAACTGTATTATATGGGTGAACAAACTTATGCCAAAACATGCAAACATTGTCACACTGACTCACATCAATTTTGTGAGACAGAGTAAATCAAGCAAGTTACGTGCTGGCACACTTGTTCAGTTGCATGATCTTTATACTGTATCATTAGCTGGAAATGGTCATCCTTAATCCTTCACCCAATGCAGGTAGAAGACAATACTTGCAAAAATAAATGCTTGAATTACAAAAAATCAAGTTTTGTCTAAAAAACATAGCTAATGACCCCGCATTGGAATGAGCTCTATAATTGAAAACATAATAAAATTTGAAGGGAATTTTTAGCTCACCTGACTGAAAGTCAGGAGGAGCTTAAGCAATCACTTTCTGTCTGTTGTCCATCCGTCCGTTGTCAGATGACGGCATGAACTTTACAATATTGACTTCTCCTCATAAAACACTGGACCAAATTGAACCAAATTTGATATGCATGTTCCTTATCATATACGTCAATTCAAGTTTGTTCAAATTAAGTTGCTGCAGAGATCACTACAAGGGGCATAACTCTGATAGCACCCATAGATTGTTTTCCAAAATTAAAAAAGTCTCCTTCTCCAGAACCCTCAATTAGAATCTTTTGATATTTGGTATATAAGATCTCTATGGGGCTCAGATTTAAGTTTGTTCAACTTTAGACCCTGGGTTAATATTTGGGCTCCCCGAATTGTAACTTAATGCAGTATGAGGGAATTTCTTAAAATCTTTTTCTTCGGATCCAACAGTCAGAATCCTTCCATATTTGGTACACAACATCTCCAGGGGGGCCAAATTGAAGTTTGTTCAAATCGTGTCCCTAGGTTTATATTTGGGCTCCCTATGGGAGCCTGAATTTTAACTTAGTGCAGAATCCTTTCATATTTAGTATACAACACCTCAAATCTTTTCATATTTAGTATACAACACCTCGAGGTGGGTCAGTTTCAGGTTTGTTCAAAGTGGTTACCTGGGTAAATCTTTGGGTTCCCTATGGGAGCCTGAATATCAACTTAGCGCAATATGAAATCAACTTTGGACCCTGTAGTCAGAATGCTTTCATATTTGGTATACATCTCTAGGAGAGTCAGATTCAAGTTTGTTCAGATCTGGTCCCTGGGTTGATTATTGGGCTCCCTACGGTAGCCTGGATTTTAACTTAGTGTAATATGAGGAAATTTCTTTAAAAATGTTCTCCAGAACCATCAATTAGAGGGGGGCAGATTCAAATTTGTTGAGATCAGATCCCTGGGTTGATATATGGGCTCCCTATGGGAGCCTGAGTTTTAACTTAGTGCAACATGAGGAAATGCTTTTAAAATCTTCTTCAGATATACCAGTCAGCATCCCTTCATATTTGGTATTCATCCCTGCGGGAACACCAGGAGTAAAGCAGTGCCTGTTCACTGCAGTAAACAGGCTCTGTTTTACTGGTAAAATAGGACCCAGTGCAACCCCTCTCTAAAATGGGCAACATGGCTTATTAACGCTCACTCCTGGTCTTGAGTTGATACTCATATTGTGGGCATGATTAGCCATTGTGTAAAAATGTGTGACCTTAAACACCAATAAATAAATAAATAAATAAATAAATAAATAAATAAATAAATATTTGGTATTCAACATCTATAGGGGAGTCAGATTCATATTTGTTCAAATTGAGCCCCTGGGTTATTAATTTGGGCTACCTATGAGAGCCTGAATTTTAACTTGATGCAATATGATGGAATTTAAAAAAAAATCTTCTTCTTCAGTTATATCAGTCAGCATCCTTTCATATTTGTTATACAACATCTCTCATGGATCAGATTCAGGTTTGTCCATCGGGTCCCTGGGTTAATATTTTAGCTGTCTATTGGAGCCCAAAGTTTAACTTAGTGCAATGTGAGGAAATGTTTTTAAAAATCTACTTCTTTAGATTCACCAGTCAGAAGTCTTTCATATTTGGTATATAACATCTCAAGGGTGATCAGATTCACGTTTGTTCAATTTGAGTCCCTAGCTTAATATTTGTGCTTTCTAATGGGGGGGGGGGGGGGGAGGGGCATGGGGAGGGAGTAGGTTAGGATCAAAGTTTGTTCAAATCCATTCCTTAGTGTTTTTCTATAAAATTTGCCTTTCATGACTTCATTCCTTTGTAGTGTTGATGAACCATGTCTAACTGAATGTGACCCCAAATTCTTCTTTAACCACTTTGTCAGGTGAGCTATTAAGGCCTCTTGGGGCCTCTTGCTTGTATATAGCACTGGCCGGTTTTGTCCATTACATTGGGTAAAGGATTAATGCTGTCAATCATCAATCTAACATGATGTAACATTATTTAGTCTGTAAGGATTTGCCTTGTTACAATTTATGGGAGAGTGCCTATGGGCACTCTCCCATAAATTGTAACAAGACAAAGACTTATGTAGAAATTCTGATGACCAAAAGTAATTTTTAGCACTCTACCAGTTAACTGGTACAGTGCAGGAAGCCCAGATTTGGGCTTTTGTGGTACAGCAATTATTCAGCTACCTATTGAGGCTAGTGATTAATCAGTTAAGCAAGGTTAATCCATGTGATTAATCAATTAAGAAAAAACCCTTCAACTGTTTCCTCTCTATATCACAATTCTGAGAAAACCATTTTTATCTAATAAATAATCCATCATAACTATGCTCCGTCAGACACGATATAAACATTGAAAATTTTGTGTCTCTCAGGAGTAAGTCTTCGATAAATCACCATATTTTTATTAGATTAACACTGAGGAGATTACTCACTGACCTGTATTCAATTAACAGGTCAAATTTGTACTTTTAGGGTAAATAATTTGGTCTTCAGAACTTATACACAGTTATCAGGGTAATTTAATTAAAAATGTAAAATTTAATTAAGCAAGAAGTAACGTAGTGTCTTTGAAGAGATTTCTAGGTGAAAAAAATAGTAATGAGGCAGATTTTCAGTGACGATGCTTGTGCTTGATTAGCAAAGGTTTTTTTTTAATAGCCTAAGTAATACTAACATTTATTTCTCATCCTTTTACAAATTTTGTGAAACTTTTGATATACAATTCAATAATTATATAAAAAAAATTATCTTTCATTTTCATGTATGTGTACTGTAAATTAATGGAAGAAGCAGCTGGAAGAAGCAAAATAGTTCGCCAGGTGAAATAAATTGGAGGGTATCAAAAAAAAAAAAAGATCTCATTTTTTCTTTTGCTGGTAATATCAGTCCTTGACACTGATTCTTAGAAATCTCCAAGAATTTGTGTCAGGGACGGATCGTATCACTGACATAAAAATGAAAGGAAAGTCTGTGTTATCCTACGACTTATTTCAGATGGTACTGTATTTTTACTATTCTGCTTGACTAATATGGAGGAGCTCCAATGATTCACGAGTTGATACACCATTTTTGAACCGAGATCACGAAAAACCGACCCGTGCCAAGGTTTACTAGGCATGTCCATTTGTGAAATTGAGGAGGGCAATAATTTGCACTAGTTAAAATGAATTCAGGAGGAAAATGCTCTTCTCAATTCAGTTTCATCTTAGATTATACCCCTCCTTTTGAATAGGATCAGAGCCAGCCAGGTTTATTCTGATGTTTTAGGCTTGAATTTTAATTATTTTGAGCCATTAACCAGTAGAGTGCTGGAAGTCCATATTTGGACTTTATTCTGAGGTACCAGTACCACAGCTCAACAGCCCCATATTCCATGGAATTCTTGTTCTGTGTATTGCCTTTGATGTAAAATTGTTTAGTCTGTAAGGATTTGCCTTCTTACAATTTATGGGGCACTCTCCCATCAATTGTAACAAGACAAAGACTTATGAACAAATTCTGATGGCCAAAAATAATTTATCACTCCACCAGTTAACTGGTAGAGTGCTGGAAGCCCATATTGGGCTTTGTTTTCAAGTGTGGATGCCACATCATAGAGAACCATATTCTGGTGGATATGCTTCATAGTACCTTCAAAGTGCAATTATTAAGTATGTGTGGGTTTGCCTTGTTAAGGCACTCTCCCATAAACATAAATTGTAACAAGGAAAGACAAATGAGCAAATACTGATGACCAAAAATAATTCAGCACTCTACCAGTTAAACAATACTGCTGTTTTGACAATTGTCATTTTATCCACTGGCTTATCAGGCTGCTCTTAATAAAATCTATCGCCGGACAAAATTAAGGTGGGTTTTATTTATTTATTTATTTATTTATTTATTTATTTATTTATTTATTTATTTATTTATTGGTGTTTAAGGTCACATATTTCTGCACACTGGCTAATCATGACCACAACAGTTTTATGGGTGGAGGAAGCCGGAGTACCCAGAGAGAACCACCAAGCAATGGCGAGCAACTGTCAGCTCCCTAACATACTAACTCCACACAAGCTTGGGTTAGCATTGTTTGAAGACAAGTGCACCATCAATGTGCAGTACACCTTAGTCCACAATACTACTGTGCCCCCACATGGGCAATGGAAGTGAAATGTCTTGCCCAAGGACACAATGCGGTTGCTGCATGTGGGATTCGAACCAAGGACCTCTCGGCTTGCAGCCTGCACCTCTAACTACTGCCCCCAGGTGGGTTGTAAGGCTCAAGGGCAATTGCCCTCCTCAAATAGATAAGCCTTGGCTCAGATTGATATTAGTGAATGAGCTACAGGCATTTCATATTCAATCAAGACAAATTTGAGATTCTTTTCATCACATAATGTGTAAATTCAACCCATTACCTAACTCAACTGGTTGAGTACTAGAAGCCACTATCATGGCTCTATTGAAAGGTGCTGAAAACCACCATAGTGGATTTACACTGTACATTCTAGCAAGTTTGCTCACCAGTAGAAAAAAAATGTTTATATAAAAGTGTTTTGTTACAACCATTTAGTAGAGAGTGCCAACAAGTACTCTCCAATAAATGGTACTAAAACAATTATTATGATGAACATCTCTCTAAACTAAGTCACCCCATGCTGCTAGCATAGTATTACTGAAAAAAATACTCATGTTACAAATCACCTTTGAAATATAATGTAGCATGCGACCAGTTAATGGCACAAACCATCCAGTGCTATTCATGAAAATCACCAACCAAATTTTATTATTTTTTCCAATTTTTGCTTTACCGTATTCCCACTCATTGGAACAGGTACGATTAATAGATATTAATTCAGTTCTTCTTCTAAAACTAATTCACTCACAATGTTATGATATCATGTTGACTTCTGACATCACTTGTTTATTAGATGTGTTGCAGATGGTATTTCTGTAATGAGCTATTTGATGCTGATTATGTGATAAATTTTTTTTATACAGATCACTGATGTGAACGTCAACAACTGTGATATAAAATACCTACAAAAGCCTTGAAAACAGGAAATTTATGGCTGTCTTTTTGAAATGCTGGTATTCTGACTGTATTCAGAGTAAGGTGGTTCAACCTTTTATTATATGCTAGCCTGTGAATTATCGCAGATTATCTCAAAGATATTTCTCAATATCCATCGACATGATGGATAATGAGGAATATTCCTCAGTAGCTTCCTAAATAACATTATGCTTCAGCGCATCACTTCGCCTTCGCTCCTGTGAATGTTTATTTCAATTCATCACAAAATCAGAACTTGCATAATGTACAGGGTGATTTGAGCATTACTTCACCTCAGAGACGTAGCGTCAAGTGTATAACATTTGTAGATGTATAGAAAGTGACCCTGAGAGTGATATTTTGCCATGAACTGGGTGACTTTTCCAAAAAACCTTGTTTGATCGATTCGCCCAGAAACCTTTTTTTTTGAATGAGTCAGCACACTCAATTCCAAATTCCTTGTTAGCTCACCTGATTGAAAGTCAGGATGAGCTTTTGTGATCACTCACCATCCGGCGTCCATCAACATGGTTTTTGCACCTGCTGCTCCTAAACCGCTGAACGAATTTTCAGTTAAATTTCAGCTGATTGCTTGAACTGACATGGCCTTTTAGGGTTTTTTGTCAAATCAACTTGCTCAGCCCAAATGGAAGGGGAGGGGGAAAATGCTCCAAATTTTAAAAAAAATCTCATAAACCAGTAGGTACAATGACTTGATATTTGGTATGGAGCATCCTTTTGAGGTATAGAATAAAGTTTGTTCGAACAAAGTTTGTGTGCCTGTGTAATAAGAGGGGAAATATTTTTAGCCCCACCCGAAACTTATATTTTCTGAACCGAGGGTCCAATTTGAACGAAATTTGGTATGTGGTATTATTGAGTCATAAGTACTTGATTCATGCAAAAAAAAATTAAAAATTCCTGTGTCTTCATGGGAATCCCAGGAACTAAAAATAGTAATATTTTCAAACGCCCTTATTTCCCAAACTACGTGGAACAGAGAACTGTTATTTGGTATGAAGCATTGGTAGGACCAGTAGAATGGAATGGTGAAAATAAAAATTGCTAGTGTTGTGTCAGGGTGTTCGGTGTTCTGTAAGTGGGGTGGGGGAGGGGGGATCGAAAAAACACTGAGCATATTTGCAAAAAATTGAAAAAATAAATTTCTTCAGAACCGCTAAGCAGAATCTTTTGATATTTGGTACACAGCATCCCTAAGGAGGGGGGGGGGGGGGGGGAGTGGGAGTGTGGAGGGGTGCAGATACTAGTTTGTTAAAATTAAGTCCCTTGGTTCATAATCTTTAAATCTTCTTCTTCAGAACCACTCCTCAGAATATTTTTATGTTTGATATACATCATTGTTATGAGGGTTTGATTCACGATTGTTCAAATCAAGTCCCTTGATTAATATTTGAGCTTTCTATGGGTGCCGAATTTTAACTTCGTGCAATATGGGGGATAATCTTTAAAAATCTTCTTCAGATCCACCTGTCAGAATCCTTTGATATTTGGTATCCAGCATCCTTAGGGAGGTTAGATCTCATTTTGTTCAAACCAAATCTCTGTGTTAATTTTTGGGCTCCCAATTGGATATTTGCCCCCGCTGGAACCCTCGGAAGTGAAGCAGTGCTTGTTTACTGTGGTGAACAAGCTCTGTTTCACTGGTAAAATAGGACTCAGTCACTAATGCTTGGGGTGCGAGTCCTCTAAAATAGGCAACATTGAGTATAAACGATTGACTGGCCTTGACTTTATCTCCATGTTGTGGTCATAATTAGCCATTGTGCAGAAGTATGTGACCCTAAACACCAATAAATAAATAAATATTGGATATTTGGTATACAGCATCCTTAGAGGATTCATTTTCAATTTGTTCAAATAAAGTCCTTGAGCTGATATTTGTGTTCCCTATGGGCTGTGAGGGGTGGGGGGGGGGGGGGGGTGTGCTTCAGAGCAACTTTTAGCACAGTGCAAAACTGGTAATTTTCTCAAAATCTTCTTCTCCAGAACCACTAGTCATAATCTTTGGATGTTTGGTATACAACATCCTTCAAGTTTGTTCTTTTTAAGTCCCTAGGTTGATATTTGGTCTCCCTAGTTTTGCATTACTGAACATTTTGGCATTATTTCTGTGGAAGCATCTCAATACTGGAAAAAAAGCATCTGGCATGGACAACAGAGTTATAAATAATTAAATAACTTCATTCCTCTGTAGTGTTAACTAGCCATTGATGCTTATTAGGGATCTGCCGACTTTTGGCAGAAGCCCTACAGTAATCAGACTGTCCATCGTTCCATCAGCGTATTCCTATGTTGTACAATAACTCAAATTTCCTTTGACCAATTCTCATAATATTTATACACAATATTGAAATTGATCAACCAAAGCTCCCTTTTGTTTTTAACCATTTCCTGTTATTTCTTTCCAGAGTTATGGGACTTGAACCTTAAAAAAAATTACCAATTTTTTACATATCGTTTGATAACTCAGTATTGCTTTCACTGAATCTCTTGCATCTTTGTAGCAATGTTACAATCATTAAAGGCAACACCCCTTTCAGTTTTAACTATTTTCAGGTTTGTCATTTGGAGTTATGGGCCTTGAATGATAAAAAATGTGTCTGTCCTTGAGCATATTCCTATGTCGTATGATAACTCAAGTTTCCTTTGACCAGTTTTCATAATATTTATACACAATATTGAAATTGATCAAAAGGAGCTCCTTTCACTTTTGACTGTTTTGTGTTTTTTCTTTCCAGAGTTATGGGACTTGAATCATGTTGTATGATAGCTCAATAATGCTTCACCAAATTTCTTGAAACTTTGTAGCAATGTTACAATCAGTAAAAGCTACATCCCTTTCAATTTTTGACTTAACCTGACAAAGTCAAGATAAGCTATTGCCATCATGTGTGCAGAAGTCTGTGAGTCTGATCACATTTTCTTCAGCACAGGCTACACCCCGTAGTTCTTGTCCGATCATCTTGAAATTTCATATGAAGTTTTGAGGTCATGTATAGATGAGAACGTCCCCTTGTGGTCGCGATTGGTCAACTGTGATAGCTGCGAGAGCCTGAAACCCAAAAACCTTTAGCACAGTCTACAGGTTGTATTTATAAAGGGATTTCATTGTAACTTGATAGGATGACCTCATATTATGTCTAGATGAGAACGTCCCCTTTTGGTCACGATCGGTCAGCCATGATGGCTGCAAGAGCCCAAAACCCGAACACCTTTAGCACAGTCTACAGGTCATATTTATGAAAGGATTTCATTGTAACTTGGTAGGATGACTCCATATAATGTCTAGATGAGAACGTCCCCTTTTGTTCGTATTGGTTAACTGTGATGGCCTCAAGGCTCCGAAGCTCAAAAACCTTTAGCACAGTCTACAGGTTGTATTTATAAAGGATTTTATTGTAACTTCGTAGGATGACTCTGTATAATGTCTAGATGAAAACATCCTTTTTTGTCAGGTTCAGTTAACCGTGATGGCTGCAGGGGCATGTTACTTAGATTTCTTTAGCACAGTCCACAGTTTGCATTTATAAAGGGATTTCATTGCAAATTTGTATTTGTACTCAGTATAATGTCTAGATGAGAACGTCCTATTTTGGCTGTGATCAGTCAACCATGACAGCCACTCAGGCATGTGACCTAGATTTGTTTAGCACAGTCTACAGTTCATATTTATGAGGCAATTTCATTGCAATTTGGAAGGATAACTCGGTGTGATGTCTGTCGTATTTTGGTCACGTTCGATCAGCCATTACCGCTGCCTGGTCTCGTGACCTAGATACCTTTAGCACTGCTCACCGGTTGTTTTTATGAAGAGATTTCATTGTAACTTGGTAGGATAACTTTGTATGAGATCTAGATGAGACTGTCCTATTTTGGTCATGATCAGTCAACCATGACCACAAACCATCATGTGAACTAGATTCCTTTAGCAAAGTCTACGAGTTATATTTATGAAGGGATTCTATTGTTTGGTAGGATGACTCATTTTGGAATGATTTTACTGTAACTTGTTAACTTTGGTTGACATACGTTAACTGTTAGGGTCACATCAACCCAGGTCTTAATTCTTGAGTACAGTCTACACCTCAAATTATTCTTATTGAAAACAGCCTACATGGAACTGAAATTAACATATTCTCATTTATCAGAATTCTTATCTTATTTCATAATCCTTTCATAAACATTCAACATTCAACATTATCTTTTTCATCAAACACTACACACAGTCAAGTTAACTACAATGTCATTGACACTTTCATTACTATTTTCCGGTTTGTCATTCTGGAGTTATGAGACTTTAATTGTAAACAAGAAAATACAGCAGTGCTGTGCAAAAAAGGACGATGAAAATATGCCAATGCAGTTTTACTGAAAAGACGTGACGTCAACATTGACCTGTATGTTTTTATTTGCAATACATTTTGGGTCCGAAAACCGAATCTGGTAAAAATCGGCCCAGTAGTTAGCCCGTTGCTAAGGTGTCACTCTGGTTGCTAGGGAAGTCACGTGACATCAATATTGACCTATCTGTTTCCATTTGCAATGCATTTTGGGTCCGAATACCAAATTTTGTCAAAATCGGCCCAGTAGTTAGCCCGTTGCTAAGGGGGCACTCTGGTTGCTAGGAAAGTCACGTGACGTCAACATTGATCTGTCTGTTTTCATTTGCAAAGCATTTTGGGTCCGTATACAGAATTCGGTCAAAATCGGCCTAGTAGTTAGCCCGTTACTAAGGGGGAGCTCTGGTTGCTAGAGAAGTCATGTGACGTCAACATTGACCTGTATGTTTTTATTTGCAATACATTTTGGGTCCGTACACCAAATTTGGTCAAAATCGGCCCAGTAGTTAGCCCATTGCTAAGGGGCATTCTGGTTGCTAGGAAATCATGTGACATCAACATTGATCTGTCTGTTTTCATTTGCAATGAATTTTGGGTCCGTATACCGAATTTGGTCAAAATCGGCCCAGTAGTTAGCCCGTTGCTAATGGCGCGCTGTGATTGCTAGGGAAGTCACGAGACGTCAACATTGATCTATTTTTAGCTCAACTTTGACGAAGTCAAATTTGAGCTATTGTCATGGCCCGTCGTCCATCCGTCCGTCCGTCCGTCTGTCCGTATGTCAACAATTGGCTATGGCTCGGGCTAGAGGTCGTATTTATGAACCGATCTTTACGAACCTCCTTGTGTACCTTTGTTATGACCCTGGGACGGGAACGAGTGTTTTTAGGTGTGGTCCGAAATTCAAGATGGCTGCCAGCGGCCATTTTGTATCGATGATGCAAAAATCAGTTTTTTGTACAGAACTTCTGTATGAAAGTTCTGATTTGAATAAAGTTTTGTATAAATGTTTAGTACCATGGGATACATCGCATATAATACGGGTTTTTTTCTCGTGCGTAAATTATGCAAATTAGACTGACTTTGATTTATTTAGTGTTACTTTCAGAGCTGTAAGTGCCAAGCTGCTATGGCTCGGGCTAGAGGCCGTATTTATGAACCAATCTTTACGAAACTTCTTGGGTACCTTTGTTATGACCATGGGATGAGAACGAGTGTTTTTGGGTGCAGTCCAAAATTCAAGATGGCTGCCAGCAGCCATTTTGTACCGACGATGCAGAAATTTTTTTTTTGTACAGAACTTCCATATGAAAGCTCTGATTTGAATAAATTTTTGTATGAATGTTTAGTACCATGGGATACATTACATATAATACAGAGTTTTTCTCGTGAATAAATTATGCAAATTAGGGGTCCGGGTGGGACTTAGAAAATTTTGGACCAAAATCCGGAAATTAGTTTTTTGTGTTTTGATGCATTTTGGTCAATTTTAAAAAGAAGAAGAAAAAATTTTAGTCTGAAAATATTTTGTTTGGGACTGAAAATTTCCACACAAAAATAATAATCTACAATGATTGGTCTTAATCTGTAGTCCATTACAGTCACCTTGTAATTCTTTTATTATTGTTGACTGGGCCAAAACAAATACTAATTCCTGTCATATTCATTATTCAGTTGTCTTGGTCACAGCAAGTACTAATTCCTGTCATATCCAAGTTGAGCTACAGAGTCATTGACTCTTTCATTATTTGCAATGCATTTTTGGTCCGTATACCCAATTTGGTCAAAATCGGCCCAGTAGTTAGCCTGTTGCTAAGGGGACATTCTGGTTGCTAGGGAAGTCACGTGGCGACACCATTGACCTGTCTGTTTTCGTTTGCAATGCATGTTGGGTCCATGTATTAAAATTGGTCAAAATTGGCCCAGTAGTTTGCCCGTTCCTACGGGCGTGCTTTACTTGCTATGGTTGTCAAGTGACATAATTAGTGACCCATTAACCTCCCCCCCCCCCACACACACACTCAATATATTAAGGGTCCCTTGAGCCTATGAGGGTGAAAGCAATGGCGGAGAGCCATCACTTGTTCTAGCGTCCGAGTATCCTTGAAAAAATGTAACCTTATTTGTCCCCGGTTCCTTTGGGAAAAATCCCTAAAAGTTTAATCAGCCAGAGTCATTCTCGTGAAGTCTCATCTCGTTAACTACTTCCTACATTAAAAAAAGTGTGAAATTAGTATAAAGGACTCACGAGTTTCAATGTTGGCTTCGCCTCCGTCTCAACTCGGGCGCCTCCGGCGCCTTCGTCCTTTATAAAAAAATGCGTCTGTCCTTCAGCATATTCCTATATCGTACGATAACTCAAGTTTCCTTTGACCAATTTTCATAATATTTATACACAATATTGAAATTGATCAACTGAAGCTCCCTTTCATTTTTTGATGGTTTTCTGTTTTTTCTTTCCAGAGTTATGGAACTTGACTCTTAAAAAAATTGGATATTTTTTACATGTCTTATGATAACTCAATAATGCTTTCACCGAATCTCCTGAAATTTTGTAGCATTGTTACAATCAGTAAAGGCAATACCCCTTTCAATTTTTATGATTTTCAGATTTGTCATTCTGAAGTTATGGGACTTTAATTGTAAAAAAATTGCGTCTGTCCATCAGCATATTTCTATGTCGTACGATAGCTCAAGTTTCCTGCAACCAATTCTCATAATATTTATACACAATACTGATATTGACCAAACGAAGCTCCCTTTCATTTTTGACAGTTTCTGTTTATTCTTTCCAGAGTTATGGGACTTGAATCTTCAAAAAATTGGGAATTTTTTACGCGTATAATAACTCAATCAATAATGCTTTCACCGAATCTCTTGAAATTTTGTAGCAATGACTTCAATCAGTAAAGGCAACATTCCTTTCATTTTTAGCTCAACTTGACAGTGTCAAGCATAGCTATTGACATCACTTCGCGTCCGTTGGTGTACGTACGTCCGTACGTATGGGGGTACATGCGTGTGTACGTCCACAATTTCCTTTGGCACACCGCACAGGTCGTATTTATAATTAGATCACTTTGAAACTTTGTATGCTTGTTTGGGGTGACCTCTGGATAGGAGCTATTGATTTTCTTCCATTTTCGTCAAAGAATGTTGCCACTGGCATATTTTCTTTGAACTCAGTTTAGTCAGATCTCAATATTTCTCTTTGGCACACCATACAGGGTGCATTTATCATCAGATTGCTGTGAAACCTTGTATGCTTGTTTGGGGTGACCTCTAGATAGGAGCTGTCAATTTTCTTTCATTTCCGTCAAAAAATGTTGCCGCTGGCAACAACTATTGAACTTTGTTTAGTCAGGCATCAGTATATTCTTTGGCACACCCCGCAGTGCACATTTTTGACCAGATCACTTTGAAACTTGGTATGCTTGTTTGGGGTGACCTCTAGATGGAAGCCATCGATTTTCTTCTATTTCCATCAAAAAATGTTGCCACTGGCAACATTCTTAGAACTTAGTTTAGTCAGACCTCAATTTTTCCCTTTAGCACACCCTACAGGGTACATTTATGATCGGATTGCTTTGAAACCTGGCATGCTTGTTTGGGGTGACCTCTAGATGGGAGCTATCAATTTTCTTCCATTTCCCTCAAAAATTCTTGCCATTGGCAACGCCCTTTGATGGAACTTAGTAAAAACTTAGTGCAGTTCAGCATCAATATTTCCCTTTGACACACCCTGCAGGGCACATTTATGATTGGATCGCTTGGAAACTTGGTGTACTTGTGTGGGGGTGACATCTATATGGGAGCTGTTGATTTTCTTCCATTTCTATCAAAAAATGTTGCTGCTGACCTTGCAACTTAGTCAGACCTCAATATTTCCCTTTGACACATCCTTCAGGGCACATTTATGATTGCATTACTTTGGAACTTGGTATGTGTGTTCGGGTAACCTCTAGATGTGAGCTAATGATTTTTTTTCATTTCCATAAAAAATTATTGTCGTTATCACCAGCCTTTGAACTTACTGCATTTGTGCAGCAACTTATCCCTTTTGCACTCTCTGCAGGGTATATTTATGAATTTCCATAAAAAAGATAAAAAAAAAACATTGCCACAAGTAATGATCTTCAAACTTAGTGCATTTGTGCATTAACATGTTCCTTTGGCATGCCTCAGAGGGCACATTCATTATCAGGTTGTTTTGAAACTTTGTATGCTAATGCAGGGTGACAAAAGATAGGAGCTATTGATTTTCTTTTCATTTCCATCAACGACTGTTGATGTTAGCAACAATCTTTGAATTTATTGCATTTGTGCATCAACATTCTTCTTTGACATGGTCTACAGGGCCTATTTATCTTAGGATTGTTTTTGAACTTGGTGTGCTCATTAGCCGGGACCTCTAGATAAGAGCTATTGATTAGCATTCATTTCTGTGAAAAAAGTTGTTGTTTACAATAACCTCTGAACTTACTGCATTTGTGTATGAACATTCTTCCTTTAGCCAGCCTTAAAGTTTACATTTAAAAGTGCATGGATTACTCTGACGTTGTGCACACACAGTGCTGTTATGTTTAAATTTCACCAAATAACATTGGTACCAATGATCTTCAATTTTGCCATTTTACTTATAACTTACCAAGTTCAAGTTTGTCAAGTTGAGCTACACAGTGTCATTGACACTTTCATTTGATAATTTTCAGATTTGTTGATCCAGAATTATGGGACTTCACTGGCCTGTCAAGACAGTTGGTCTCTCAAGAAAGGTTATACTGTACTGTATATTGTTCGAATTGCAAACCATTTCAAATGCGGGGCCCACAGTGATGGCCCCCATCACTTTGCATCTAGTTAAATCCATCTTTAAACAACTATGGTCAGGTGGGTGCTTCAGGCCTCATGGTGCCTCTTGTTGTAAACTGACATTTAAAATTTTCTAAAAATTAACATTAATGAAAAATATGAGAATATTTTCATTTTTAGCTCACCTACTTCTGAAAGAAGTGGTGAGTTATTGTCATGACCTCGGGCGTCAGCATCGGCGTCCGGCGTGTCCAATATTGTAAGATTTAATGTTAAGGTTAATTTCTCAAAGATCAGAGGGCTCATGCCTTTGATATTGCATATGTAGGTTGTAGGGGACTATCAGAACAGTATTTAACCCTGATACTACGACTTTTTTCCAAATTTCACCTAAAATTTTCTGCCAAAACTTGTAAGAATTTGCGTTTAGATGTTGTAAGAATTTGCGTTAAAGTCAGCTTTTGTGCAGATTGAGCTGCTTTAACTTCTCATTACTGTTGATTTTCATATTTCAATAACAACTGTAGGTATTAACCCTACTGTATGCAGAAATTTAACGGAAATTTTCTTTTCTTTTCAGTCAAAATTTTCATGTTTTTCTCGGACTGAGTAAATTTTAAGTTGTAAAACTTTGTAAACTTTGTGTTTAGGTGAGTTGTGTTTTCTATGTGTCTTTCCAGGTGATTAATATTCTACACTTGGGTTATTGAACTCCATTGCAGTAATATTTAACCCTCATTACATGCATATTTGAGGAATTTGAGGCTGATTTTCTGCCAAAACTAATGTTAATTTTTAGAAAATTTTAAATGTCAGTTTACAACAAGAGGCACCATGAGGCCTGAAGCACCCACCTGACCATAGTTGTTTAAAGATGGATTTAACTAGATGCAAAGTGATGGGGGCCATCACTGTGGGCCCCGCATTTGAAATGGTTTGCAATTGTAAGAATTAGCAGGTGTTGTAAGAATTTGCGTTAAAGTCAGCTTTTGTGCAGATTGTGGTGCCTTCACCTCTCATTACTGTTTATTTTCTCATTTCAATAACTACTTTAGATACTAACCCTACTGTACGCAGAAATTTAACTGATTTCTTTTCTTTTTTTCAGTCACAATGTTCACGTTTTTCTCTGACTTACTCAATTTTAAGTTCTAAAGGTTTGTGTTAAGGTGAGTTCTGTTTCTGTGTGTCTTTCCAGGCAATTGATATTGTACACATGGGTTACTGAACTACATTGCGGTAATGTTGCGCCCTCATTACATGCATATTTGAGGAATTTGAGGGGAATTTTTGGGACTTATATTCACTTTCTTTAAAAAAAAATTTTTTAACTTTTTTTTTTATTTAATACTTTCTCATACTTGTTACTTGTAACATTAAGGTTTATTTTTTTAGTTGTTGATGTGATGTATTTTTGTTGGGACTTATAGTCACTTTCTTAAACGAATGTTTTTCCGCAACTCCTCTTTAACCAATGAATGTACTTCAATTACAATTTCGGTGATTCATCGTTACATAATGCCATTTTGCACCTCCTATTTTATTTTTTGATCTGATGTATTTTTATTAGCTCACCTACTTCTATTACAAGTGGTGAGCTTATATGATGACCTCGGGCATCAGCGTCGGCGTCTGGAGTGTCCAATATTGTAAGATTTAATGTTAAGGTTATTTTTTCAAAGATCACTGGCCTCAGGCCTTTCATATTGAATATGTACGTTGTAGGCGACTATCAGCACATTATTTAACCATGATGCTACAACTTTCTTTCAAATTTCACCTACAATTTTCAGCCAAAACTTGTTGTAAGAATTTGCGTTTAGGTGTTGTAAGAATTTGCGTTAAAGTCAGCTTTTGTGCAGATTGTACTGCTTTAATTTCTCATTTTTGTTGATTTTCATATTTCAATAACAACTGTACGTATTAACCCGACTGTATGCAGAAATTTAACTGCAATTTCTTCTTCTAAAATAAATTTATGAAAGCCTTTCGTAATTCTTGTTTATGATTTAATATCTGGCCTCACGATTCATATTCTTAATCATAAACATTTCTAAAAGAAAAAAATGCTTTTATATCCAATGATTCTATGTTGAATTGATACAAAATAAATGCAGAAATATAGACTTTCCAAACCCATCACAAAAACCACATTAATCATTTGATGCCTAGTTATTAATGATTTATATTAACTAAATATTAGGCATGTTACATTGGAACGACATTATCAAGCGTGAATGTAGGTGAGCGTTGGGATGTAACATCCCTCTTGTTATTATTATAATTAAATTTCATCTGTAGATGAATAATTAGTTGGTTAAATTATCGTGAGAAAGTGAGACTATTTTTTTATGTTTGAGTGATTTGCCTAGTTGCCTCGGCTTGAAAGAACGATCAGCTGGTCTTTGTTATTGTTTTGACGTACATGTTTGCATTTGAATTGGGTTGAATGACGTACAGTGAAATGTCACGTAGCATATACAGTGGAACCCTGTTAATTGAATAGCCACTTTGCCAATGAAAATCATTCAATTAACAGGAGTATTCAATTAACCGGGATTGTGTCACTTTCCTGTATTCTGGAGATAAATTTAGCATTTACTCTATTATATCTTGTTTGACAGAGCTCCATGAGTTCTGTCAAACAAGATATAATAGATTAAATGCTTGTATTGGAAGTACAGAGGCCAAATAGGTCTATAAACAAAGGAACACTGGGAAGAGTCAGGGTAATTTCTCGACAGGTTATAACCTATATTCAATTAACAGGTCAAATTTGTACTGGAAGTATGGTAAATGGTTTTGTGTTGGGAAATTATATTCAATTAACAGGGCTATTCAGTTAAGAGATATCCAGTTAAGTGGGCACCAATGTAATAAACTTAAAATCTCCACTACTTTAGTGAATATCGGGAATTATCATATTCTTGTGGACCAAGCGCTCTTCGAAAATAAAACTTTTAGGTTCATACTCATGAGATAATTGCCGATATTCACTAAAATAGTGTAGATATTCTCTATTAAACCTTTTATCTAGCACAAATAGATAACACTGAAAAAAAGTGTTTTGATTTTCAGGCAATCCCTCATTGAATTTGAACCCTCCTATTGGACATATTTATTGACTTTCACTGTGTTCCAGTTTAATACAAACTCGAAACTTTTTACATTTTTTAATTGATGCATATTTATTTAGTTGCATCTCCAATATGTTTGCCTTGTTACAATTTATGGGAGATGGGAGTGCCTATAGGCACTCCTATAAATTGTAATGAAGCAAATCCACATAGATTAAATACTTTTACTTTAAAGATATTAAGAAGAACATCGAAAGAATATGAAGCCTTTGAATTGCAGTACCTACAGTTTGTTTTTAGAGGACTGTTCTAATTTTATTTCCTTAAAAAAATTGTCGGGGTCATATAGTGCCTGCCTGCCTGCCTCCTGCCTGCCTGCCTGCCTGCCTGCCTGCCTGTTTATTTGTATAACAAATAAATATGCACTTTCTATATTTCTGTGTAAAAAGACAGCCAAAATCATCTCCATGTTTGCTCATAAAAAATAAAAATTAAAAATAAAACCCTCCCTCCCTCACTGATGTGAAAAAAACATTGCCTGAGAATCAATAAATTTATTTTGTGTGGCCTAAAGGGTACCTACTATTTTTGAGTAAATATCGGAATTATGTTTTGTTTTCATTTTGATTTCCTTGCAGTCTTGAATGAGAGAATTCTAATACTTACTCAAAAACAGTACTTCTGTATTCTTTACTATATATGTTGAGCCCTCCTCTAAATTAAGTTCTGCTGGTACTAGGGCCTTTGCTGTTGTCAGACCAAAGCCACGGAATTCTCTTCCAACCCATCTAAAAGAAAGGGATTCTCTAGAATCATTCAAGTCAGGTATTAGTGGATTGTATCAAATTATTATTATTATTCTTTCACAGGAGTGTTTTTTTGCTTCTGAAACTCAAAACCTCTCTGTCTTCATAGCTGACTTCCAGACTCAGGGATTTGGATAATGCAATTCTAACTTTTACTAGGATGTTAGCCTCACATGTCGCTCAGGATACTGGCGGCTCTGGCTTTTCTTCATCCTGGGAACAGGGTTAGGGATTGCAGTACCTCTCCCAATTTGGATGCCACTTCCAGGCATCCAAAGACTCAAGTTGATCAACAGTCATATGATTATGTGTCTTCTAGTTCGCATGACAAGGATGCTTTTGAAGGAGATGGGTAACCTGCTTCTGCTCAGACACTCTCCATTTTTGACTTGCTTCTGGAGGTTAAGCCTTCTGATCAGCCAGAAATGTCTGCTTGTGAAGTGTTACCATCCCGTTGAATAGGCTTCCTTGGTTCTTCTTTGCCATGTCTGTACAGGTGTCCAAGGCTTTTTCCAGATCAGTATGGAAACATGAGGCTTCTGTATGTAATCTTTCCAAGGCTCTTATGAATCTGTCTCATACACACTCCTGCAACACTGCCAGTTTGGAACTGATTCATCGGGACGTTGTGTTGGACACCAGTGGCTCCCTTCCTAATCCTGCATTTTGTTTGGCATTTTATTTCCAAGGTGGAAACTCAGCTTTTCCATGGAGGAGTGGATGCTGTCGGGGATGATGTTTTTCATCTTTCCAAGGACCAACATTCCCTGATCCTGTGCTTGATCTCATTGGGTCATTTGTTCTGTGGGAATATGTGGTGCACCACCTCCTCTTGTTTATTCAGCCAGAAGTGAACAATTGTGAGTCGGGTGACTTAGAAATAGAAATTTTCTAGTAAATTTAGATTCTTATCATGTCTGCCACAATAGTGGTACTGCCATGTATATTTTGTGTCATATGAAAGATTTGACCTAAAAACCTTTTTTCAGTTTCCTCTAAATATGAAAATGAAACACCTGGAATTCAAATTTGTCTGCCACTTCTGTTTTTAGATCACCTGACTGAAATTTAAGGTGAGCTATATCATATCCTTGGCATCATCCATTCTTCAGAACCACTGGCCAAAACCCAACTAAACTTGGCACAAGTTATCCTCATACCCCTTCTGGAATACACCGCCAAATTTGTTTGAAATAAGTTGTGAAGCCTGATGGGCTGGGGTAGTTCTAAAAAGGCTCAAAATTCTTTTGAAACCTTCTCATAAACCACCAGTTAAAATACTTTGAAATTTGGTATGCAACTTGCTTATGTGTAGAAAATTCAAGTTTGTTTAAAGAAAGTTTCTCAGACAATATATGGGCTCATTCTTGGAGGGCCAAAATTTTTGGCCTTGTCCAAAATTTCTATTTTCCAAACCGGTTGGCCCATTTCAGTTAAATTTGATATGTAGTAGTTTTATGTGGCATATACTTGATTTATGCCCCCTAAAATCTTTCAGGCCCCCATTGGATCCCTAGGAGCAAAAAATATAAAAAATTTGGAATGCCCGACTCCATTTCCAAAACTACACTGAACAGAGAATTGTTATTTGATATGAAGCATCCTTAGGACCAGTAGAATCAAGTGCACTATAAAATTGCAATCGTTTTTCTCATGGGGTACCATATTGGGATGGCCATTTTTATTAGTGATGTACCGATCAACAGGTTATTGGCCAATACCGACCTATCGGTATCAGTTCAACACTTACATCAAATCATCGGTGATGCCACTCCCCCCCCTCACCCTCCCCCCCTCCAAAAAAAAAAATTGAAATGGATAGGCCTGCACAAGCCAGGTTGATTTAATTATTGCAATCGTATTTACATATTAAATTTATTTATTGGGGTTTAACAACACTTTTGATAGACAGGGTCACCTCGTGCCAGACAGTTTCACAGGTGAAGGAAGCCAGAGTACCCAGAGAGATCCACCGAGCAACTGTCAGGGTCCCCAACGTACTAACTCCACACAAGCAGGGTTAGCATTGGTTGAAGACATGTGCACCATCGACGTGCAGTATGACTTAGTGCACAATACCACCATGCTCCCACCTGAGCAATCGGGATTAACTGTCTTGCCCAAGGACACAACGCGGTTGTTGCAGGTTGGAGTACATATTAAATAAACTTTCCTTGAAATGATCAATGATAAAAATCTCCCCATTCATTTTGACATTGAAAGTGCAACGTGGTTTCTGACAAATAAAACAAATATTGAATTACCAAAATGACCACATTACTTCACTTAAATGCAATATCTATGCATCTGATGGCCATTATCAATAATTTCTGTGTATATGTTTGAAAAGAATTAAAAAAAACGCTGTTGTACACTATACTTGCACCAATGACCTTTTTAGACTTTGGGCCAAGATTTAGGGCTTTCCCTATGAATACACGAAAAACTCAACACGATGTTCATTAATATTCATGACCTATCACCACCAACTGCGAAGCATTGTAAAATGTTCATCAGTTTATCAAATGCAGTTTCCTATGCTGAACTGGAACTTGCCACTTGCTCCTCATTTATATTGTCCGATATATTTATTTCTACACGTTATTTTGAAATCTTGAACTCTAAATTCAGTTTCAAATTCACTGTTAAATTCTGACGGTTATTTAGGGTTACAATGAACTAAATGAGCAACTTTTACTTTAGGGCCGGCATAATTTTTTAGGGTTGGTCTGGTTACCAAAAGCACAATTGTTTTTTTGTTTCGTTTTTTTATGGGAGGAAATTGAGTGCGTAAACTATTTTACAAGAGCAACTTTTTATATTGTAGTATTTCGCATGTGTGAAGGACTGTTGAGTGAGTGCAGAATCCAGGTATCTTTGATTAATGCGATATTGGCATTACTTCAAGAAGCAATGTTTATAAACTACTCAATGGCAATCGGTGCTTGACACAAGCATTTGCCCTCTGCATTAACCCAGGTGTTTGACAACATCATTGATGATCAGACGCTCGATCAATTTATTGGAACATTCATCTGTTTCGGTATTGGTCGATTATGGTCTCAAATCATTGGCCATCGGTTCACAATGCCTTTTGATCATCGGCACATCACTAATTTTAATACTTGGTAAAGGGAAAATGTCAAGTCACCACTTTTCAAAAATTAAAAAATTTCCTTCTTCAGAATTGCAATAAGAATCTCTTGATATTTGGTATACAACATCCTGAGGTGGGATCAGATTAAAGTTTGTTCAAATCAAGTCTTCATATTCTTATTTGTTATTCCTATGGAAGCCCAAATTATAATTTAGTGCAATACGAGGAATATTCTTCAAAGATTTTATTCAGATTCACCAGGCAGAATCTTTTGATATTTGGAAAAAAAAATTAACAAATGTTCTGTTTTCATTAATGATTCCATGTTTTACGATTGTGTAAGAACACACAATCAGAAAGCCCAAATTTGTCTCGAGAAATTTATCTCAGTCATGAACTTGTTGACTGCCATTTCACTTCTGATCATGTGTCTTCACACAGCGGGTGGTTTCCAAGACACTGGATATTTCCCCCAAAATTTTAACCAGCTAAGGAGGTGATTTTAGCTCAACTTGCCAACTTCAAGTATGAGCTATTGGGATGCGGCGTGATCCGTCATCCATTCACAATTCCTTTAGCACACGCTACAGGCCGCAGCTCTCACCCGATCAGTTCCAAATTTCATATGTGGCTTTGGGGCAATGTCTAGATGGGAGATATCAATTTTTTTAGAATTTTGTTAAAAAACATGGCTGACAGTGGCCATCTTGGATTTGGATATAAATTGTCCAACAATTCCTTTACCACACTGTACAGGCCACAGCTCTCACCCAATCAGTCCCAAATTTCATATGTAGCTTTGGGGCAATGTCTAGATGGGAGCTAATGATTTTTTAGCTCAACTTTGACGAAGTCAAATTTGAGCTATTGTCATGGCCCGTCGTCCATCTGTCCGTATGTCAACAATTGGCTATGGCTTGGGCTAGAGGTCGTATTTATGAACCGATCTTTACGAAACTTCTTGTGTACCTTTGTTATGACCCTGGGACGGGAACGAGTGTTTTTAGGTGTGGTCCAAAATTCAAGATGGCTGCCAGCGGCCATTTTGTACCGATGATGCAAAAATCAGTTTTTTGTACAGAACTTCTGTATGAAAGTTCTGATTTGAATAAAGTTTTGTATAAATGTTTAATACCATGGGATACATCACATATAATACGGGTTTTTTTCTCGTGCGTAAATTATGCAAATTAGACTGACTTTGATTTATTTAGTGTTACTTTCAGAGCTGAAGCGCCAAGCTGCTATGGCTCGGGCTAGAGGCCGTATTTATGAACCAATCTTTACGAAACTTCTTGGGTACCTTGTTATGACCGTGGGATGAGAACGAGTGTTTTTGGGTGCAGTCCGAAATTCAAGATGGCTGCCAGCAGCCATTTTGTACCGACGATGCAGAAATTTTTTTTTTGTACAGAACTTCCATATGAAAGCTCTGATTTGAATAATTTTTCGTATGAATGTTTAGTACCATGAGATACATTACATATCATATGGGTTTTTTCTCGTGCTTATATTATGCAAATTAGACTAACTTTGATTTATTTAGTGTTACTTTCAGCACTGTGAGTGCAAATCCTAATACGGCTCGGGCTAGAGGCCGTATTTATGAACCGATCTTCACGAAACTTCTTGGGTACCCTTGTTATCACTGTGGGACGAGAAGGAGTGTTTTTGGGTCCAGTCTGAAATTCAAGATGGCCGCTAGCTCGCCATTTTGTTCAAAATTAAGTGCAATCAGATTTTTGCGCAGAACTTCCAAATGAAAGATCTGATTTGAATAAATTTTTGTATGAATGTTTAGTACCATGGGATACATTACATATAATACAGAGTTTTTCTCGTGAATAAATTATGCAAATTAGGGGTCCAGGTGGGACTTAGAAAATTTTGGACCAAAATCCGGAAATTAGTTTTTTGTTTTTTTATGCGTTTTGGTCAATTTTAAGACAAAAAAAAATAATTTTTTTTTACACTGAAAATTTGGGGTCCGGGTGGGACTTTTGGTCAATTTTAAGAAGAAGAAGAAAAAATTTTAGTCTGAAAATATTTTGTATGGGACTGAAAATTTCCACACAAAAATAATAATCTACAATGATTGGTCTTAATCTGTAGTCCGTTACAGTCACCTTGTAATTCTTTTATT
This sequence comes from Pictodentalium vernedei, assembly GCA_031216915.1. NCBI lineage: Eukaryota > Metazoa > Mollusca > Scaphopoda > Dentaliida > Dentaliidae > Pictodentalium > Pictodentalium vernedei. Next base: position 151,249,071 of record CM062292.1, read on the forward strand.
ATTGTTGACTGGGCCAAAACAAATACTAATTCCTGTCATATTCATTATTCAGTTGTCTTGGTCACAGCAAGTACTAATTCCTGTCATATCCAAGTTGAGCTACAGAGTCATTGACTCTTTCATTTCGAATTTCGTTAAAAAACATGGCTGCCAGTGACCATCTTGGATTTGGATAGAAATTATCCAACAATTCCATTAGCACACCCTAGAGGCCATAGCTCTCACCTGATCAGACCCAAATTTCATATGTAGCTTTGGGGCAATGTCCAGATGGGAGCTACCAAATTTTTCCAAATTTCTTTGTAAAACATGGCCACCAGTGGCCATCTTAGATTTGGCATATAGATTGCCAACAATTCCATTAGCACACCCTACAGGCTACATCTCTCACCCGATCTTTTCGATTTTCATATGTAGCTTTGGTGTGATGTCTAGATGGGACCTATTGAATATTTCAGAATTTTGTTGAAAAACATGGCCACCAGCAGCCATCTTTGATTTGGATATAAATTGTCAACAATTCAATTAGCACACCCTACAGGCCATATCTCCCACCTGATCTTTTTTTGAATTTCATATATAACAAGCTATTAATTAAAATTAGAATACGTTTTTATTTTTGGAATTCACTTTAAAAATTTTTTCACAATCCAGTATAAGTATTTCTATTAGTTCCTTGAATCCCGCACCCTATGTAACATGTAACCAACCAACGCTGTGCATTTTACATCAATGTATATTTTCATGTAGTGTATGATATGGCAGTTACCAATTTTTATAACCAGAAAGTGTGACTAACCCTGTGCATTGCACAGGGTTAGTCACACTTTCTGGTTATGAAAAATGTTCATTATTAACTAAGTGACTAACCCTGTGCACCGTACAGCCTAAGTGTAAATTTCATCAAATCAACTCTTTTCCCAACGTAATGGGAAAAACCAGCCAGCAGTATACTCAAAAAACATTCAAACTCACCTTAAAACCCCTCATTGTTTTTGTTTTAGTGAATTTCCAATAATGAAAACATATTCTATTTTCAATTAATAGCTTGTTATATAACTTTGGTGTGATATCTAGATGGGAGCTATCTTGGATTTGGCATATGAATTGTCAACAATTCCTTTAACACACCCTGCAGGCTGCATCTCTCACCCAATCTTTTTCAAATTTCATATGTAGTTTTGGTGTGATGTATAGATGAGAGCTATCAAATTTTTCTGAATTTCATTGAAAAACATGGCCGCCAGTGGCCATCTTGAATTGGGCATGTCAATTGTCAACAATCCCATTAACATACCCTACAGGCCACATCCCTCACTCCATCTTTTTTGAAATTTCAGATGTAGCTTTGGTGTGATGTCTAGATGGGAGCTATCAATTTTTTCTGAATTTTGTTAAAAAAACATGGCCGGCAGTGGTCATCTTGGATTTGGCATATAAATTGTCAAAAATTCCATTAGCAAACCCTACTGGCCGCACCTTTCACCTAATCTTTTTCAAATTTTATATGTAACTTTGGTATGATGTCTAGATGGGAGTTATCAAATTTTTCTGCATTCTGTTGAAAAAGATGGCTGCCACTGGCCATCTTGGATTTGATATATAAATTGTCAACAATTCCATTACATGTTGTTCACACAACAGGCCCCATCCCTCACCGGATTCTTTCAGATCTCATATGTAGCTTTGGTTTGATGTCTTTTCTGTAGAAACTTGAGTGAATGACTTGGCACTACTGAACCTGTCTATTTAGTTAAGTCTGTTCTTGGACAAGTTGAGCTGCAGTGTCATTGACTCTTTCATTGAGTTGGTCGGGGCAGGGTCCAGCCATGAGTGGCAGCCAATGCTAGCATCTGTTCAGGAGAGCAAGTAAACAAGTTGTTTATGCAGCATGTAGCTATTGCATACCAGTATCCACTCTGGCGTATTTGCATGTACATGTTTGTTTGTCACTGCACTGAATTCGGTGTTGTAAATATGTCTACAAGTGTTGAGAGAATTGCTGTATGGTACTTATGGGGTGGTCAAGGCAGGGTCAAGCTATGAGCCGTTCCTAGCAAACCAATGCTGTCATCTTCTATTTAAGGTGGGGGTTGGGCATGGTGAACAGAGCTTATGCACCTAGGCTCGTAGCTTTTGCCTGTCCGTATCCACTCTGACATGCTTGCATGAGTTTTGTGATTGTTTTGAAGTCTGTGTTGTCGGTGTGTATGTGAATGTGCTTTTATATTATGGATGCACCAAGGTTTGTTGTCTTGGCCAGGTTTTATGGATTTGTTCCTTAAAGTTAGTTTTTCAGTACTCATACTCATTTAATGCTGAAATGAGCTATCTTTGAGTCAGTTGAGGTTTTTTTCTGCGAAATTTGTTAACCTGTGTTTCTAACATATGATGTCAGCCCTGTCATGTGGGGCAGTGGTTGAGGACTGGGGTGGGGCTTGGAGGTGTACGCGTATAGCATAGTTTTGTTCAAGCTAGATTTGATTAGATTTTTAAGTAACTAAGATTTTTAGTAACAATTGCCCTGTTTTCAAGGATTGGTCTGAGGAATAATTTGTAGAGCTTTAGTAGGGTGTTTTTGTTGGCACTCCAGTTCTTATCTTTTATTAACTCAACGTCAAGTATGAGCTATTGGCATGGGTTGCAATCCTTTGTCCATCCGTATATCCGTCTGTACATCCATGTTCCGAATGTCCATTCATATTTTATGTGGCTTATATTTTTAAGTGGCTTCTCAAATTTTATGTGGCTATCAATTATGTGGCTTTTTTTACTAACAAATGGCTATTTTTGTGTACATTGTCCATATATACTACTCAAAGTTTGCTAAGCACCAAGTATATCCAACTACCTGTTTTATGTTTTAGTTGAAACATTGTTATGAAAAGTGTATATATTTTATATTTAATTATATCTTTAATGATTTAAGTACAGAAATTAAGATTTTATTTGTGTTTGACATTATTTTTTAGCTTTTGAATACGATAACCATGGAAAATGGATATTATTGGTAAAAGAGGAAATTTTTCACATTGCCAAAAAGTTGACGGAACGAACTGATATGGGTTCAATATCGAGTATTATTGTTAATTACAGCTTGACAATGCCTTCTCATGTTCCCAATCAGGTTCCAGATGGTCGTTTGTGGGATGTTGTTCCATTCTTGGACCAGCATGGCACCAAGCTCCTGGACACTTCTTGTTTGGACTGGACGGACTGAAATTGCAAGCTGCAACTCATTCCAGACATGTTCGGTTGGATTGAGATCAGGGGATCTTGCTGGCCAGTCCATATGCTCAATCCCCTTCTTCTGTCGGTACTCCCGGACAGCATGGGCAACATGAGGATGGGCATTATCGTCCATCAGAATGATTCTATCACCCACTGCACCTGCATACAATCTGACGTGGGCATCCAGGATCTCATCAATATACCACTGTGCAGTCAATGTACCACGGTCAAAGACACAGAGCTCTGTATGTCCATCCCAGCTGTTGCCGCCACAGACCATTATTAACCCTCCACCATAGCGGTCATGCTCAGCAATGTTGGCTGCATGGAATTGCTCTCCTGGTCTTCTCCATACCCTAGAACACCTATCTGTGTTGTTTAGGCAGTACCTTGACTCATCTGTAAATTGTAAAAAGGACAGGTCGTCAATCTTCTCTAGTCCTTCCAACGTGATCCATGGCCCATTCATATCGTGTCTGTGGTGGTTCTGGGACAGTTGAATGTGAATACATGGTCTTCTCGATCAGAGACCACCTTCGTGCAACCTTGCCCGGTTAGTCTGCATCGAAACATTTATCCCGGATGCATTCTGAAGGTCACTGCAAAGCTGGGTTGCTGTGGAAAAGCGGTTCCTACGGGCCTGAATGATCAAAAACTGGTCTTCAGCTGCAGATGTTGCCCTGTCTCTGCCACCACCATGTCGTCTGACTGGTGTGACATACTGCTGAAATCTTGCCCACGCTCTGGTGATCACTGTATGGTGCACACCAAGGGCTTCACCAACCTGATGATAGGTAGCCCCTTGTTCCACCATCCCTACAGCCCACCACATTTCTGCTTCAGACAAATGTCTTCTCACATTTGCATTTGCCATATTCAATCATTAAATCACAAGGGTTTGTGTTGAAATGAAGACAGAATACCCTACTCATCTCATGTACATGTAGACAGTACATGAAAACATCATGGAAATCAAGGGGTACATGCTTTCCATGACTGTCACGAAAAGGCTGCCTGTCAAGAGAGCTAATGTAAACATTGGGGACCATCTCAATACATTCCTCAATCATATCCACCAAAAATATCGCAAATGTGTCACAAGAAAATTTCACAATGATGTGTCAAAGATGTGGTGCTTAGCAAACTTTGAGTAGGATATATTTTATGTGGTTTATAGTGGCTTCTCAACTTTTATGTGGCTATCAATTATGTGGCTGCCAGTGAATGAATGTCTAAAAATTTGAACTTTGCTTTTCCAGCCTTTAATGTGACAATGATATAATGTGTCTTATTTTGTCGTATAGATGATTTTTAGATGTTTAAAAAAATTCTGTTATGTGTCTAGCCACATACGTAAATATCCATTTTTGCCAAATCCTAGCCACACAAATAGTCATTTCGTAAACACATCCGTACATCTGTCCAACCACTATTCCTTTAGCACACCCTACAGGCCTCAGCTGTCACCTGATCAGTTCCAAATTTCACACATGGCTTTGGGGCAATACCTAGATGGGAGCAGTTGAATTTTTCCGAATTTTGTTGAAAAACATGGCTGCCAGTGGTCATCTTGGATTTGGATATAAATTGGCCAACAATTCCTTTAGCACACTCTAAAGGTCACAGCTCTCACCCAATCAGTTCCAATTTTAACATGTGGCTTTGGGGCAATGTCTAGATGGGAGCTATCAAATTTATGTGAATTTGTTGAAAAACATGGCCGTCAGTGGCCTTCTTGGATTTGGATATAAATTGGCCAACAATTCCTTTAGCACACCCTACAGGCTGCAGCTCTCATCTGATCAGTCCCAAATTTCATATGTGGCTTTGGGGCAATGTCTGGATGGGAACTATCAAATTTTTCCAAATTTTGTTGAAAAATATGGCTGTCGGCGGCCATCTTAGATTTGGCATATAAATTGTCAACAATTCCATTAGCGCACCCTATAGGCTGCATCTCTCACTCAAACTTTTTCAAATTTAATATGTAGCTTTGGTGTGATGTCTAGATGGGAGCTATCAAACTTTCTGAATTTTGTTGAAAAACATGGCCACCAGCAGCCATCTTGGATTTGGATATAAATTATAAAAAATTCCAGCATCTTTCACTTGATCTTCTTCAAAGTCCATATGTAGCTTTGGTGTGATGTCTAGATGGATGCTGTCAAATTTTACTGAATTTTGCTGGCCCGCATCTCTCACCCAATCTTTTTCAATTTTTGAATTTAATATGTAGCTTTGGTGTGATGTCCAGATGGAAGTTACCAAACTTTTCTAAAAACAATTCCATTAGTACGTCGAACAGACCGTATCCCTCACCCGATCTTTTTCAGTTTTCATATGTAACTTGGGTGTTACGTCTTTTTTGTAGAAACTTGAGTGAATGACTTGGCATTACTGGATCTTTCTATTTAGTTCACTCCTTTCTTGGTCAAGTTGAGCTGCAGTGTCATTGACACTTTCATTAGAGGGAAGCTCTTGAGTCATTTTTTAACATTATTTAAGCTTAACAAAGGATGTTTGCAGGGAGGGGGAGTCAGGGTTGATTTGAGCATTTTTGGTGGTTGATCATCATTGGAACCCAAAGAAGTGAAGCAGTGCTTGCTTACTGTTTTGCTGGTAAAATAGGATCCGGTAACCAATGCTTGGGGTGAGGGAATCCTTTAAAATGGGCAACACGGGAATAAAAACGACTGGCTGAACTTTACTTTATATCATGTTATGGTCATGATTAACCATTGTGCAAAAATATGTGACCTTTAACACTAATAAATATATAAATTTGTTGATAGTCATTGCAGTGCACTCACATGTACAAGGTGACACTTCTTTTTATGAAAATAATTTTTCTGGGGCACATAGTGTTTGTCTTTTCCATCCGCCAGGAAGATTTTCACGTTCGTTCCATAACTCATGAGATGTTTTGTTGGATTTTGTTGAAACATGGCATACATGTTGCTTATGTTAGGATGTGTCACACACAAAATTTATTTTTGTTCATTGGAGGTCAAGGTCACAGATCAAGGTCATAGTTTGGGGGCATCCGTGGCTTTGCGGTCATTGTTAGTCTTGTTTGTCTCTGTTTATGTGGTTTCTCAACACTAACACTCTTATGTCGTCCCTCTTGCTTTCTCCATCTAACCCACTGTAATTTCCTTTAGACAGCTTGATCAATGTGAGCATTTTAGGCTCACTTGAGCATCTGGTTTGACATGTTACCCACAAAATTCCAGAATTTTACAGGTCAAAATTACATCTAGTTTGGATTTAATGTGATGGCTGAAGAAGTAAGAACTTTTATTAAAGGCTTTTCTACAAAAATTCATGTATCGACATTTTTAACCAACCATTGTAGAGGGTTAGAAATAAATTGTTCTAATTCATAAAAAGCAAATCCCCAAATCACCAATCTAAAATTTGATTCAGTTCAAGTCTTAAACTGCTGAGTATTTTCAAGATATTTTTAGCTGCGACTAGCAGCTCAATAAGTGGCAATGTCGGTCTGTCGGTCTGTCTGTCGGTCAATCTGTCGGTCTGTTTGTGACCAACGAGTTTCAAAACTCAATAACTTTTGGAATACTTGATGGAATGACTTTATATTGGACATGTAAGTGTATCTTATTGATGTCTAGCCACTGTTCAATGCATGTGTTGTTCCAAATATTTTTCTTGGAGTTATGGCCCTTGATGAACTTAGAATTTTGTGAGATTGCACCACCCGTCGCAGCTACGGCGTCGATGTCGCGATTTTTCATCAAATCTAGTCATGGCTGCTGTGCAGCAGCCATGACTATATTTGATGAAAAATTAATCCAAATGTAAAATAAGTAATCTTTGGACAAAAAATCCATTTAATTTACAGAGTGAAAATTTTATCATATGTGTCCAAACTATACTTATTTCGGTGACAAAAGAAACCCTGTGCTGGGCAGGAATATCTGCCAGCATCATGCAAAGAGTTAAGAGGAAAATTGGGTTAAAAATACCGAAATTATATTTATTCTAGTGGCAAGATATTTGTAAGTAATATCAGCTAGCCGCATGCAACAGTGGCATTGCTGAGGGAATGGAAGAGGAGGTGGAGACCCCCCCTACCCAGTCTCCACTAACACCTCCCCCCCACCCCCCCCCCCCCCCCCCCCCCCCCCCCCCCATAATTTTGAATTCCGCAATCTGCAAGGGGCATCAACTAAAGAAATTACGGATTACGGATGACATGCCAAACTTTGTGAAAATTGTTCTTTCGAGATTCAAAATGTCTTCAAAGAGTGCCATCATTTGGCACATATTTTAAAAACATTTCTCCAGGGGATGCCCAAATATATCCCCAGTCATAGTAATGTGAGAGGGACACCACCTCCATACCAATCCACCACTCAAGACTTCAATATTAGGACATATGCCTACAGTATAAAATGGTTGAACTCCCCCAAAAGTTCCCTGTGTCTCCCTAATTTTAAGCCTTTACCTAACATGAAAAGCAGACAACACGAGCAATATTTGTAATTAACTAACTTTGTTCATTTTTAGCTCACCTGGCCTAAAAGGCCATGTGAGCTGGTGTCCGTAAACTTTTCACATTTTCATCTTCTTCTTTGTAACCGCTGAGCCGGTGTGAACCAAACTTGGCAGGAATGGTCTATGGGAGGTCCTCGACAAACGATCCTCATTTTGTTCCGACGAAACGATCCTCATTTTGTTCCCGTCGGATGAAAAACATGCAGAGGCATTCTTTGATTCTGGTTGGTGGACTTTCAAAAATCTTCTCCTCTGAAACTGCCAGGCCAAATGTTTTGATACTAAACATAAGTGATGACTGGGACCACCTCTACCAACGATCCTCATTTAACGTTGATCGGGTTGTAAACATGGCCACAATGTGGCTTATAGTTACTATAGAAACCATATGGGAAATCACATTTTCATCTTCTTCTCTGGAACTACTGAGCCGATGTGAACCAAACATCGCAGGAATGGTCTATGAGAGGATGGAAATATGTGGCCACCAGAGGCTATATTCAAATGCTTAACCCAATGCCTCTCCTGTCTGCACAAAGATCAGTACTGTCAGCAAAATACTTGTTTTTGAGAATCTGGTAATTGTTGGTTCCAGTTTTCTCCACTGAGCACTGGAAAAAAAAACCCCAAAATATTGTGTATACAGTACAAGTCAAAATAAGCTGTATCATAACTGCAACGCATTAAGTAAACTGCTGCTCCTGCCCTGACAAGATCAGAATCTGACATTTTCTGGAAAGCTATCAGTGAGAGCTTTCCAAAAAATGATGTCAGCTTCTGGTCTTATCAGTGTAGGAAGAGAAAGATACATAGTTTATAGGATTTTCCTACACAACTTATTTTGACTTGTACTACTGAAACCAATGGCAACTGTATGTTGATTATTAGTCTCATGTTACTTATCAGTAAATCTTGAGTGATGACAGGTGCTTGGAACACCAGAAAAGTTTTCATTTATATTCACTTATCATGTCAGCTTAGATGACAGTAATTACTGTTTATCTTTTAAGATTTGACAAAGTTGGAGAAAAATGTGTTTGACTGTAACCCTTTACCTATCTAAAGCTATTTTGAAAGAGAATACTGACAGAGAAAATTCTAATTTTCAAAATATTTAACCTTCTTTTACTGATTTTTTTTGTTGATTGATACAGAATTCACAAATGTGTGCATTTTCAAGAAAATCTTCTTTGAAACTACAAGGCCAAATGGTTTGAAAACATAGTGTGACTGATGACTGTAACCCCCTCTACCAATGATCCTCATTTTAATCTTCATCGAGTTGCAATTATGGCTGCAATTGTGGCGTATAGTTACTATAGAAACCCTATAGGAAATCACATTTTCATCATCTTCACTGAAAGCATTGAGCCAATGTGAACCAGACTTGGCAGGCATTGTCTATGAGAGGTTCTCTACAACTGTTACTCATTTTATTCCTGTTGGGTGAAAAAATGTGGCCGCCAGAAGTATTCTTTGATTCTGATTGGTCAATTTTGAAAACTCTTCTCTGAAACCACAGGGCCAAATGTTTTGAAACTTTGCATGGTTGATAACTGGGACACCCTCCACCAACATTCCTCATTTTAATGTTGATCGTATTGCCAACATGGTTACAATTGCAGTTTGGAGTTACTATAGAAAAAAACCTATGAGAAATCACATTTTCATCTTCTCTCTGGAACTACTGAGCTGACGTGAACCAAAACTTGGAAAGAATGGTCTATAGGAGGCCCTCTACAAACGATCCTCTTTTTGTTCCCGTTGGTTGGAAAATATGGCCACCAGAGACATTCTATAATTCTGTTTGATGGATTCAATTGTTTTGAAACTTCACGTGATTGAAGACTGGGACAGGGGGCGCAGTGGCTCAGTAGGTAGAGGTGCAGGCTGCAAGCCGAGAGGTCCTTGGTTCGAATCCCACCTGCGGCAACCGCATTGTGTCCTTGGGCAAGACACTTCACCCCCATTGCCCATCTGGGGCACGGTGACATTGTGGACTAAGGAGTACTGCACGTCGATGGTGCACTTGTCTTCAACCAATGCTAACCCTGCTGGTGTGGAGTTAGTATGTCGGGGAGCTGACAGTTGCTCACTGTTGCTTAGTGGGTCTCTCCGAGTACTCTGGCTTCCTCCACCTGTAAAACTGTCATGGTCATGATTAGCCACAGTGCAGAAATATTTGACCTTAAAACCCAATAAATAAATAAATAAATAAATAAATAAATAAATAAATAAATAAAGGAAGACTGGGACACCTTCTACCAATGATCCTCATGTAATGTTGATGTAATGTTGCAAACATGGCCACAATTGCAACTCATAGTTACCATGGAAAGCCTTTGGGAAATCACATTATTATATGTAGTTTAAGGTGAGCGATTACAGGCTGTGTAGAGCCTCTAGTTTATGTCAAAACATGGCTCAATGAGCTCGTTCCAATGAGGGGGTCAAAGCTGTTTTTGAGACCAAAAAAAATTTTAAAAAATAATGAAAATGGAATGGAAATTTTTTATGAATAGCGTTGGCCGGTTTTGGCCATTACATTAGGTAAAGGGGTTAATATCTAGCTACACGCCAAGCATGCATCGATCAAAACAGAATTTTGGCAGAGCATCTTTGTATTTGGTAATTTTGCAAACTGAGAAATAAGTTGCAAATGGAGATTCTGATGGATGAGTGTGTAAGTTTGTAATTTATTATATGCTAAATGATAGATTATCGAAGAAATTGCGGAAAGATAGAAATCGTATCCTCCAGTGTGAAGATATAGAAATTTTCGCTTTCACAGTATCAATCAAAATGGCAGCTTTCAAAGCAACACTTCCAGGTGAATATGAGTCAAATTATCACTGGAAATGATCAATTTGTTCTAGAAACGTATAATGAAAAGAAAATCTAGTGTTTTTGAGTGGATACCGATCATTTCCAGCAATAATTCAACACGTATTCACCTTGAACTGATGCATGAAACCTGCTAGTCCAAACATGGCTTGAAAGTCCATAATATAATTTTTTGGTTTGGCATGTCCTTACAAAGGACGTACCAAACCAAAAACGTATATTACAGACTTTCAGGCCATGTTTGGACTAGAAACTCACCAGCTGAATCAGATTGCAAAATGCTATCTGTTCCGAGTATCGATCAAATCACTTCCACGTATCAATGATTCAATGCGCTGTTTACTTTCATGCATCAAATCATGGTTGAAACTAGTGGATTATCAGATTCTTATAAAAAAGCATATAATAAAAAGGAAATCTTCTGTTTTTGAGTGGATACTGAAAATTATCTCACTTGTGACCGAGATAAATGGTTATTTTCGCTTGCAAAAGCGCTCGCGAAAAATAAACGTTTGTCTCGGTCACTCATGAGATAATTTTCGGTATCCACTCAAAAACACTAGATATCCTCTATTTATCTACAGTTTCTACCTCATGATCTGTTGTCATCTTGCACAGGAAATTGAATTTTTGTTTTGATGAAATTTTTAATTTTGGTATTATTGTTTAGTGTAGGCAATTCATTAGTTAGTACATGGCATGTATTAAAGGGTCAGTCCAGGAAAAGATGAATTCTCCTGTAAGCTTTATGTATGTTTCAGACAATTGCACCATCGACATGCTGTATACCTTCGTACACAGCACCATGCCCCATGTGGACGATCAGGATTAAGTGCCTTGCCCAAGGACACAATTACCCCTGGTCAAGATCAAACAGTGGACCTTGGAGTCACCTCTCTCTACCTACTGAGTCAGTGCACCCCTTCAGTTTAACTCCTAGCATGCTGCCAGCAGATATTCCTGCCCCGGACAGGATTTCCCTTGCCATTGAAATAAGTATAATTTGAGTACATTTAATCAAATTTTTCCCCTATAAATTGTTTGGAATTTTTCACCAATGATTCCTGGAGTCAAATTTAGATCAGTTTTTATACGGCCGCTCATATGAGCGGGCCGTATTATGGTATGGCAATGTCCGTCTGTCTGTCTGTCCACCATCCGTTAGCTTTTGCTTGTCCACGCGATAACTTGAAAACAATACATCCAACAGATACTATTTTTTTATGGTTGATTAGTCATGACTAGAGGATGGTTCCTTTCGATAACCAGCATTCTGGCATATCCAGTATGGCCACCACGGCAGCCATCTTGGATTTTCAGGGACTTTTAATTGTCCACGCGATAACTTGAAAACTAAAGATCCAACAGATGCTGCTTTTTTATGGTTGATTAATCATGACTAGAGGATGGTTCCTTTCGATAACCAGCATTCTGGCATATCCAAGATGGATTTTTGAATTTTTAGGGACTTTTGTTTGTCCACTTGATAATCCAACAGATACTGTTTTTTTATGGTTGATTGGTCATGACTAGAGGATGATTCCTTTCAATAACCAGCATCATTGTCCATCCGTCCATCCATTTGTCTGCCCATCCATCCATCCATCCATCCATCCATCCATCCATCCATCCATCCATCCATCCATCCATCCATCCATCCATCATTCCGTTAACTTTTGTTTGCCCATGTGATAACTTGAAAACAATACATCCAACAGATACTGTTTTTTTATGGTTGATTAGTCATGACTAGAGGATGGTTCCTTTCAGTAACCAACATCAATGTCCGTCCGTCCGTCCATCCATCTGTCCATCTGTCCGTCTGTTAACTTTTATTTGTCCATGCTATAACTTAAAAACAATACATCCAACAGATATTTTTTTTATGGTTCCATTCGATAACCAGAAATCTGGCATGTCCAATATGGCTGCCATGGCAACCATCTAGGAGTTTTGATGACTTTTGATTCTCCACGCAAAAACTTGAAAACAATATATTCATCTTTAATGGGTCGTAAGCCAGGAATGTACAATTATTTTTGAAGAAATTATTGACCTTTTGTTCAATTAAAAATTTCTTCATAATTGCAATTTCTTCATAGGCGGCCGTATATTGATCCACCGCCTGGCGGTGCACTTGTTCATCAAATCTAGTCATGGTTGCTTAAGAGCAGCCATGACTAAATTTGATTAAAAATATCTTAAAAATACTCCGGTTCAGAGGTAAGCACCTGCACTTCAGAATGGATCCCAATTATGGGTTTCTCAGCTCAACCAGATAACATCACAATAAGCAACACACTGCAGACTGATTTAAGTCTTTAATTTTATGTTTCACCAATAAGTGAATAAATTTTATGTAGTGTTCAAAAACACCAAAACTCATCATAAACCCTGAAAATAACATTGTTCAGGGACTCCTTGTTAGTGTGACAGAGACTTTTGTTTTTTACAGTTTATTTCTCCTTTCAAGGAGCCAGAGTTTCACTTATTGCTGTTTTGTTATGTCAAGGCCTTTACACAATAGATGGGTCGTGAGTATTCCAAGCTCTGCAATAAGGTAATAAGGTAATAAGTACAAAATTTTCTCGACACTTTGCAATTTCAACACAATTTTTCAGCTCTGATTTCTTATTTGCTTTAGAGCAAAGACAATAATCACTTGAATTTAGTCCTGTGACAGATGTAGAATATATAACCACTGAATTTAACTCTTTGCCTGCTGCAGGCAGATTTTCATGTCCAGCACAAAAATATTGTGTTGTCTGTCTCTTGTTAACATTTTATACCCTACAAATAGAAGTAATCTTGATATCAGCATTTACTTGATGCTTGACTCCATTGAATTCTTCATCAAATCAAGTACAGCAGCCATGACTTGATGTTAAGACTTTCAATAAAATACTCAGTGTGTAGTGTTGGGATAGTTGCTGATTTTCAGGAGTCGACTAGTTGATTGGGATAATCAACTCAAAGTTGATTAGTTGGGCCATTTCTCAAACCACTAAGAAGTCTTTTAAGGCGATCGACATTTGACATTTGACATTTTCGTACTTTCAGCTATAGCTCAAGTCTAAAATTGAAAGGAAAAAAAGATGAATTTGTTTTTATAAAATTAGCTGAGAATGAATATAACCATTCTATACATCTTGTCACTTGTTTGTTCTTCCCAAAAGGTTAATTAACCCACAGTATTAGTCAGGCAGAAAAGTTTTGTTACTATGAACCTGTAACTGTCGCGGGTAACACTGCATGGCTTCTGACCATTGGAAGTGCTACTCATTGCAACACGCATCCGGTTATGAGCTGTAACTTCAAATGAGAGCGGTGATAACATGTATCATTACACTTCAATTTCCGCAGACTTTATTCAAGGGATAGAATAAATTAATGATAGAAGATAACTATTTTTATTAACTTTTCATTCCTTGAATTAGGTGATCAGCAAGAGCTATACATGAAAGATGTATTTTTCCAACTAACCAGCTAACTCATTTTAAGGTTGACGCTGTTTGGTAATTGAGTCGATGTCGATTAGTTGGCTAATCTTCCCAACATTATTAACAAGTTAAAAGAGTTCCTGGTAATTTTGGTGCTACTATTCCTTGCATAGAAATTATATTCAGTGATTTGATCTTTCAGTCTGCTCATTGGTCCCATTGTAGTTAGTATTTGTGGGTACAGCACAGCACACATTAGAGGCAACATTCCATATAGAAATTGCAAACTGGGATGAAAATTTTATATGCTTGGAATGCTTATATCACAATTAATGTGTAAATGCCGTAATTGTTTTCATTCTCCACAGTTCTTTACAGATCATATTTTTTAAGAATGTTAAATTTTATATGTATTGGGGTTAATTTCACAAGCTTCTCTTGTTGCATTTTGGCTGTGTGAATTGTTACGAGTTTAGATTGTATACATTTATGAGAATAAAGAATTTATAATCTAATTCTGAATATTTTGTTGCTTGTTTTTAACTGCTGTTTACACCATGTGGTTGGATATTGGTGAGATGAATATCCCTGTTAGAGTTTCCTTTAACATTGGGAACCATGGAAAAACAGCCCAAAGAAAAAAATTCATCATGGAATGTCTTAGGAAAGTTATAAAAAATCAAGCTATAAGAAAGTATGGAAAGTCATAGAATTCCATTAGAATTCTATCATTTTTGTAGAATCAATTTCAAGGCACCCCCCCCCCCCCCCCCTCCCACCCCCCATCACTGGGGTTTTTTTTTTGGCTCACCTGACTGAAAGACACCATCACTTTGTGTCCGATGTTTCATCTGTCAACTTTGCACATCAGTTTTCTTCAGAAGCATTGGACCAAGCCCAACCAAACTTGGCACAAATTATTTTTGACCGATATCCTTCTAAGTTCGATAAAAGTTGCTAATATAAGCCTGATGGGCTGGGGGCAGGTGCCTCAAATTCTTTAATAAAAAATCTTCTCATTAACGTCCAGTCACAATGCTTTGAAATTGATATGCAACAACCTTATGTGCTCAAGATTCAAGTTTGGTAAAAAAAAGTTTCTCAAGACAATATTTGGGCTTGTGGTAGGAGGGGCCAAATTTTTAGCCCTGCCCAACTTTTATTTTCCAAACCAGTTGGCCAATATGAACCAAATTTAGTATGCAGTAGTATTAAGCGATGTATACTTGATTTATGTCAGGGGGGGAAACAAATTTTTCTTATCCATGGGAACCCCAGGAGCCAATATAGAGAAAAATATTTGAAGACCTAGATTTCTCAAACTGCAGAGAAAAGAGAAATGGTATTTGGTTTGAAGCATCCTTTGGACCAGTAGAATTGAAAGGGCCAAAAAAATTTGCAATCTGTTGTGTCATGGGCTACAATATGGGGTAATGGAAAATTCAGAGTCAGCAAGCATTTTTCAAAAGATTTTAAAAACCTTTGAAGAAATTCAAGATATCCATTTTATTTCTCATGAGGGAACATCAACAAACTGACCATTTTACGGCAAATTCCACACCCCATGTCAATGCAGTTGGCTAATTATATGGAAAACTACCTCTACACTTGCACAAGTGGAAAAAAGATTTGGTGAGTTATTGAACCCTTATTTTTTTCCCAAGCTGGAATGCCAAAGATGATGTGTAGGGGCTTGAAGTGTATAGCTCACCTGGCTGAAAGTCAGGGGGAGCTATATTGATCACTCATCGTCTGCCAACATGGTGTTCACGGCTTCAACTCCAAAACATTCAAATGAAATCTATATTTATTAAAATCAAGTTCCTGGGTTAATATTTGGGCTCCCTATTGGAGCATGAATTTTAACTTAGTCCAGTATGAGGAATCATGTTAAAAACTGCTTGAGATACACAACTCAGAATATTTTGATATTTGGAATTCAGCATCCTTAGAAGGGACCAATTCAATTTGTTCAAACAAAGTCCCTGGCTTGGTACCTTAAACTGGGGTGTATGGGGACAGGGGTGTGAATAAGGACAGAAAACATGTAAGTTATTTCAAGTTTTGTAAGTATGTCTAAATACTTTTTCAGGATCTTCATATTTTTTTGGAGGGGGGAAGGGCCTATATATAAAGAAAACTTTGCCAACAGGAACTCATAGTTTTACCAAGTATTCAATGTAGTAAGCGGACCAAGAAGACTGGACGTGAATTTTGAAAAATTTGTATGTAGTGAAAACTTTGCCTGTGCAGAGCAAAGTATAGCAGATATAGAGTCCTTCATCACTGAACATCTCAACCCAGGTGTCATACAAGTACTACAAAGGTTTTAAAAAATTCTGCCTTAAAATTGCTTTAATATAGATTTCATCTATTTTCGGGTGATTTTTAAAATTTTCGAGGGGTGAATAGGGACAAGATGCCGTGAAATTATAAACTGATGCCAGGTCATAAAGTCTACCAAAAGCATGACCAAGATGCAATAAATGTTAATTTGCATAATATGGTATGGCACATCACCATACCATATCAGTACCATACCATATTATGCAAATCAAGTGTTATGGAAAAATCAAGGTTATATTCATTCTGAAAAGCCAAAATAACTAAAAAGGGTTAATTTGATAGCACAGGGGTTAAAGGATAGATAAAGATAAATTTATCCCCAGAGTTCAAAATTGTGTTCATGACTGCGGAAGTTATCCACGTCTTTCATATTTTGTTCAGATGCCAATTAATATAGAAATTGTTCTTCTTTATTGATGCTGAAAGCATTTTGTTTTAAACCATTGTGGTAATACAATGACAGCCATGCCACATTTGTTTTTAAACTATTATGCAAATTATGTGTTGTGCAAAAAATCAAGAGCGGCATCGATGACAGCTCCTTCAGTGTTGACTTTTGTGATAAAATTATATCTAGTCGGTGCTTAAACATATGTTCATTTTGTTTTATTTTTGTTCCATTTGTTTTTTAAAAACCTAAAACAAGTCCCTATCAACCCCAAAGAGGGGGAGAATGAAAACAACAATAAAAGTAATAAGCTGTCCCTATTCACCCCACAATGAGGGGTCAATAGGGACAGCCGTTTATTTAAAAAAATATATATTTAGAAAATAAATTAAAAATAAAACTATACATAAGTTTCAAGTATCACACCTGGGCCACAGTGCAATGCTATAAAAAGTCTGATTTATAATATTCTTCTAACATTGGTAAAAAATTTGAAAATGTCCAAAAGCGTCCCGATACACCCCAGTTTACGGTATTTGTGTTCTTTATGGGAGCCCAAATTTTAATTTAGGGCTATATCGGGAATATTCTCAAAATCTTCTCCAGAAGCACTCCGAATCTTTTGATATTTGGATGCAATGTCCTTAATGGGAGCCAATTTCAAGTTTGTCCAAATAAAAGTTCCTGGGTTAACTTGGTGCAAAAGAGGAATATTCTTTAAAAAAAATCACCATTCAAAATGTTTTGGTATTTGGTATACAATGTCTTTAATGGGAGCCAATTTCAAGTTTATTCAAATAAAGTCCCTGGGTTAACTCGGTGCAAATGAGGAATATTCTTCAAAATCACCATTCAGAATGTTTTGATATTTGGTATACAACACCTAAGCTGGACTCAGATTCAAATTCTTCAAATCAAGTCCCTGAATTCATATTTGAGCTCCCAATGGCAGTCCAAATTTTAACTCAGTGTAATATGAGGAATAATCTTTAAAAATCTCCTTCAGATCCACCTTTCAGAATCTATTGATATTTGGTATACAACAATTCAAGTTTGTTCAAGTTAAGACCTGGGGGGGGGGGGGGGGGGGGGGGGCACTGTGGCTCAGTAGGTAGAGATGCAGGCTGCAAGTACATCCAACTACCTGTTTTACATTTTAGTTGAAATATTGTAATGAAAAGTGTATATATTTTTTATTTAATTATATCTTTAGTGATTTAAGTACAGAAATTAAGATTTTATTTGTGTTTCACATTATTTTTTAGCTTTTGAATACGATAACCATGGAAAATAGATATTTTTGGTAAAAGAGGAAATTTCTCAATATGCAAAAAAGTTGACGGAGCGAACTGGTATGGCTTCAATATTGAGTATGAGATCCATTGTTTTTAATTGCAGCTTCACAATGCCTTCTCATGCTCCCAATCAGGTTCCTGGTGGATCTTTGTTCCATTCTTGGACCAGCATGGCACCAAGGTCCTGGACACTTCTTGGCTGGACTGGACGGGCTGAAATTGCAAGCTGCAACTCATTCCAGACATGTTCGATTGGACTGAGGTCAGGGGATCTTGCTGGCCAGTCCACACGCTCAATCCCCTCCCTCTGTTGGTACTCCCTGGCAGCATGGGCAACATGAGGATAGGCATTATCGTCCATCAGAATGAATCTATGACCCACTGCACCTGCATACAATCTGACGTGGACATCCAGGATATCATCGATATACCGCTGTGCAGTCAATGTACCACATTCAAGGACACAGAGCTCTGTACGTCCATCCCAGCTGATGCCGCCCCAGACCATGATTGACCCTCCACCATAGCGGTCATGCTTAGCAATGTTGACTGCATGGAATCGCTCTCCAGGTCTTCTCCATACTCTAGAATGCCTATCCCTGTGGTCTAGGCAGTACCTTGACTCATCTGTAAAAAGGACAGGTTGGCAATCTTATCTGGTCCATCCAACGTGGTCCATGACCCATTCATATCGTGTCTGGCGGTGGTTCTGGGACAGCGGAATGTGAATACATGGTCTTCTCAATCGGAGATCACCTTCATGCAACTTTGCCCGGGTAGTCTGCGTCGAAACATTTACCCCGGATGCATTCTGAAGGTCACTGCGACACTGGGTCACTGTGGCAAAGCGGTTCCTACAGGTCTGAATGATCAAAAAACGGTTTTCAACTGCAGATGTTGCCCCTGTCTCTGCCACCACCATGCCGTCTAACTGGTGTGCCATACTGCTGAAATCTTGCCCAGACTCTGGTGATCACCATATGGTGCACACCAAGGACTTTACCAACCTGACGATGGGTAGCCCCTTGCTCCACCATCTCTACAGCACGCCACGTTTCTGCTTCAGACAAATGTCTTCTTACATTTGCATCTGCCATATTCAATCATTAAATCACAAGGGTTTGTGTTGAAATGAAGATTGAATACCCTACACATGTCATGTACATGTAGACAGTACACAAAAACATCATGAAAATCAAGGGGTACTTGCTTCCCATGACTATCACAAAAAGTCTGCCTGTCAAGAGAGCTAATGTAAACACTGGGGACCATCTCAATACATTCCTCAATCATATCCACCAAAAATATCGCAGATATGTCACAAGCACATTTCACAATGATGTATCAAATATTTGGTGCTTAGCAAACTTTGAGTAGTATACCTTTGAAATGTGCAGAACAAATATTTCAGTGTCATTCTTATCACAGAGAGGTTTTGAAAAATTGAACTTGGTCCTGGTATCAGTATCACCAGTGAAAACATCTTAAGAGTAGTTCTGTTTTAATTGGTAGGACGGGGAGCACAGTGGCTCAGTAGGTAGAGGTGCAGGCTGCAAGCCGAGAGGTCCTCGGTTCGAATCCCACTAGCGGCAACCGCATTGTGTCCTTGGGCAAGACACTTCATCTCCATTGCCCACGTCCGGGCACGGTGGCGTTATGTACTAAGGCATACTGCACGTCAATGGTGCACTTGTCTTCAACCAATGCTAACCCTGCTTGTGTGGAGTTAGTTTGTTGGGGAGCTGACAGTTGCTCGCCGTTACTTGGTGGTTCTCTCTGGGTACTCCGGCTTCCTCCACCCGTAAAACTGTCGCGGTCATGATTAGCCATTGTGCATAAATATGTGACCTTAAACACCAATAAATAAATAAATAAATAAATAAATAAATAAATAAATAAGTAGGACAACAAATATAAAGATGAGTTCATGCAATAGTGGGGTATTGAATTTACTGATAGTACATGTTGTGCTTTATTGGCCTCTTAACTCACCGAGTATTTTCAAAATATTTTTCATCAAATCTAGTCATGGCTGTTTTGCAGCAGCCATGACTAGATTTTGATGAAATATTTGTCTAAATTTATCTCAGGAAATCATTGCTTGAAAAGTTCATTCAACTTGCAGGGGAGAAATTTGGTTAAATGTGCCCATAGTTTGTTATTTCTGTGGCAAGGAATCTTGTATCCTGGGCAGGAATATCTGCCAGCAGCAAGCGAAGAGTAAATTCCAGATTGATGCCACCAGACTGAATGTCTGTATAAGTGATCCAAATTGGATCCAGAGTGGTGACAATTAATTTTGCCTCAGTATTACTGAAGTGACAGTCAGGCACCAATCCAAGAATGCCATTTAAGTTTTTATTAGTTTTATTCCATTTTTTCTCCAATACACAGCTTTGACCCTCATTTGAGGCAAAAATTATAGTGTTTTCTTGTCGTGTTAGTTAAAATGCTACTAAAACCAATTGCAAGGTAGAAAAGTTGTTTACGAATGCTAGTTGAGTGAACTGCTTTTCAACCCTTTGCCCTCTGCACACTGGTATCAAGATACCAAAATTTTAGTGGTAGCTTTTTCTGATAAAGCAACTAGAAATTTAATCAATTCAATCTTGTTTGACCGAGATGAATGAGCTCTCTCCAATGAGACTGAATTTGTTAAATTCCTTGTTGCATTATGGGAAAATATGCCCCTTGAAAAGGGGGCTGGGGGGCTGCAAAAAATTGTTGATGTGGGGCTGAAAAAAATTGCAGTTTCACCCCCCCCTCCTTCAAAAATGTACCCCCCCCCCCCTTCACCATCCAAAGTTGAAGATAACAAGAGGCCCCACAGGTCCTGAAGCGTTCATCTTAAACAGAACACAATATAAACAGAGTCCAAGAATGAGTCAACATTAAGCAATCCATCTTTATAGGATACACTGTCAATCCTGGAGTCCCTCAGGAGCGACAAAAATAATCTGGCATCATGCCTTTTCTTTAGTTGATCATAATGTAAAATGTAGAGCTCCCCTTTGAAGCCCCTTGATACAACCTATGTGGATTAATCTTAGTTACACACCTCTAGAGGGTACTGAATACAAAATTTTTAATTCTTCAGCAACAAGGCCAATTCCGACTCCCATAGGGTGCCCAAATATTAACCCAGGTTCTCGATTTGAACAAAGTTGAATCTGACTTCCCTTGAGATGTTGTGAACCAAATATGAAGGCATTCTCACTGTTGGATCTGAAGAAGAGAAATTTTAAAGAAATTTCTTCATATTGCATTAAGTTAAAATTTGGGCTACCATAGCGAGCCCAAATATTAACCTATAGATCCGATTTGAATAAATTTGAATCTGACCCCCCCTAGAGATGTTGTATACCAATATGAAAGCATTCTGATTAGTGGATCTGAAGAAGATTTTTTAAGAAATTCCCTCATATTGTACTAAGTTAAATTTCAGGTTCCAAATATTAACCCAGGCACTCGAATTGAACAAACATGAATTTGGACCCCAAGAGATGTTGTATACCAAATATGAAAGCATTCCGACTAATGGATCAGAAGAAGATTTTTAAAGAAATGTCCTCATAACGCACTACCATAGAGAGCCCAAATATATACCTAGGGATCCGATTTGAACAAACTTGAATCTGACCCCCCCCCCCAGAGATATTGCATACCAAATATGAAAGCATTCTGACTGGTGGATCTGAAAAAGATTTTTAAAAATTATCCCCATATTGAACAAAGTTAAAATTTGGGCTTCCGTAGGAAGCCCAAATATTAACCTAGGGACTTGGTTTGAACAATCTTGAATCTGACCCTCATAACAATGATGTATACCAAACATTAAAAGATTCTGACTGGTGGTTCTGAAGAAGAAGATTTTTAAAGAATATTCCCCATATTACCCTAAGTTAAAAATTTGGGCTCCTGTATTGAGCCCAAATATGAACCAATGGGCTTTATTTTAACAAACTTGTATCTGACCCCTACCCCCTATGAATGCTGTATACCGAATATCAAAAGATCCTGATGATTGATTCTGGAGAAAAGATTTTTAAAATTTTTGCAAATATGCTTTCTCAGCATTTTTTCAATGCCCATTACAGAACACCCTAACACAACCAATAGCAATTCTTTTTTACCATTCAATTCTACAGGTCCTAAGGATGCTTCATACCAAATAACAGCTCTCTGTTCCGTGTGGTTTGGGAAGTATGGGCGTTTGAAAATATTTCTATTTTTAGCTCCCAGGGATCCCATGGGGATGCAGGAAATATTTTTTTTGCATGAGTCAAGTGCTTATGACCCAATAATACCACATACCAAATTTGGTCCAAACCGGACCATTGGTTCAGAAAATAGAAATTTTGGGCGGGGCCAAAAATCTTACCCCTCCCATTACAAAGCCAAATATTGTTTCACGAACTTCGTTTGAACAAACTTGATTCTACACCTCAAAAGGAAGCTCCATAGCAAATATCAAGTCATTGTACACACTGGTTCATGAGAAGAATTTAAAAATATTTTGGAGCATTTTCCCCACTCCCTCCCTATGAGGCTGGGCATGTTGAGTTGAACAAAATTGCAATGCCCCTTCGGAACCATCACTCACACAAACTTTCACTTGAATTAGCCCAGTGGTTTTGGAGAAGACCAAAACATGGTGCTTATGGACGATGGATGGACGACGGACAGACGACGAGCGATGGGATTAGCTCAGCTTGACTTGAGCTAAAAACGTACAATGGGTGGTATTTCATCCATAAATAAGTTTTTAATGATAAACTCTAATCCTTATCCATTTTTAGCTCAACTTGACAACGTCAAGTATGAGCTATTGTGATGGGTTGTGATCCGTCGTATGTACGTCTGTCCATCCACAATTCCTTTAGCACACCCTACAGGCCACAGCTCTCACCCGATCATTTCCAAATTTTATATGTAGCTTTGGGGCAATGTCTAGATGGGAGCTTCCGATTTTTTTACAAATTTTGTTGAAAAACATGGCCACCAGTGGCCATCTTGGGTTTGGATATAAATTGTCCAACAATTCCTTTAGCACACCCTACACGTCGCCGCTCTTACTCGATCTGTACCAAATTTCATTTGTAGCTTTGGGGCAATGTCTAGATGGGTGCTATCAATTTTTTCCGATTTTTGTTGAAAAACATGGCCACCAGGGGCCATCTTCGATTTGGCATATAAATTTTCAACAATTCTATTAGCACACCCTACAGGCCGCATCTCTCACACAGTCTTTTTTCAAATTTCATATGTTGCTTTGGTGTGATGTCTAAATGGGACCTATCAAATTTGTCTGAATTTTGTTGAAAATCATGGCTGCCAGTGGCCATCTTGGATTTGGATATAACTTGTCCAACAATTCCTTTCACACAGCCTACAGGCCACGGCTCTCACCCGATCAGTGCCAAATTTCATATATAGCTTTGGTGTGATGTCTAGATGGGAGCGATCAAATTTATCTGAATTTCGTTAAAAAACATCTTGGATTGGCATTTGAATTGTCAACAATTCCATTTGCACACCCTACAGGCCGCATCTCTCACCCAATCTTTTTCAAATTTCATTTGTAGTTTTGTGTGATATCTAGATGGGAGCTATTCTGCAGGCTGCCCCTCACACCAGATCTTTTTCAAATTTCATATGTAACTTTGGTGTGATGTCCAGTTGCGAGTTATCAAATTTTTCTGCATTCTGCAGATAGCTGCCAATGGCCATCTTGGATTTGACATATAATTGTCAACAATTTCATTAGTACACCCAACAGGCCCATCTCTCACCTGATTTTTTTTCAGATTTTATTTGTAGCTTTGGTGTGATGTCTTTTCTGTAGAAACTTGAGTGGGTGACATGGCATTACTGAATCTTTCTATTTAGTTCAGCCCCTTCTTGGACAAGTTGAGCTGCAGCATCATTGACACTTTCATCTGTTCTTTCACCAGGTGTAAATTAGACAACACTGTATTACTGACTGTATTTCATATTTTCTGATTACATTCCAAATATTGGCATATTTAAGAGACTACACAATCAGTGCAGGTATTTCTGAAGCTTTATGTGGGTCGTGATCTGAGAAAAGGGACCTTAGGGGTCAACATATCAAACTGAGTCAATTTCACATCTCAAATCTCCGGAAAACATCCTTTTCAACAAAGTTTATTTCAGGATCATCTGACAATTAGAAATGGGTCAAAATGAGGTGTCAAAGAGGTCAACAAGTTAAATCGACCGTTTGATGTTTCAGAGTAATACCCATGCACTGCGTATGTGCGACTTTATTGACCATGATAATGAAAACAAAAACCAATATCCAACACAGACTATTGGCCTTTACAGATAGAACCAAGTTGTTTCTTTTAGACAAGTAAAGTTTTAGTGAATGCAGACTGCACAGATCACCATATGAGCTTTCACTGCGGATATATTTTCATGGTGTGAGAAGAGTAATCTTGAATGGAATTGGATAAGACTTTTTTTAAACATTTTCATCAATAAAAAATATTTCACTACTACAGAAGCCCATTAGTGCTGTGGGAAAAAAAATATGTTTGCGAATATTCAGATATTTTTTCCTGTGGCACTAATGGGCTTCCGTACACTACCCCCCTTACATACAC
Organism: Pictodentalium vernedei; assembly: GCA_031216915.1. NCBI lineage: Eukaryota > Metazoa > Mollusca > Scaphopoda > Dentaliida > Dentaliidae > Pictodentalium > Pictodentalium vernedei. The sequence goes on from CM062292.1 coordinate 151,273,762, forward strand.
CACCATAAAATGTAATGAAGAGGGAATAAGATAATTAATAAATTAAACAAGAGGCCCCAGGGGGCCTGAGGGTGCTCACCTGACATGGTAGCCTAAATATCAACCCAGGGAATTGATTTCAACAAGTTGCATCTGCCCCTCCTAAGAAAAGCTTATACCAAATATCCAAAGATTCTGACCAGTGGATCTAAAAAAAAAAGATTTTTAAAGAATATTCCTCATATTGAACTAAGTAATAATTCGGGCACCACAAGGAGCCCAAATATGAACCCAGGGACTTGGCTGTAACAAACTTGAATCTCACCCCCCCAAAGGATGCTGTACACAAAATATCAAAACATTCTTACTAACTGGATCTGAAGAAGAAGATTTTTTAAGAAAATTCTTCATTTTGAACTAAGTTATAATTCGAGCTCCCACAGTGAGTCCAAATATGGACCTAGGGGCATGGCTTGAACAAACATGAATCTCCCCCTCCCCCCCCCTAAGGATGCTGCATACCAAATATCAGAACATTCTATCTGCTGGACCTGAAGAAGAAGATTTTTATAGAAAATTCCTCATTTTGAACTAAGTTATAATTTGGGCTCCCACAGTGAGCCCAAATATGAACCCAGGGACTTGGATTAAACAAATTTGGATCTCACCCCCTCTAAGCATGCTGCATACCAAATATCAAAAGATTCTGATTGGTAGATTTGAAGAAGATTTTTAAAGAATATTCCAGACAGGGCACTAATTTAAACATTCCCATGGAGAGCCCAAATATGGACCCAGGGATTTGATTTCAATAAACCTGTGAAACAATCTTCCAAAGATGTTATATGTGAAATTTGAAAACTATTGGAGCAGTGGTTTGGGAGAAAAGTAGTCTTTAATGTTTTTTCCATTACCCACAGTGTTAAAAAATGCTGACTCCGCACTTTTTCAAAGTCCCCCCAAAAAGTACCCCATGATAAAACTGATAGCAATTTTTTTTTACCATTCCATTCTGTTGGTCCTATGGAAGCTTCACACCAAATAAGAATTCTCAGTGCAGGGTAGTTTTGGAGATATGGGCGTTTTAATTTTTTTCTATTTTTAGCTCCTGTGGTTCCCATGGGGCGACGGGAAAAAAAATTGGGGCATAAATTAAGTACTTATGGCCCAATAAGCCCTCATATCAAATTTGGTTCAAATCTGCCTCTCGGTATGGAAAATAGACATTTTGGGCGGGGCAAAAATTCTTGCCCCTCCCATAACGAAGACAAATTTTGCTCCTTGAACAAATCTGAGTCTATACCTCAAAAGGAAGCTGCTCACCAAATATCAAGTCTCTGCTACTGCTGGTTCATGAGAAGAAGATTTTTTAAGATTTAAGCACACTTTTTGGGCGTGGCCCTACCGAGGGGCGAGGCTATTTGATTCGAACAAAATCAAATTGCGATGTCATAACAAACTATTATCTCAAATATCAATTCAATTGGTTCAGTGGTTTGGGAGGAGAAGACGCAAACACCATGTTCTCGGACGACGGACGGTGAGTGATCACTATAGCTTTCCTGACTGAAAGTCAGGTGAGCTAAAAAACTCACCAGTCTAGTGTTTTTGACAGATTTCCAAACAAAACAACTAACTAATGGTTTCCTTGTTTCGTGTCTGGATATATACTGACGTTTCATGAAATTATGGATTAAAAAACTCAAATGGCAGCAGTAGAAATTTAATGAAACATTTTGTCGGAATTTAAAACAAGAGGCCTCAGAGGACCTGAGGGCACTCACCTGACATGGTAGTCTAAATATCAAACCAGGGACTTGACTTGAATAAGCTGTGTACACTCCTCCTAAGAAAAGCATATACCAACTGGATGAAGCAGTTGTGCCCACACAATACACAGGATTTTCCTTCTATTTTGAGTTTCAGCACGTTTGCGTCCCAAAATTGAGCTAAACGCATAAAAAACAGATTTTTTTTTATTTTTGTTCGGAAATTTTCAAAGTCCCAAACAAAATATTTTCAGCCTTTTTTTCTTCTTAAAATTGACCAAAACGCATAAAAAACCAAAAAACTAATTTCTGGATTTTGGTCCCAAAACTCCCACCCGGCCCCCAAATTTTCAGGGTAAAAAAAAATTTTTTTTTTTGTCTTTAAATTGACCAAAATGCATAATAACAAAAAAAAAATTTCCGGATTATAGTCCAAAATTTTCTATGCCACACCCGGACCCCAAATTTTCAGTGTAAAAAAAAAAAAAAAAAAAAAAAAATTTGTCTTAAAATTGACCAAAATGCATAAAAAACCAAAGAACTAATTTCTGGATTTTGGTCCAAAATTTTCCAAGTTCCAACCAGTCCCCAAATTTTCAGTGTAAAAAGAAATAATTTTTTTGTCTTAAAATTACCGAAACGCATAAAAAAACCAAAAAAAAAATTCTGGATTTTGGTCCAAAATTTCTAAGACCGGAACGGGACCACAAATTTTCAGCCTAAATATGAACCCAGGGACTTGGCTTGAACAAACTTGAATCTCACCCCCCTAAGGATGCTGCATACCAAATATCAAAAGATTCTTATTGGTAGATCTGAAGAAGAAGATTTTTAAAGAATGTTCCTCATACTGCACTAATTTAAACATTTGGGCTCCCATAGAGAGCCCAAATATGGACCCAGGGAATTGATTTCAATAAACATGTGAAACAATCTTCCAAAGATGTTATATGTGAAATTTGAAAGCTTTTGGAGCAGTGGTTTGGGAGAAAAGTAGTCTTAAATGTTTTTCCCATTACCCACAATGTTAAATGAAAGTGTCAATGACACTGTAGCTCAACTTGACAAACTTCAACTTGGTAAGTTATAAATGAAATGGCAAAATTGAGGATCATTGGTACCAATGTCATTTTTTTTGCCAGTGGCAACATTTTTTGACAGAAACCGAAGAAAATCGATAGCTCCCATCTAGAGGCCTCCCCAAACAAGCATGCCAGGTTTCAAAGCAATCCGATCATAAATGTGCCCTGTAGGGTGTACAAAAGGGAAATATTGTGGTCTGACTAGACTAAATTCTAAGAACGTTGGCCGTGGCAACATTTTTTGACGGAAATGGAAGAAAATCGATAGCGCCCATCTAGAGGTAACCGTAAACAAGCATACCAGGTTTCAAAGCAATCTAATCATAAATGTGCCCTGTAGGGTGAGCCAAAGGGAAATATTGTGGTCTGACTGAACTAAGTTCTAAGAATGTTGGCTGCGGCAACATTTTTTGATGGAAATTGAAGAAAATCAATAGCTCCCATCTAGAGGTCACCCCAAACAAGCATTCCAGGTTTCAGAGCAATCCGATCATAAATGTGCCCTGTAGGGTGTGCCAAAGGGAAATATTGAGTCTTATGACTAAACTAAGTTCTAAGAACGTTGGCCGCGGCAACAATTTTTGACGGAAATTGAAGAAAATCGACAGCTCCCATCTAGAGGTCTCCCCAAACAAGCATACCAGGTTTCAAAGCAATCAAATCATAAATGTGCCCTGTAGGGTGTGCCAAAGGGAAATATTGTGGTCTGACTAAACTGAGTTCTAAAAACATTGGCCGCGGCAACATTTTTTGACGGAAATTGAAGAAAATCGATAGCTCCCATCTAGAGGTCACCCCAAACAAGCATGCCAGGTTTCAAAGCAATCCGATCATAAATGTACCCTGTAGGGCATGCCAAAGGGAAATATTGAGTCTTCTGACTAAACTAAGTTCTAAGAACGTTGGCCGCGGCAACATTTTTTGACGGAAATTGAAGAAAATCGATAGCTTCCATCTAGAGGTCACCCTAAATAAGCATACCAGGTTTCAAAGCAATCAAATCATAAATGTGCCCTGTAGGGTGTGCCAAAGGGAAATATTGAGTCTTCTGACTAAACTAAGTTCTAAGAACGTTGGCCGCGGCAACATTTTTTGCCGGAAATTGAAGAAAATCGATAGCTTCCATCTAGAGGTCACCCTAAATAAGCATACCAGGTTTCAAAGCAATCAAATCATAAATGTGCCCTGTAGGGTGTGCCAAAGGGAAATATTGTGGTTTGACTAAACTAAGTTCTAAGAACGTTGGCCGCGGCAACATTTTTTGACGGAAATGGAAGAAAATCGATAGCTCCCATCTAGAGGTCACCCCAAACAAGCATGCCAGGTTTCAAAGCAATCCGATCATAAATGTGCCCTGTAGGGTGTGCCAAACGGAAATATTGAGTCTTCTGACTAAACTAAGTTCTAAGAACGTTGGCCGCGGCAACATTTTTTGACAGAAATTGAAGAAAATCGATAGCACCCATCTAGAGGTCTCCCCAAACAAGCATACCAGGTTTCAAAGCAATCTGCTCATAAATGTGCCCTGTAGGGTGTGCCAAAGGGAAATATTGAGGTCAGACTAAACTAAGTCCTACGAACGTTGGCCGTGGCAACATTTTTTGCCAGAAATTGAAGAAAATCGATAGCTCCCATCTAGAGGTCACCCTAAATAAGCATACCAGGTTTCAAAGCAATCAAATCATAAATGTGCCCTGTAGGGTGTGCCAAAGGGAAATATTGTGGTCTGACTAAACTGAGTTCTAAAAACATTGGCCGCGGCAACATTTTTTGACGGAAATTAAAGAAAATCGATAGCTCCCATCTAGAGGTCACCCCAAACAAGCATGCCAGGTTTCAAAGCAATCCGATCATAAATGTACCCTGTAGGGCGTGCCAAAGGGAAATATTGAGTCTTCTGACTAAACTAAGTTCTAAGAACGTTGGCCGTGGCAACATTTTTTGACGGAAATTGAAGAAAATCGATAGCTTCCATCTAGAGGTCACCCTAAATAAGCATACCAGGTTTCAAAGCAATCAAATCATAAATGTGCCCTGTAGGGTGTGCCAAAGGGAAATATTGTGGTTTGACTAAACTAAGTTCTAAGAACGTTGGCCGCGGCAACATTTTTTGACGGAAATGGAAGAAAATCGATAGCTCCCATCTAGAGGTCACCCCAAACAAGCATGCCAGGTTTCAAAGCAATCTGATCATAAATGTACCCTGTAGGGTGTGCCAAACGGAAATATTGAGTCTTCTGACTAAACTAAGTTCTAAGAACGTTGGCCGCGGCAACATTTTTTGACAGAAATTGAAGAAAATCGATAGCACCCATCTAGAGGTCTCCCCAAAGAAGCATACCAGGTTTCAAAGCAATCTGCTCATAAATGTGCCCTGTAGGGTGTGCCAAAGGGAAATATTGAGGTCTGACTAAACTAAGTTCTACGAACGTTGGCCGTGGCAACATTTTTTGCCAGAAATTGAAGAAAATCGATAGCTCCCATCTAGAGGTCACCCTAAATAAGCATACCAGGTTTCAAAGCAATCAAATCATAAATGTGCCCTGTAGGGTGTGCCAAAGGGAAATATTGTGGTTTGACTAAACTAAGTTTTAAGAACGTTGGCCGCGGCAACATTTTTTGACGGTAATTGAAGAAAATCGATAGCTCCCATCTAGAGGTCACCCCAAACAAGCATACCAAGTTTCAAAGTAATCTGATCATAAATGTGACCTGTGAGGTGTGCCAAAGGAAATTGTGGACGTACATACTAACGTACGTACGTACGTACATACGTACGTACGTACGTACGCCGACGGACGAGAAGTGATGGCAATAGCTCAGCTTGACTTTGTCAAGTTGAGCTAAAAATGCTGACTCAGCACTTTTTCAAAGTCCCAGCAAAGTACCCCATGATAAAACCGATAGCAATTTTGTTTTACCATTCCATTCTGTTGGTCCTAAGGAAGCTTCACACCAAATAAGAATTCTCAGTGCCGTGTAGTTTTGGAGATATGGGCATTTTAATTTTTTTCTATTTTTAGCTCCAGCAGTTCCCATGGGCAACAGGAAAGAAAATTGGGGCATAAATTAAGTACTTATGACCCAATAAGGCCTCATATCAAATTTGATCCAAATCTGCCTCTCAGTTTGGAAAATAGACATTTTGGGAGGGGCAAAAATTCTTGCCCCTCCCATAACGACGGCAAATATAGCCCCACAAACCTCTCTTGAACACATCTGAGTCAACACCTCAAAAGGAAGCTGCATACCAAATATCAAGTCTCTGCTACTGCTAGTTCATGAGAAGAAGTTTTTTTAAGATTTACGCACACTTTTTGGGCATGGCCCTACCAAGGGGCGAGGCAACTTGATTTGAACAAAATCAAATTGCGATGTCATAAACTATTATCTCAAATATCAATTAAATTGGTTCAGCAGTTTGGGAGGAGAAGACGCAAACACCATGTTCAGGGACGGCGACGGACGGTGAGTGATCACTATAGCTCTCCTGACTGAAAGTCAGGTGAGCTAAAAAAAACCAAAACGGATACACTACACCCACCACTACAACCCTATGCTCCTTTGAGATATAGGCACAGGGTGGGGAAGGAGGTTGATGGGGGAAATCTCCTATTCCAATCTTTCGTTGACATTTGGTATCCAAACATTTTGTAAACTCCCAGTCTTAATTCAATCCCAGAGTTGAGTGTCCTTTTTATGTGTTGGGTGTCCCCCCCCCCCCCCCCCCCCCCCACCCTGTCCCCGGTTGCTGTACTTTTCAATTCTGTGTTTAAGAGTTTAATTTCTTGTTTTATTATAAAAAAATCCAGCAAGAGGATCACAGATCCAGAAGTCAAGTTTTGACATTAAATTCTGAAGAAATAAGCTATTTATAGTAACAGTGACCTTGACCTTGGAGTCCCAGACTCCAAAATCAATAGGTGTCTTCCCTTCCTATAAGGTAACCTCTGGTATAAGTTTGGTAAAGGTGCATCAAATAGAACTAAAGTTATTGCCCGGAAACCAATTTGTCACAAAATATTCTATTGATAGTAACAGTGACCTTGACCTTGGGGCCCCAGACTCCGAAATCGATAGGTGTCTTCCCTTCCTATAGGGTAACCTGTGGTATAAGTTTGGTGAAGATACACAGAATAGAACTAAAGTTATTGCCCGGAAACCAATTTGTCACAAAATATTCTACTTATACTAACAGTGACCTGGACCTTGGAGTACCAGACTCCAAAATCAATAGGTGTCTTCCCCTTCCTATAGGGTAACCTCTGGTATAAGTTTGGTAAAGGTGCGTCAGATAGAACTAAAGTTATTGCCCGGAAACCAATTTGTCACAAAATATTCTATTCATATTAACCGTGACCTTGACCTTGTGGTGTTAGACTCTGAAATCGATATGTGTCTTCCTTTCCTATAGAGTAACCTCTGGTGTAATTTTGGTAAATGTGCATCAAATAGAGCTAAAGTTATTGCCCAAAACCAATTGTTTACGCCCGCCCACCACTTCATCAAACTTTTAGTCAAGTTTGACTTCGTCAAAACTTGACTAATAACTGCAGTGAAAGAACATCTTTTTGATGTCTTCTGATATCCTCCCATTTATTTGCTTGGGAGGACATAGGCTGGTGTCATCCAATCAAGTTGAGAAAAATGTCATACATTGGTCACTATATATGTAATATTGTCTTCTGGGCATCTAAATACACCATTTTGTTAGTTGATAAGGGTTATTTAGTTGTTATTTTATCATATGAACTTCTCAGAGTCTCTTGGAAAAGATGTGCGTAACCTCACAAAAACACATTTTATCTGGCCTGACACCACCCACCCACCACAGCCTAGGTGTCCAGAATTTGTTGCCAACCCTCCCCTGTATGACATACCATTTTAAAGTACATCCATTCAGGTTATGTCTCATGGATTTGCAAGAAATAACAATTCTGCATAACTGGTGACTGTTCTTTAATTTTACTTGAATACATGATGGATATAAAAAATATCACTTTTTAAAACAAGAAAATCAGTAAAACTGATGGATGCTCCCTGACAGAACGACTTAGTTAACAATCAGATTCATAAAATTGTGGTCCCCTGCTATAATTTGGCACACGTCTTTGAAATGGGTTTATTTGTAATGGTTTGATCCTTAAGGGCCTGGACAATTGTCTTATAATCCCACAATACCACTGCATCTATACATCCAGTGGTTTAGCAGTGGTTTCAAGTAAAGTCTTGGCTTCCTGTTAAGGCAGCCAAGACAAGACTTGACAAGAAACCACCGTCTTGCTAATTTGTCTATTGTCAATAGGACCTCTTCATGATAGCATGTTAAGGGTGCCTGTTCTGAGATAGTTAGAGTTGGAAATAGCCTTTAAGGGTTAAATTCACTTCCAGCATCTATGGCTAAATCGTGACCACAACACTGAAATAAAGTCAAGTTTTGCCAGTCATTTATGATTACGCTGACCACTTCCGAGGCCTATGACCACCATTTATTATACCAGTAAAGCAGAACTTGCAGTCCTCATCAAATGAAACAGTAAATGAATTCTGCTCCATTTCCTGGAGTTTCCACAGGGAAATTAAATATGGGTGGAGAAAATAAGACAGAACACACTGAGTGTGGAGTCTGGGAAACTGGAATCAATGGTCCGAGTTTTTCCTGTATTTCATGAGCACTAAAGGCACACATGAAATATATTCATTTACTGGTGCTGAAGGTCACATATTTCTGCACAATGGCTGATCGTGAGGGCAATGTGGAGATAAAGTCAAGTTTAATTGTTTATATCCATATTGTTCATTTTAGAGGACTTCCACCCCAAGGGTGACTGGGATTATTTTACTAGTAAAACTGAGCTTGTTTACCACTGTAAACAAGCACTGCTTCACTTTCCAGGGTTCCCATGGGAGATGCGGATGAAATACAGGAAAATCTCCAACAAGAGTCATTGATCCCAGTCCCCTTACTCAGAGTTGTGTTCTGTTTTTATACCATGTTTCAGCTTGTACTAAGTGCATGAGGCTGACATGTTTAACCCTTTACCCAACTTAAAGGCAAAAACCGGCCAGCGCTATTCACAAAAATCGCCACTCAATTTATTATTTTTTCCATTTTTTGTCTCAAAAACATAGGTTATGACACATCTCTGGAACGAGTTGATTGAGCTCGTTCCAATGAGGGGTCATAACCTATGTTTTTGAGACAAAAAATGAAAAAAATTAGATATTCAAGAATTTTGTTTGCAAGTGTCGTCTGCTTTTCATGTTAGGTAAAGGGTTAAAGAAAAATATCACCCTCGGCTGTCTGTTTACATTCTTGCTTGGCAGTTTTTTTGTTGAAGCATTTCACTCATGTCATAATGTCGCTCAGATGCATAATGAGATCGTTCTTTCATGACATTCTTAAATGTATGCCAGATTTCACATGTGGTGTACTTATCACATTTCCCAATATCCGTTATTTATTTAGTGGTGTTTAAGGTCACATATTTCTGCACAATGGCTAACCATGACCATGACAGTTTTATGGGTGGAGGAAGCCGGAGTACCCGGAGAGAGGAGAGAACCACCGAGCAACGGAGAGCAACTGTCAGCTCCCCAACATACCAACTCCACACAGGCAGGGTTAGCATTGGTTGAAGACAGGTGCACCATCGACGAGCAGTACGCCTCAGTACACAGCATCACCGTGCCCCCACGTGGGCAATGGGGGTGAAGTGTCTTGCCCAAGGACACAACGCGGTTGCCGCAGGTGGGATTCAAACCGAGGACCTCTCGGCTTGCAGCCTGCATCTCTACCAACTGAGCCATCGCGCCCCCTCCCAATAGCCGTACTACTATATTGGGAAATGTTGAAAACACATGGCAATCGTGGTATAAAAGTCCATAATGGTGCAACTTATCCAACTTTAGAAGTAACCTCTTCCAGTGTTTTCAAGTAGAAAGGATTATTTATTCATTTATTTATGATTTTACCAACAAAACACAGCTTTTGTACCACAGTAAATAAGCACTGCATCACTTCCCAGGGTTTCCATGGGGAGTAGAAAGGATTAAAAAACTTTCTGAACAAAACTTTCACTGGCATGCTGTATTCTGCAACGCTAGGACAAGTTTGGCAAATGTTTACCTTTGCTGATGAAATGCTGTCATGCGACACACTGTTGGAAACTCCTCACCCAGCCCTTTCCAACAGTGTGTTACATAATAACATATCAATGCAGTGACTGGAGAGATTTAGTTCAAAACACAACACTTACAAATTACTAAATTTCATGTTAGTAAACCCTTTACCTAATCTAGCAGTAATAATACAGTGGAGCCCACTTAATTGGATATCTCTTGACTGAATAACCCTGTTAATTGAATATAATTTCCCAACACAAAACCATTTACCTTACCTCCAGTACAAATTTGACCTGTTAATTGAATACAGGTTATACAGAAACCTCCTGTCAATTGAATAAAAAATCTTGCAACCTGTCGAGAAATTACCTTGCCTCTCCCCAGTTTTCCTTTGTTTATAGACCTATTTGGCCTCAGTACATCTAATACAGGCATTTAATCTAATATATTTTGTTGGACAGCTCATGGAACTCTGTCAAACAAGATATAATAGAATAAATGCTAAGTTTATCTCTAGAATACAGGAAACTGACACCATCCCTGTCTGTTGAATACTTCTGTTAATTGAATAATTTTCATTTGCAAAGTGGCTATTCAATTAACAGGGCTCACTGTACCTTGACAGTGCTATTTACAAAAAGCACCATTCAAATTTTATTATTTTCAATTTTTGCCTCCAAAACATATAATTGTCTTATGAGACTGTCATTGGAACAAGTTAAGTGAGCTTGTACAAGTGAAGGGTGGGGGGGGGGGGGGGGGGGGGGGGGGCGTAAGTCTGCGTAAGCCATGGTTTTATTGCAAAACTTAAACTTTGTAGTTCATTAAAGAAACTTTTGCAAATGTGACTCCCAGTTATGTCAGGTAAAGGATCCAGGCATAGCTTATGACCTCTCATTGGAAGAAGCACGCTCAAATAAGGGAGCATAAGTCATGTTTCTGTGGCACAAAATCCAAATTTTCATTTATTCAAGAAATTATTTGCAAGTGCTGTCTCCTAGTTGTGTTAGGTAAAGATTAAATGAGAAATTATGAAACCTCTCTTCTGGGAATAACAGCAGTCGATTGTGTCTCCCCAGGCCAAAAGGATAGTCATTCAGGTGAATGTCCATCCTGTGGATGAGCGAGTATCAAAACACTCTGTACATTGAAATGGATGCTAATCATGGGATACAAAGAGAACAACAAATAAATAGAGAAGATCAATAAAACTTTAACCCTTTAGAGCTAAAAAAAAAATTAAAATCTGTTTCTCAGTCTCTCTTTTGGCTGCCGCATGCTCTCTTTTATAACCAATGCACACTTGAAAAAATAAAAATATTTTACCCAAGTTAATAAAAATTTATAAATTATCCCTTGAGTGCGACAAGGCTTTGCAATGCTTTAGCATTGCAAAGTCTTTTTGCACTCAAGGGATGAAATACACCACCACCCATGCTATTCTGTAGATTATGAGGCCTAAAACATGAAACAAACCAAGAACATGAACTCTTGATGGCAAAGAAATAATTATAAAAATAAATAAAATAAAAAATCGCCCACCCACATGCAATTTAAAAAAAAAATGGCCTGAGAAACAAGATCTACTTTGTGGAGACTTACCAAGCATAATGGCCATATCTGCTGAGCACTACTGTCAAAAACCGGCATGTCTATTTTTCGTTATTCAAGAATTTTTGTCACAAGTGTCATCAGCTAGTCGTGTTATTAAAGGGTTTTAACCTTTACCTATCACATCGGCTGCATCTGCCCGCATAATTTACAAATTGAGCAGATGGAAAACAGAATATTTTTCAAAATATTTCAACAAAACCATATCATGTGACCCATCACTGGAACGAGCTCATCAAGCTATCCTTATATTTGTGTTCAAAATGTTGTGTCAGTGTTAAGTTCTTGTTGATACAGTTATGTCTTGATGAGGCAAGATATGGTCTTAGAAACAGAGTGGGTACATAAATATAATGGTGATGAAATAATTATCTTACAATTCTTAACTGCAGTGGCAATGACCTGATCAATTTCAGATTCATTTTCACACTCATAAAATGCTGGTCATTTTGATATATATGCAGTAGCCTTGAATTCTACCGATCACTGAATAAATTTAATGAGATGAGTACATTTGTTCAACATTTCACAAAGACTGTACTCTAATTTCATGTTGTTTTAACTTGAAAGCTTCCAATGATTCCGATACAGAAAACAAAAAAGCAATGCGGTTTCATAATTTAATAATTATACTTTTGAGAATTGTTTTTGTTTTCTCCCTATCAAATATAGAAATGAATACAGTCTCTCACACACACCTTCAAAAGCTGGTAGTGTTCTTTATACAGTAATTTAAACAAATTGTAACTAAACATGCACGAAAACTATAAATCTCAAAGGTAATATCAAAGTTTCTGTTTCAACAATATTATTTTGTGTTAACTGGTTGAGTGCTGCAAGCCACAATCATGGCTCTGTTGAAAAGTAATGAAAACCTCTTTAGTGGCTTTACACAGAATTCATTAGCTTGTTTGCTCAGCAGCAGAAACACAAATATACTACTTAAAGTTTGCTAAGCACCAAGTATATCCAACTACCTGTTTTACGTTTTAGTTGAAATATTGTAATGAAAAGTGTATATATTTTTTATTTAATTGTATCTTTAATGATTTAAGTACAGAAATTAAGATTTTGTTTGTGTTTGACATTTTTTAGCTTTTGAATACGATAACCATAGAAAATGGATATTATTGGTAAAAGAGGAAATTTTTCAAATGTGCCAAAAAGTTGACGGAGCGAACTGGTATGGGTTCAATATCAAGTATGAGACCCATTACTGTTAATTACAGCTTGACAGTGCCTTCTCATGCTCCCAATCAGGTTCCTGATGGTCCTTTGTGGGATGTTGTTCCATTCTTGGACCATCATGGCACCAAGCTCCTGGACACTTCTTGGCTTGACTGGACGGGCTGAAATTGCAAGCTGCAACTCATTCCAGACATGTTCGATTGGAATGAGGTCAGGGGATCTTGCTGGCCAGTCCATACGCTCAATCCCCTCCCCCTGTCGGTACTCCCGGACAACATGAGAACGGGCATTATCGTCCATCAGAATGAATCTATCACCCACTGCACCTGCATACCAACTGACGCGGGCATCCAGGATCTCATCAATATACCGCTGTGCAGTCAATGCACCATGGTCAAGGACACAGAGCTCTGTATGTCCATCCCAGCTGATGCCGCCCCAAACCATTATTGACCCTCCACCATAGCGGTCATGTCCAGCAATGTTGGCTGCATGGAATCACTCTCCTGGACTTCTCCATACCCGAAAATGCCTACCTGTGTACTTGAAGCAGTACCTGAACTCATCTGTAAAAAGGATAGGTCGCCAATCTTCTCTGGTACATCCAACATGGTCCATGGCCCATTCATATCGTGTCTGGCGGTGGTTCTGGGACAGCGGAATGCGAATACCACCTTCGTGCAACCTTGCTCGAATAGTATGCGTCAAAACATTTACCCCGGATGCATTCTGAAGGTCACTGCGAAACTGAGTTGCTGTTGCAAAGCGGTTCCTATGGGCCTGAATGATCAAAAACCGGTCTTCAGCTGCAGATGTTGCCCTGTCTCTGCCACCACCATGCCGTCTTACTGGTGTGCCATACTGCTGAAATCATGCTCAGGCTCTGGTGAACAGCATATGGTGCACACCACAGGCTTCACCAACCTCACGATGTATAGCCCCTTGCTCCACCATCCCAACAGCCTGGCACATTTCTGCTTCAGGAAAATGTCTTCTTACATCTGCATTCGCCATATTCAATCATTAAATCACAAGGGTTTGTGTTGAAATGAAGACAGAATACACATCTCATGTACATGTAGACAGTTACACAAAAACATCATGAAAATCAAGGGGTAAATGCTTTCCATGACTGTCACGAAAAGTCTGCCTGTCAAGAGAGCTAATGTAAACACTGGGGACCATCTCAATACATTCCTCAATCATATCCACCAAAAATATCGCAAATGTGTCACAAGAAAATTTCACAATGATGTGTCAAATATGTGGTGCTTAGCAAACTTTGAGTAGTATATGTTTGTACAAAATTGCTTTGATGCAATTTATTGGAGAGTACCAATAGGTACTCTTCAATATATTGTAACAAAACAATTGTTTATGAACAAATTCCTGCTAAAATAGGGCTCCTTTTGCTAATAGGATGGTATCCTTGAAAAAAATAGTCATGTTACAAATAATCTTTGAAAATAATTCAGCATTCTTCTAGTTAAAACTGACAAATTAACTCTTCAACCATTCTGGCCTGCCCGATCGAGCTCTCCTGACCTCTGTTTACCCTTTATTAGATGTGATGACCAAAACTGTCTAGAACTATTCACAACAAGACTAACAGTGACTGCATGGCCATGGATGCCCCCGAACTATGACCATGATCTGTGACCTTAACCTCTATTGAACAAAAAAAGTTTTGTATGCGACACATCGTCTCCCCATAAGCAACAGAAATGCCAAGTTTCAACAAAGTCCAAAAGCATCTCAAAGTTATGGAGTGGACACGAAAATCTTCCTGACAGACAGACAGATGGATGGATGGATGGATTGACAGAAATGGCAAACACTATATGCACCCGAAAATTTTTTTTCGGAGGCATAAAGATAGCCATTCAGTATTTTAACCTTTAAGGGCCCAATTCCAACTTTGATCACATTTACTGCTGCAGAACAGATGCCCCAACATGCAGTATCGGGGTTAACTCACAAATTACATTCTATGTACCCTGGAAGTTGTTTTTAGACAAGACTTGCCTAAAAACAACTGCAAAGCCACTGTCAAAGTGTAGCAAAAATATATAAAATTTCCAGGCCCTAAGGGTTAAGTTTTTTCCCTTAAAATAATATTTTATGACCCCCATTGAAACAAGCTTCTTGAGGTCATTCCAATGAAGGGTCATAAGCTGTATTCTTTTGGGGGTAAGAACAAAAGAGAGTGCAAAGGACCTGGTTAACCACACTATTCATCTTATTCAAAAGTAGTGGTATTACAATCACTGACACATTGAGAGGAACATCCTAAAAATCGTGATAAAAAACTATATATCATTCAATGAAAAGAATAGGAGGAAACACCCCTCAAAACGTACATGCTTATATTCAAAGAATCCTTCTCATCCTTCAGATGTTTTCATAAGAGAGTAATTTTGCATAAAAAAAATACCTCTGCTAACTGAATTAGCTGACAAAATGACTACTCTATTGAAACTATCTCTCTTCACCAATTACTCTGCTTGGTTCAAAATAATAAGGATTTTTTTTATACAATTCTGAAACAGACTTTCGCCAGCAAAACACCAAGCATACACAGTCTATTTACCCTATTACCTTATGTAATGCCGTATTTGGCCACTACTGTTCACAAAAATCACCATTTAAATATTATTATTTTTCTCAATTTTTTACATCCAAAAATGTTGAGCTTGTTCGTATGAAGGGTCATAAGCAGTGTTCACGCTGGCATGTGCCAAATGCACATTTTAAAAAAACTCTGGCACATAAATGTGAGCATTTAACACATAAATTCAAAATTACAAACCTGGTATATTCTTGATTTTTTGCAAAAAAAAAAAACGGGTATACAATATTACATTTTCTCCTAGTAAAGAGAACAAATGATAAGTTAAATATATCAATATGAATGCCCACATCATTAATTACAATCTTGTTGAACTGTTTACACAATGACCAGTCACTTTCCAATTATCCCTACCAGTGACCTTAGTTTAAGAAGTTGTGTATTGTGTAAACAAGGCATGCTTTGTTTCTTCACCAACGAACAATAGACCAGAGTATCAATTGTCTTTAATTGTTGGTACTTTCCACATTGACCAAAATCAAAGATTAACACAGTAATAAAACAAGAGGCCCCAGGGGGCCTAAGGTTGCTCACCTGACATGGTAGTCTAAATATCAAACCAGGGACTTGACTTGAATAAGCTGCATACACCCCTCCTAAGAAAAAGCATATACCAGCTAGATGAAGCGATTGTGCCCACACAATACACAGGATTTTCCTTCTATTTTCAGTTCCTACACTTTTACGTCCCAAAATTGAGATAAATGTATAAAAAAGATTTTTTTTTATTTTTGTTCGGAAAATTTTCGAAGTCCCAAACAAAATATTTTCAGTCTAAAATTTTTTTTTCTTCTTCTTAAAATTGACCAAAATGCATAAAAAGCAAAAAACTAATTTCCGGATTTTGGTCCAAAATTTCCAAGTCCGGACCAGGACCCCAAATTTTCAGCCAAAATATGAACCCAGGGATTTGGCTTGAACAAACTTGAATCTCACCTCCCTAAGCATGCTGCATACCAAATATCAAAAGATTCCTATTGGTAGATCTGAAGACGATTTTTAAAGAATATTCCTCACACTGCACTAATTTAAACATTTGGACTCCCATAGAGAGCCCAAATATGGACCCGGGGAATTGATTTCAATAAACATGTGAAACAATCTTCCAAAGATGTTATATGTGAAATTTGAAAGCTTTTGGAGCAGTGGTTTGGGAGAAAAAGTAGTGTTAAATGTTTTTTCTATTACCCACAGTGTTAAAAAAATGCTGACTCAGCACTTTTTCAAAGTCCCCAAAAAAGTACCCCATGATAAAACCGATAGCAATTATTTTTTTACATTTCCATTCTGTTGATCCTAAGGAAGCTTCACACCAAATAAGAATTCTCAGCGCCGTGTAGTTTTGGAAATATGGGCGTTTTATTTTTTTCTATTTTTAGCTCCTGCGGTTCCCGTGGGGTGACGGGAAAACAAATTTGGGCATAAATTAAGTACTTATGATCCAATAAGCCCTCTTATCAAATTTGGTTTAAATCTGCCTTTCGGTTTGGAAAATAGAAATTTGGGGCTTGGCGAAAATTCTTGACCCTCCCAGAACAAAGGCAAATATTGCCTGTCAAACTTCTCTTGAACAAACTTGAGTCTACACCTCAAATGGAAGCTGCATACCAAATATCAAGTCTCTGCTATGGCTGGTTCATGAGAAGGTTTTAAAAAAATTTGTACATTTTGGCCCCACCCCCTCCTCAATATGAGCAGAAACCCAAATGCCCCTATATAACCGCCACTCATGTAAATTTTCATTGAACTGCAGCCAGTGGCTTGGGAGAAAATGACCCAAACACCACCTTCACGATGTACAACGGACGATAGACGACGGACAAAAAGTGATCAGAAAAGCTCACCATGACTTTCAGTCAGGTGAGCTAATGACAAAGGTTTCAATCCACATGTCAGTCAGTTACCATATAGATCGTCGAGGTGCAAATTTCTATTTAAAAATGCACAACTAAAAACAATGACATTTTATTATTTTATATTCCATTTTATGTTATAGTTGAGTTTATGTTATGTTATGCTTTTGATCTTTCTTGAATAAAATATAAAAAAAAATTTTTTTATAGTTCTCCCACAAAAAATACACATGGCACAAAAAAATCTCATTTGGCACAAAAAATTCTCATTTGGCATAAAAAATATTCAGCTAAGGCACATTAACATTTTGAGCCAGCATGAACACTGGTCATAAGCTGTGTTTTGGAGGCAAAAATGAATTTCTTTTTATTTATTCAAGAAACTTCTTTTGAAGTGTCATCCCCAGTTATGTTAGGTGAAAGAATTAATTCCTAACCAAACATAACAGTCCAAATTGGCCAGCACTATTAATAAATTGGACCATTCAAATGCTTATTATTTTTTCATTTTTGTCTCAAAAGCTTAGCTTAAGACCCCTCAATGGATCAAACTTGCTGAAATCATTCCAATGAGGGGTCATATGCAGTGTTTTTGAGACCAAAAATTTCAGTTATTGAAGAAAGTTTTTTTCAAGGGTGAACTTATTGAGTTGAATAACTGGTTAACCCTTTGAACACGAGAGGCCACTTTTCCAGTCAGGACCATGATACGTCACAATATCATGAAGTAGGATAGCTGCTTAGTGAATGTGTTGGGTAGAGCAATAAATATTTTTAACATGCAGCCTTAGGCTGCACATTGAAAATATTAATTGGTCTACCCCCAGATAATGAAAATGGGCTCTTCCGATTGCTTCCATTGAACTGACATAGAAGATACCACCGGGGTTCGAAGTGTTAATAAACAAAAAGATTTATAAGAGATTTATATTTGATCTATTTCATCATCCACAGTACTGTTTAGTTGGGACAACATATTCCCATCATGATGTGCTAAACAACCAGAAATCCTGCAGAAGTTGTTTATTCTTGTTCTGGAAATGTATTTTAACTCAAAATGAGATATCAAATATAAATAGTCCTCATGTTCTTGCTGTCATTTCTTGGTCTACTTCTGTTGCAAATTTGTAAGAATTTTCACACTGGATTTGGTGTTCAAGACATATCCAAGTCCTGATGCAAATGTGGTTGCTGCAGTTGCAAACCTGTTGAAATAAAACAGAAGAATTAAAATCTAACCCATATTCTAATATGACATGCAGATGATATTTTTATTTATTTATTGGGGTTTAATGACACTTTTGGCAGCCAGGGTCACCTCGTGTTGGACAGTTTTACAGGTGGGAGGAAGCCAGAGTACCCGGAGAGAACCACCAAGCAATGGCAAGCAGCTGATAGGTTACCACTTGAAGACATGTGCACTATCAATGTGCAGTAAGCCTTAGTACATAGAACCACCATGCCCTCACATGGGTAGTGGGAATTAAGTGCCTTGTCCAAGGACACAATGCAGTTGCCCCTGGCAGGGGTCAAGCTGTGAACCTTTCGGTTTGAAGTCCAATGTTGTAACCACTTAGCCACTGCACTCCTTTCAGTTTGAAGTCCAATGCTGTAACCACTTAGCCACTGAGCTCACAGCCAATCATTTATACCCATGTTAGAAGACTTCCATCCCAGGCACTGGTAACCAGAAGCTATTTTACAAGTAAACAGAGCTTGTTTACATCAAATAAGCATTGCTTCACTTCCTGGGGTTCCCAATGAGGAAGCCCTTTACCTAACAGATCAGCTGCATCTGCCCACGTCATTTACAAATTGAGCAGCTGAAAAAATTCTATTTGAAAAAAAATTCAACAAAACCATCATGTAACCCCTCACTGGAAAAACCTTATTCTGTTTTTGTTGACAATTTTTGAAAAATTAAAAATATAAAATTTGATGATGTCTTTGTTGACATAGGAGTTAAATAGGACAGAACAAGAGTCCTAAATTTTTTTCACTAATTTTTAGCTTGACAAAGTCAAGATAAGCTTTTGCCACCACGCATGCGGAAGTCTGTTAGTCTGTTCACATTTTCCTTTAGCACAGGCTACACCCCATAGTTCTTGTCTGATCGTCACGAAATTTCACACGCAGGTTTGGGGTCATGTCTAGATGAGAACGTCCCCTTTTGGTCGCAATCAGTCAACTGGTATGGCTGCCCGAGCCCAAAACCCAGAAACCATTAGCACAGTCTACTGGTTCGTATTTATGAAGCGATTTCATTGTAACTAGGTAGGATGCCTCTGTATAATGTCTAGATGATAACGTCCCCTTTTGGTCATGATCTGACAACCGTGATGGCTGCCCAAGCCCGAAACCCCCAAACTTTTAGCACAGTCTGCAGGTCATATTTAATATGGAGGGATTTCATTGTAACTTGGTAGGATGACTCCGTACGATGTCTAGATGAGAACTTCCCCATTTGGTCGCGATCTGTCAACCGTGACTGCCCGAGCCCAAAACCCAAAAACCTTTAGCACAGTCTACAGGTCATATTTATTAAGGGATTTCATTGTAACTTGGTAGGATTACTCCAAATAATGTCTAGATGAGAACATCCCCTTTTGGTCGCAATCATTCAGCCTTGATGGCTACCCGAGCCCAAAACCCAAAAACCTTTAGCATAGTATATAGGTCATATTTATGGAAGGATTTCATTGTAACTTGTTAGGTTGACTCCATATAATGCCTAGATGATGACATCCCCTTTTGGTCATGATTGAGCACAGTTTACATGTCATATTTATGAAGGGATTTCATTGTAACTTTGTAGGATCACTCCAGATAATGCCCAGATGAAAACATCCCCTTTTGGTCGCGATCATTCAACCATGATGGCTGTCCGAGCCCAAAACCCGAAAAACTTTAGTACAGACTACAGGTTGTATTTGTGAAGGGATTTCATTGTAACTTGGTAGAATGACTCAGTATAATGTCGAGATGAGGACGTCCCCTTTTAGTTGCAATCAGTCAACTGTGATGGCTACACAGGCCTGAAGCCCAAAAACCTTTAGCACAGTCTACAGGCCTTATTTATTAAGGGATTTCAATGTTACATGATAGGATGACTCATTTTGGAATAATTTCACTGTAACTTGGTAACTTTCATTGACATACGTTAACTGTGAGGGCCAAATACATTAACTGTGAGGGCCATGTTAACCCACCCCTCAGTTCTTTAGTACAGTCTCATATTATTTTTATTAAAAACATAGCATACAGGGAACAGAAATTAACATATTCCCAATTATCACAATTCTTGTCTTATTTCATAATCCTTTCATAAACATTGAACATTATCCTTTTCATCAAACACAACACACAGACAAGTTAAGCTACAGTGTCATTGACACTTTCATTTTAACAAGGGACAGTTTCATAATTTTCACTATTGCACACATATACTTCCAGTTCAAAAGAGTAAACATTTTTTTTCTTTTACAGCCTTCTCTACAACCCAACCTCCATTGTCAGAACTGAAAGATATGTCCAAATGACACACTTACCATAATGCCTGGAGGCATGGGTGATTTACAAAATCAAAGACAGGTGCTGCAAGTGACAGTGCTACTAAGGATAGCTGTAGTACAGTGTTAACCTAAAATGCAAAACAAAATTATTAACCATCCACCTCCTGAGACACTAACAGAAATCTGTTACCAAAGCAGAATATTGGCTCATTTCAATCATAATGCCTAATTTATGATATTTAACCCCCTGTGAACTGATGTCAAAATATCAGAGTCACTGCACTCACAATTTCTAATACATAGTGTATCTCATCAGCCTGATAAAATAAATGAAACCCCAAGAATTAGATGAGTAATTCTGCTTCAATCAGATCAGCCTTTACACTTAACTCTTAAAGCCTCAGATTAATTTTTATCAGAGGCAGACTGGCTGCATGGACCAACAGGAAAATTCCTGGTGGTCCCCTATTAGGTTCCCCCTGGGCCCCCAAAATTGATGCAGCCCAACACCTCTTGGTATGTGAAATTTCGTGAAAATAACCAAGATGCGAAATAGTTCTTATTGCATAAACTGCCTGAATATTGAAATGTTGTCTATGTGAACTGCCGATGGCAGGCCACATAGGGGACATTTCAATATAGCAGCAGTCTAGTCTGCCAGTGATCGCTCAGATGAAAAGAAACTGCATTCCTTCAATTTAAAAAAATCAAAATTTTCTCTGATTTTCCCAAAATGGGTCCCTCTCCCCCAGTAGAACCATTTTTGTCAATTGATCGAGGAAGATGATACAAAAATGCTGTTGAAATGTCCTCTATGTGGACTGCCAGTGATTGCTCAGATGCAAGGAAGCAACATTCGTTCAGTTCGCAAAATCAAATTTTCTCTGGGTATGGGACTCTTTTGGTTCATTGTCCGGTAAGTTTCTGATTTTTATGTTCATTACTACCGTATATACATATGTAGAACAGATGACTTTACAGTGTTTTCTACATCACTGTTGACTGCCTGTACAGGCAGACAACAATGATGTAAAAACACTGCCAAGATAAATGCAGCCCACTGGCCGAGTTCTCAGGGAAGAATACACTTGGGGGCAACTTTCTCAAAGCAATATAAGTGGCAGTTTGAGGCTGTATTCAGACTTAACCCATTAAAAACTGGTGGCATCTTCCACATCAGTTCAATGGCAGCAAATGGAATTGTCCATATTCAGTCTAGGGGCTGCACATTGAAAATACTGATTGGTCTATCCCACATATTCATTTAGCATCCTTCCAACTTAATGAAATTATTGATGTATCATATTCCTGGTCCGGAAAAGCGGCCTCTTGAGTTCAAACGGTTATGGGTTAACCCTTTATTAACACAAATAGAAGATGATGCTTGCAAGTTTTGTTTGTTTTTGAAGAAAAAAAAAAATCAATTTTTGTTTCAAAACCATAACTTATGATCTCTCAATCGGAGAAGCTTAGCCAACTTGTTCCAATGCGGGGTCAAAAGCCAGGTTTTGGATGTAAAAATTAAGAAACAATGAACTCTTTAATGGTAATTTCTGTAAATAGTGCTGGGCCAATATTGCCTTACATTAGGTAAAAAGTTAAATCATTAACAAATTAGTAATATAAAAATTACACAGGCGAAAGTTTCAGATTTTAAGCCTAGTCACAATACAACCCCAAACTGCCTCTTTAATGCTCCTCTGAAAAACTTGCCTCAAGTGTATTCCTCCTTGAGAACTCTACTGGTAGGTTGTATTTATCTAGAAATTGTTTTTTACATCATTGTTGCCTGCCTGTACATCAACAATAAAGTACAATCACTGTTAAGGTGTCTTCAGCTCTGTACATGTATATACAGTTGTCATTATCATAAAATTCATCTGAGGATTTAACTCCTTAAATGTTGCAGGTAAATATTCCTGTGCAGGATAGGAATAATTTGGGCTAATTTAATTTGTATAATTTCCCCCAAGTAAATTGAATGGATTTCTCCACCAATTGTTTCTCGAGTTAAATTTAAATGAATTTTTTATCAAATCTAGTCATGGCTGCTGTGTAGCAGCCATGACTGGATTTGATTAAAAATATTTTGAAAATACTCAGAAGGTTAAGAGTTAAGGATTAAAAACTAATCCTAACTGTGGTAAACTTTCCAGTATAGGAGCAGGTCTCTTATCAAACTAGAGATGGTCTGTAGCCCGGTAGGTATACCCCCACCAAGGCATATTGCAGAGTGTGGGTGACTGAAAAGGGGCATTCAATTTTTTTAAGTAAAAAAAAAAAACAATATGGCCACCAGTCGGCCAGCTTGAATCTGATCAGGAAAAAGATTATGTCACACACTGCTCCTCATCATGTTGATCATTTTGGTGAAGTTTCATGAAAATGTGACAAAAACTGTGGAAGTAGTTCGCTCCACAAGTATTTTGCAAAATCCAATATGGCCTCCAGTTGGCCATCGTGAATCCGATCTGGAAAATATTCATGTCACGTACTGCTCCTCATCATGCCAATCAATTTATACAGTAGAATCCTCTTAATTGCCAGTGAAAATTATTCAATTAACAGCAGTATACAATTAACAGGGATTTGGTCAGTTTCCTGTGTTCTGGAGGTAAACTGAGCATTTTTTCTATTATATCTTGTTTGACAGAGCTCATAGAGCTCTGTCAAACAAGATATAATAGAATAAATGCCTGTATTGGATGTAGTGGGGCCAAAAAGGTTGATAAATAAGGAGAATTTTGTGCGTGTCACAGTAATTTTTTCGACATATTACAAAAATTTATATACAATTAACAGGAGTTTACTCTACAACCCATATGCAATTAACAGATCAAATTTGTACTGAAGGTATGGTAAATGGTTTTGTGTTTGAAAATTATATTCAATTAACAGGGATATACAATTAAGAGATATCCAATTAAGTGGGCTCCACTGTATTGAGTTTCATGAAAATGCAACAAAAACTGTAGAAGTAGTTCACTCCACAAGTATTATGCAAAATACAATATGGTCACCAGTCGGCCATCTTGAATCCGATCAGCAAAGAAATTATATCACGCACTTCCCCTCATCATGTTGATCATTTTTGTGAAGTTTCATGAAAATGTGACTAAAACTGTGGAAGTAGTTCGCTCCACAAGTTTACATGTGAAATGAACCGATGACAACGACAGACTGATGGACAAATTGACTCCTATATATCCCTCCCCCCAAACTTCATTTTGTGGGGGTATAATAATCTTTGAAGCAATAGCAAAAGGACCCTCATAGCATTTCTAGTCAAGTTTCAGTCTTGAATCAAAGTATAAGGCAAAAAAAAAAAATGTTTTGATTTAGGGTCCTGTGAATATTCGAGATTCGATTCGATATCGATACCATACGTCTGCTTCGAGATCGATCCTGAATCAGTCTCAAGATTTGATTTTTTCGAGTCTCTCATACTAACTTCAATTTGCTACATTTCCAAAAAAATTTTAATAACAATAATAACACTTTGGCCAGCCGCTGATTTGTCGCGGTTCTCGGACAAGAAGGCCTTGGTTACCCCTGTACTCCCAACTGCCTCCCAATTCCCACGCTTCTCCACTCCTTCCAACACTCGGAGACGAACTGCTTGATGACATCCCTTGCCCCATTCTTCCCAATCTCTCCGATTAGCATATTAACCATCTCCTTTAAGTCTCCCCCTAACCACATGTCCTTCATTCTCCCATCCCACTTCCCCATTATACCCCCGGGGAATCTCATTCTTTTAGACTGGTACTTTGGGCATTCTAGAAGAAAGTGTTCCAGGGTCTCCACCATGCCCAAGTTACACATCTGGCACTCCCTTTCACTGTCTTTCCCAATTTTTCCCCTCAGCTCCAGGGATCGCGACCTCAGCTTGAACAACAGTGACCCCCAAAGGTGCCATCAAGGTTCTCTTCAAAACCTGGCTTCTCTTTATCATGCAGGCCACCCAAAGACCTCTTTGGTTTGATCCCCTCTTGCCAATTACGGTTACAATCCTCCATGACCCTTTCTCTGACGACTTTTTTACCCTGGTTTGCCCCAACGTCCAGGTCCGAGATCTCCAATGAGTAGTTCTCTACTAGCTCCCTCACTTGGACCATCCACCCCGTTTTGATATTTGAGTTGAAAATTCTCAGGAACATTAAATGTTAAATTTAAAATAAATAAAACCCTCCGTCCCTCAAGGATTTAAAAAAAAAATTCTGGAGCATCAATTAATTTATTTTGTGTGGCCTAATATGTCAGATAATATGCAAATTAATCCTCTTAATTAACCATCTGCAAACTGATGTCAAAATACCAAAAGTTCAAGCAGCAAATTTTTCCTATAATGTAACTTGGAATTTAACTAATTCGTTAATCTTATTCAATCAAGATTGAACTGGTTAAATTCTTAATTGTATTGTAAGAAAAATTTGCTTCTTGAAATTTTGATAGTCGAACATCAGTGTGCAGAGGGTTAAAACGTAAAATAACCTAAAGTTAATTTTATTTTTTATTCTGTTTACTGGTACTTTCGAACCAAGCTTATAATCCCCTCACTGTGATCGTTTCCATGTAGAATCATAAACTGTGACTGCGAAAAGACAACACACCAACACACACAAGCATGTATGTGCACACACATGCATGTACACATGCACTCACCCACTCATCCTCCCCCCCCCCCCCACACACACACACAGATAAACAAAATAAACATTCACTGCATTTTCCAAATGGGGATGTCCCCAGTTTGGTTAGGTCTACAAATGCGAGTTTGAAGTCTTCGATTTGCTTACAAACCCACACACACAAATACTGTACAGCCTCCATTGGCAAAACAGGCATCAGTGAACACGATTCCACTGTATATTGAACTCCCACCATCTTCTGTCTATCTGCCTGTAACCTCTAATACCATTCAAGATAAGAAGGAATATTAAACTCGGCAAAAATACTACAAACAGTACGCCTGCCGTGGACTGGTCACTTTCCATGGGAGGGCAATATTTCCATGGATGCAATAATATTAGATTCCAAACACTAATTATAGGAATAAGCATCAAAAATATAATTAATGAAGCACTGGGTACAAACTGGTGGTTAATTATTTAAAATTTTGCTGATGATGATTTTTATTACCTGGTAATTGCATACGTGGACATCACTTCCCACACATGGATTACGACCAATCCATGGCAACTGTACTGTACACCATCATACAAAAAGACACAATTGAGTTAGCATGTGTTTCCAAATGGGTAATACCTGTGAATTTATTTTTAACCCTTAACCCCTTGAACCCTGGTGGTATCTTCAATGTAAGTTCAATGGAAGCAATCGGAAGAATACATATATACTCTCCCAAAAAAGAAAGTGTGCATGCTAAAAAATAACACTAAAAAAAGATATATATCATTTTCATTCATGGAAATTTCATTCAATCACAGATGAATCAATTTGTGATCAACACAAGAAATTTCATTACGCTACGACGAATACTCTTGGTGCCATGGAGAGTCAAAGACACTAAGGGTCAAACACAAAAGTCACACACTCAATATCTGGTATGACCTCCGTCTGCATCGACTACTGCTGTGCATCTACGCCTCATGGAAGCGAACAAGTTAGCATGGAAGTGGGTTAGGGTAGGGTTAGGGTTAGGTAGGGTTAGGGTAGGGTTAGGGTAGGCTAACCCTAACCCTACTCTACACCACTGCAGTCGAGCACGACGATGACGTAACGTCAAAATCGGACGAATTGCAGGTCTTCGAGGATGTAAGCCGTATTCTCTCAGCCGGTTGATTACTGTTTGAGGATGTATCCGTCACAGGTTAGGGATGTTCCTGGCTGTCGTCATTGCCGTTTGTTGCCGGTTCCGGAGATGGACGACACGGATATACCGATCTTGTGCAGGGATGGAAACTCGGAGTCCTCCGGAGCGGGGTCGGTCTCGAAAATCATCATGTTGTGCATGTCGATGGACTAGCCTGTCTACAGTGTTACGGTGGCAGTTCAAATGCTGGGCAACCTCTCTGTGTGTTCTGCCAGCTCTAATCATACCCAGGGCAAGGAGACGTTGATTCATTGTCAATCTTGGCATGCTAATGTGGAGTCGTTTTAACAGCAGCGCAAGTTTGAATGTGAACGATAGGAAGGCCTTACTTTTGTGTTTAAATACCCTAGGATTCACACTGCTGCATGAATTTGCAGACTCTCCATGTGCAAAACATGCCTTTTCACAAACGTGCAGCACATCATTTAACGTTAATGCAATTTTAACAGGGAAAGCTGTTTTTGTGTTCAATATAACTTATTCATGAACAGGTTAACACTCTTTACACCTACAAAATTATTTTTTTGGAGTTTGATCAATTTCTGCAATGCACACTTTCTTTTTTGGGCGAGTATATATAAGAATACAGCCCCAAAGCTGCACATTGAAAATATTGATTGGTCTACCCCACACTTTACTTTAACGACCATCATATGTAACGCAAGTATGTCGTATCCTGTTCCTGTGGCCTCTCAGGTTTAAAGGACTATTTTTTACTTTTACAACCTCTTAACAGGTGCCCTTAACATACCATCATGAGGAGGTACTACTGACAATAGACAAATTACTGAGGCAGTGGTTTCTGGTAAAGTCTTGGGTGCCTTAACAGACAACAAAGACTTAATTGGAAATCAATGCTAAACCACTGCACGTTCACAGGTTATTGTCAGGTGTGAATTCTTGACAAATATTCTGGCCTTCAAGGGTTAACAGCATTTCGAGTGCAGTTTCAACACGTTATTGGTGTATTTTCAAAAGGAAACATTCCCTTTTGAACATGTCCACAATAAAAGGTTAAAAGTCTTTTGGTATAAAATTCATTTTGAAACTGCTGCCCAAAGCAGATAGTGTTAAATACTCACTTTACTTATTGTTGAAGGATATAATTCCGCAGTAGCATGAGTGAAATCAAAATATCTCGCTAATGTTTTCTGAAAAGAAATGTTCTAGAAAAATTTAGGATATCTTGTGACATAAGTTTGTCCAGCCATTCAAATACATCGGGTAAATTTTGAACAAATCATGTGTTTTTAAGTGCATGCTGGACAGAAATTTTTCAAGATATAAGATTTTAAAAAAAAAGTTACGAGAAAGTAAATTCAAGCACTATGTAAATACTTTACAAGGGTTATACTGCAACCTTTGAAATCACAAAATATTTATTTGCTATCCCAACTGTAAATGTCTGGGGGTGGGTTTCCCTGAATGCTGGCACCTATTGTTTTCTAACTCGCAGTCAGTGGTGTGTGTTGATTGCTAAAACAACACTTTCCACCATTTAGAAATCTATAGTTTGTTTCTTACAAATGAAAGAGACTGGTGCATTTCAAAATTTCATTCATTCATTCATAGATGGTCCAAAAGATAATTGCACAATGAATATACAAAATATACAAATATACAAAAATATATAAAAACACTTAGTGTATCATTTAGCAATCTTATAAGTAAAAATTCACACCCCCATACTGATCCCCAATATTGAATGGGGGATTCAATTTGAACAAACTTGAATCAGACCCATACCAAGATGCTGTATACCAAATATCAAAAGATTCTGCCCATCGTTTCTGGAAAAGAAGATTTTTAAAGAAATTTTCTTAAATTGCACTAAGTAAAAATTCACACCCCTTTAGTGAGCCCCAATATTGATCGAGGGACTCAATTTGAACAAACCTGAATCAGACCCATACCAAGATGCTGTATACCAAATATCAAAAGATCCTGCCCATTGATTCTGGAGAAGAAGATTTTTAAATTTTTAAATTCTTAAATTGCACTAAGTAAAAATTCAGGTCCCCATAGTGAGCCCCAAAATTGATCAAGGGACTCCATTTGAACAAACTTGAATCAGACCCATACCAAGATGCTGTAAACCAAATATCAAAAGATTCTGACCACTGGTTCTGGAGAAGAAGATTTTTCCTTAAATTGCACTAAGGATAAATTCATGCACCTACAGGGAGCCCCAATATTGATGAAGGGACTCGATTTGAACAAACTTGAATCAGACCCATACCAAGATGCTGCATACCAAATATCAAAAGATTCTGCCCATTGGTTCTGGAGAAGAAGATTTTTAAAGAATTTTTCTTAAATTGCACTATCTAAAAATTCACGCCCCCCCCCCCATGGTGAGCCCTAATATTGGTTGAGGAACTTGATTTGAAGAAACTTGAATCAGACCCATACCAAGATGCTGTATACCAAATGTCAAAAGATTCTGCCCACTGGTTCTGGAGAAGATTTTTTAATAATTTTTCTATAATTCATACGGTGCTATCAGATTTATGATACAGAGCCCCCAAGAGACGTGGCCATTTCAATTGAACAAACATGAATTGCCATATAGTAATGAACAACCCCATGAAGTTTCGTGAAAATCGGACCAGTGGTTTCAGAGGAGAAGTCATTTGAAAAATGTTCACGACGGACGACGACGGACGGCAAGTGATAAGTTGAGCTCCATTCGGTGAGCTAAAAATGATAAAGCAGGACTAGTCCGCTGAAATGTACCTTGTACGCAAATTCTGAAAAATAAGCCTGGTTTTAAAGACTAACAACCAAAGTTAAGCAACATCAAGACCGGTTAGTCCTTGGATGGGTGACCGTCTGTGCGATTGATTCGGACTCCCGCGTTGTGTCCTGGGGCAAGGCTCCTAACCCTGATTGTCCACATGGGGGCACGATGACGCCGTGTACTAAGGCATACTGTACTGCACATCGATGTTGTGCATGTCTTCAACCAACCTAACCCTGTCTGTACTGCTGTGCAGAGTTACGATGTTGGGGAGCTGGGAGCTGCTCATCGTTGCTCGGTGGCTGTCTCCAGGTACTCCAGCTTCCTCCTCCCGTGAAACTGTCACCGACACGATATGACCTTGGCTGTTAAAATGTCGTTGAACCTTAATAAATAAATAAAGACCAACAAAAATACACACAAAGAGAATGAATCCAGTTTTACAAACTAAATACAGTGGAACCCTGTTAAGTGAATATCTTAGTTGCCAGTGAAAATTATTCATTGAACAGGCATATTCATTGAACAGGAACTTGGTAATTTTCCTGTGTTCTGGTGATAAAACAGGCATTTATTCTATTATATATTGTTTGACAGAGCTCATGGAGGTCTGTCAAACAAGATATAATGGATTAAATGCCAGTATTGAAAGTAGTAAGGCCAAAAAGATCTATAAACAAAGGGAATTCTTTGATTATCAAGGTAATTTCTCAAAATATCATAAGATTTTTTATTATTCAATTAACAAGGGTTTTCTACATAACCCATATAAAATTAACAGTCCAAGCTGTTCTTAAGGAATGGTAAATGGAATGGCTTTTGGGAGTTATTTTCAATTAATAGAGTTATTCAATTAAGAGAAAGAGAATAAGTGGGCTTCACTGTATCAACATATATCCTTGAATTAACACAAACCCTTCATACAATAAAACGGGTATTGAACTGAATGTTTCAATCTCAAAGTTGGGGATATTTCATACATACAGTTATGGATACATTATCTGCATACACAACCAATATGATTTGTATCCCTCCAGCACATTGTCTCATACTCAGATGTGTTATTACTTATAACTTACACAGCTCTGTGTGAGAACTGCTTGGTATTCCACCTTAATCATCTGACCATGTTTGATAACAATGATTTCACCTTCTGTAAATTCTCTTTTGGGGTGAGGGTGGTGCTACTCATACTAACCTACCTACAAGAAAGTTTTCATAGAGATATCTTGTTGTACCATACAAAATAACACCCACCCCCCACCCCCACACACTCACACACCTTTAACAAGTCTGCCAATCAATACTTCATGATCAAACTGTTCTGTTTTCAGGATTTTTTACTTGTGTTTTTGTTTGTTTTCTTTTTCTATACTGAAACACACCTCTACACTATTTTACTCACTTGCTCTTCAACATTTTTAAAAAACATGACAATTACCAAAATCTGTTAAGATAATATTTATTTATTGGTGTATAAGATCACTTTCAACATCTGTAGCTATATCATGACCACAATATAGCCATAAAGTCAAAGTTACTCAATCATTAACCATTTTATTTACCAATAAAGCAGAACTTGTTTGCTGTAGTCAACTAGCACTGCTCCACTTCCTAAGGTTCCCACAGCCTTTTTGCTGGATGAGCTCATTCACCAAGTATGACTTAGATATGTTGAACATACTGTAAGTTATCATCCAGAAACATACAATTTTTACAAACTTGACCTGCTTTTTACGTGAATGATGCAGCGTACCAAATATACAGTACAGCCACCACGGACTGGTCAATTTCCATGGGTGGGCAATATTTCTATGGGCACAATATTAGATTCCAAATCCTATTTATAGGTATCATTGTCAAAAATTTAATTAACGAAGCACCGGGTACAACCTGGTGCTTCATTAATTACAATTTTGCTGATGATGATTTTTATTATTTGGTAAATGCATACGTGGACATCACTGCCCACACGTGGACTATGGTAGCCGTATTGTAGAAATGCTATGCAGAGTATAACTGAATTTATCAACCAAAAGTATAAAATAGTGGAAATTCCGAAGGCAAGATAGTATAAGAGATGCTGGATGAGGAACAGTAACTCACACTGAATTAACTCAAAGGAACTAACATTGAAAATGAACACTCACTGGTGGTGGTAGGGAAATGTATCGGATGTAAAATGAGGCAGCAATCAGAGCAAAGTCTCTTGATACAATCAATGCTGTCAAAGGTACTGAAAACAAAAATTACATGATTAATAACACAGCTTGTTCATCTTTCACAACAAGCAGTTAAATACAAATACAAGAGAATTTGAATTTCTACTTTTTGCCACACCAAAATTACTAACATCTCCAATCTTTGTTGAAAAGTGTATTTTACGATCATCAAATTCAAGTAAGGGATCAATACTTTAAAACTCTTACAATTACATTTTCCAGAATTGTATTTTTTAACTTATGAATATAAACCACTGAAACAAAACATTAGTGTTTTACATGAAGTGGCAATTTACATAACGGTGAACTACAATATCTTTGAAAATGCTAATGATTCATTCGAACTAATTATAGCCATACACAAGAAATATAATTCTCAAAAATACAATTATAAAAGCTTTATACCAGGAACAATACTTTAAAACTTTTGCACTTGTATTTTCTATAATTGTATTTTCTACCTTTTAATATAACTGACTACTAGAGTGATGTCACACATGCAGCCCTATTGTCCCAGCAATGGCAATGCTTACATGTAGACACAAAATAGTCCGAGGTATTTTTTGTTAACCGTTTACCTAACGAATCTGCGATATCTGCGCTTGTGATAAAAAAGGGGGGTGGGGAGGCATTGGGCTATAGGAGACCATCTTCTTCTTCTTTTTTTTTTTGCATGTAATAACTCCAAATCCTTCAAAGTGCATTTTGGGTGTAATTACGTAAACGACATAGGGAGTGTGTGGGGGGTGGGGGGGGGGGGGGGTGGGGTTACAGTCAATTTTGTTTGTTTGCATGTAATAACTCCTAATCCTTCAAAATGCATTTTTGGAAAAATTGCCTAAATAACCGTGGGGAGGGGGGGGGGGGGGGGGGGGGCAAGGGTGTTGAACCCATATTCAAACTTGGGCTGTATTACTAGCTGGAAAATGCACATATCAACTTTGGTTGAAATCAAATAATCCAAACTGGAGTTATTGGTCAGAAACCAATTGTTTATGGACAATTTACGTAATATGACTGTTTTTACAAATGGGCGTGTAAAAATGTAATATCAAATTTGAAGGAAATCGTATTATTAGAACTGGATTTATCTTCTGGATAATGGAGGGAGGGATGGATTGATTCCACCCATCTCCCCCAAAGTTTTGGAGACAGCATCAAAGTCCCTCACTCCCATTTCCCTCCAATCTATATTACTGTTTGTAAAACAACTGAAGTATGCTGCAGAAGGCATTTCTTTATATTTCAAACTGTGAGGCTCAGGTAAGAAAAAAATCTACATACAAGTAAAAGAAATTAGGACTGTAAATGCAATTATTAAAAGTTGTATTGATGATGCAAGAACAAAAAGTATGTGTTAGAAGCACTATTTCAGATTTAAAGAAACTAACTTCGAAACCGTTTTGAAAAGGGTTAAATTAATGAAAATATTAATTGAAAACACTGTATACAACGTCAGTAGACCTTGCCGAAAATGAAAAACAATGACGTTGTAACAGTGTTTGAAGAATATAAGGTACAACCTTGAAAAGGAAAACTTTAACCCGAAACTTTATGCTGGGAATACTAAGTAAAGCTGACTGCAAAAAAGGGTTAAATATTTCCTAAAACCGATAAAAGAAATCATTGATGTGAATGCGGTCATTAAGTTGTAATGACCATGCAAGAATTAAAGGAAGAAAGTATATGGCAAAGCCAAATTTCAAACACAAAGAAATCACATTTGAAAACATGTTTAAAAGGGGTTAAAATCATGCCAATATTAACGAAAATCACTGTATAAAGGTTCAGTAGACATTGTCCCAAATGAGAAACAGTGACATTGCACTAAACTGTTTGAAGAATTAAAGGTGTAACTTTGTAAACAAAAAACCTTTCACCAAAAACTTTAACCTGGAAGTTGTAAGTTAAATTGCCATACAAAAAAGCGTTAAATATTTCCTAAAATAACATGAAACATAATCAGAATGCTACAATCAATAGTAATTAATATTAATTTAAAAGAAAAAAAACTTTAACCAGAAACTTTAACCAAAACTCTAAATTTTAACAGACGGACAGGCAGATGAACAGACAGACGAAAATCATGACTATAGCCCAGGCTGTAAACAGTCGGGCTAAAAAATGAATCATTAGCATTTTAAAAGATATGGCAATTTGGCATCTGGCAAATTGCCAGACTTTTTAAAATGCTAATGATTCTTTGAAAATACTGGTGTTTCATTTCAACCCATTTAACTCTTTACCTGCTGCTGGCACAAGTCTTTGTCTGAAGCCAACCTCAGTACTTTCATCATACTGTAGCCAGTGTGTTTCACACTTTCATGTAGCTGCCAAAAGGAAAGTGAACCAAGTAATTGTGAAAAATTCATCTAATGAGATAGATTTCAATCTCTGTTTTTGACAGAGTGCTGCAGTCTAGAGGATTAGGTGTTGAACTCCTGACTGCCAGGTGGAGTTGCCATGAATTTGATTCCTGGCAGGGATCAGAAACCATCATTCTAAATTCCTCCTCAACATGATTTCATCCTTCAAAATACACACATAGGTCTGTGCCAGTCTCCACCTGAGCTAATCACAAGAAGCTAGATTCCAGCCATCATTTTTGATGGTGTGCAATGATCTAGTGGTTTAGGTGTTGGCCTCCTGATTGTCAGGTGGAATTGCCATGAGTTTGATTCCCGACGAGGGATCAGAAACCAACATACTAAATTTTTCCAAAACACAATTGTGTCCTTCAAGATGTAAACATAGGCCCATGCCAGTCTTCATCTTCAGGCCTACCATAGCACTTTCATTATACTACAGCCAGTGCTTTCCACACTTTCATGCAGCAACCAAAAGGAAAGTGAACCAAGTAATCATGAAAACTTTATCTGAAAAGCAAGATTGAACCCATTGTTTTGGATGGTGTGCAGTGATCTAGTGGTTTAGGTGTTGGACTCCTGATTGCCAGCCGGTGTTGAGGTGAGTTGGATTCCTGGCGGTGGATCAGAAACCAACATTCTATATTCCTCAATGATGATTTTGACCTTCAAAACAGACACACAGGCCCATGCCAGTCTTCATCTGAAGGCAACAACAGCATTTTCACTGTATTGTGGACGGCATGTTTCAAACTTCCATGCAGCTGCCAAAAGGAAACCGAACCAAGTAATCATGAGAAGTTTTCCATTAAATGCTAGATTCCAACCATTGTTTTGTACGGTGTGCATGGTCTAGTGGTTTAAGCATTGGACTCCTGATTGCTAGACAGAGTAACCGTGAGTTTGATTCCCAGCAGGTATCAGAAACCAACATTCTAAATTCCTCTGAATCATGATTGTGCCCTTCAAAATACACACACAAGCCATGGCAGTCTTTGATATGAGGCCAACCACAGCACTTTTGGGGCACTGTAGGCCGCACATTCCACACTTTCATGAAGCTGCTGAAAATAAAGGGAGGTAAATAATCATGAAAACTTCATCTAAAAAGCTAGATTCCAGCCATCATTTTTGATGGGTGTAATGGTCTAGTGGTTTAGGTGTTTGGACTCTGATTGCCATGAGTTCAGTCCCCAGGGGAGTGTGTGTGTGTGTGGGGGGGGGGGGGGGGGGGGTTGGGGTCAGAAACCAACATTCTATATTCCTCCAAAACAGGATTTATTTATTGGTGCTTAAAGCCACATCAGCAGCAAAGACTATATTTTGGCGAGAAAATGGAGGAAGATAAAATGTTATTGTCAAGAACAAAGTAAAAAAATTTGAATAAAAACACAATTACAGTAAACATGTCAATGAAAGGAAAAATTTGGACGACAATGAGTATTGAGAATAACTTATAACTCAACCTGATGAATTAAAACTTGAAGTTAAAAGTATGAAAACGATTTTAAAATTTAATAAAAAGGTTTATTACTTTCAGAAATGATAGTATTTTGTGAGGGCTTGTATGATAAAATAGATCTCTTAGAGATCCTATAGTGAAGTAATGCCCTCTAATATGATTAAAATCAGTGCAATGTAAAAGAATGTGCACCACTGAGAGCACTTGCTGACAGGGAACACACTGTGGTTGCATATTACCCTCTAACAAAAAGAAATGTGTAAATCGTGTACGACCAATATGATATCGCGTCAAAATTGCAAGATCCTTTCTACAAAGGTTACTAGACGGGTACTGATCAATGTTTCGTCGGAATCGATGGAGCTTATTATTTGTCGCTCCATCCCAATCTGCCTGCCACACAGATTTGATGTACTTATTGATATGTGGTTGTAGGTCACTGAAAGGGATGTTAAAATCAGTGAGAGGCTTGAATAAAGCCGTTTTTGTTGCACTGTCTGCTCTGATGTTACCAGCGAAACCTACATGTCCGGGTAACCAGCAAAACACGATATCATATTGGCCAGACATGAGTTAACTTCTAATGAAGTTCCAAAATGAGAGGCTTCTTCAACTTGGGGTTGAGTAAAGCAAGTAAAGAGGAAGGAGAGTCGGAAAAAATAATCAGCTTCTTTTCCTGTACATTCTCGATGTGTTCAAGCGCGAGTTGTATAGCTTCAACTTCAGCTGTGAAAATAGAACTTTGATTCGGTATTCTAATTGAGGTGATATGATCACCAGTAACAGCAGCTGATGATACTCTGTCACTATCTTTAGATCCATCTGTATAGATCCTTGTATATGTACTATACTTGGACTTTATTTTGGCATATTTTTTTTTAAATTGCAAAGAATTTGTATCAGATTTTTTGGTAGAAGCAAGGTAAAAAATAACTGTAGTTTTTTAAAGATGCCAAGGAGGAATATGTGATTTACGGTTTACTTTTATAGAATCAGAATCCATTTTGGCTGAAGTGGGGTTTAATTCTAATTCTCAATGGAGGAATATGTTTCTGATGTCGGTTAAAAAATTCAACATTTTGAGGTTCTGAAACACAATTATAAGCAGGATTGGATGGATTAGCCAAAAGTTTAGATACATATTGGAGAGACAGTTCAATTCTGCACTTCTCCAGAGAAGGCTCCTCCGCTTCAACAAGCATTGAATCTATTGGTGATGTTCGAAAATCACCTAGACTAATTCTAATACCACTATTATGAATTGCATCAAGTGGTTTGAGATACGACTTCCTTTCAGAACCGTAAACTATACAACCATAATCTAATTTTGAATGAACAGGTGATCTATACAGATGGAGTAATGTTTTCTGGTCAGCATTCCAATCAGTGCTACCAACAACATGACTGTGTCTTTTAATACACTCACACAAGCCCCTACCAGGCTTTGCTTGAGCCAACCACAGCACTTTCGTCATACTGTAGCCACCATATTCCACACTTTCATACAACAGAACAGGTGTCCCAACATGCTGTCTCAGAGTTAACTCACAAGTTAAATTAAAAACTTTTTGGCAGTTGTCTTTTGGCAAATCTTGGCTGTCTATATAGGCAGCCAAGACCTGCCTAAAACAACTGCAAAGCCACAGGATATAGACTGTCAGAGTGGAGCGAAATATTTATAAAAATCTCCAAGCCCCTTAAGGGTTAAAGCTATGATAAGGATGGATACGTAGGTCTCTGATCTAGTTTTTCAAACACTTCTGTAAAAACCAAACAAGCAGTAGCTTAAAACCATTAAAAAGCACAAATGTACATTAACATACACTGTCACACATAAACATGCACAGAAACACAAAGTTTTGCAGATAATCTGGAGGTCATTAGGCTAGGATAGGTAGCTCTACTCTACCAA
Organism: Pictodentalium vernedei; assembly: GCA_031216915.1. NCBI lineage: Eukaryota > Metazoa > Mollusca > Scaphopoda > Dentaliida > Dentaliidae > Pictodentalium > Pictodentalium vernedei. The sequence goes on from CM062292.1 coordinate 151,311,048, forward strand.
GGCGCTTCTTGTAAATTGGGAGCAAGAAGGAGAAACTGTCTAGATGTCAATTTTCCAGAAAACTATCTTAAGAAAAGACATCTCTCACTTTGCCAAGGGTAGTGTTAAGCTGAAAAAAATCGTTCTGATTCAGAGAACAAAAACACATCTGCAGAAATCTGTTATACTTTTTACCACAGGTCACTGTTGTGTCCCAAACCCTACTTCAGGCAGCATTGCTTCAGAAAAGGCACTTTTGTATAACAGTCAATGTGAATACTTCTAATTTCATAGACTTGTGAATTTTTGGCATGCTACTTTCCTGCCAGAGTAAAACCAATCTTTCAGAGCTTTTATCATGCATTGCCAACTGCTGTGACTAATTTCACGGGTTTGTAAACACAACAAGTTTAAAATATGAGAAATTCATGGATTATGTTTTGGTAGTGATCCACTCTTAAAACTGTTCAGAAGATTCAGCTGAGAAAAAAACATGTTGATGTGTTATGACTAGGAATGTTTCGTCAAAAAATAAATCCACCAAATAATGCAGACAGGAAATAAAGAGCTTACATCATAATCCATGCTATATAACATGGTGATACTGTACTGACCTAGGTATAAGCCCACAACTGAAAATAAGCCCACCTACCAACTTTTCAGATTTCAGTTTCAGAGTCCTCTCCTTGTAAATAAACTCAGTCCCTGACTTTGTAATGACACATTGATGACAGCCATGTTGGTGAATGTAAGCTGTTACAATGAAAAAGAACCCCTTACACAACACACGTATCAAAATTTGTTATTTTAATTATTTCATTTTCAAATGTTTAAAAAAATTTCAACAAAACCATATCAGGTGACCCCTCCTTGGAACAAGCCCAATGGGCTCGTTCCAATGAAGTGTCACATGGTATGGTGTTGTTGAAATTGTTTTACATTTTTTTCTTGAACTGTTCAATTTATAAATTATGCCGGTGCATGCAAATGATTCGTAAACGGTTAATGCATCTTTGTTATGGGATTGTCCAAGTCACTTAACTTTGTGTCAACTTTGCATCCAAATTCCACTGCAGGCTTAATGGCTCAAAAACAAGCCCACACATATACTTTTGTCCTATTTTACTCCATGCACCCCCCTGCCTTATTCCCTGATCAGTACAGACACCTACAAAAAAACAGAGTTGTGATGCTTTTCCACATCTGTTTTTACTGTGCCAGCCATGCTGCTCAGAAATTCTGCCCAAATGAATCGACACAACTAATGCACGATCTCACTTTAAAGAGATCACACAGTAGTTCTTGCTATTAATTTTGGTGCAAATTCTTTTAAAATACAAACAGCATGCTACTCTAATCGTATGTGATGCAATGCACAGCCTTTGTGTTGATCCTGTTCCAAAATATTATTAAGTCTGACGAGCAAAACATGCTGGATTAGGCACCACAAAGTAGATCTTCTATTTCTCAGGCCATTTTTTGTAAAATTGCATGTGGATGGGTGGGCGGGCAATTTTTTATTTTATTTTCGTAATTATTTTTTTGCCATCAAAAGTTCATGTTCTTGGTTTTGTTTTAGGTTTTTGGCCTCATAATCTACAGAATAGCATGGGAAGTGGTATATTTCGTCCCTTGAGTGCAAGAAGGCTTTGCAATGCTGAAACATTGCAAAACCTTGTTGCACTCAAGGGACAAATTTATCAGTTTTATTAACTTGGGTAAAATATCAAGACATAAACTATTTAATTTTAATTTTTTCAAGTTTGGCATTGGTTATAAAAAGATAGCCTGTGGCAGCCAAAAGGACCACGAAGGAGGGCCTGTGAAACCAATTTTTAACTTTTTTAGGCCGTAGGAATTTATTTTATGTTGTTTTATTTTGTCTAAACCTGTAGTTTGTTCACATATTTTATGACTGAAGTAACCCCTATGTAACTTAAACGATAGTTCATAGATTATTTCAAGGCTTGTAATGCCCAAGACCGTTGTGTCCTTGGGCAAGGCACTTAACCCTGATGACACTGTGTAGTAAGGCGTACTGCATGTCGATGGTGCACATGTCTTTAACCAATCTAACCCTGCCTGTGCTGCAATTTCTCTCTGGGTACTCCAACTTCCTCCACCTGTAAAACTGTCACTGACACGATATAACCTTGGCTGTTAAAGTGTCGTTAAACCTTAATAAAAAAATAATGCCCAAGACAAGAGTTCACATACACTGAAAAAGTGTTCAGCAAAATGTTACGAATTTACCTGGAATAAGATGTACTGCTGTGAGAGTAATATAAAGAGCCATCACAAGAATCTTGTCTGCAAGTGGATCTAGAACTGTTCCTAATACAGATGTCTGATTCTTCATATTACGTGCAATTACTCCATCAAGCTAAAAATCAAAGGAAAGTACTGAAAAATCTCACAATCTAAAAGTCAAAGAAAAGTACCGAAAAATCTCACAATCTAAAACAAAAATTATGCAAAAATAAAATCTACTTTTTAGTGCTATAATTACAGAACAAAATAAAATGTAAATACAAGATTTAGCACCAGTCAAGAGCACAACTGAACTAATATGCAAAACTGAGAATGACCATTCAAACATACAAGTGCATTAGGGCAGCAACAATTAGTTGCGATACGCTTGAATGGCGATACATTGCTCACAATTCAATATGTATTGTTGTTCACTATGTATCACGATACGATTAAAATAAATAATATCAGGTAAAACAATTTCGTAAATTTTGAAAGCTGGTGCAGAGAAACCCTGTTTTTTGCATACCAGCGTTGACAGTGATAAATATTCCATTAACACAGGATTATTCAGTTGACCAAAAGTTGGTGAGTTCCCTCTAATTTGCTAAATATTTATCTAATTAATCCATTATATTGTGTTTGACAGAGCTCACAGAGCTCTGTCAAAGAAGATAAAAAGGATTAAATTGTTTGAACATATTTTTGGAGAGGAAAAAAACACTGGAAAACAGGTCATAAAATCAAAACCTGAAATTAATGAATGCCAGTGGTTAGCACTTTGAGAAGTTACATACTGTTTAAAGAGTGTATTGAAAAATTTCTAATAAAAAGAAGCTACTAGAAATAAATACATGCTGTTCAAAGTATTCGATACATGTAGTTGTAGTTGCATGCCATGAGAGATCATGTGTATCATGATGCATATCATATCGTGCAGATTGAATTGTGATATATATCGTATCATTAGGGAAGCAGTGTGTAAAATTTAAAAAATGACTAACCAACTGACTGTTCACGTGGGTTGGAAATGGCTAAACGAGCGATCGGCTGTGTACAAATTCTTGGGAAACTGCTTTTTATCATTAACAAGCATTTATATATTGCATGGAATTGAAATATATATAGCTTCTCACGGCAAAAGTCTAAAAATCTATCAAGACACAAGAAAGGCTGCTTAACCGGTAGAGTGCTAGAAGCCCATATTTTGGCTTTATTCTGAACTATAGGTACCTAAAGTTAAAGGCTTCATATTCTGTGGAAGTCCTTCATATTATCTTGTAAGTAAAATTACGTCATCTCTATTGATTTGCATTATTACAAATTATAGGAGAGTGCCAATAGGCACTCTCCCATGAATTGTAACAAGACAAAAATGTGTGAACAAATCTTGAGGCTGAGAAAAAAATTAGCACTCTACCAGTTAAGTGAATCAGACTTTCCATTGAAGATGCAACTCTTGGCTAACCGGTCATCCGTTCGCATAAATTTAAATTTGCGTAATCACAAACGAAATGAGCGTTTTCGTCAAATTTTGCACACTGTGGAAGCCTATCGTTGCTGCCCTAATGTACATATTATTCTATGTGTATCAAATGCTCATTGCAATAGTAACCTTCATTTGAAATGGGATTTTGTTTATAAAAAAGATATAGTTCAGTGATAACAAAAACAGAGAGAATTCCAACCAGCTCAGTGTACAAACTTTGGGTACCTACAGTTCAGAATAAAGCCCAAATACAGCCTTCTAGCACTCTACCAGCCTTTCTTGTGTCTTGGTAGATTTTTAGGCTTTTGCCTTGAGTGGCTACATATATTTCAATTCCACGCAATATATGAATATTAATTATAAAAAAGCAGTTTCCCAAGAATTTTTACATAGCCGATCGTTCGGTTAAGCATCTCCAAACCACGTGAACGATCAGTCGGTTTGAATCATTTTTGAAATTTTGCACACTGCGGTCTGGTCAAAATTCTCTTCAACTTTTTAACTTCATGTCGGGGGCATAAAGGCACATCTTATACAAAGGCCAGCAGCAATCATGAAAGATTTTGGTTAGTACCACTGTACCAAACTACATGTAGGGGTCTATACTGAGCACTGTGAGCAGTTTTAAAGAAATGTTCAGACCAACAACAAAAAGTTTGATTAATCAATAATCATTGATTATTACAAAACGATTATCGATTATTGAAATCAATAATCGTGGCACTGGCACCCATAATAACTTTTCACTGGCAAATTGTTTTTTTCAATTAACAGGGTTCCACTGTGTTATTAATTTTCAATAAAAAAAATTGACTATCATTATTACTGATGATAAGATGGAGGGTGAAAATGCCATCATTATTATCAACTGTAATAGAAAATGTAGGCCGAGACTATTATTTGGCTAACATTATTATTTGGCAGGTGAGAGAACAGTACAGCTGCCGTAGACGGGTTGTAATCTATGTGTGGGCAGTGATGTCCATGTATGTGTTTACCAGGTAGTAAAAATCATCATCAGCAAATTTTTTATTAATGAAGCACCGGGTTGTACCTGATGCATCTAAATTTTTGATGATTATTCCTATAACTAGTGTCTGGAATCTAATATTGTATCTGTGGACATATTACCCCCTCCCCCACACACACACCTGGGAAAGTGACCAGTCCATGGCAGCCGTACTGTAACTTAATAGTAGTGCACTCAAAAGACAAGGGATGAATAACTCTACATTACCACATCTGTTATTCCTGCACATATAAATAAACCAAGTGCCCATGAAAATCCACCATCCAGTACCAAATAACCAATAACAGGAGCTGATGCCATTCTGGATAGAGTTAATATGTTTGGTATAGTAGCAATGTTTTCTTTCTGTAATAATACAATCAACATATTATTTATTTATTGGTGTTTTAACCCTTTACCCAACGTAACGGCCAAAACCGGCCAGCGCTATTCTCAAATATCGCCAATTAATTTTCAAAATATTTTCATTTTTTGTCTCAAAAACATAGGTTATGTCCCCTCGTTGGAACGAGCTCGTCGAGCTCGTTCCAACGAGGGGTCATAACCTATGTTTTTGAGACAAAAAATGAAAACAATTAGTTATTCAAGAATTTTTTTTGCAAGTGTCGTCTGCTTTTCATGTTAGGTAAAGGGTTAAGGTCACATACTTATGCACAATTTCTAATCATGACTGTGACAGTTTTACGGGTGGAGGAAGCCGGAGTACCCAGAGGGAACCACCGAGCAACGACGAGCAACTGCCAGCTCCCCAACATCATAACTCCGCACTGCAGCACAGACAGGGTTAGATTGGTTGAAGACATGCGCACCATCGACGTGCAGTACGCCTTAGTACACAGCGTCATCGTGCCCCCATATGGGCAATCTGGGTTAAGTGCCTTGCCCAACGACACAATGCGGGAGTCAATCAACATATTACTTTAATATAAACATTATTGACACTAAAAGACTGCAAATAATTTTTTGTGATGTGTCTGTCACGGTGACATATACCAACAGTTTTGTAGCTCTCATCCTGTACTCAGCACCTAACACAATGATTAAAATCTAATAGAGTAGTGTACTGTACTGTTATATTTTTGTCTATCAAGGAGTCTATGATCATGGTAACAGGTCTGTCATTCTGAGAAGGGCGATCACCCTCGCCCAACATCGCCCGCCTGAATGGAAAATTCTGCAGGGGCTAAATGCCTGCCTCACCATATATTTCGTGGGCGACAGAATGAGGTCATGCTATTGTTTCAGCAGAGAGAGTGATACTGTACAGTGGAGAAAATGCTCCCTTATTTGATACAGGCTATAACACATTCCCAATTTTACTCAATTACGTCAGTTGATTTCTGTGAGCGTGCATAATGTAAACAATGGCTACCATTGCTATTAATGCAGATAGAGTTAAATACTTAACGTTTCTTTGAAGTTCAATGTTGCCAATATTTTAATGTGTAATCCCACATTTAAATTTGATAATGAACATGTCATGATGCTAGTCTGAATCCAGTCTATAGATAAAATAGTACTATACGATTCTTAATATAAAAATGATATGATACTATTAAACTAATACTAGAATAGCCCTCAGTAGCCCTCCTTTGCTCATTTAAGGCAGGTCAAATATAGCCTTTCGGGGCCTAATTGTGGAGGGCGGTTATGGCCCTCCTTCAATTTTGAAAATGACAGGCCTGTGGTAACAGAAGCATTGTTAATTGTGCATACATGTATGTGTAATTCATGTGTTAATTGCTGGTTATTATGTCAAACGCAAGTGAATTGGTGTCTATCAAAAATCAAATTGTACCCGTCACTGACCATGAAAGGCTGCTTATTTGCAGGTTTGCTGACACACAGACACAGTGTTCAAAGATTTATTTATTTTAGTTCATTGGGGTTTTTACAACACTCTCAACAGCCAGGGTCGCATTGTGTATGATAGTTTTATAGGTGGAGGAAGCCAGAGTGCACAGAGAGAACCACTGAGCAGCAGCAAGCAACTGTCAGGCTCCCCAGCATACTAACTCTGTACAAGCAGAGTTAGCAATGGTTGAAAGCAAGTGCACCATTGTCATGCAGTATACCTTATTACATTTGTACAAAGCACCACAGTGCCCCCATGTGGGCAATCAGGATAAAGTGTCTTGCCCAAGAACACAACACAGTTACCTCTGGTCAGAATCAAAACTGTCAACCTTTAGGTTTGAAGTTGAATGCTCTCACCACTGAGCTACCACGCTCCCATTTATATTATTACATGCATGTAAGGCACAAGTGATCATGAGAGGCTACTTATTTGCAGGCTTGTTGACACACAAGCTCTGTGTTCCAAGATAAGGACAGTGGAGCCCACTTAATTGGATATCTCTTAACTGAATAACCCTGTTAATTGAATATGACATTTCTAACAAAACGTGTTCCTCACTCTAATTAATTTTCTTCAAACAAGAGGTTTTTTTTGTTCACAAAGAGAAAAGGAGTTACCTCCCTTACATCCATCACAAAGAAGCTTTCTCTTGGCTTAACCAACCCAACAATTTGACATCGAATATCGTCAATGCCTTCTTCAAAGTTTTTGTGGCCAAAATGCAAAGAATATCTATGTGAACAAGATAAATTCATGTTTAAAACTACTTAACTCACTGAAAAAACAGGCACTAAAAATCCTAGTAGTCAGGGATTAATCATTAACCATGGACTACTTTCTGATTTCCAGTGCCTGTTAACAGTTAATGCTTGCTACACACCCTGCAGCATTAAGAAGCCATTTTGTGTCTAGTGTCTATAATTACATGTATTTGAAGAGACTCGGTTCATACCAACATGTATCAGTGAGGTCATCTTTTACATGTAGTTCCCATTATTGATTCGATTACTGATGAATGATATGTGTAATACATGTATGTAATATGTTGGCATTTCACCAGTGTCAGTGCATACATGTACAAATGAATACATGGGCGAGCAAGTACATGTAAATGTAGCTCTCCTCAAGCTTACAAAAGCTAAAAATGGCAAATGAAGTTTTACTATTAATGAATTATACCTAGTGGGCTTTGACCATTTTATTTGGTGCTGCTAACAAGGTAGTCTCTGTGAGACGGATACACTGCCCCTCCCACACCTCGGGGCCTCGACATGGCCCAGAGGTGTGGGAGGGATAGTGTGGCTGTCTTACAGGGACCACTAACATAGCAGAGATCTGAAAAGATGTGGGTTTTAGGAATAGGCGTTTATGGTAATAATTATTTTCTAAGGCCAGGAGGGCTGGCTTTTGCCCGCCTTCATTTTTTTAAGATGAGCAGGAAGCGAGTTATTACATGTAAATCGCTCTCCTGAAAATGTCAGGCCTGTTCTGGTCTGTCTACGAGCAAAAGGCAACTTAATATGTCATTTGGGACGGATTATCTTAACTATGTGCACTGGATTTAAATTTTTTTTTTAAAGCGCTACCCATAATGACTGTTATGTATTTGATTCAATATTTGATTTGATTTGCAAATAGAGTGAAGCATTCAATTCGATATTCGATTTGGTCATATTCAAATATCTGCAGGAACCTACCCTTAGGTTACATTAAACTTCAAGTAAATTATAAATATAAGGTATGTTGTTTACTATGAAACACATATTCACAGGTTGCACTCACAAGTACTCTCAAATTCTAAATTATTGAATCACTGACAATTCATTCTCACAGCTGGAGTTTTGAGAATCAAAATCAAATCTTGGGAATTGTGACAATTTTAAGGCCAGTGATCAATGAAATTGCAGCAACCAGATTAAAAAGGTGAAACCCGACTTCTAAAATAAATGTGTTAACCACTTACCCAACATAACGGCCAAAACCGGTCAGCACTATTCACAAAAGAAAGTGTCAGTGACACTGTAGCTTAACTGTGTGCAGTGTTTGATGAAAAGGATAATGTCCTATGTTTATGAAAGGATTATGAAATAAGACAAGAATTGTGATAATTGAGAATATGTTAATTTCTCTTCCCTGTATGCTATGTTTTCAATAAGAATAATTTGAGTGTAGACTGCATTAAAGAATTAAGACCTGGGTTGATGTGGCCCTTACAGCTAACATACAGTTAAAACTAGAAGTCCTGTCATCAAATACACACAAATAGCATGTCGATCTGTGTGTTAATCTATGCCTTATGACCATAGTAAAGCTATCAAATTCTGTACATATGTTCTGTGCACAAGCAATGTTTCTGCCAATGGACTTCCGGGTAACCTGGAGGTCCATTGGCAGAAACATTGCCTGTGTTTGCTATGAGTAACCAGGAGAACCTACCGTGCTTTGGATGTCATTCGATATAGCAATTGTGTGCAATTCCAACACGCAATTAAGACTAGATAAGCGCACAGTTCATGACAGGACTTCTAGTTTTAACTATATGTCAACCAGAGTTACCAAGTTACAGTAAAATCATTCCAAAACGAGTCATCCTACCAAGTTATAATGAATTCCCTTCATAAATATAACTTGCAGACTTTGCTAAAGGAATCTAGGTCATGTGACAGTTTGGCAATCAGGGCTGACCAATCATGACCAAAATAAGGTCTCATCTAGATATCATACCAAGTTATCCTATCAAGTTACAATGAAATCCCTTCATAAAAATAACCTGTAAGCAGTGCAAAAGGAATGTAGGTCACATGACCTGGCAGTGGTAAAGGCTGACCGATCGTGACCAAAATATGACATTCTCATCTAGACATCATACATGTACCAAGTTATCCTTCCAAGTTACAATGAAATTGCTTCATAAATATGAACTGTAGACTGCTAAACAAATCTAGGTCACGTGCCTGTGTGGCTGTCGCAGTTGTTTGATCACAGCCAAAATAGGACGTTCTCATCTAGACATTATACAGAGTCATCCTACCAACTTTCAATAAAATCCCTTCATAAATATACTAAAGGTTTTGGGGCTTTGGGTCCGCAAAGCCATCACGGTTAACCGATCCCGACCAAAAGGGAATGTTCCCATCTAGACATTATACAGAGTTATTCTACCAAGATACAATAAAATCCTTTCATAAATATGACCTGTAGACTGTGCTAAAGGTTTTCAGGTTTCAGACTCTCGCAGTCGTCACGGTTGACCAATCGTGACCAAAAGGGGACGTTCTCATCTAGACATTATACAGAGTCATCCTACCAAACTACAAGGAAATCCCTTCATAAATACATGTACGACCTGTAGATGTACATTGTACTGAAGGTTTTGGGGTTTCTGGCTCTTGCAGACATCACGGTTGAATGATCACAACCAAAAGGGGACGTTCTCATCTAGACATTATATGATGTCAGCATACCAAGTTACAATAAAATCCCTTCATAAATATGACAAGTGTAGACTGCACTAAAGGTTTTCATGCTCTCGCAACCGTCACGGTTGACCAATCACTAGCAAAAGGGAGGCGACATCTAGACATTATAGAGTCATCCTACCAGGTTACAATAAAATCCCTTCATAAATACGACCTCTAGACTGTGCTAAAGGTTTTCAGGCTCTCGCAACCATCATGGTTGACCGATCGTGACCAAAAGGGGATGTCCTCATCTAAACATGACCTTGGACCTGCAGTCCTGCATATGAAATTTCATGATGATCGGACAAAAACTACGGTGTGTAGCCTGTGCCAAAGAAAATGTGAACAGACTCATGGACTTCTGCACGTGTGATGGCAATAGCTTATCTTGACTTTGTCAAGTCTGCTAAAAATGTCATTCAATTTTTGTTGTTTTTTCATTTTTTGCCTCAAAAACATAGTTTATGACCCTTATTGGTCATAAGCTATGTTTGATGCAAAAATGAAAAAAAAAAAAAAATTATCCAATAATTTTGTTTAGAAGTGTCGTCTGCTTTTCATGTTAGGTGATGGGTTAATCAAATTAATCTAGTTTGAACTGCTTCATCAGAACAAGAAATGTTACTGGAGTACCATATGCAGCTTCCCCATCCCATTCCTAAAAAAAACACTAAATGAAACTTACCTTAAGTTAACGATTGTGTGAAGTTTGATGATTGTAACCATAAGTTTCTGAGTAACGTCGAAAACATGACTTCAGACCTTCAACATATGGCACTCAAGAATTACCTTCACCACAAAGATTAGCATACCAGTACAAGGGGAAATTATATGTGACACACCCTCTGACAGTCTTAACATTTTTACGACATTTGATAACTGTTCTTTGATTTGTTTCTGAGTTAAGGCAGAGACACATATATTGACCAATTTCAAGGGCTACCTTGTACAGTTAAAACTAGAAGTCTTGTCATAAACTGTGCTCTTATCTAGGCTTAATTGCGCGTCAGAATTGCACGCAATTGCCATATCGAATGGCATCCAAAGCATGGCAGGTTCTCCTGGTTACTCATAGCAAACACAGGCAAATGTTACACGGAGGTCCATTGGCTGAAACATTGCTTGTGCACAGGCCATATGTACAGAATTTGATAGCCTTACTATGGTCATAATGCATAGATTGCGTCTGATTGACGCGCAGATCGACATGCAATTTGTGCGCATTTCATAACAGGACATATAGTTTTAACTGTAGTTTGACCTTAACCTTTAAGTTACGGACCAGATATGATGTCTGACACATCCTCCAATCAGACCCAAAGTCATTTATAATTGTGTGCAGTTTGATGAGAATAACCCCAATAGTTTTTTAGTTCTGGGCTTGGACACCCACACACTTCAATCACAATTTGCCACCTGCCCAAAGAGATTTTTTCAGAAAAGTTTCTTTTTCAGAATCAAACAAGTTACAACAGTAACCAAACTGAAAAATCTCAAATTACATATTTGACCCTAAGAACATCTGGAACAGTTTCACAAACAGAGCAGCATTTAGGAAAGTTATTATGGAGATACAAATACATGTAAGCCAACCAGATGACAGTAATCTAATCAGGTCTTGAAATTTGTCCTGATTCACAAGAATTGGGAACTCCTGCTGCGATAATCAATTTTCAGTTCTCACAGGTTCTTAAATAATATAGAATTTGAGAATACTATCATACATGAACTCTTGCGACAAACAGAACATATTCCATATTAAAAACAGATGCTGTGTTTATATGATTACTGGAGTTCAAACAGTGAGAGCCTTCTTCCAATTTAAAAGAGCTTCTTGCCTTATATGTGCATGTACATGTAATTGTGGAACACATGTTCCAACATACAAGTACATGTACATGATTTTTGGTGGTCTTTCTGGTGAATGTTTTGGTACAGTACAGATGCTGTGGACTGGTCACTGTCCACGAGTGGGCAGTATTTCCACGGACGAAATGATATTAGATTCCAAACACTAATTATTGGAATGATCATCAAAAATTTAATCAATGAAGCACCAGGTATGACCTGGTGCTTCATTAATTGAAATTTTGCTGATGGTTATTATTGTTACATGTACCTGGGAAACACATTCGTGGACATTACTGGATTACGACCTGTCCATGACAGCTATCCTGAACCTTGCCAGTAGTTTCTAATGAAGTATTGGCTGTCTGTTTAGGCAGCCAAGACTTCACCAGATACTGTTGTCAAGTCAGCGTTACCTTATTATTAGCAAAAGATAATCAGAATTCTCCAGGCATTTATGGAAAGTTACAAGAATTGACATGAATCAAATGAACATTTGTGAGAAACAAAAAATGATTCTCATTGTTTTCCTTGCAAGAATCATTTGAGAGAATTGATTCTGATTCTCGCATGAATTTTAAGCTCTGCTAATTAAAATGGCCAAAATACATGCAATCTAATTCACTAGAATTTTTACATACGCAACAGCGACAATGATAGGGTATTATTATCAGAAAGCGGTGGGGGGGGGGGGGGGGGGGGGAGAAAATGCTGACAATTGTTGGGAGATATGAGAACAAATGGAGACTCAAACTAAATGAAAGCAAAAGCAATGTTACATGTACATGTACACCCATGGGCTGTAAAGTGGAACCTTCTCAAAAGTGGAGAGTATCTATGAGAGTTCTGAATCTGGAAGGTAGCAGCAAATTAGTGTACAGTTAAAACTAGAAGTCCTGTCATGAACTGTGCGCTTATCTAGGCTTAATTACACGTAGGAATTGCGTGCAATTGCCATATGGAATGGCATCCAAAGACCGGCAGGTTCTCCTGGGTACTCATAGCAAACACTAGCAATGTTTCTGCCAATAGACCTCCGGCCAATAGACCTCCACAGGCCAAATGTACAGAATTTGATAGCCTTACTATGGTCATAACATGTAGATTAACGTGCAGATCGACATGCTATTTGTGCACATTTCATGACAAGACTTCTAGTTTTAACTGTAGGAGAGACTCACAGAGACATGTGAATATGAGTATTTAAGGGTAAATATAAACATTACGGGAAGAGGCATCTACCGAAACCACATGGAAAAAAAACTAACTTTGAAGGGAAGGCAAATCCTTAATCAAATGAAAAAGATAGGGAGAAAGAGCTTCAATAAGCTTTTCGTGGGGGAAAACAATCTTAGAAATGGTGGGTGTACCAAGTATAACATATGGTACGGAAGTGATTTATTTACTGGGGTTTAAATTTAATGACAATTTAACAGCCAAGGTCATATTGTGTCGGTGACAGTTTTACAGGTGGAGGAAGCTGGATTACCCAGAGAGAACCATCGTGCAACAACGAGCAGCTGCCAGCTCCCCAACATTGTAACTCCGCACTGCAGCACAGGCAGGGTTAGATGGTATGGAAGTGATACCTCTAAACCAAATGGCTTTAAAGAGTTTGGAAACCCTGCAGAACGTTGCAGGCCAATGGATAACTGGGTCCGAGTAATACCACAGCACTAGAAGCAATAAGGGGTGAGCTTGGGTGGATGAGGATAGGATAGACTTAATGAAACTCTGCTACATGTATCTTAACTATTTGTTAAATCTTCCCGACAGCAGATGGTGTAAATTAATGTACCAGAATATTTGGAATTCAAGCATAAAGACAGGCTGAAGAGACCAGGTGAGGGAGTTAATAGAGAACTATTCAATGGGGATCTTGGACTTAAGAAGTGGGCACAAACTGGGGTAAAAAAAAAAAAATCATCAAAGAAAGGGTCATGGCAGATTGTAACCTGAATTGGCAAGAAGGGATCAAAGCAAAGAGGCCTTTGGGGTCTGTGTGATACAGAGAATCCAGATTTTGAACAGTACCTTTATGGCAACCTTGGGGGATTACTGTCGTTGAAGCTGAGGTCGCGGTCCCTGGAGCATAGGGGAAAAAACTGGGAAAGACAGTGAAATGGGGTGCTACCAGTAAATGTGTAATTTAGGTATAGTGGAGACCCTGGAACACTTTCTATTAGACTGTCCAAAATACATGTACCAGTCTAGAGGAATAAGATTCACCGGCATTATGATGGAGAAGGGGGATGGGTCATGGGTGAATGAAGAACATGTGGTTAGTCGGTGACACAAAGTAGAGGGTTAGTACATTGTGTACTACAGAACAGGACTAAAGGCCTTCTCATCTGAGAACCGTTACAAATCTGCAGCCCGACAAAGTGTTATAATACTGTTATTATTATTACATTACATGTATATGGATTGGTCACTTTCCTACATTCTAGAAATAATTATTCTATTATATCTTGTTAGACAGAGCTTGGGGTCGACAGTCTTGGACAAGGAAAAATAATTTTCTCTTGAAGTTGAATAATGCTAAGGGATTTCCTGTGTTATTTAGGAGGGCTAGTAAGTTGACTTTGCCAATGCATGTGTTGTGTTTTCAAAGTTGACACTGGTGGTTTCGATAACCTTTGTGCTTCTTATGTGATGAGTGTTAAGTTTGCGGTGTATTGTGCATCAAGATTCAACTCTATTTATCTCACTGAGGTTTCACTCACAAAATCTATGCTTCTCCCACCCCCTCTTTTAAACAAATTGGGGACCAACTTCTCCAATGGGCTGAGTTTAATTGCGAATACTTCTCCCATCAGCCAAGCTTGTTTGGGGTCAACTTCTCATGTGGCCAACTTTGCTTGTGGGCAAATTCTCTGGTGTTAAACAGTTTGATGAATCGGGTCTGGATCTTTTCGGCCTCGGGAACATTCGGCCCCAGGTATTTTTCCAGGAACATTCGGCCTCAGTCGAGGCCGAATGTTCCCACTTTTGAGACCGAATGTTCCCACTTTTAATACTGTTTTTACTGTTTCTACGGACCCTTAAACCTTTTATGTGGACTGTAATTGTCCTTGATGAGATAATCTTATACTGGTTTTCACGGTTTCTTTGAACATTTATTTGAACACTTCTCGCGTAAAAACAACTTCTCAGATAGATTTTTGAGGTTGTGTGCCAGTATATATAAAGTGTAATTGTGTAATTGCCAATATATGTCTTTTTCTTTTTTCTAAAATAACCACCAAACTGCGGTTTCAATATTACCATAAATTTGCTCATTTCTCTTGGCAAACACGGAGCAGAACTCTTGTAAGTATGCAAATTCCTAGCCATTTCCAGCTCGAGGTTCTCGGGGATCTCAACCCACTATCCTATTGCCAGTCGCACGTTCAAACTTAATAAGATTATTGGCTCTCGCTCCCGACTCTCGTGGATTTATAACCAAATAATGCTATAAAGCAAATAAAGTTATTTGGGTCGCAAGAGATTTCAATCTTACATCGTCCCTGTGCGCAGAAACTTTTCATTCATTCATATATTTCAATGTATTTTATATTGTATATATTGTACATTACGCTGTATTTGTTTTTGTTTTTGGTTGTAATAAAGATGTTTAAACTCATCTCAACCCGTGTCTCTCTTAGTCTCCCTAGTTTAAAACGTAGGCCGAATGTTCCCAGGCTGAATGTTCCCAGGGCCGAATGTTCTCGAGGCTAAATGTTCCTGAGGCCAAAAAGACCCGCTCAATCAACCAGATACCGTATAAATTATCGTTGCATAAAAGGTAGAAAATGAAAACTAACAAAACCCTTTGATCCTACTCCAGGCCTCTTATTCGAACTACATCTGTGTTCCTTCTTTTTCATTGAAATTTTCGTTTCAAGAGGGCTTTGACAGTTTAGTTTTTGAGTTGCATGGTCCTGCAAGTTGTGTATCCCTTGCGTTGCAAGCTTTTGGTAACACGCCACAGACTTATTTGCAAAGAAACGACATCTAGAAGTAATGCTCCGTAAAATTAGTGTGTTTGACATGAAGTTCGTCGCCAGTGTCGTTCTTGTATATTTGTCTTGACGTGCCGCATATTTATGGAAACCACTGAAAGTCAGATGATGGGTTCTGTGAAAGACATTGCCTAATTTCGTGCATTCGTTTATCACATTTTTGGAGCTGATCTTGCAAGAACACACCCTGGGAATGACATGGACAGACATCTTTACAAGATGGGTTGACCTAGTGGTGAATTACTCCATGGAACTTCACTCCTTGTTGTCAATGTCATACTAATTTCGTTTTCAAGGCCCCCAAAACTCAAGAAGATAATACGAAAGTTGTCAAGGGCGCAGACATATTTGAACTCAAATTGAAGATGATGAGAAATCTTAAATGTTTATAATAATACACTGCCAAAAGCAATAATGAAAAACAGATCAGCCCTAGTTCATTTTTTATTATTTTAAATGGCGCTTAAATGCAATTATCAGTAATTCCTTTGTAGCCTATCTTTAAATAAAAGAACGCTGCTGTTTAGAGAGTTTCACAGTATTTAGCAAGGGACATAATTCCCATTTGTTTACAAACTTCAACAATCTGTGAATGACAACTCAGAACTCAGTTTCATCATTTCCGCGGATAGTGCCGTAAAAATGACATCCTGTGTTCAGGTAAACTGTATAGCCAAGTTTTTTATAGAAATATTTTATTCGGGTTGAAAAATTGACTTGAGTTTGTTTACGTGGATATCACTCAGCACCCCATGCCACTGTATTTTTATGGAAACAGGTGCGCACTAAAAATGTAATGCCATAATTTCATGGTTCCAGGTCAACTCGCCCTCGGGTCAACTCGCCCCCCGATCGGGGGGCGAGTTGACTCGCATTTGAGGGGCGAGTTGACTCGGGAATTTTTTTTTTTTTGTTGGGGGGGGGGGGGGGGGTGGGTAATTTTTTTTTACAAAATTGGGGGAGGGTTAATTTTTTTTTGGTTAAATTGCCGAGAAAAACTGAAAAATAATAACTGAAGTACTTACCTTCAAAATTTTTAATCATCCTTTTAGAAAATCCAAGAATCAAAAACGTAAATCCTTTCATAGAAAACCCGTTGAATAACAGGGACCACATAAACACAACATACTAACATCTTGAAGGCAGACGATGCAATGATTGAATAAAAAAACAAATCTACAGGGACCGAATTGACTCGAATTACTCAAACTGAATAGCGGTTCTTCAAAAACATCTTTGATGAAATATTTTATTGTTAACAGTCAAGATGTTTGTTTTTACAGTAATCACATACCAGTTGGTGTTTATTTGAGATTGATTGTGTGGCTGATTGTTTCATGTTTCTTGCACAAATGTTCGAAAATTTATTCACAAGCGTAAATATGCGTAAATATGTATGTATATATATTATTATTCATTATTCAGAACTTGATCAACAAAAAATGTATTTAAATCTGAACCTACGTTTCCTCATTCCTCATTTTCTTGAACTTCGGAAAAAACAAACGAAATGCATCTTGCCTTTCATTTGTCTTTTCCTGAATTCCAAAAAATGTATTAAAATCGGAACCTACGTTTCCCCATTCACATGATATTCCTCGGCAAAAATCATTTGTGATTTCAATACATTTTCTCGAACTTCAAAAAAAACAAACGTTTCCCCATTCCTCGACGAAAAGGAAATAGGTTTTACTTCCCCATTGTTCGTCATATATTTCTCGGCGTTTTCAATACATTTTCATGTTTAATTAGTACAAATGTGTCTTTACGTGTTTTGTACGAGTGCTGTAACCAACTTTATATTCTAATTTATATTGTAAAATAATAAAATATATATTATTGAAATAAAAAATGCTGGTCTGGCTGGACTTCATAATATTGTTGTAAATAATAGATTATACATGTAGTATTAAAATAAAAAAAAAATTGCTGATATAACTAGAGTTACGTTTTTTTTAACTGGGAGCGACTTGACCCGGGCCGAGTTGACCCGGGGCAACTTGACCCAAGGGCAACATGACCCGAGGGCGAGTTGACCCGAGGGCGAGTTGACCCGTTCCCAATTTCATAAGGTGTCGGGTCGCACACCCCAATTCCCGTTCGACCCGGGTGGTTTCGCCCCTATTGGGTCTAAACGACCTGAGTATGGGGGCGAAATTACGATGATTTTATTTAATTTTTTAATGGTTTTAAAAAGTACTTTTCCACCATCAATTAACAATACGTGTAATATTAAAATGCTAGTTCAGCGATCCAAACGTAGTGGCTACCCCTCTACGTTCAGATTCTTCCCATTCAATCCTATAGAAAAAGTTCCCATCAAGTTTTTATGTGAACTCAAAACTCAAAATTAGGAATATTTATCAAGCTTTCGCCCTTATTACCGGCTGCAATCGATAGTACACATATTTCCTTACATTTGGGCAGAGTTTATTGATCCAAACTATGTTTTATCCTTTAATTACTGTCATTTGAAGACTCGTGAGGTGTCAACAGAAATTCGAAATCGGCCATGTTTTTGTATAAATATAAAAGAGTAAAAATAATAACCCGGTAATGGCGCCGAAACGAATAGACCTTTTCATAAATGAGGAATTGGAAATTCGATCGCATTTGCGCAGAGGGTGTTGGTAGTCTGCTCTGTGCGAATGCGACCGAGTTTGATGACCTCCTCTGCAAGTTTTGAGTTCTCTTAAAAACTTGATGGGAACTTTTTCTATAGGATTGAATGGGAAGAATCTGAACGTAGAGGGGTAGCCACTACGTTTGGATCGCTGAACTAATTAAAATGC
The DNA here is from genome assembly GCA_031216915.1 of Pictodentalium vernedei. Taxonomy (NCBI): domain Eukaryota; kingdom Metazoa; phylum Mollusca; class Scaphopoda; order Dentaliida; family Dentaliidae; genus Pictodentalium; species Pictodentalium vernedei. Next base: position 151,329,759 of record CM062292.1, read on the forward strand.
ATGCAGTCAGTGTGCCTATTAGGCTCACTTTTTGTATTTTCGTTTATTTCTTCGTAAACAATAAACCATCCCCAGAAGTTTTTCCTTGTATGTGGAGACAAGTTATATACTTATCATGATCTACCTTGATTTATTTGTGTTGAACAGTTCGTTGTTTCAAAAGATTAGATTGTTTGACAGATGTAAATTTGCTTTTGCCTATAAAGAATCACCGTGTGAAATGCAAGTTATGAGCCTTGTAGTCCAAACATGGCCTGAAAGTCTGTAATATAATGTTTTGGTTTGGTACGTCCTTTATACCAAACCAAAAAATTATATTACAGATTTTCAGGCCATGTTTGGACTATGAGCTTTGATTACTATATTTTTGGCCATGTTACATACATGTACATGTATCTTCAGAGGAAAAAAGGCAAGCTAGTCTGAACATCTTTTGATAAATTGTAGCAGTTTTCCCATCGGTTCTGTTGGATAAAAATATGTTGACGCACATGTGCGTGGCATTGAAGAATGTCACTGATATTTCCTCTTTTTAGGGTTGATTAAAACTACACCAGAACTCTGAATCGGACATACCACCTAAACTGGTATATTCAGGAACATTTTGACACACAATTCTAATTCTCTGGGGATGTTATATGGGATAAATTTATTAGTCCCCCACAGTTTCACCATGAAGGGGACTATTGGATTACACTCCATCTGTCCATCCATTCATCCATCTGCTGTCCATCCCGCTGTCCTGTTACCACCTGTATCTTCTCAGAGATACATGTACTTTGGTGCTTTTGTTTCAAATTTTCAGATTCGATGGGGCATTAGGAAAAATTGGTGCACTTCAATTTTTTCCGAAAAAAAATTCAAGATGGCCGACTGGTGGCCATTTTTGTTGGAAATTGCATGTAATTCATTATAGATTTCAATAATCTTTGGTATGGTCACGATTAGCCATTGTGCACAAGTATGTGAACTTAAACACCAATAATAAATAAATAAATAATCTTTGGTATGGAGGTCTAGCAGCATAAGATAAATAACATTTCATACAGGTTTTTTTCTTGTGCATAAATTTTGCAAATTGGCCTTACTAAACCTTTTTTTTCGGGTAATATGTTTGTGCGTATTATATTGTGTACTGTTACCACCTATATCTCAGAGATACTTTGACGCTTTTGTGTAAAATTTTCAGATTTGATGGTGCATAGGGAAAAACTTATGCACGTCAATTTTTTTCTGAAAAATATTCAAGATGTTCGACTGGTATCCATTTTTGTTGGAAATTGCATGTAATTCGTGTAGCCTTACTTAACCTTTTTTCGGGTAAAAATTGGTTAATACATGAACAGTGGAGCCCACTTAATCGGATATCTCTTAACTGGATAACCCTGTTAATTGAGTATAATTTTCCAACACAAAACCATTTACTATACCTCCTGTACAAATTTGACCTGTTAATTGAATATAGGTTTAAAGAGTAAACTCCTGTTAATTGAATAAAAAATCTTGTAACCTGTCGCAAAATTACCCCGACTCTCCCCAGTTTTCCTTTCTTTATAGATCTATTTGGTCTCAGTACATGCAATCCAGGCATTTAATCTATTATATCTTGTTTGACAGAGCTTATGGAGCTCTGTCAAACAAGATATAATAGAATAAATGTTTGGTTTATCTCTAGAATGCAGGGAAGTGACCCAATCCCTGTTAATTGAATACTCTTGTTAATTGAATATATTTCATTGGCAAAGTGGCTATTCAATTAACAGGTTCCACTGTATATACAATTCCAATGCCAGAAATAACTACACAACTTTATTAACTCTTGACCAGTTGAAGACAATTTAAAATTTTTTTTTTCACCTTACATGTATTTCCATATTTCTCTACCTTTATCACTACTTTCAATAAAACCACAGAAATATAGGTAACATTGGGACTAGTTTGTTGAGTTGTTTCTTTGATATCCATATTTGTTTGGGTTTTATTGAGGAAATATCAATATATTTCACAGTAATCCCCCTACCGTGATGGTCGATTGTCTAATCGCTGGCGATCGGCCTTGCCCTTGTTATTGTGAGACTTTTGGGTCGTCAAAAACATCCTTTCTGAAATGAACTGTACTTAGTGGCTATATACAATCAGTGGTGGTGCTAGCATTTCCCTGACAGTGGGGACTGACCTCTCCGATAGTGTGGTGGGGGGAGGGGGGGGGTCGGTATATACTAGTCTTTAACAGGCTATATACTGTCCCTTCCCCAGATGGGACTGATGTCCTGGGGTGGGAAGGAGCAGTATAGAGCCATCTTATACAGAGGCTGTGTTGTGCCCCAGAAACCTTACAATGAAATGGAGAGTTCCCAACAACGAGTACATGTAGGTTGGTTGGCGGCCTAGGTATATAAATACCACTTTGTAAGACAGCTACCTTCTGACCCTCCCCTAAATTGGAGCTCATGCCTCCGTGGTGAAGAGGAGCACTATATAGCCGCTATACCAAGGCTAGATGGTAGCCAAAAAAAAAACACAATAAAAGGCAAAAGGTTTCATACGGGGAAAGGGGGGGGGGGGGAGGGTAGGTAACTCACTATATACTGCCCCTTCCCCACCTGTGGCTCAAGCCCCGAGGTGGGGGAAGGGCAGTATAAAGCTGTTTTACAAAGACTATGATGTGCCCCAGAAACTTCACAGTCAAAATGAGAGTTTCGAATAATGGTGAGGATGGCAACCTATGTTTATCAGTACTACTCTGTAAGACGGTTATCTGCTAACCCTACCCTAAATTGGTGCTCATGCTTCCGTGCTAAGGAGGGGAAGTGTATAGCTGTTATACAGAGGCTAGAGTGTAACCAAGAAACCATACTATAAAAGACGAGTTTCCTGACTGGGAAAAGAGAGAGGGGTAGACCTCGTCAACGAGGGACTATAGCCCCCGCTGGCCCTTTTTTGGAGCCACCCCTGTCATGAAAAATAATAAAATATGGAGCCGAAGGCTCCCCTCACCCCCTGCAGTTATGTATTTATTTATTGGTGCTTTAAGGTCACATATTTGTGCATAATAGCTAATCATGAGCTCAACAGTTTTATGAATTGAGGAAGCCAAAGTACATGGGGGGGGGTGGGGGGGACCGGCGAGCAACTGTCAGCTCCTTAACATACTAACTCCACACAAACAGGTTGAAGACATGTGCGCCATCGACATGCAGTGCAGACACCCTAGTACACAACGTCACCATGCCCCCACATGGGCAATGGGGATGAAGTGTCTTGTCCAAGAACACCCCCAGCAGTTGTGGTGTAGTTAATTAGTCCCCTACCAGCATCGCCGGAGGGGACTATAGGTTTGCACTCTGTCCATCCATCAGTCTGTCAGTCTGTACATGTAGGTCTGTCAGTCACACTTTAGTTTTCCGGAGTTTTTTTGGAAATGCTTCAATGGAATGATTTCATTTTTGGTAAACTACTATAGAACGATGACTTACAGATCAAGTTTGAGTTTCATGTTGATTGCATTATTCCTGTGTGAGTCACGGCCCTTGGAAATATGGGAAAAACTACCAAAATATCAGTTTTCCGGAGTTTTTTTGGAAACGCTACAACAGAATGATTTCATTTTTGGTAAACTACTATAGAACGATGACTTACAGATCAAGTTTGAGTTTCATGCTGATTTCATTATTCTTGTGTGAGTTACGGCCCTTGGAAACATGGAAAAGCACCAAAATATCAGTTTTCCAGAGTTTTTTTGGAAACGCTTCAACGGAATGATTTCGTTTTTGGTAAACTACTAAAGAACGATGACTTACAGATCATATTTGAGTTCCATGCTGATTGCATTATTCTTGTGTGAGTTATGGCCCTTGGAAATATGGAAAAGCACCAAAATACCAGTTTTCCTTACTTTTTTTTGAAACGCTTCAACGGAATGTTTTCATTTTTGGTAACCTACTATAGAACGATGACTTACAGATCAAGTTTGAGTTTTGTGCTGATTGCCTTATTCTTGTATGAGTTATGGCCCTTGGAAATATGGAAAAGTGCCAAAATATCAGTTTTGCAGACTTTTTTTGGAAACGCTTCAACGGAATGATTTCATTTTTGGTAATGTACTATAGAACGATGACTTACAGATCAAGTTTCATTTACACTCTGTCCATCCATCCGTCAGTCTGTCATTTAGTCTGTCGGTCATACTTTAGTTTTCCGGACTTTTTTTGGAAACGCTTCAACGGAATGATTTCGTTTTTGGTAAACTACTAAAGAACGATGACTTACAGATCATATTTGAGTTCCATGCTGATTGCATTATTCTTGTGTGAGTTATGGCCCTTGGAAATATGGAAAAGCACCAAAATACCAGTTTTCCTTACTTTTTTTTGAAACGCTTCAACGGAATGTTTTCATTTTTGGTAACCTACTATAGAACGATGACTTACAGATCAAGTTTGAGTTTTGTGCTGATTGCCTTATTCTTGTATGAGTTATGGCCCTTGGAAATATGGAAAAGTGCCAAAATATCAGTTTTGCAGACTTTTTTTGGAAACGCTTCAACGGAATGATTTCATTTTTGGTAATGTACTATAGAACGATGACTTACAGATCAAGTTTCATTTACACTCTGTCCATCCATCCGTCAGTCTGTCATTTAGTCTGTCGGTCATACTTTAGTTTTCCGGACTTTTTTTGGAAACGCTTCAACGGAATGATTTCATTTTTGGTAACCTACTATAGAACGATGACTTGCAGATCAAGTTTCATTTCTACTCTGTCCATCCATCAGTCTGTCAGTCATACTTTAGTTTTCCAGACTTTTTTTGGAAATGTTTCAACCGAATGATTTCATTCTTGGTAACCTACTATAGAACGATGACTTACAGATCACGTTTGAGTTTCATGTTGATTGCATTATTATTGTGTGAGTTATGGCCCTTTGAAATATGGAAAAGTACCAAAATATCAGTTTTCTGGACTTTTTTTTGGAAATGCTTCAACGGAATTCATGCTGATCACATCTAGGTTATAACAATTTTATAATTATTAATGCTCATTAGTCCGGTAGGGGACATTGTATTGCTTCAGCGATACATGCACTCTTGTTTTATATTGTTCAAGCATGAGGCATCCATTAAATTTATGTCAGCACTCTTGAAATAGTTACTGTAGGCTGGAGCTCACGATGTGGAACTGGAAAGTACACAGAACATTCAGTCTTTTGCACAAGTTGCAGGACATTGGTAGTTTTAATTTACTAACTACTAAAAAGGGCCAAAATGTAATTGTTTTTTTTTTTATAGAGAAAGGTGTTTTGTATATTCCTCACACTAAGGAACATAAAAATGCATAGAAGATAAACAATTCTTAACATTTTGAAATATGTTACAGAAGTTCTGGAACAAATTATCTTGTTTTGTATTTGATTCCAGTACGAATGACGTTAGCTTTGCTGACCTGTTATTGGCCATTCAAGTTGGTCCAAAGATTGGAATGTTTCAGATGAACAGGGAATGACAATCAAAATTCTTTTTTAGCCACATAAAGTGTAATGGTAGGTTGATAAAATAAAGTACTTTCCTTTTGTAGAAATGATGCATAACCTTCTTTAAACTTTGCATAAAAAATTGTTCTGCATTGACTCACATAATTTCATTTTGTTTTGGAAAGACTTTGTAAACAGGTAATAAAATTAAATTTCAGACAGCTAATTCAAGACAAACTGCGCGATATATTTCGTGATATATTGCAACAAATTTCCTGCCTTATAGTTCTGTGATACATCAGTTAGTTACCAATATATCACAACAGAAACATGGTTTGACCTGTGATAGGCACAGACCCATTATAGGCACACTAACTGTACTAGTATAACTAATATGGACACAGCACTCTTCCGGCCACAGATGTTCGACATATGCCAAAGATCGTGAAAAATGGTGTATTTGAAGGTTTTTTGACAAATATTGTATTTCCCATGATTATGTATAATAAGAGAGATAAGGTAATGAACTCCCTGGCTTGGAAGATATCTACCTGCCTTATTCAAACTCACAGAAAAACCAAATGCTTTAAATTTGTGATTGAGATATTGATGTCATCCGACAGCTAAGGCATTAAGCTTTACGTTGGTATATCACTTGCCTATTAAAATACTTTTGTAATGCTAAAATGGGAAAAGGATAACTTGGAGATGACTCACTTTTTCCTTGGTAGGACACAGCTGTAGACAGTGAGTAGCCTCTCCATTGGTTGCAATATTTGTGTCGGAAAAATACGGGGAATCCTTCATTTTATTTTTAATTATCTACCATTGGGATGGTGAGATCAGCGTTATCCACCAATGGGGTGGCGAGCTCAAATTCGATGCACTTAGTTTAAGGAAGAAATTTTGATTTGTGTAGAAGATAATTTACAATACAAAATTTCAATTCAATAACATTCTGGAGACACTGAAGCTCCAATACCATATTGTATAATTAGGGTGGTGAAGTTTAGATAGAGTGACAATCATAGTTATAAAATGGGTTGTTTCGTTCAATAAGGCACTTAACCCTGATTGTCCACATGGGGGCACGATGACACCGTGCACTAAGGCATACGTCGATGGTGCACATTTCTTCAACCAATCTAACCCTGCCTGTGTGGAGTTACAATGCTGGGGAGCTGGCAGCTGCTTGTTGTTGCTCGGTGGTTCTCTCCGGGTACTCCGGCTTCCTCCATCCATAAAACTGTCACCGACACGATATGACCTTGGCTGTTAAAGTGTCATTAAACCTTAATAAATAAATAAATAAATAACATCAGTATCTCGACTATAAATTGACACGTTTGGTTTTTCTGTGAGTTTGAATAAGGGGGGTAGATATCTTCCAAGCCAGGGAGTTCATTACCTTATCTCTCTTATTATACATAATTATGGGAAAATACAAAATTTGTCAAAAAGCCTTCAAATACACAATTTTTAGCTCAACTTTGGCGAAGCCAAATTTGAGGTATTGTCATGGTCTGTCCATCGCGCCGTACACACGGCTCGGGCTAGAGGCCATATTTATGAATTGATCTTTATGAAACTTCTTGTGTACCTTTGTTATCATTGTGAGATGAGAACGAGTGTTTTTTGGTCCGGTCCGAAATTCAAGCCGGGCGCTGGCAGCCATTTTGTACAAAATTAGGTGCAATACGATTTTTGCGCAGAACTTCCATATAAAAGCTCTGATTTGAATAATTTTTTGTATGAATGTTTAGTACTATGGGATACATCACATATAATACAGGTTTTTTTCTCGTGCAGAAATTATGCAAATTAGATGAACTTTGATTTGTTCAGTGAAGTTTTTTATGTAAATCGAATAATTTGATCTGGAGATATTAATCCTTTATCCATCAAATTAGACACTCCTCCAATCCATTTCTATATGTACCCATACCATGTATGGTGTACATAATGTCGGCTTCCGGGACGGAATTTTCTTTAAAAATCTTCTTCAGATCCAGCAGATGAATGCTTTTGATATTTTTTATGCAGCATCCTTAGGGGGGTAAGATTCAAGTTTGTTCAAGCCATGTCCCTAGGTCCATATTTGGGCTCACTGTGGGAGTTTGAATTGTAACTTAGTTCAAAATGAGGAATTTTCTTTAAAAATCTTCTTCAGATCCAGCAGATGAATGCTTTTGATATTTTTTATGCAGCATCCTTAGGGGGGTAAGATTCAAGTTTGTTAAAGCCAAGTCCCTGGGTTCATATATGGGCTCCCTGTGGGAGCCCAAATTATAACTTAGTTCAATATGAGGAATATTCTTTAAAAATCTTTGTTTTTTAGATCCACTGGTCAAAATCTTTGGGTATTTGGTATAAGCTTTTCTTTTAGATCCACTGGTCAGAATCTTTGGATATTTGGTATAAGCTTTTCTTAGGAGGAGCAGATGCAACTTGCTGAAATCAATTCTCTGGGTTGATATTTAGGCTACCATGTCAGGTGAGCGCCCTCAGGCCCCCTGGGGCCTCTTGTTTAATGTTGATCAGGTCGCAAACATGGCCACAGTTGTGGTTTATAGTTACATGCACTATAGAAATCGTATAGGAAATCACATTTTCATTCTCTTCTCTGGAACTACTGAGCTGATGTGAACCAAACTTGGCAGGAATGGTCTATGAGAGTATCCTTACAACTGTTCCACATCATTTTGTTGCTGTTGGATGAAAAACATGGCTGCCAGAGGCAGTCTTCAATTCTGATTGGTCGATTTTGAAAAATTTTCTCTGAAACTACATGTACAAGGCCAAATGCTTTGAAACTTCAAATAATTGATGACTGGAACACCCTCTACCAATGATCCTCATGTACATGTAATGTTGATCGGGTTGCAAACATGGCCGCAGTTTTGTCTCATACTGTAGTTACCATGGAACCCCTATGGAAATCATTTTTAGCTCAACTTTGACGTTAGTCAAATTTGAGCTTATGCCACCAATTCAATATGGCTCGGGCTAGAGGCCGTATTTACATGTATGAACCAATCTTTACAAAACTTCTTGGGTACCTTTGTTATCACCTTGGGACGAGAACGAGTGTTTTTGGATCTGGTCCAAATTTCAAGACGGCTGCTGGCAGCCATTTTGTACAAAATTAGGTGCAATCAGATTTTTGTACAGAACTTCCATATGAAAGCTCTGATTCGAAAATTTTTTGATATAAATGTTTAGTATCATGGGATACATCACATATAATACGGGTTTTTTTCTCGTGCATAAATTATGCAAATTAGACTAACTTTGATTTATTTAGTGTTACTTTCAGCACTGTAAGTATTTATGAACCGATCTTTACGAAACCTCTTGGGTACCTTTGTTATCATCGTGGGACGAGAACGAGTGTTTTGGGGTCCGGTCTGAAATTCAAGATGGCCGCTGGCAGCCATTTTGTACAAAATTAGGTGCCATAAGATTTTTGCGCAGAACTTCCATATGAAAGCTCCGATTTGAATAATTTTTTGTATGAATGTTTAGTACCATGGGATACATCACATATATTACAGGCTACAGTCAGCATTTATGTACAGACCGTTACAATTCTTTACATGTACCTTTGTTATCAGGTCATTACCTAGATGTTTGTCATTGCTGTGTCATATACTATACATATACATGTCTTAAACAAGTTGAGCTACAGTGTCATTGACACTTTCATTTATTTTCTTCTCTGAAACTACATGTACATGTACATGTACTTGGCCAGTTTGAACCAAACTTGGTACAAATAATGTATGGAAAGTCCTCTGAAAACAGTCATCATTCTGTTTCGCATAGATGAAGTAGCATGGTAGCCAGCTGCAGTCTTTCCTTTTGATTAAAATAACTGAGGGATATGTAGTTCTGCTAGGTGAGTGATTACAGGCTCTTGAGAGCCTCTTGTTCATTTTTAGCTCAACTTTGGCGAAGCTAAATTTGAGCTTATGCCATGGCCAGTCGTCTGTCTGTCCGTCAACAATTCAATACGGCTCGGGCTAGAGGCCATATTTATGAACCGATCTTTACGAAACTTCTTGGGTACCTTTGTTATGTCTGTGGGATGAGAACAAGTGTTTTTGGGTCCGATCCGAAATTCAAGTTGGCCGCTGGCGGCCATTTTGTACGAACTTAGGTGCAATCCGATTTTTGCGCAGAACTTCCATATGAAAGCGCTGATTTGAATAATTTTTTGTATGAATGTTTAGTACCATGGGATACATCACACATAATACGGGTTTTTTTCTCATACGTAAATTATGTTAATTAGACTAACTTTGATATATTTAGTGTTACTTTCAGCACTGTAAGTGCAAACGCCAATACGGCTCGGGCTAGAGGCCATATTTATAAACTGATCTTTACGAAACTTCTTGGGTATCTTTGGTATCACCGTGGGACGAGAACGAGTGTTTTTGGGTGCGGTCCGAAATTCAAGATGGCCGATGGCAGCCATTTTGTACAAAATTAGGTGCAATCAGATTTTTGCACAGAACTTCCATATGAAAGTGCTGATTTGAATAATTTTTTTGTGTGAATGTTTAGTACCATGGGATACATCACTTTTAATCAGGTTTTTTTCTCGTGCAGAAATTATGCAAATTAGATGAACTTTGATTTTTTCAGTGCTACTTACACACAGTAAGTACACATGTCAATACGGCTCGGGCTAGAGGCTGTAGTTATCAACCGATCTTCACGAAACTTCTTGGGTACCTCTGTTATCACCTTGGGACGAAAACGAGTGTTTCTGAGTGCAGTCCAAAATTCAAGATGGCTGCCAGTGGCCATTTTGTACCGAAATTAGGTGTAATCAGTTTTTTGTACACAACTTCTATACGGCTCAGGCTAGAGGCCGTATTTATGAACCGATCTTTACGAAACTTTTTGGGTACCTTTGTTATCACTGTGGGATGAGAACGAGTGTTTTTGGGTGTGGTCCAAAATTCAAGATGGCCACCAGCAGCCATTTTGTACCAAAATTAGTGCAATCAGTCTTTTGTACAGAACTTCAGTATGAAAGTTCTGATTTGAATAAATTTTTGTGTGAATGTTTAGTAACATGGAATAGATCACATACAGTACGGGTTTTTTTCTTGTGCAGAAATTATGCAAATTAGATGAATTTTGATTTATTTAGTGCTACTTATACACTGTAAGTGCACATGTCAATACGGCTCGGGCTAGAGGCTGTATTTATCAACCGATCTTCACGAAACTTCTTGGGTACCTTTGTTATCACCTTGGGATGAGAACGAGTGTTTCTGAGTACGGTCCAAAATTCAAGACGGCTGCCAGTGGCCATTTTGTACCAAAATTAGGTACAATCAGTTTTTTGTCACAACTTCTATACAGCTCGTATTTATGAACTGATCTTCTCGAAACTTCTTGGGTACCTTTGTTTTCACCTTGGGACAGGAATGAGTGTGTTTTGGGGTGCCTTTGTTATCACTGTGCTATGAGAACAAATATTTTGGGGTTCAGTCAGACCCACTCTGGGACTCAAAGATTTCTTTTTTCTAGTTTAGCATCTGACTGTCACCCACCTTTACAATACTTTACCCATACATTTGTTACAGGCTACGGCTAGTATTTATGTACAAACTGTTACAATACTTTATATGTACCTTTGTTATCAGGTCATTACCTAGATGTTTGTCATTGCTATGTCACATACTATACATGTACATGTCTTGACAAGTTGAGCTACAGTGTCATTGACACTTTCATTTTTAGATTACATACGTTTTTTTCCCAAAAGACGATTGTTTGTGGCATTCTTGTACAATGACTGCCAGGAAGAGAATGCAGGCGAGTGAATAATCACTCTCCTCATTTTGACCTCATTTTGATTTTGTGGGAGTGAAAAATTCAGGAGAGTGTTTTAAAACCCCTACCTACTATGCCAGCTCAAACTGGCCATATCTATACATGAAAATAATCATACAAATTTTGTATTTTTTTTCATTTTTGCTCTAAAAACATAGCTGATGACCCCTCATTTGAACAAGCTCATTGAGCTCTTTCCATTGAGATGTCATAAGCTATGGTTTAAGCAAAAAATGAAAGATTTCACTTACAAGTATACAAGAAAATGTTTTGCAAGTATCTTCTCCTGCATGTAGTTGGGTCATGTAATCATTGATTGAAATACAGTATATAACTTGATGTTCAGACATAATTTCTACATGTGCATACATACATCATGAAGGCGAGTGATTAATTGCACCCCTAGTGAAAACTTTAGGAGTGTGATGGCAAGTGAAAGTAATCACTCTCCTTTCCCATCACTTCCTGCTTGTAGAAAACTGGGTAAAATGATGTATTGTCTTCTGCACATGCATGTATCAACTGATACACATTCCCATAACATGAAAAAAATTTTATATTGTGATTTTATGGATCCATTTTAGGATCTGCAATAAATAGAAATGGTTTGTGACACATGGGAGCTGCCATTTATAAGGGTAGGCTTTTCAAGGAAATGATCTGTTCATGATGGCATAAATAAGTTAAACACTGGAAAGGGAGAGGGGATGAGATTTGTTTCACCCTGGAAAGGCCAAACAATTAACTGGGGGCGCAAGAAGCGTAATCTCGGCGATAATTATGTAATAACAAATGTATTGTAAAGTACTGAAATGAGGTCAATACATTCCATGATAAAACTGTACCAATGAATACACCCCAGTATTGAAGCCTGAAAAATAATCCGAGAAAATATTTCTATCGCTTTTTAGCTCGCCTGACTTTCAGCTAGGGGAGCTATAGTGATCACTCACTGTCCATCATTCGTGAACATGGTGTTTCTGTCAAATCCTCCAAAACCGCTGGACCGATTTAAGTGAAAGTTGAGATAATAGTTTGTTATGACATCGTATTTTGTTCAAATCAAGTTGCCACGCCCCTCAGCAGAGCCAAGCCCAAAAAGTGTGCTTAAATCTGAAAAAATCTTCTTCTCATGAACCAGCAGTAGCAGAGACTTGATTTTTAGTGTGCAGCTTCCTTTTGAGGTGTAGACTCAGATTTTTTCAAGAGAAATTCGAGGATCTATATTTGCCATCGTTATGGGAGGGGTAAGAATTTTTGCCCTGCCCAAAATTTCTGTTTTCCAAACCAAGAGGCTGATTTGAGCCAAATTTGATATGAGGGCTTATTGGGTGATAAGTACTTAATTTATACAAAAAACAATTTTCCCGTCACCCCATGGGAACAGCAGGAGCTAAAAATAGAAAAATTTAAAACGCCCATACCTCCAAAACTTCACAGCACTCAGAATTTTTATTTGGTGTGAAGCTTCCTTAAGACCAACAGAATAGAATGGTCAAAAAAAATTGCTATCGGTTTTATCATAGGGTACTTTTTCGGGACTTTGAAAAAGTGCTGAGTCAGCATTTTTAGCTCAACTTTGACGAAGTCAAATTTGAGCTATTGTCATGGCCCGTCGTCCGTCTGTCCGTCCGTCCATCCATCCGTCCGTCTGTCCATCTGGCCGTCTGTCCATCTGTCTGTCTGTCCGTCTGTCCGTACGTCAACAATTGGCTATGGCTCGGGCTAGAGGTCGTATTTATGAACCGATCTTTACGAAACTTCTTGTGTACCTTTGTTATGACCCTGGGACGGGAACGAGTGTTTTTAAGTGTGGTCCGAAATTCAAGATGGCTGCCAGTGGCCATTTTGTACCGATGATGCAAAAATCAGTTTTTTGTACAGAACTTCTGTATGAAAGTTCTGATTTGAATAAAGTTTTGTATAAATGTTTAGTACCATGGGATACATCACATATAATACGGGGTTTTTTCTCGTGCGTAAATTATGCAAATTAGACTGACTTTGATTTATTTAGTGTTACTTTCAGAGCTGTAAGTGCCAAGCTGCTATGGCTCGGGCTAGAGGCCGTATTTATGAACCGATCTTTACGATCCTTCTTGGGTACCTTTGTTATGACCGTGGGACGAGAACGAGTGTTTTTGGGTGCGGTCCGAAATTCAAGATGGCTGCCAGCTGCCATTTTGTACCGACGATGCAGAAATCTGTTTTTTGTACAGAACTTCCATATGAAAGCTCTGATTTGAATAATTTTTTGTATGAATGTTTAGTACCATGGGATACATCACATATAATACGGGTTTTTTTCTCGTACGTAAATTGTGCAAATTAGACTAATTTTGATGTTTTTTGGGGTTACTTTCAGCACTGTAAGTGCAAATGCCAATACGGCTCGGGCTAGAGGCCGTATTTATGAACCGATCTTTACGAAACTTCTTGGGTACCTTTGGTATCACCGTGGGATGAGAACGAGTGTTTTGGGGTCCGGTCCAAAATTCAAGATGGCCGATGGCAGCCATTTTGTTCAGAATTAGGTGCAATCAGATTTTTGCACAGAACTTCCATATGAAAGCCCTGATTTGAATAATTTTTTTGTGTGAATGTTTAGTACCATGGGATGCATCACATATAATACGGGTTTTTTTCTCGTGCAGAAATTATGCAAATTAGATGAACTTTGATTTTTTCAGTGCGACTTACACACAGTAAGTACACATGTCAATACGGCTCGGACTAGAGTCTGTATTTATGAACTGATCTTCACGAAATGTCTTGGGTACCTTTGTTATCACCTTGGGACGAGAACGAGTGTTTCTGGGTGCGGTCTAAAATTCAAGATGGCTGCCAGTGGCCATTTTGTAGCGAAATTAGGTCTAATCAGTTTTTTGTACACATCTTCTATACAGCTCAGACTAGAGGCCATATTTATGAAACAATCTTTACGAAACTTCTTGGGTACCTTTGTTATCACCGTGGGATGAGAGCGAGTGTTTTGGGGTGTGGTCCGAAATTCAAGATGGCCACCAGCAGCCATTTTGTACCAAAATTAGTGCAATCAGTCTTTTGTATAGAACTTCTGTATGAAAGTTCTGATTTGAATAAATTTTTGTATGAATGTTTAGTAACATGGAATACATCACATATTGTAAGGGGTTTTTTTTCGTGCAGAAATTATGCAAATTAGATGAACTTTGATTTATTCAGTGCTACTTACACAATGTAAGCACACATGTCAATACGGCTCAGGGTAGAGGCTGTATTTATGAACCGATCTTCACAAAACTTCTTGGGTACCTTTGTTATCTCCTTGGGATGAGAATGAGTTTTTCTGGGTACGGTCCAAAATTCAAGATGGCTGCCAGTGGCCATTTTGTACCGAAATTAGGTTTTTTTGTCACAAGTTCTATACAGCTCGTATTTATGAACTGATCTTCACAAAACTTCTTGAGTACTTTTGTTTTCACCTTGGGACAGGAACGAGTGTGTTTTGGGGTGCCTTTGTTATCACTGTGCTATGAGAACAAATATTTTGGGGTTCAGTCAGACCCACTCTGGGACTCGTTTATATGTACCTTTGTTATCAGGTCATTACCTAGATGTTTGTCATTGCTGTGTCACATACTATACATGTACATGTCTTTGTCTTGACAAGTTGAGCTACAGTGTCATTGACACTTTCATTTAACACTTGTGGGTAATGGGAAAAACATTTAGGACTACTCTCCTCCCAAACCACTCCGCCAAAAGCTTTCAAATTTCACATATAACATCTTTGGAAGATTGTTTCACACGTTTATTCAAATCAAATCCCTGGGTGGATATTTGGGCTGTCTATGGGAACCCAAATGTTTAAATTAGAGCAATATGAGGAATATTCTTTAAAAATCTTCTTCTTCAGATCCACCAATCAGAATCTTTTGATATTTGGTCTGCAGTATCCTTAGGGAGGTGAGATTCAAGTCTGTTCATGCCAAGTCCCTGGGTTCATATTTGGGCTCACTGTGGGAGGCCGAATTATAACTTAGTTCAAAATGAGGAATATTCTTTAAAAATCCTTTTTTTTTTAGATCCACTGGTCAGAATCTTTGGATATTTGGTATAAGTTTTTCTTAGGAGGGGCAGATGCAATTTTTTCAAATCAATTCCCTGGGTTGATATTTAGACTACTATGTCAGGTGAGCACCCTCAGGCCCCCTGGGGCCTCTTTTTTCCCTTTTCTTTCATAGTAATCCTACTGACGTGACAACTATATACTGGCAAACTTTGGGTTTAGTATTAATTTCAAGTATTGCTGAATCTCCTTAACTAGTTATTGTTGATAATTTTTACACATCTTCCTCAGAGTTTTGTTTATGGAAACGCATGTACATTGTATCGAGCAGGGTAATCGAGAAAGGAAAACCAAAACACATAGATTAAAAAAAATCACCAGATGCGCACACACCGGTACAGAAATGCCCAACATTAATGTGGTACGAAGTAGGATGGAGGAGCAATATAAAAGGGCTCCAGTTGAGAGCGAAGCAGAAATAAATACCTCCTCCCCCACCCCAACTCCTTTGTTTTCAACAGACAGTCGAAATGCAACCATATCTGGAGATTTATTGGAATTTCTTTGCTTCAGTTGTTTCATGGAGATTAGTAACCATTCCAACACTGCATATGTGACTTTATGTAAAATGAATATGGGATGCTTTGCCCCTGGAAGTTTAGAACCGGGTTTGTATGCAAAATGAACATTGCGACCCAGTCCATATTAATAAAATGTTTAAGGGAGAAAATATAGGAAGCATGATTGAAAGTACATTAATATTAAAAGCACCCCCTCCCCTCATGGAAAACTACGACGTTGTTGGTGGCAGTAGTTTGCACTAGCAAAATGCTATTGTCTTTAAGGGCGATGGTAATGAAGAAAACTACAGCTATTCTAAAATATTTATTCATTATCTTTCTTCCATCTGTTTATGTCAATATAATTATTCCTACTACTGTACATTTTGAACATTCCAAGAACCTTGTTGTTGTTTCTAGGCAAGTCTTGGCTGCCTAAACAGACAGCGAAGACATGCCTTGACAAAACTGCAGTAGTTAGCACTAGCAAAATGCTATTGTCTTTAAGGGCAATGGTAATGAAGAAAACTACAGCTATTCTAAAATATTTATTCATTATCTTTCTTTCCATCTGTTTATGTCAATATAATTATTCCTACTACTGCACATTATGAACATTCCAAGAACCTTGTTGTTGTTTCTAGGCAAGTCTTGGCTGCCTAAACAGACAGCGAAGACATGCCTTGACAAAACTGCAAAGCCACAGAACGTAGACTGTCAAAGTGCTCTCAGTTCATTCTGAAGATAGTACGTCATTCTTTGTCAGTTTCTTCTCCAAAACAAATTCCCCATTGGAGCCTCCATAATGCGATTTTCCCAACTGCATGAGATACTTTTCCAAAGAGGGCAGAAGAATCTATGGGAGTGCATCCTCAACCAGGTAATAAAGCCAGGGGCCATGTATCAGTTCACAAATTTTCCAGAATGTTTATTGTTGATATCTTACTTACAAACATTATATTCACTGATTCCCGTCAGCAAATTGATGTTGTTTGTGTAGACCTGTTACTAACATGCATTTTTAGCTCAACTTTGCCGTAGTCAAATTTGAGGTTTTGTCATGGTCTGTCGTCTGTCTGTCCATCCGTCAACAATTCAATACGGCTCGGGCTAGAGGCCGTATTTATGAGCCAGTCTTTAAAACTTCTTGGGTACCTTTGTTATCACCTTGGGATGTGAACAAGTGTTTTGGGTGAGGTCCTTTTGTACCTAAATTAGCAATCAGTTTTTTGTACAGAACTTCTGTATGAAAGTTCTGATTTGAATAAATTTATGTATGAATGTTTAGTAACATGGAATACATCACATATAATACGGGTTTTTTTCTCGTGCGTAAATTATGCAAATTAGACTGACTTTGATTTATTTAGTGTTACTTTCAGAGCTGTAAGTGCCAAGCTGCTATGGCTCGGGCATATAATACAGGGTTTTTTCTCGTGCAGAAATTATGCAAATTAGATGAACTTTGATTTATTCAGTGCTACATATACACAGTAAGTACACATGTCAATACGGCTCGGGCTAGGGGCTGTATTTATGAACCGATCTTCACAAATTTTATTGGGTACCTTTGTTATCACCTTGGTACGAGAACTAGTGTTTTGGCGTGCAGTCTGAAATTCAAGATGGCTGCCGGTGGCCATTTTGTACCGAAATTAGGTACAATCAGTTTTTTGTACAGAACTTCTATATGAAGGTTCTGATTTAAATAAATTTTTGAATGAATGTTTAGTAACATGGAATACGTCACATGTGATACAGTTTTTTTTCTCATGCAGAAATTATGCAAATTAGAAGAACTTTGATTTATTCAGTGCTACTTATACACAGTAAGTGTACATTTCAATACGGCTCTGGTTAGAGGCATCTAACTGTCACCTACCTTTACAATACTTTACCTGTACATTTGTTACAGTCTACTGTCAGTATTTATGTACAGACCTTTACAATACTTTACATGTTCCTTTGTTATCAGGACATTACCAAGATGTGTGTCATTGCTGTGTCATATACTATACATGTACATGTACATGTCTTACACAAGTTGAGCTACAGTGTCATTGACACTTTCATTTTTTTTTCATGTAAAGTCTATGAGCAAATTTTTTGTGTCTACTTCAGCTCTAAACTGCATTATTATTTTAAACACATTGTGATCAGAGTAACAGAGTGTTCTAAGTCTCTTTCTGAAGATTAAAACTTGTGTAAAGCTGGAGATATATCAGTAAGTTTCTGTTCTATGTCCATTCGCACAAATTCGGTGCAAAACATACTGTTCCATCTCCATTACCTAATTATTATTCTCATTTTTGTCATGTGATACAAACATGTCCACATGCAAAGCAACAAATCAAAGGTTTTACTGGTGAGTACATGTATATTTTGTGTATTTTTGTCACTAGATGTTTACACAAACTATATACATGTACATGTATGGTTTTCTGAATAGTTCTAAAAGTATAGACAGTTTTTCCATCATAAATTACAATTAGTAGTGTTGAGCTTGGCATTTTTATATAAAAGTTTAACCCAGTTTCAACCAACTTTTCTTTGTAAAGTATAAAAAATTTATTTATGGGAAGACATACTCCTTTTCAGCTTTTACATGTATAAATGGAAAGACATATTAATCACCTGGCCTTTCACCTGAGCTTTTCTCATCACTTGGCATCCGTCACCCGATGTCCGTCGTCCGATGTCCATAAACTTATAACATTTTCATTTTCTTCTCTGTAACTGCTGAGTCGGTGTGAACCTAACTTGGCAGGAATGGTCTATGGGAGGTCCTCTACAAACGATCGTCATTTTGTTCCTGTTGAATGAAAAACATGCTTTAATTCTGGTTGGTGGATTTTCAAAAATCTTCCCCTCTGAAACTGCCAGGCCAAATTTTTTGAAACTTCATATAAATGATGACTGGGACCCCCTCTACCAATGATCCTCATTTAATGTTGATCGGGTACAACCATGGTCGCATTGCGGCTTATTGTTACTATAGAAACCCTATGGGAAATCACATTTTGATCTTCTTATCTGGAACTACTGAGGCGATGTGAAAACAAATCTAGCAGGAATAGTCTATGGGAGGTCCTCTGCAAACAATCCTCATTTTGTTCCTGTGGGTTGAAAAACATAGCCGCCAGAGGCATTCTTTGATTCTGATTGGTGGATTTTCAAAAATCTTCTCTGAAACTGCCAGGCCAAATGTTTTGATTCTTCACATAAATGATGACTGGGACTCCCTCTACCAACGATCCTCATTGAATATTGATTGGGTTGTAAACATGGCCACAATTGCAGCTTATAGTTACTATAGAAACCCTATGGGAAATCACATTTTCATCTTCTTCTCTGGAACTACTGAGCCGACATGAAAACAAACCTGACAGGGATAGTCTATGGGAGGTCCTCTACAAACGATCCTCATTTTGTTCTCATGGGTTTGAAAACATGGTTGCCAGAGGCATTCTTTGATTCTGATTGGTGGATTTTGAAAAATCTTCTCCTCTGAAACCACAGGGCCAAATGTTTTGAAACTTTCCATGGTTGATGACTGGGACCCCTTCTACCAACGGTCCTCATTTAATGTTGATTGGGTTGTAAACATGGGCACAATTGCGGCTTATAGTTATTATAGAAACAATCTGGGAAATCACATTTTAATCATCTTCTCTGGAACTACCAGAGCCGACGTGAAAACAAACCTCGCAGGGATAGTCTATGGAGGTCCTCTACAAACGATCCTCATTTTGTTCCCATGGGTTGAAAACATGGCCGCCAGAGGCATTCTTTGATTCCGGTTGATTTTTAAAAATCTTCTCCTCAGAAACCACAGGACCAAATGTTTTGAAACTTTGCATGGTTAATGACTGGGACCCCCTCTACCAACTATCCTCATTTAATGTTGATTGGGTTGTAAACATGACCACAATTGCGGCTTATAGTTACTACAGAAACCCTATGGGAAATCACATTTTCATTTTCTTCTCTGGAATTTCTGAGCCGAAGTGAACCAATCCTGGCATGGATAGTCTATGAGAGGTCTTCTACAATTGCTCCTCATTGTTGTTACCGTGCATTAAAAAACATGGCTGCCAGAAGCATTTTTTGATTCCAATTGTTAGATTTACAAAAATCACAGGGCCAAATGTTTTGAAACTTTGCATGGTTAATGAGTGGGTAACCCTCTACCAACGATCCTCATTTAATGTTGATCATGTTGCAACCATGGCCACAAATGCATCTTATAGTTACTATAGAAACTCTATGGGAAATCACGTTGTCATCTTCTTCTCTGGAAGGAAGCAGAAATGTGGCGGGCTGTAGGGATGGTGGAGCAAGGGGCAACCCATCGTCAGGCTGGTGACGCCCTTTGTGTGCACTATATGGTGATCACCAGATCCTGGGCAAGATTTCAGCAGTATGGCACACCAGTAAGATGGCATGGTGGTGGCAGAGACAGGGCAACATCTGCAGCTGAAGACCAGTTTTTGATCATTCAGGCCTGTAGGAACCGCTTTGCCACAGCAACCCAGCTTCGCAGTGACCTTCAGAATGCATCCGGGGTAAATGTTTCGATGCAAACTGTCTGGGCAAGGTTGCACGAATATGGTCTCCGATCAAGAAGACTATGTATTTGCATTCTGCTGTCCCAGAACCACTGCCAGGCACAGTATGAATGGGCCATGGACCACGTTGGATGGACCAACCAAAGAAGATTGGCGATCTGTCCTTTTTACAGATGAGTCAAGGTATTGCCTAGACTACACAGATAGGTGTTCTAGGGTATGGAGAAGACCAGGAGAGCGATTCCATGCAGCCAACATTGCTGAGCATGACCGCTATGGTGGAGGGCCAATCATGGTCTGGGGCGGCATCAGCAGGGATGGGCACACAGAGCTCTGTGTCCTTGAACGTGGTACATTGACTGCACAGTGGTATATTGATGAGATCCTGGATGTCCACGTCAAATTGTATGCAGGTGCAGTGGGTGATAGATTCATTCTGATGGATGATAATGCCTGTCCTCATGTTGCCCATGTTGTCGGGGAGTTACCGACAGAGGGAAGGGATTGAGCGTATGGACTGGCCAGCAAGATCCCCTGACCTCAATCCAATCGAACTTGTCTGGAATGTGTTGCAGCTTGCAATTTCTGCCTGTCCAGTCCAGCCAAGAAGTGTCCAGGAGTTTGGTGCCATGCTGGTCCAAGAATGGAACAACATCCCACAAAAGACCACCAGGAACCTGATTGAGAGCATGAGAAGGCATTGTCAAGCTGTAATTAACGGTAATGGGTCTCAAACTCGATATTGAACCCATATCAGTTCGTTCCATCAACTTTTTGGCAAATTGAAACATTTCCTCTTTTACCAATAATATCCATGTTCCATGGTTGTCATATTCAAAAGCTAAAAAATAATGTCAAACACGAATAAAATCATAATTTCTGTACTTAAATCATTAAAGATATAATTAAATAAAAAATATATACACTTTTCATTACAATATTTCAACTAAAACGTAAAACAGGTAGTTGGATATACTTGGTGCCTAGAAAACTTTGAGTAGTATATAATAGCTGGGTCACCTTTAAGGCTTACTTTTTCAATATAGTTATGTCAACTCACTTCTGCTAATAATGGGGTTACTGATAATAGCTTTTATCACTTCACTGCACTTCTGAACTATCGAAGTTGTCTTGCTTCTGTTTCTCGAGAAACGTCTGCTTACTTGCTTCACTTCCAGCATTCTGCAACGTTCCCATTCTCGAATGGCTGAGATCTGGCAAGATCTTCTATATCATCCAATCAGATGGATTCGGCCAACATCGGTTCTTCCCGCCCGATGAGACAGTGGCAACACAAGTCGGGCGTAATTTCAATACTCAATTTCACAACACTCTTCCCCCTTTTCAATAGACTTTTTGTTGTCGGGAAGAGTGGAGCTGAAAGCATTTGGGTCCTGCTTGGGCTGAATCAGCAACTCGCCTTAAACAGGTACATTTACTTTCTTATAAAAAATCTCAGCCAAAATACTTGGGTACTCCCTGATCGCGCAAAATACTTTTGCCTTCATAAGCCCCATAAAAGACATTTAGATTTACAATTAAGATATTGGTCAAAGCCGAATTCATTTCAATTAAAATCCGTAAATTAGGGTATTATTTTCAATGAATAATTTTTTTATAATACCCCCAATGCGTTTACACCGGGAGCAAACCCTAATTTCATGGGATAATAAAGTGCATGCTGTTACACTAAGAGAATGCGCCAAACTGTGAATTGTTTTAAAACAAATTTTGAATCCACAGGCCACCCTTGTGTGTGTCAGGCAACCAAATGGATAATTACTGTAATTGTCTCCCGCTTTTTGAAAAAAATGGGAGATATTAAATTCGGCGTGTCCTTCCATCCTTACATATTTTTCGTTTCCAGACTCTAACTTTCCTTAAAGTAACCGGATTTCGATGAAATTTGGATAGTAGATCACTTTTATCAATTGTGGGTCCAAGTTAGAATATGGGCATTTTCCGCGCATATTTAATTAGGTTGCTGAAATTTGATTGGCTGACGGTTTCCAGACTCTACCTTTCCATAAAATCAACCGATTTCGATGAAATTTCATATATGTATTACTTTTATCAAATTCAATACCTAGGTCAAGTTCGAATGTGGGAAATTTTGTACTGAAAATCTGTCCGTCTGCCCCGTGCGTCAATGCACCTCGGACTAAAAAACGTATTTATGAACCGATCTTCACGAAACTTCTTGGGTATCTTTGTTATCATTGTGAGACCAGAATATGTGTTTTGGGGTTTTGCCCAAAATTCAACATGGCTGCCAGTGGCCATTCGGTTCCGAAATTGGGTGTAATCAGTTTTTTGTACAGATCTTCTGTATGAAAGTTTGGATTTGAATAAATTTTTGTATGAATGTTTAGTAACATGCAATACATCACATATAATACAGGTTTTGTTCTCGTGCAAAAATTATGCAAATTAGGGAAACTTTGATTTATTCTTTGCTACTACTAATGCACAGTAAGTGCACACCTTCCATGTTTTTCATTTCCAGACTCTAACTTTCCTTACAGTCAGTCGATTTCGATGAAATTTGGGTAGTAGATCACTTTCATCAATTGTGAGTCTGCGCATTTTCTGTGCATATTTAATTAGGTTGCTTAAATTTGATTGGCTGATGATTTCCAGACTCTAACTTTCCCTAGAATCAACCGATTTCAATGAAATTTCATATATGGATTACTTTTATCAGTACCTAGGTCAAGTTCGAATGTGGGAAATGTTGTACCGAAAATCTGTCCGTATGCCTGTCCATCTGTCCATGCATCAACTCACCTCGGACTAAAAGCCGTATTTATGAACCGATCTTCATGAAACTTCTTGTGTATCTTTGTTATCATTGTGAGACCAGAATATGTCTTCATCATTACTTCTTTTGCAACTCTACAAAGTCAGACTCTCCCAGTACCACATACAGACCACCATATTATCTGGACATCACTTCCAAGGTTTCATTAACTTCCAATCACAAGCTTTACAGGTTGGTTAACACTTTTCACATCAGTTTAATGTAATATGTCTTATCATACAGTCTTAATTTTTAGTGATTCTCACAGTTATACTCCACATCACTTTACTTGCTTTGACATTGACCTCCGTGAAAATAAATCTGATAACCACTGTCTCAAGCAAGCACTGTCTGTTCTGTCTCTTCTAAATAACTTCCACTTGCAACTCAACTATATTCCACTGGATGGATTAATTCCTCTTGAAACTGCTGCCCAGCGGGAGACATGAATTCACTGAATTTGCTTGTTAACTGTAAATTTTGAAGCTACTAGCCACCGTTGCATCTGCTCAGGCAACTCATGGGATGCTTCCAAAAACAGATGAGAAGACGATCATGAAATTCTGTAAACCACCATTGCGTTTGCTTGGGTAGCCTGCAGAATCCCTTGCATACCCTCCTGGTACTTGTTATTCACCCAAGCAATGCCTGCCCAGATGAAAGTAACCTCTTGGGCTACTTCCTCAATAACTGCAGGGGTAGTCCAGTGTCGCCTTCCCATGTGGAAATAAGGCGCAGTAGATGATTAAGGGAAATTGCTGCTACTGCCTTCTTCAGTTCCCCACTAAAACCACGGCACATCCCTGTTAACCCAAAATATGTGTTTGGACGGTGATGCAGCCAGGCCTCAATATCCCTTTAAGGCCTGTAAAACAATGGATGTGGATCACCTGCCCACTGTGTGTTGGCAGGAGAACTTCCATCAACACTGTGTTTAACACATCATGAGACATCTGGTTGCCTTCAGACCCACCAATGTGCAAAACCAATGGCTTATCTTTCGGTGCAAGTTCCAGAAGTTTTCTAAAAACACAATCATGTTCAGCAACTTCAGCTGGACCCTTAACATATGTTCTGTCCAAGCCGATCTCTCCAAAGACAGCCACTTTGGGTGAATTAATTAAGCCTATAAGCTGCTGTTTGACTTTTCTGTTGAAAAGGTGGTAGTTGGAAGGATGAATCCCTATAGCTAAAGATTTATCCTGTGGAAGGCTCTCCCTTGGGTACTCCTCAGGATCGCACAGGACATTAACAGCAGCATAAATCATAACAGGGATCTGTGGTCTGACTTGATTAACAGTCCTGTTCATCAAGTCAGCCAGGCCAATATCCAGTAACCTAAAGTTGTTCCGGATTCTATTCATGTGGTAGTGTGAGTCTATGGCCATGGGAAGGACTCTCAATGGTTCGGTTGCTGTGATCTTCAGATCATAGGACTTACCAGGTTTTACCTCCCTTTGAGTGATACCCACTTCACCCAGGACCTGAGGCATTCGTCCTTTTCCAGGACGTTTTTGTTTAGGTTCTGGTCCTTCCTGGAACTCACACACCCTTTTCTTGGGACTTGAATGCCCAGCATCACTTCCAGTACTCTTCAGGGACTTTTTTGGCACCTCTGACTTGGTTGAACCCCTGCTGGTACTCTTTGGAGGTGTTAGGATCTTAGAAACAAAAACAGCACCTCTGATAGCCTTCGGTGCAGCCTGAACTTCAGAAGTGGTTTTGTCTCCGGTAGCCGTCGGCAAACTTGAGGGAAAGGTAGTAGGTGTGGCTTCTCTGGTGCTCTTCCAAGTTTTCTGCTCTGATTCGATTACTGCCAATATCCACAGCCACCACCATCGAATCCTCTGTCCTAAGGGGGCTAGGAACCCTTAAAGCTTCTTTAAGAGCAGATTGCCGCTGTTTCTCCTCAATCTTATTCTTATGCCTTTTTTCCACTGCTACCCTAACTTTCCACATTGGAACTTTTGCCTGGAAAAATCCCCCCTGAGCACTTCCGCTGACTTCATTCAGCACCAGGCAAACAACCTTCCAATGGAACAGACAACAAACAAGAGTTCAACTGTTCCATTTGGCGTTCATTGTTAATTCATGCCCGCTATTGACATTTAAATCCTTTAGAAGTTCATTCTTGGTCCTGATTAGCTTGCTCTTTAGATGGACAAGTAATCCCCCTAGGACCTCCAAGTCAGATTGCTGGGTTCCTGAAAGATTTAGCACATTTCTTCCCAGGGTCACCATATCCTGTACCATACTTGCTCGCAACACCTTGGTCCTGTGATCAAAAGCTTGATCCACCACGTTGCTGGGAAATGGTACCCGGTAAAATGCCCAGCAACATCGCTCTTTAGAACCTTGGCACAGGAATTCAAGGGACAGCACTTCCCCCCTGTAGTTATACCGGGTGGTTTAGTACTGGTTGATGTGCTTGGTTGTGGTACTTGTTCCTGTTGGATACTCCTTGAAGAACCCACAACCTCAGTTTTCAAAGCAGGAAATCCCCATCAAGAGTCGTCTTGTTCTCAATTGGATCAGTTTTGGGCACCGCGGCAAAGACTTGTCTGGAATCCAGAAGCCGATCAATATCTTCTATGACTTTTTCAGTTTCCTGGGCCCCTACAGGTTTGTCCTGGCCTTGGTGTGTCTTGCCCTTGGGATAATACCTAATATCCCGAGTTTCTAAACTAGGTGAAGCTGTCCTTTGTACTTTACTCCTTCGACTGCTTGCTATAGGGCCCAAATTATCTTTCACCCACTCGGGACAATTTGACTGCTCCACTACTAAATGCTTTATATCAGAATGCTATAGTCTGTTATTTTTTTCTTTTGCAATTTTAAATTGTTTTAATAGCACCTCTTGCATCCCCCAAGGGACCACTTTGTGCCGAGAAGAATAGCCATGAATCTGCTTGCGGGGCAAACCAACACCTTATCCCCTGTACTTCACAGCAATTTAATGCCAATCTGCTGCGAAGCAACCTCCAACTCAGCGCATCTCCCTGGGTCTATGGCAATGCTTTCGGCCAACACAGTCTGATACCTTTCATGGACTGGCCTAGGAGGAGGAACCTGTTCTACAGCACTGGTTGACCCTACATCAGATGATTCAGACACATTTGAGTCGCCCTCCTGCATCTTAACATCTGACTTGACAGTAACCTTACTTAGGTCAATGGCTTCCTCCCAAGAAATAATTGGGAGAGGAGTCTCCATAACTGCATCATGCAACCCTTCAAGGTACCCTGGGGGAGTTTCAGCAGTATGGACTTGACTGGGCACATTCAAGTGCTCTTCTTGCACCACAGTCAAGTTTCCAACTCCTTGGGTGGACCCGCTTGGGTGCTCGTGGAGGGTCACACCTAAGTCAACCTCCATCTGATCTTCTAAATTTAAGATGAATTCGTCTGAAGACATTCTGAAAATAGATGAATTTAACATTGAGGTAGTGTTGACTTTTCAACTAGTCGACGCCAGTGTGATTAGTACTAAACAAATCTATTAACCGATTAGTGAATCTCTCGTCGATTAGTCACCTGAGTATATTCTCTGAAGCCTTGAAGTTTCCACTTTGTTTAACTTTAAGAAATTTAATTCAATTTCATTAAATTTAATTCAGCACTTTCGATTTGAGGTGCGCTATCGCACTCGAGCTTCTACATTGGAAATGAAAGCTCTCTGCAGATGTTCATGCTTTTTCAACACGTTCTTGTTTTGGGTAAATGTTGCTGTAATAAGATTGGCCAGAAAACAAAACGTCACATAATGATATTTACAGTGCACAGTTCACCACGCTTACAGAATTTTTGAAAAATACTTTAAAAAGATATGGGGTATACACTGACCCAATAATACCCAGACCTTTCTAAAAAGGTGACAGTTTTCTGCATTTACTTTTCTTAGTGGCATCCTCTAACATATAAACCAAATGTCCTAGTTTATATGTATTTTTATTGAGAGTGAGATTATAATTTCGTTTCATTTTCAGAGTCTCAGATTTTAACTGCTGACATGCAACTTCATGAGCCTTTTTCATTTCAGTCTCAAGACCATGAATGACTTTCTTTCTTAAAATTGAAAACCAAATCACTTGGGTGGTTTACTTCTCTTCCTAACATCAATTTATTAGGAGTATAACATGTTAACCGATGTATTGATGATTGTAGTGCTCCGGCCAACTGAGGAATAAATTTATCCCAATTCTTCTGATTTTTATCAACAAAACACCGAACTGCGCTCATCGAAGTTTTGTTCTGGCGTTCAACCTGCTCATTAGCAGATGGATGGTAAAGAGATGTTCATATTTTGTGAATTTGCAAAAGCTCACACACTACAAAAAAAAGTTTGCTTTCAAAACAAGGACCTTGGTCTGTTAAGATTTGAAAAGAGCACCCAAACCTTGCAAAAAATCCATTTACAGCAGCATATGCTGTAGTTTCAGCAGTTTGATCTAGTGGAGGTATACACTCGAGCCATTTGGTAAATTGGTCGGTGATCATCATAAAATACTTGTTCCCTCTTTCCGTGGCAGTCAGGGGACCAAGGAAGTCAATATGAACCTTCTCCATCGGATTACCTGCATGGAAAATATTCATATTTCACTTTGCTCTACAGCCTTTTTTTTTTAACAGTACATTGTGGACATGACCTTACAAAGAATCTAATGTCTTCACTTATACCAAACCAATAAAAATCAGTGCACACACGATATCTAATGCGAGCCTTACGTTGGTGCCCAGATGCAGGAATATCATGTGCCAGTGTTAAAATTTCTGTTGAGAATTTACTCGAGACCACCAAGACCTGGCATTTTTCTTAACTTTTTTATAACAGATTATCTTTCATTAAGAATCTCTTTCGGTTTAGCCACATATACTTGGTGGCTTTACTACAAATGAAAATTTCACCCTCAGTGGGTTCTTTTCTTCCGGTTTCAAGCCATGTGATAATGGAAGACAAATCAGAATCTGCCCGTTGAGCTTCTTCCATTTCTTTTTGAGAGCATATTGAGGCCAAACCCAAAGAATCATCATCGGTTGCCACTTTTCTTACTTGTAAGCCATAACCTGCTGAACAAATCTCCAATTGAGTATGGATTCAACCGTAATCTGAACAAATACTTCCAGAGCAAGATCTAGCGACCACCCAACTATCGCTGAAGTCCCAAGGTGCTCCTGTGACCTCGAATAGCAGTTGAGAACCCAAATCATCTCCAGTCTGGTCATCCTCTAATTGAATTTCCATATGAAAAGCAGCAACCTACGGATTTTCCATGCCAACAAATTCATGTGAGCCCTGGGTCTGGGGTACTACATAGTCCACTTCCTCCTCAAAATTTAGCCCAATGTGCCTGTAAACGAGTGCAGTGCTTGCACCCGCCGCAAGGCAACTTGGAAATATCACAACCTTCCTTATATTCATTACGGACATTATCAACAGGAATTCGGGACACAGCATCTGCATTGGTATGTAATTTACCTGGACAGTGTTGGACTGTCATATTATACTGACTTAGTTCTTCCATCCACCTGGCAATTTGGCCTTGAGGATCTTTAAAATTCATAAGCCACGAAGGCTGTTATGATCGGTCCTCAAAATTAAATGAGGGCCTAATAAATAGTGCCTAAATTGCCTGGTGAACCGAACAACCGCGAGGAGCTCTTTTCTAGTAGTACAATATCGAATTTGTTGGTCGTATAATATAAAGCTACCATAGGCTATAACTCTTTCCGCCCCATTTTGAACCTGCATCAGTTCCACCCCCAGAGCCCAGTTGCTGGCATCGGTGTCCAAAATGAAAGTGTCTGTATTATTCAGGAGAGTAAGAACAGGAGTAGAAACCAAACAAGCCATGAGTGCTTCAAAAGCCTGTTGTTGCTCTTCTCCCTATTTAAAAGGTTCTTTACCTGTTAGGTCATAAAGTGGCTTAGCAGTCTTGGCAAAATCTTTTATAAAAATTCTATGGTAATTTACCAAACCACAAAAACTTTCCACCTCTCAGGTATTACAAGGAACAGGCCAATTTTTAGCTCAACTGTGGCGAAGTCAAATTTGAGCTTATGCCATGGCCAGTCGTCTGTCTGTCTGCCTGTCCGTCTGTCCATCAACAATTCAATACGACTCGGGCTAGAGGCTGTATTTATGAACTGATCTTTACGAAACTTCTTGGGTACCTTTGTTATGACCGTGGGACGAGAACGAATGTTTTGGGGTCCGATCCGAATTTCAAGTTGGCCACTGGCGGCCATTTTGTACAGACTTAGGTGCAATCAGATTTTTGCGCAGAACTTCCATATGAAAGTGCTGATTTGAATAATTTTTTGTATGAATGTTTAGTACCATGGGATACATCACATATAATACAATTTTTTTTTTTTGTATGTAAATTGTGCAAATTAGACTAACTTTGATGTGTTTAGTGTTACTTTCAGCACTGTAAGTGCAAATGCCAATACGGCTCGGGCTAGAGGCCGTATTCATTAACCGATCTTTACGAAACCTCTTGGGTATGTTTGGTATCACCGTGGGACGAGAACGAGTGTTTTGGGGAAATTCAAGATGGCCGATGGCAGCCATTTTGTACAAAAATAGGTGCAATCAGATTTTTGCACAGAACTTCCATATGAAAGCGCTGATTTGAAAAATTTTTTGAGTGAATGTTTAGTACCATGGGATACATCACATATAATACAGGTTTTTTTCTCGTGCTGAAATTATGCAAATTAGATGAACTTTGATTTTTTCAGTGCTACTTACACACAGTAAGTACACATGTCAATACGGCTCGGGCTAGAGGCTGTATTTATCAACCGATCTTCACGAAACTTCTTGGGTACCTCTGTTATCACCTTTGGACAAGAATGAGTATTTCTGCGTGCGGTTCAAAATTCAAGAATAGCTGCCAGTGGCCATTTTGTACCAAAATTAGGTCTAATCAGTTTTTTGTACACAACTTCTATACGGCTCAGGCTAGAGGCCGTATTTATGAACCGATCTTTACGAAACTTCTTGGGTACCTTTGTTATCACCGTGGGATGAGAATGAGTGTTTTTGGGTGTGATCCGAAATTCAAGATGGCCACCAGCAGCCATTTTGTACCAAAATTAGTGCAATCAGTCTCAATCAATACAAAACCTCTGTATGAAAGTTCTGATTTGACTAAATTTTTGTATGAATGTTTAGTAAAATGGAATACATCACATATTGTACAGGTTTTTTTCTCGTTCAGAAATTATGCAAATTAGATGAATTTTGATTTATTTAGTGCTACTTATACACTGTAAGTGCACATGTCAATATGGCTCGGGCTAGAGGCTGTATTTATCAACTGATCTTCACGAAACTTCTTGGGTACCTTTGTTATCACCTTGGGATGAGAACAAGTGTTTCTGAGTGCGGTCCAAAATTCAAGATGGCTGCCAGTGGCCATTTTGTACCGAAATTAGGTTCAATCAGTTTTTTGTCACAACTTCTATACAGCTCGTATTTATGAACTGATCTTCACGAAACTTCTTGGGTACCTTTGTTTTCACCTTGGGACAGGAATGAGTGTATTTTGGGGTGCAGTTGTTATCACTGTGCTATGAGAACAAATATTTTGGGGTACAGTCAGACCCACTCTGGGACTCAAAGATTTCTTTTCTAGTTTAGCATCTAACTGTTGCCCACCTTTACAATACTTTACCTATACATTTGTTACAGGCTACGGTCAGTATTTATGTACAGACCGTTACAATACTTTATATGTACCTTTGTTATCAGGTCATTACCTGGATGCTTGTCATTGCTGTGTCACATACTATACATGTACATGTCTTGACAAGTTGAGCTACAGTGTCATTGACACTTTTATTTTACAGTTTCCTTGGATTCCTCGTTAATTTCAATGTCCTCTTTACTAACTATCCTACCAAGGAATTCAATTTTATGTTGGCCAAATTCGCATTTCTTGGGCTTCAATTTAAGGCCTTACTGGTGAAATCTATCCAGTAACTCTTCAAGATTTGCCAGATGACTTTCAAAAGAGCATCCACCAACACTACATCATCAACATAGCAAAGTGCACTGGTCGAAGTCAGGCCTTGTAGGACTAGATTAATTACCCTGGAACAGGTATAAGGTCTTCCAGAGAGACCAAATGGCATTTTAATAAATTCCCAGCCACCATGTTTTCTGCTGAATGCAGTCTTGCATCTATCTTCTTTTTTAACATTCACCTGATGATAAGTACTCATGCAATCTGCTTTACCATACCATAGATCACCCGCTAACCAGTCCAAACTTTCATCAATCTGCGGCAACGGATATACTTCATTTTTTGTAACTGCGTTAATTTTTCTGTAATCTATGCACCACCTCAAAGATTTATCCTGTTTTCTAACTAAAACTAGGGGAGAGGCCCACTCACACAAACTAGGCTGGATGACTCCAGTTTCTAGCAATTTCTGAAGGAGGGCTTTTTCCTCCTCAACAAAGCAAAGAGGTGTATGCCTCATGGGCTGGCGAATTGGTGGATGGTCTCCTGTGTCAGTTGAATGCTTGATTTCCTTAAAATTGCACATATCAAACTCATTTTGGGCAAATACGTCTTCGTATTCACTCAAAAGCTTTGCCAACTGTTTGGCCTGTTTTTCGTTCAAATTCTTCGATGAACGAATAAGCAAGTCAGTTAAATGATCAGGTACTTTATTTGAATCTTTAATATTTTTGTCATTTGCCGTTCTATCTGGTAAGGCAGTTTTGACTTTACGAATACCTGTACTTGACTTGTTATCAACTGATAGATTTGGAATATCAAGGATACCTTGATCAGATTGATGAGGAAAATCTTCTAAAACTGAGTCAATCTCATAACCATGACCAATCAGGTGATTTCTCTATAAAAAGACCCGATGATTGTTAACATTAATCAGACAAATATGTGGATCCCGCTGGTCGGTATACACCGAACGTAAAGTAAAACCCAAAAGAGGTAAAGTTTCAGAAGGTTCTGCAACGAAGTTCGTGAGAAACTGATCTAAATCACACTTTGTCATCAAGTAAACTAATTTTGGCAATTTTCGTAGATTTACTGTTTTTGGTAATAGTAGGTATTACAACATGGTCAATAGTAATCAAGTCCTTTTCCGTATCAATTACAACTTTATGTTTTCTCAAGAAATCAATACCGAGTAAAATTTTGTCTTCAGTTGGTGCCACATATAGGCACTCAGTGTATGTACGATCACCAATCCATACCGGTATGGGACCAACATATTTCCCTAACATCTGTCCATCTCTGTCAGCTGCATTGAAACAAACAGATTTAAGAATTGGCATTGCTGGTTTTATGCCTTTAAAAAATATGTCGGACAACACAGTAACATATGCTGCGGTATCAACTACTGCATGTATTGTCAAACCTGCAATTGCAACTTCTATATGAATTGCAGATGGGGATTTAACCCTATGGACAACTAAATTTTCCTCCTCAATCAATAAACTATTAGCTTTATTGTCAAGGTCATTAGATGAGGGTGTCGGGGACAAAATCAGACCTCGTGATTCGCCCCATTCCTGTTTGTTTGGTCCTCAAAGTTCACACTGTGCCCCTTATTCTTTATATTTTTTGCATTTTTCGAGGGGCACTGTGACTTGAAGTGGCCAAAACCTTGGCAGGGGAAGCACTACACATTTTTCTTATTAGGAGAAGTTGAACTGGATCATGGCGCACCCTTTGCCCCTTGAGTATCTGTCGAGTCAGAGGAAGTTTTGTTTTGAATCAATGAATTCAGTTTATCAAAAAGTTGGATTTTCAGATCAAAATTTTCTGTCTTTGCCTCTAAAGGTTTTTGAATTTAAATACTGAAAAACATTCCCTGATGCTTTCGGTGAATCACCTGTAGGAGATGACTTACCTCCCTTATTTCTAAATGTTTTAGACTTATTTCTGCCATGATAGCCAGAACCACCACAATTATCATTTCGTACTTCCCTAATTTTCCTAGGACTTTCACCACTATTAGTACCCGGTGATGTGTCTCTATGCATTGCTAACCTGTTGTACTGATGCCATTTTTACAGTTTAATTGCCTCTTCCATGCTGGTTGGGTGACTGTTTATGACATATTCAGCTGCTGTTGTGTCAGTACACCCATGGCAGAATCTAAATAAAGCCTATTGGTTAACAAATTGCTCAGGGCAATCTTTAAAAGCATGTGTTGCTAGAGAAAGTAGCGTTTCGGCCCAGTCTTCCAACGATTGCCCTTTTTTTGTTTAATATTCTGAAATTTTAACTGGGTAGTTTCTTGTGTACTATGTTCACCGAAACGGGCCTTTAGCCAAGTCAATTGCTCCTCTATGGTCATATTTTGGTTCCTTTCACACCATAATAAATACACTTCACTAGCCTTACCACCGAGACAGAAACATAAAATATTTTTTTTGTTCTTCTGGAGTCCATTGCTCCATAATTGCATAACTCTTAAATTTAGTTTTGAAAGCTTTCCACGATTCCATGCCTTAAAATTTTAATCCTTGTGGTACAATTAATTGTCATGGAATTCTGACTACCAGGCTGCTGAGATTGGGGCATTTGGTTGGGTTCTGCAAGTCCAATCTCTCTGGTTGACCCAATCCGTTTCTTACTGGTCGGACTTGTAACGGCTCCATGTGTACCTGATTTAGTGGAACCTGCATACCTGGTATTGCAGATGATAAAGGCTGTGATGGTTGATATGAGTGTGAAACCTGATTATTGTTCATTGGAAATTGTGTAGGTTGGGAAATCATTTGATTGTCTCAGCTGCACATGAACTCACTCTACCATCCTGGCAACATAAGCCCAGGTATAGGCGACTGATGACCCATATTTGTACATACAGTTAACAATTGGACGTCTGACTGTCTGGGCAATTGATCCTGGCTTCTTAAACTTTGATAATTTATATTTGAAAACTGATTAGACCGAGAAGCCTCATAATTTATATTGATGCCAAAGACAAACTGGGGTTATGTGAATTGTACCTGTTGAGGGAGGGCGGGTTAGGTTCCCATATACCCCTCATTGATTAAAATCAGAATTTTGAGTTTGCCAATTATTTTTCATAGGAGCTTGGTGATGTCCGATTGTATTTCTGAGTACTTGAGGATGCAGTTGGTGGCCAAATGCACCCTCTAGTGGAATTACTACACATTCATTCCCTGAGATTTGAATAGTTGACTTTGGGGGCACAGGGTTTCCTGATGCTCCTTGATAATGAATATTTGGAGAAAATTGTGGAGCATACTGACCAGCACTCTCATGACAGGGTATGAAACATTAATATTTTCAACAGGCATCACATAAGCTTGATTATCTCCAGCCCTTCATGGTTTAGTCTGTTGAATGTAAGAATGCTGTACCCTCGAGGGTACTCGCCTAGGTTCCACCAGGCTTACATCTTCATAGACTGGTACCTGATAATTCAAGACTGGATTCACCTGGCCTGTTTGATTTATTTGTATTGTATGACCAGTGTTAACCACCTCTCTATTTACTTGGAATCAACACTTCCATTTATACATGGCTGATGAGGTAAATTGTTTTGTCTTTGACCATGATATGCTATTTGAATAAAATGTACAGATTTGTTACCTTGATCCTGAGTACTAAAATTCTGATGTTCCACAGAATAGACAGTTGAAGCTGTACTTGACGGCATCTCCTGGTATATACTCAGTTTTCTAGGTTCAGGTAGCCTTCGTCCAGAAACATTTTGATACACATAATTACAAGATGCAGTAGTACTCAAATTACCTCTTGTACTATAATGATTTTCACGTGCATTCATAATAGTTCCAGATGTAGTATGGATAGCTGCATTTTCTTGTGCCAATGACCTATGACCAGCCAATGTATAATTGGGTTGTGTTGAATAGCTGAATATTTTTGGTGATTGGGCAAGAACAGTATTTTCATTCAATGTCTGTGGCCTTGGCAATGGGTTATGTTGAAAATTACTGTAGTATGATGGTATCTACTACCAGAAAAAGTATTTTCATTACCCTGGTCATTGACCAAAACTCTATTAAATTCACCACCCCCAACACGAGCCGTGCCGGAGGAAAGAGGTCCGGTAATATTTTGTTTTGACACAGACTCATTTTTAGCTCAACTTTGACGTAGTCAAATTTTTTGCTGAACTTTGACATAGTCAAATTTGAGGTTATGCCATGGCCCGTCATCTGTCTGGACGTCCGTCCATCAACAATTCAATACGGCTCGGGCTAGAGGACGTATTTATGAACCAGTATTTACGAAACATCTTGGGTACCTTTGTTATCACCGTGGGACGAGAACGTGTGGTTTTGGGTGCAGTCCAAAATTCAAGATGGCCACCAGCAGCCATTTTGTACCGAAATTAATGCAATCAGTTTTTTGTACAGAACTTCTGTATGGAAGTTCTGATTTGAATAAATGTTTGTATGAATGTTTAGTAACATGGAATAATCACATATAATACGGGTTTTTTTCTCGTGCAGAAATTATGCAAATTAGGTGAACTTTGATTTATTCAGTGCTGCTTTTCACAGTAAGTACACATGTCAATACGGCCCAGGCTAGGGGCTGTATTTATGAACCGATCTTCATGAAACTTCTTGGGTACCTTTGTTATCACCTTGGGACGAGAACGAGTGTTTTTGGGTGCGGTCCTAAATTCAAGATGGCTGCTGGTGGCTGTTTTGTACCGAAATTAGGTACAATCATTTTTTTGTACAGAACTTCTATACTGCTCGGGCTAGAGGCTGTATTTATGAACCGATCTTTACGAAACTTCTTGGGTACGTTTGTTATCACTGTGGGACAAGAACGAGTGTTTTTGGGTGCAGTCCAAAATTCAAGATGGCCACCTGCAGCCATAGTGCAGTCAGTTTTTTGTACAGAACTTCTATATGAAAGTTCTGATTTGAATAAATTTTTCTATGAGTGTTTAGTAACATGGAATACATCACATATAATACAGGTTTTTTTCTCATGCAGAAATTGTGCAAATTAGATGAACTTTGATTTATTCAGTTCTACTTTTACACAGTAAGTACACATGTAAGTATGGCTCGGGCTAGTGGCTGTATTTATGAACCGATCTTCATGAAACTTCTTGGGTACCTTTGTTATCACCATGAGATGAGAACGAGTGTTTTGGGTGCGGTCCGAAATTCAAGATGGCTGCCGTGGCCATTTTGTACCGAAATTAGGTACAATCATTTTTTTGTACAGAACTTCTATACTGCTCGGGCTAGAGGCTATATTTAGGAACCGATCTTTACGAAACTGCTTGGGTACCTTTGTTATCACCATGGGACAAGAACGAGTGTTTTTGGGTGCGGTCTGAAATTCAAGATGACCACCGGCAGCCATTTTGTACCGAAATTAGTGCAATAAGTTTTTTGTACAGAACTTCTATATGAAGGTTCTGATTTGAATAAATTTTTGAATGAATGTTTAGTAATATGGAATACATCATATATAATACAGGTTTTTTTCTCGTTCAGAAATTATGCAGATTAGATGAACTTTGATTTATTCAGAGCTACTTATACACTGTAAGTGCACATGTCAATATGGCTCGGGCTAGAGACTGTATTTATGAACCGATCTTCAGGAAACTTCTTGGGTACCTTTGTTATCACCTTGGGATGAGAACGAGTGTTTTTGGGTGCAGTCCGAAATTCAAGATGGCTGCCACTGGCCATTTTATACCGAAATTAGGAGCAATCATTTTTTTGTACAAAACTTTCTAGGACTACGTTTGTTATCATCATGGGATGGTAACGAGTGTTTTTAGGCTTTGGCAAAAATTCAAAATGACTGTCGGCAGTCATATTTACAGGAATTGTGTGTAGTACATTTTTTGTACAGAACCTGGAAAGAAGATTTTTTATGTCAGTAATGTTTGCTATAAATTTATTGGGTGCCTTCGTTATCACTGTGGTATGAGAACAAATATTTTTGGGTTCAGTCAGACCCACTTGGGGACTCAAAAAGGGAGATAATTAAAAATCTTTTCCCAAAACACCAGACAAAAATAATGTTTCTTGAATTCTTCATCCCTAGTATGTGTATATTCAAATGTGTTGAAGCCAAGTTCCTGTGTTAATACTTGGTGTTGTTTTGGGAGGATAAACATTATAAGCACAACCCGATTTTCCATTTCCAATGAGAAAAAATAAAACCTCCTCACCCGTGGGAACCCTATGAGCAAAAAAATAAAAAATTCAAATACCTATATTTTAAGAGGGACTGGACAAATATTTATTAATTAGTATGAATCAACCTTAGAAGGGTTTGAATCAAACAGGCCAAAATAATTGTGAGCATTTGGCTTATGGTGCACCATACAAGGATCCCCATTGTAACATTAACCCCATGGAGATTTCTTTTCTAGTTTAGCATCTAACTGTCAGCCACCTTTACAATACTTTACATGTACATTTGTTACAGGCTACGGTCAGTATTTATATACAGACCATCACAATACTTTACATGTAGCTTTGTTATCAGCACATTACCTAGATGTGTGTCATTGCTGTGTCACATACTATACATGTACATGTCTTACACAAGTTGAGCTAAAGATTCATTTATTATTTATTTATTTATTGGTGTTTAAGGTCACATATTTCTGCACAATGGCTAACCATGACCGTGACAGTTTTACTCGTGGAGGAAGCCGGAGTACCCAGAGAGAACCCCCGAGCAACAGCGAGCAACTGTCAGCTCCCCAACATACCAACTCCACACAAGCAGGGTTAGCATTGGTTGAAGACAGGTGCACCATCGACGTGCAGTACTCCTTAGTACACAGCATCACCGTGCCCCCATGTGTGCAATGGGGGTGAAGTGTCTTACCCAAGGACACAACGCGGTTGCCGCAGGTGGGATTCGAACCGAGGACCTCTCAGCTGGTAGCCTGCACCTCTACCAACTGAGCCACCGTGCCCCCGAGCTGCAATGTCATTGACACTTTCATCATTGATCTGGGGTACTTCAGATAATATACTATATTTTGCCCCTAAATTATTCCTATTCACCAAAACAGTCTCTGTGTAGGCGAAAGGTGGGTTACCTGGGATGCGTCATCCTGATACCTAATGACCCCTAAGTTTCTTTTTGGAGTTGACATATATTTATTAGAGAACATCCTCTGGTATCGACCATCCCAAACCATCGACTCCGGCTGATCAACCTTTTGACTAAGCCCTGCAGTGCTTGGAGCACCCATAGTCAAATCCAAGGGCACCTCCGATGGAGTACTTCTGGTCCGAGGCCCTCAGAATGAAATATATTTGGCTATCAGCAGAAGCCAGTGCCTCAGAACATACTGACACCTTTGGCCTAACATCCAGGTTATTATTCAATTCTAAAAACTGAATCTGCAATTGCAATTCCACAAGTTTAACCCATTGCATGAGTTTCTCATTTTCTTCCCTGATCTTTAAATATTTTGTCATCATGTTGTCAGAAAGCTGGGAGAACGTAACTTGGGGTGGACTCGGGTAACCTTCCTCCACCTCTACTTTCTTAATCCTCGAGATCTGATCAACACTATCCAGAATATACCTATCAGGGTTTCCTGGAAATGTCACATGAGGTGGACTCAGATAGCCCTCCTCCACCTCAATTTCTTTAAATTTTAGCCCATTTTGGCCTATCAGATGAGAAAACTCAGTTGTCTCAATAGACTATCAGGCTCTGCCCCTGCAGAAACATACTCTGAACCCGGTGGACTTATAGTGGGCTTAGAACTACATATTGATAGTTGTGGTGACAACATTGAATAATTATTTTCCCCTTTATCACTTAGCATAATATTTTTCATGTCTAAAGGATCTATGCAAAGGGATTTACTGATTGAAACGGGTGGAGTTAAACCTTGTACCAAGACATGCTCACTTACCATAGTTCTCTCCCTAACAGGGTTACTTTGTCAGCTAAAATCAATATCATTCCATTGGTCCCGAGAACCTCAAAAATATGGGATTGAAACTAGGTCCTCCCTGGTCAAGATGTTTATGAAACTTCATTGGTAGGCTGGTATCGGTGAGAGGAAGAACCCTATTAATTTTGGACTTGCTTGGTCAAAGGTCAAGGTCACAGTGACTGTGAACATAGTAAATTGTAAACAATTGGTTTCTGGATGATAACTTGACTACGGTTCAACCCACATTCAAACTTCATTTGTAGGTTGGCCTTCGTGAGAGGAAGAACCCTATTTATTTTGGACTCACTAGGTCAGAGGTCAAGGTCACAGTGACCCTGAACATAGTAAATCAAAATAATCGGTTTCCAGATGATAACTTGATAATAGTTCGACCCATGTTCATGAAACTTCATAGGTAGGTTGGCCTAGGTGAGTAGAAGACCCCTATTTATTTTGGACTCACTAGGTCAAAGGCCAAGGTCACAGTGACCTTGAACATAATAAATCGTAAACAGTGGGTTTCCAGATGATAATTTTCAATGGTTCCACCTACATTCAGGAAACTTCATAGGTAGGTTGGCATTGTTGCAAGAAAGAGCCCTATTTATTTCAGAATCACTAGGTCAAAGGTCAAGGTCTCAGTGACCCTTCACATAGTAAATTGTAAACAATTGGTTTCGGACGATAAGTTGATAATGATTAAACCCACTTTTGTGCTGTCACAACTCGACATTGGATTGGTGATCCTATCGGCATTTTTAGTCGAGTTGTGACGAAGTCAAACTCGACTTATAGTTTGGTGAATGGCGGGCGGGCGGACGGGCGGGCGGGCGTAAACAATTGGTTTCCGGATGATAACTTGATAGTGGTTCAACTCACATTCATTAAACTTCATACGTAGGTTGGTCTTGGTGGGAGGAAGAACCCTATTGATTTTGGACATGCTACGTTGAAGGTCAAGGTCACAGTGACCTTGAACGTAGTAAATCTTAAACAATTGGTTTCCGGATGATAACTTGATAATGGTTCAACTCACATTCATGAAACTTCATAGGTAGATTGGCCTTGGTGGGAGGGAAGAACCCTATTGATTTTGGACTCGCTACGTCAAAGGTCAAGGTCAACATGACCTTGAACATAGTAAATCGCAACAATTCCTTTCCGGATGATAACTTGATAGTAGTTCAACCTACATTCATGAAACTTCATAGGTGGGTTGGCCTTGGTGCGAGGAAGAACTCTATTGATCTTGGACTCACCAGATCAAAGGTCAAGGTCATAGTGACCTTTAACATAGTATATCGCAACAATTGGTTTCCAGATGATAACTTGATAGTAGTTCAACCTAGAGTCATGAAACTTCATAGGTGTGTTGGCCTTGGTGCGAGGAAGAACCCTATTGATCTTGGACTCACCAGGTCAAAGGTCAAGGTCACAGTGACCTTGAACATAGTATATCGCAACAATTGGTTTCCGGATAATAACTTGATAGTGGTTCAACCTAGAGTCATGAAACTTTACAGGCCTGTTGGCCTTGGTGCGAGGAAGATCCCTATTGATGTTGGACTCACCAGGTCAAAGGTCAAGGTCACAGTGACCTTGAACATAGTATATCGCAACAATTGGTTTCCGGATGAGAACTTGATAGTGGTTCAACCTAGAGTCATGAAACTTCATAGGTGTGTTGGCCTTGGTGCGAGGAACTGTTGTCACAACTCGACATTGGATCGGTGATCCTGAGTGGCATTTTTTTGGGTGTTTTTAGAAGAAAAAATTTAGAAAACAAAAAACTTGATACACAAAAATAATATTTTTGGAATTACGTATTGGTGAGCCGAAAAATATATTTTCAAAACAATTATTGAGCAACAACTCAATATGAAACAAAATTTTAAAATATTGAACTCTTTTTAACACCCTTTCAGGAATCACCCGCTTGTTCAAAACAAAGGCACCAACCTATATTTTAAACAACTCAGGAAAAACATCAAAGAGCACCAACTAATTGAAATTTCCTAAGGGCCAAAAAGAAAAAGGAATTCAACACATATTCAAAAGCAATTGAAATGAGGCAACAACCTTATTTCAACTTTGACTTTCCGTGATATTATCCTAAATTCAAAATGGACAGCAAGCTATCATCTTTTCAATAAATGTGGCCGCGAGTGGTACTCACCCTGCAGTCAGTTCGAGTCGTACCATCGCCAAATATCACCCTGCCATCAGTTCGAGTCGTACCATCGCCAAATATTGAAAAATTATAATAACTGGGTTACCTTTAAGGCTTACTTTTTCAATATACATGTAGTTATGTCAACTCACTTCTGCTAATAACGATGTTACTGATAATAGCTTTTATCACTTCACTGCACTTCTGAACTATCGAAGTTGTCTTGCTTCTGTTTCTCAAGAAATGTCTACTTACTTGCTTCACTTCCAACGTTCTGCAACTTTCCGATTCTCGAATGGCTGAGATCTGGCGAGATCTTCTAAATCATCCAATCAGATGGACTCGGCCAACATTGGTTCTTCCACCTGACGAAACAACGGCAACACAAGTTGGCCGTAATTTCAATACTCAGTTTCACAACAGTATGCCTTTTCAGTTCTTCTACACTGTATTTGTTGCAGGAGTAAAAAGGATGAGCTAATGTACAATGTAAAAATATTAACGTTATGCAGTTAATTGCACTTTAAAGATAATTTGAAGCACATTCGCAGAATGTAAAACTTATAAGTTATGGTACATGCACTTAAGAATAAGGCCCAAATATGGGTTTCTATCACTCTACCAGTTAACTATGGTCTTATCCTGCACATATTAAAATTTACACAATTGTATTTTTCCGAACACTATTTTCAACTTGTACATATACACATTGCAGTGAATCATCAGCGTCTTAACTGAAGTGGAAATTTACCTGTAAATCCAAGCCTTAAAATTTGTCCTGTGTTTCAACCAGTTCATACAGTTAAAACTAGAAGTCCTGTCATGAAATGCGCACAAATAGCACGTTGATATGCGCGTTAATGTACGCGTTATGGCCCAGGTAAAGCTATCAAATTCTGTACATATGGCCTGTGCACAAGCAGTGTTTCAGCCAATGGACCTCCGGGTAACCCGGAGGTCCATTGGCAGAAACATTGCATTTGTTTGCTATGGGTAACCAGGAGAACCTGTCGTGCTTTGGATGCCATTCGATGCGGCAATTGTGCGCAATTCCAACGCGCAATTAAGCCTAGATTAGCGCACTATTCGTGACAGGACTTCTAATTTTAACTGTAATCTATAATAAAAAATGAAACACATACTTACACATTTATACATAGAGGATATCTAATGTTTTCTTGTGAATACCAGGATTTATCTCATGAGTGAGTGAGAGAATTCGTATTTTCACAAGCAGCTTGCTGTGAGTGAAAATACAAATTCTCTCACTCACGAATGAGATTAATCCTGGTATTCACAAGAAAACATTAGATTTCTTTTTATTATACCCCTTTCATTTGAAGCTTCAACTGAAACGATCCAAACCGATGCCCATACCACGCAAGAAATCTGTTCACACAATCAGCTGTTCGCTGTTTCCGCTGACACAGATCACATTGGATGTAGTGTACATCGACACAAAATAGTTTTCGGGATTGTTGGCGAAATGACGTAATTATGACGTCTTGTTATACTCACTAGTGGAGCGAGAACAACATTTTTGTTATCTCACTAGTGGAGCGAGAACAACTTTTGTTTGGGCTTGTGAAAATTCATTTGTAAATTTCAAGTTCACACGAAATGTTAATCACCGAGGTGTTAGATCTCTCTAGTGAGGGGAGAACGCAATTTATTTTTTACCGATTCCTATTATAATTAGACGTTAGGGGAGTAATAAATGTATTTACTGCAGTTAAACACTAAAGTAATTAGTGCAAATTTTTGTGAGATTCTTGTCTTGTAAGTACATGTGGGACACATACATGTACATGTAGTCCAATGTACATCACAGTACAGGCTTGTGGTGGCCTTCCTAATGGAAGTTACAATATGATAGAAGTTACAATAGCATAGCAGTGATTTCTAGAGAAGTCTTTGCTGCCCGCATAGGCAGCCAAGTCTTCACTAGACACCACACTGAGTCAGTGTGTTACCAAATTATGAGGGACCAAAAAATAAGTATAATCTCCGGGCCTATAAAGACACTTTTAGAACTGATGACAAGAACCAAATGAACATTTTGTGAGAATCAAAGTTGATTCTCATTGTTTTCCTTGCAAAAATCATTTGCGAGAATCGATTCTGATTCTCGCATGAATTTGAAGCCTTGAAATTGCCACGTCATATGAAATGCTGACGAATCCCTCCCACAGATTGCAACAAGGTAAAGACACACGAACAAACTTTGATCACCAAAAATAATTTAGCACTGTACCAGTTAAACAGTCTCATTTCATGTCATCACTGATTCAGTAAACTAACATTATCTGTCGAAAGCATTGTATGCAATATAATGATGTAGAACTTCCATGTTTGGTATCGTTAATTATATTACAAGCAACCTTTTTCGTTAAAAGTTTTAAAAAATGGTGTCATCCATACTTTTAAGCCCACTTGACTGACTCAGGGTAAGCTATTGTTATC
This sequence comes from Pictodentalium vernedei, assembly GCA_031216915.1. Lineage (NCBI taxonomy): Eukaryota > Metazoa > Mollusca > Scaphopoda > Dentaliida > Dentaliidae > Pictodentalium > Pictodentalium vernedei. The sequence continues at coordinate 151,373,632 of CM062292.1, forward strand.
ATTTGGCATCTGTTGTCTCTTAACTATGCTTATTGGACTTTTTCTTCAGAACCACCAGGCCAAATCCAACTAAACTTGGCATAAATCATCTTTGGGAGATATCCTTCCAAGTTTTTTCAATAGAAGTAGCTACTGGTAAGCCCAATGTTGTGGGAGCAGTGCCTGAAAAACCTGAAATTCTTCAAAAACTTTCTCATAAACCACCAGTCACATTGCTTTGAAATTTGGTATGTAGCTTCCTAAATATGCTCATGTTTAGGGCTGCACGGTATTCAAATTTCAAAACCGGTATCAGTATTGAAAAAAAATACTGCGATATACCAGTAGATCGAAGACTAGTTCAGAATCTGAACAAAGTTATCGGTACCTGAGCCTGATAGCCACTGATAGTGATGATTACGTTCAGATTGATGAACTAATTAACAGAGTAACAGGGGCAAAATTATGACGTGAATCTGCAAAAAAATCGATTCGCCCAAATTTCCAAGTACGTGAATTCAAAAAATACAGTTTTGCAATATGACATTTGGTAAGAAAACAAATTTTATTTCAATCAAATGTTCTAATGTTCTATTTTCAATAATGATTACATCAGTCTGTGAGTGTGGAAGGACACACACCCTGACAGGGTCAGGGAAAGGAAATTCGAGCCCTGGGGTTAATTCTGTGATGCCCCCCCCCCCCCCCCCCCCCCTTCAAAAGTGTCTGGATACCGATGGAGATGCCGAAGGCACAAGTAATGATAGGGCATTAATAGGGCATTAAATCAGTTATTAAACGGAGACTTCTGGCGGCTTTTGGGATAAAAAATCATGTTATTTTTTGGCTGTCTAAATTATGTTTTTGACAGCATGTTTCAAATTTCTAGTTTATCAGTGAGCATCCAGTGACCTAGAGTTATAGATTTTGACTGCACAATTTACGAAGTGATAACTTTATTACGGCAAGTTGATTTAATAAAGTTATTACTTCAAGAATCATGCAGTCCAAAATTACAACCAGAGTGCAGAGCTCCATTTACGATGCAGCCCCCCCCCCCCCCCCCCCCTTTTAGGAGTAAGAACCTTTGGAAGAGCCAAACAAATGGCCTGAAAGCCGTAATTTCAATTTTTTGGTTTGGCATGTCCTTTTAAGGGGGGGGGGGTGGGTGGCAGGCCTAACCCAAGAATCTTAGACCTCTGGGCTAAACCCAGGCCTCCAAATTTACAGGATTACTACTATGGGCCCCACCCTCTCCTGGCCCTGCAACCAGAAAGCCCCTATTTGTCAACAAAAAAAAAACATTGCCATGATCATGTCCTTGTTGACTGCCATTTCACTACACTTCTTTGCACAGCTGATAGCTCCCAGAAACACTGAATATTTCAACAATTTCAACTAACATATTTTCTAAGAGCCTACTGGAAACTTGGAAAAATATTTTCAGGACTGATCTCAAGGTCTTGTTGCTTCATTTTCTTTTTGTATGTTCTTGAGATGAAACTTTCTCTAAATTTTTACTGTATGTATTTTTCCATTGTCAAACATTTGCATTCTAGAGTTGGGTGCTTTGGGGATTTTCTGGTTCTGTTTCGGTTTTTGCAGCAAACCAAAAAACCAAACAGACAGACCCAGCAAAATCTGGCTGAACAGTTTTACTGTGTTTGTGCGTAGACTGATCAAACTATCTCACTGGAAGGGAGCTGGATTAGTGGCCCCTATAGACTCTCATCACTTAGTCTATCCAGCAAAGGGGCAGATGTGTCACATTCTCATTGTCACATTTTCTCCCTTATTTACTCATGCACCGGACTAGTCAATCGGAGAAAATGTGACAAATGAAAATGCAACGTAGATTAAATGACCTTTATTGATTTGTCACCCCAATTTATGTTTTTGTCTGAATGAATAGGCTTAGTAACTGATCCCCTAGACCGCCTAAGAGTGATCAATGGGGAGTTAGGCTGAACGCAATGGTGGTACAGTAGAATCCTCTTAATTGAATATCCATTTTGCCAGTGAAAATTATTTAATTAACCGGAGTATATAATTAACAGGGCTTTGGTCAGTTTCTTGTGTTCTGAAGGTAAACTGAGCATTTATTCTATTATATCTTGTTTGACAGAGCTCATGGAGCTCTGTCAAACAAGATATAATAGAATAAATGTCTGTATTGGAGGTATGAGGCCAAAAAGGTTCATAAATAAGGGGAATCCGGTGTGTGTCACAGCAATATTTTCGACATATTACACAACTTTATATACAATTAACAGTAGTTTACTCTACAACCCATATGCAATTAAAGGATCAAATTTGTACTGAAGGTATGGTAAATGGTTTTGTGTTTGAAAATTAAATTCAATTAACAGGGATATACAGTTAAGAGATATCCAATTAAGTGGGCTCCACTGTATTTACAGACAGGGATTTTTGTTGTGAGCAATGTTGTACAAACTATTGCGCTTTCTTTCCAGGTCAAGGAGCCTGAAGTGTAATTTATTATCTGTTCTTCACACATAGAAAAAACAAACTGAAACTGAGATTGGTTCCTGAAACCGAATCTCAAAAATCAAAACTTCCCAGCTCTGTCACTCACAGAACATAAACTTTGTTTAAATTTGAAATGTATTTTTTCTGTTTTCAGAATGGAATTGACTCTGAGTACATCTGTGATCCAAAGTGCCTTGAAGATCTGGACTTTTCACACTGTAGCTGCCAGTATAACCCAGCAATCTCTCCCCAGAATCCTGGTGAATCTCTCATCATGAGACCTCTTAGCTCAGATGACTTTGACAAAGGTAAGCCTGCACAAAGTACAATGTAGATCTTCTGTTTCTCAGGACATTTTTTTGTACAATTGCAACCAAATTTGGCATGTAGTATAAGTGGGTCCTAAGTAATTGATTGATGCCTGAAAAAAGCCCCGTGGCAACCCCAGGGGCTAAAAACAGAAAAACAGGAAAAAAAATTCAATTGTCCATATTTCCCAAACCACATGGAACAGAGAACTGTTATGTGATATGAAGCATCCTTAGGACCAGAAGAATGGATTAGTTTAAAAAATTGCCACTGGTTCTATCAGGATGCCTGGTAGAGGGTATTGAAAAAATGATGAGTCAGTATTTTTGCAGTAATTTATCCAGGAGGAATATCTGTTTCACTTATTCAGGCTAGAATAACATGTTCCTCTTATATCAACATTCAGCTGTCAGACACACTTGCTAATCTTATTCTAATCAGAAAATGAAATTGTTCACTTCATGAATGTCCATTTTCTGATTCCCTGATCAAACCCTTTCAATGCTGTGCACATGTTTCTCTGGTTCCTTGGAAAAGAATTGATCTGATTCCTGTATGTATATCTTTAATTTAACCCTCTCATGACTTCAGTGTGTTTTCCAAAGATTTTATTTCATGTTGAATCCTTTCAATGCTGTGCACATATATGTTTCTTCTGGTTCCTTGGAAGAAATTGATCTGATTCCTGTATGAATATCTTTAATTTAACCCTCTCATGACTTCAGTGTGTTTTGACTTTTCCAAAGATTTTATTTTACCTTAAACCCTTTTAATGATGTGCACATCTTTGTTTTTTTCTTTTTTCTTGGAAACATTTATCTGATTCCTGTATGAATGTCTTTAATTTAACCCTCACAAGACTTCAATGTGTGTTTCAAAGATTTTATTGATGCCATGATCAAACCTTTTCAATCCTGTGCTCATATATTTTTTTCTGTTTTCTTAGAATTTTTTTTTTCTGATTCCTGTATGAATATCTTTAATTTAACCCTCTCAAAACTTCAAAGTGGGTTCCAAAGATTTTATTTCATGTAATACAGTTAACGAAAACCTATTTCTGTTTTCTTTAAAAATATTTTACCCCCAAAAATAAGCCTCCATAAATTCACTTTCTGTTTTTTAGCTCAACTTTGGCGAAGCCAAATTTGAGCTTATGCCTTGGCCAGTCGTCCATCATCTGTCTGTCCATCTGGCCATCTGTCCATTTTGGCCGTCTGTCTGTCCGTCAGCAATTCAAGATCTTTACGAAATTTCTTGGGTACCTTTGTTATGACCGTGGGATGAGAACGAGTGTTTTAGGGTCCGATCCGAAATTCAGGTTGGCCACTGGCGGCCATTTTGTACAGACTTGAGTGAAATCAGATTTTTGTGCAGAACTTTCATATGAAAGCGCTGATTTGAATAATTTTTTGTATGAATGTTTAGTACCATGGGATACATCACATATAGTACGGGTTTATTTCTCGTACGTAAATTATGCAAATTAGACTAACTTTGATGTATTTAGTGTTACTTTCAGCACTGTAAGTGCAAATGCCAATACGGCTCGGGCTAGAGGCCGTATTTATAAACCGATCTTTATGAAACTTCTTGGGTACCTTTGGTATCACCCTGAGATGAGAACGAGTGTTTTTGGGTGCGGTCCAAAATTCAAGATGGCCGATGGCAGCCATTTTGTACAAAATTAGGTGCAATCAGATTTTTGCACAGAACTTCCATATGAAAGCACTGATTTGAAAAATTTTTTGTGTGAATGTTTAGTACCATGGGATACATCACATATAATACAGGTTTTTTTTCTCGTGCAGAAATTATGCAAATTAGATGAACTTTGATTTTTTCAGTGCTACTAACAGTAAGTACACATGTCAATATGGCTCGGACTAGAGGCTGTATTTATCAACCGATCTTCACGAAACATCTTGGGTACCTCTGTTATCACCTTGGGATGAGAACAAGTGTTTCTGAGTGCGGTCCAAAATTCAAGATGGCTGCCATTTGCCATTTTGTACCGAAATTAGGTCTAATCAGTTTTTTGTACCCAACTTCTATAAGGCTCAGGCTAGAGCCCGTATTTATGAACCGATCTTTACGAAACTTCTTGGGTACCTTTGTTATCACCGTGGGATGAGAACGAGTGTTTTTTGGGGTATGGTCCGAAATTCAAGATGGCCACCAGCAGTCATTTTGTACCAAAATTAGTGCAATCAGTCTTTTGTACAGAACTTCTGTTTGAAAGTTCTGATTTGAATAAATTTTTGTATGAATGTTTAGTAAAATGGAATACATCACATACAATACAGGTTTTTTTCTCGTGCAGAAATTATGCAAATTAGATGAATTTTGATTTATTTAGTGCTACTTATACACTGTAAGTGCACATGTCAATACGGCTCAGGCTAGAGGCTGTATTTATCAACCGATCTTCACGAAACTTCTTGGGTACCTTTGTTATCACCTTGGGACGAGAACGAGTGTTTCTGAGTGCGGTCCAAAATTCAAGATGGCTGCCAGTGGCCATTTTGTACCGAAATTAGGTTCAATCAGTTTTTTGTCACAACTTCTATACAGCTCGTATTTATGAACTGATCTTCACGAAACTTCTTGGGTTCCTTTGTTTTCACCTTGGGACAGGACTGAGTGTGTTTTGGGGTGCCTTTGTTATCACTGTGCTATGAGAACAAATATTTTGGGGTTCAGTCAGACCCACTCTGGGACTCAAAGATTTCTTTTCTAGTTTAGCATCTGACTGTCACCCACCTTTACAATACTTTACCTATACATTTGTTACAGGCTACGGTCAGTATTTATGTACAGACCGTTACAATACTTTATATGTACCTTTGTTATCAGGTCATTTTCTAGATCTTTGTCATTGCTGTGTCACATACTATACACGTACATGTCTTACAAGTTGCGCTACAGTGTCATTGACACTTTCGTTTTTATTTTTGATTATTTAACTATTTTCACACAGACTTGAATTCACTGGTGGCAGTAAAATTCTGTTTCTCTAGTTAGCTGACCTGACTGCAAGTCAGTGGGAGCTATTGCCATCACTTTTATCCGGCGTCTGTTATCTGTCGTCCGTCTTCTCATGGACCACCAGAGGGAATGCCCTGATATTTGGTATGGAACATTCTTTGGTGTAGAAGATTAAAGTTTGTTCAAGGAAAATTGATAGGTCAGTATCTGGGCTCTCTGTGGGGGCATATCCATTTTGGGCTCTGCCCAAAATTTCTATTTCAAGAATCGGAGGGCCAATTTCAACCAAATTTGGCATGCTGTATAAGTGGGTTCTAAGTAATTGATTGATGTCCCCCTCCCCTGCAAAAACAAAATGCTGACAGCCCTGTGGCAACTCCAGGGGCTAAAAACAGAAATAAAATTCAAAAACGCATATATCCCAAACCACAAGGAACAGGATTTGGTATGAAGCTTCCTTAGGACTGGAAGAAGGGATTGGTTAAAAAAAATGCTTCCAGTTCCATCAGGGTACCCGGTAGAGGGTGATGAAAAAATGATGAGTCCGCATTTCTGCAGTAGTTTATCCTGGAGGAAAATTTTCATTCACTGAGAACCTTGATTGACATATTGTTCTTAAAATAACAAAATTGCTGTTATGAAACATTGTAATCTTGTTATTTTAATCAGAAAATTGTTAAAATTTGTGTCTTCAGTTTTGTTTTCCAAAGATTTTATTTCATGTTGAATGAACCCCTTCAATGCTGGAACCATTTATCTGATTCCTGTATGCATGTCTTTAATTAACCCTCTTAAGACTGCAATGTGGGTTCCAAAGATTTTATTGATGCCATGAACAAACAAACCCCTTCAATGCTGTATATGTTTTTCTGGTTTCTTGGAAAAAATCAATTGATATGATTCCTGTATGAATCTTTAATTTAACCCATCTCATGAGTTCAGTGTGTTTTGTTCTAAAGATTTTATTTCATGATGAACTCTTTCACTCAAATTCACTGCTGTGCATATATGGTTTTTTTCTGGTTTCTTGGAAACATTTATCTGTATGCATATCTGTAATTTAACCCTGTCAAGACTGCAATATGGGTTCCAAAATTTAATTGATGCCATTATCAAAACACTTTCAGTTCTGTGCACATACATGTTTTTTGCTGGTTCCTTGGAAAAAAATTGATCTGATTTCTGTATGAATATCTTTAATTTAACCCTTTCATGATTTCAGTGTGTTTTCCAAAGATTTTATTTTATGTTGAACCCTTTCAATTCTGTGCAAAATGTATATGTTTTTTTCTTGTTTCTTGGAAACATTTATCTGATTCCTGTGTGGATGTCTTTAATTTAATACTCTCAAGACAGCAGTATGGCCTTCAAAGATTTTATTGATGCCTTGATTAAACCTTTTTCAATGATGTGCACATATATGTTTTTTCTGGTTTTTTGGAAAAGATTTCTCTAATTCCTGTATGAATATCTTTAATTTAACCCTCTCAGTGCTTCAATGAGGTTTCCAAAGATTTTATTTCATGTAATACTGTTAAAGAAAACCTATTTCTGATTTCGTTAAAAATATTTTACCCCCCAAATAAACCTCCACAAATTCTCTTTCTGTTTTGTTTATTTTTGATGCTTTAACCATTTTCACACAGACAAAAAAGTTGCTTTTGGTAGTGTCATAGCAAATCAAAAAATTGCTCTTGTTGCTGATCACTTACTTGTACATTCATCTCTTTTGACAACTTGGGCCAGGTGAACGTTTTAAGCCTCTGGTTTGAAATCCTTCTTTTTCTTAAAACCACTGGGCCAAATTCATTCACTTATGGACAGACCATCTTTGAAGTGAACCTTTTCTCCTCTGTTCAAATGAAGCTGCTGCCATCTTCAGGCTGGTGGAATTTACTATTTTGATTACCCCCCTCCCCCCCCCCCCCCCCCCAAAAAAAAAAAAAAAAAAAAAAAAAAAATGCTTTTTCCCTTGGGATGGGGTTAATGCTCCATAAGCCTAAAATGTTTTTAAAATCCTCTTTTTATAAGTCACCTGCAATAATGCTTAGATTTCTTGTTTGGAACTTACTTTAGTGATGCAGATTCACTTTTTTCAAACAAACTCAGTAAGTCAAAATTTGGGCTCCCAAATTTGGGCTACACTGAAAATTTCTATTTTCAGATCCAATGGGCAGATGTGAACCAAATTTGTCATGTAGTATATAACTGGGTCATAAGTATTTCATTTATGCCGAAATTTTTTTTTTCGTGGGGGGTGGGGGGGGGGGAGGGAGGTGGGGGGGGGGGGGGGGTAGAGAGAACCACAGTAGCTGAAAACAAAACAAAAATTTCGTTCGGTTGTTGTTTTTAAATACTTCACAGAACAGAGCTTACTAGGAAGCTTTCCTAGAACCAGCAGAAATGAATGGCCAAAAACGTTGCCTTTGGTTGTGTCATAGCAAATCAAAAAATTGCTCTTTCTGCTGATCACTTACTGATATACTCATCCCACAGTAGCTGAAAACAAAACAAAAATTTCGTTCGGTTGTTGTTTTTAAATACTTCACAGAACAGAGCTTACTAGGAAGCTTTCCTAGAACCAGCAGAAATGAATTGCTAAAACGTTGCCTTTGGTTGTGTCATAGGAAATCAAAAAATTACTCTTTCTGCTGATCACTTACTGATATACTCATCCCTTTTGATCACTTTGAGCCAGGTGAGCATTTTAGGTTCACTTGAGCCTCTGTATTTTTTATATTTTATTTTTGTAAGTATTTCTTTGTCATCAAAAGTTCATGTTCTTGGTTTGTTTTATGTTTTAGGCCTCATAATCTACAGAATAGCATGGGACATGGGTGGTGGTGTACTTCGTCCCTTGAGTATAAGAAGGCTTTGCAGTGCACTCGGGGGACAAATTTATAAATTTTATAAACTTGGGTAAAATATTTTTAGTTTTTAGCTCAACTTGACAAAGTCAAGCTGAGCTATTGCCATTACTTCTCGTCCGTAGGCATATGTCCACAATTTCCTTTGGCACACCTCACAGATCGCATTTATGATCAGATTGCTTTGAAACTTGGTATGCTTGTTTGGGGTGCCCTCTAGATGGAAGCTGTCGATTTTCTTCAATTTCTGTAAAAAAATTTTGCAGCTGGCAACTTTCTTAGAACTTAATTTAGTCAGACCTCAATATTTCCCTTTGGCACACCCTACAGGGCACATTTGTGATTGGATTGATTTGAAACCTGGCATGCTTGTTTGGGGTGACCTCTAGATGGGAGCTATCGATTTTCTTCCCTTTCCGTCAAAAAATGTTGCCGCTGGCAACAACCTTTGAACTTATTTTATTCAGGCATCAATATATTCCTGTGGCATGCCATACAGGGCACATTTTTGATCAGATTGGTTTGAAACTTGGTATGCTTGTTTGGGGTGACCCCTAGATGGAAGCTATCGATTTTCGTTGATATCCGGCAAGAAATGTTGCCGCTGGCAATGACCTTTGATGAACTTAGTGCAGTTATGCATCAAAATTTTCCTTTGACACGCCCTGCAGTGTCCATTTATTATAAGATCGCTTTGAAACTTGGTATGCTTGATTGGGATGACCTTTAGATGGGAGCTATCGATTTTCTATCATTTCCATCAAAAAATGTTGTCGCTGGCAACGTTCTTAGAACTTAGTTTAGTTAGACCTCAGTTTTTTCTTTTGGCACACCCTAAAGGGCACATTTATGATTAAATTGTTTTGAAACATGGCATGCTTGTTTGGGGTGACCTCTGGATGGGAGCTATCGATTTTTCTCCATTTCCATCAAAAAATGTTGCCGCTGGCAACGACCTTTGAACTTAGTTTAGTCAGGCATCAATATATTCCTTTGGCACGCCCTACAGTGCACATTTATGATCAGAATGGTTTGAAACTTGGAATGTTTGTTTCAGGTTACCTCTAGATGGGAGCTGTTGATTTTCTTCAATTTCTGTTAAAAAATGTTGCCGCTGGCAACGACCTTCGATGAACTCCGTGCAGTTATGCATCAATATTTCCCTTTGACACACCCTGCAGGCCACATTTATGATTGGATCGCTTGGGAACTTGGTGTGCTTGTATGGGGTGATACCTATATGGGGGGTTATCGATTTTCTTCCATTTCTGTCAAAAAATGTTGGCAACGACCTTTGAACTTAGTTTAGTCAGGCTTCAATATTTCCCTTTGACACACCCTTCAGGGCACATTTACCTCTAGATGTGAGTTATTGATTTTTTTTCATTTCCATAAAAAATTATTGTCATTAGAACCAGCCTTTGAACTTACTGTATTTGTGAAGCAACTTATCCCTTTTGCACTCTCTGCAGGGTATATTTATGAATTTCCATAAAAAAGAGAGAAAAAAACATTGCCACAAGCAATGACCTTCAAATTTTGAGCATTTGTGCATTAACATTTTCCTTTGGCATGCCTCAGAGGGCACATTCATTATCAGGTTGTTTTGAAATTTTGTATGCTTATGCAGGGTGACAAAGATAGGAGCTCTCGATTTTCTTTTCATTTCCATCAAAACCTGTTGCTGTTAGCAACAATCTTTGAATTTATTGCATTTGTGCATCAACATTCTTCTTTGACATGGCCTACAGGCCACATTTATCATAGGATTGTTTTTGAACTTGGTGTGCTTATTAGGCGAGACCTTTAGATAAGAACTATTGATTAGCATTCATTTCTGTGAAAAAAGTTGCCAATTACAATAATAACCTCTGAACGTACTGTATTTGTGTATCAACATTCTTCCTTTAGCCAGTCTTCCAGTTTACATTTAAAAATGCATGGATTACTCTGATGTTGTGCACACACAATGCTGTTATTTTGAAATTTCACCAAATAACATTGGTACCAATAATCTTCAGTTTTGCCATTTCACTTATAACTTACCAAGTTCAAGTTTGTCAAGTTGAGCTAAAGTGTCATTGACACTTTCATTTAAATATTGCATTGGTTATAAAATGAGAGCATGTGGCAGCCAAAAGGACCATGCAGGCATGCCCGAGAAACAGATTATTAAGTTTTTTGCCTAATGTGGTAAAAATAGTAACAGCATGATTTTGTTGAGCATTTACCTTTTATTTGCCCTCCAGTAATAAATATCCCCCCTTCATATTTGTTAGCATTCCTTGCAATTTCAGGCTGCTAAATACATGTAAAGGTCAGGCTGTCCATCATTCTTTTTGGGCTGGTGAAAAAAAGCATATAGCTATCCCAGATCATGTAATTTTCAAACTATTCATGTCAGAGCATTTACATGTACCACAGACCTTCACATTTCTAAAGATTCCCTCTGGCACTTCAGAAGGTCACTGCAAAATCTTCCTACCAGCTTACCATGACACTGCACTAACAATTTTTGCTCTAGTCTTGAAGAAGGTTTTTCAGCAAATCACTAGAATTGTTTTAGGACAATCCGAGACTACATGGCACAATAATATTTTTAATAAACGACTTGATGGTCCCTTTATGATTATCATTTACAGTCCTTATTTGTATAATACAGTGCATACCGAATGTCTTAGTGTTTTCTTAAACTGACAACAGTTTAATGCTATAAACAGGGTTCTACTCACAGTACTGAGTGGTGGTCAGATGTGTCCGTATTTTTTTTATTTTTTAATTTCTGATGACCACTTTGAACAAAAAAAGCTCCTTTAACCATGGCAAAATGTCCCCCAGTGCAACATTTAGCCCACACTTAGCATCATAGAAGAGACATTTTGCTTGCTACATTGTATTGTCTAGCACTCAGAAATGTCTTGGCAGAACCCTGCAGAAAATAATAAGATTACCTGTCAAGTCTCAATTAAGCACTGGGGATATCAGGACTTGAAAAGTTTTCATTTTCAAATGCACAATAGATGAAGTTTTGCCAACACGTTCATCTTTTATCTGCCATGACATGTCTCTTCTGTTACACCATTTACTATAGTACTGCAGTTTGCAGTGTTTGAATTTGAGAGTGCTACTATACAACATCAGATGTGAGTTGACTTTAGTTTGGGCCTCCGAGTGTTTTCAAACATTTCTTGGAAAAATAACTCAATTCATGTATCAGTTATTTCTTAACTTCAGATTTGAAAAAAGGATACTGTATTAAGAGTTAAACTGTATTACAACTTTAACCCTTTACCCAACGTAATGGCTAAAACCGGCCAGTGCTATTCTAAAAAATTGCCAGTTAATTTCTATTATTTTTTTCACTTTTGTCTCAAAAACATAGGTTATGACCCCTTTGGAATGAGCTCAGGTCATAACCTATGTTTTTGAGACCAAAAATGAAACAAATTAGTTATTCAAGAATTCTTTTGCAAGTGTCGTCTGCTTTCCATGTTACATAAAGGGTTAACCCTTAAGGGACAGGACAATTGTCGTGAATTCACACCTCACCACAGCATGTACATATCCAGTGGCTTAACAGTGATTTCTAGTCAAGGCTTGGCTGCCTTAATAGACCAAGACTTGACTAGAAACTACTGCCATGTAATTTGTGTATTGTCAGCAGAACCAACTCAGGATGGCATATTAAGGGCACCTGTTCTGAGGTCGTAAAATTTGGAAATAGACCTTTAAGGGTTAAGACTGCTCTAAGGATGCCCTTCAAAATCAAAATTGGGTTGCTGTGAATTTGATAACATTTTGTAGATGATAAGATAAATTAATTTGGATTACTTGTGCATTGCTAAGTAACCAGTAAAACATTATCAGAAGAATTTGATTAAAGTAACATTAATATCTGCAACAAGTGTGATGCATACATGAAAATAACAGTGGCTAGTTTAACTGCTTTTGTTTGATAGAATGCCAGAGGAGTTGAACATGTGACAGTGAAGTTTGTTTTAGGATACTATATTCATCTTAGTTTTCTTTATAATCTGACAGCTTCCTGCATTTACATGAACTTGTTAACCTTTGATCTCTGATATTTTGGATGTACTTCTAAGTCACTTTGCTAACAGCCCTTGTCTTCAAGTATTTTTTGACATTTAGTGCACAAACAACTTTTAAATTTATTTACTTCATTTATGTAGTTAACATACCTTTTGGTTTGGTATATGTATTGCATATGTGCTAATGAATGTATGGGACATGAAGAGTGAATTACCACTAAAACACACATGGCATGCAATTTCAAAACATAAAATAACAATTGAGTCGTCTTCTAATAATTTGTAAGAATGCCAAGCAAAGTTTCAGCCATTTGACTGAAACATTGCTTGGTTTTCTTATGCTTCTTCAGAGACAAGGGTTTGTTATCTGGGTGCCCATGTGTGTTTTTAGTGGTAATACACTCTCCACATCCTGTAGGATGTAAAAAAATTGTTGAAGTTTTTCAGACAAATTATGTTCTCTAAACAAGTGACTATTAACCTATTACTTGTCACATATTTAATTTATGGAGGAGGACTAAATCTCAGGGCTCCATATACATGTATGATGTATAACAGCTTCAAAATGTATTGAATTTTAGCCCAAATGCTTTGGAATTAATTTCAAGGGAGATGTGCATGCACACATATTTAAATTTAACACCTAAAATGAAGTCCTCTCACCTGCAATGTAATACAGCAGGTACATTTGTTTGTTTCATTTTATTGGGGTTTAGCAACACTTTTTGACAGCCAAGGTCACATCAGGACAGACAGTTTAATGGGTGGAGGAAGCCAGAAAACCTGGAGAGACCCACCAAACAATGGTGAGTAACTGTCAGACTCCCCAACGAACTAACACTGCCCAAGCACAAACTCCAATAAATAAATAAATAAATAACAGATTCAAATGAGTTGCTGTAATTTGGAATAAATTGGGAACAAAATCTGATTTACATCTTGTGAGGTAGGTTGTGAAAAGAATTGTATTTTTTATGAAATGAATTTTTGAAAGTTGGTATTTAATTAAATAAACTTTTGATGCTTGAATGTTTTGGCTGTAACTGACCTAAGTCATTTCATTGACACCAGCCTGAAGTTGTATGAATTGCTTTGCAACATTGTGTATATTCCTTTTGATGTATTAGGCTTTGAAAAAAGATTAAAAAACTGACTGGATTGGGAGTTTAGAAGCTGAATTATCATGAAGTTTGAATACTCAAACAAGGAGCGTGGTGGCTTAGTGGTTACAGAATTGGACTTCAAACCTAAAGGTCCACTGTTCAATCCCCAGCCAGGGGTAACTGCGTTGTGTTCTTGGGCAAGCCACTTAATCCTGATTGCCCATGTGGTGACACGGTAGGACTGTGTACTAAGGTGTACTGCATGTCGAATGTGCACTTGTCTTCAACCAATGCTAACCCTGCTTGTGATGAGTTAGTATATTGGGGAGTCTGACAGTTGCTCGGTGGTTTTCTCTGGGTACTCTGGCTTCCTACACTCGTAAAACTGTCCAATGTGAGATGACCCTTGCTGTTAAAATTGTTGTTAAATCCCAACAAATAAATAAATAGAATACTCAAACACTGAAACATTTTAACACTGACCATCTGAGATCAGCATTGATAATTCGCTGATTATGTATTCAAACCATTGGTATTTGTCTGATGGGGCTTTCCTCTTATCGGCTCACTTGAAATAGGATGGGATCATGGTGGCTCAGTTGGTAGATATGCAGGCTGAAAGCAGAGAGGTTCTCAATTCGAATCCCACCTGTGGCAACTGGGTTGTGTCCTTGGGCAAGACACTTAATCCCAATAGCCCATGTAGGGACATGGTGATGTTTTGTACTAAGGCATACTGCATGTTGATGGTGCTCTTGTCTTCAAACAGTGCTAATCCTGCTTGTGTGGAGTTACATGTAGTACGTTGTGGAGTCTTACAGTTGCTCACCATTGCTCAGTGATTCTCTCCGGGTACTCTGGCTTCCACCTGCCATAAAAATGTCTGACACCAGGTGACCCTGGCTGTTGAAAGTGTGGTTAAACCACCAATAAATAACTTAGAAGTAGGATACAGGAAATGGCTTCTGTCCATATTTTAGTATGTATGTTCGTCCTCTTCACTCCTCACTTGTCAGCACACTATAAGGAGAAGAGCTCATTTTCAATTTCACATAAGACTTGATATTAGCAAAATCTTGAATGGATTCTGAAATTGGTATCATCAGGGTATTTGGTCCAGAGTTAGAGTTATCAGTGTTTGTTTTTTTCAAATTGTCTAATTTGTCACCACACTGAATGAATCATTTTCAAATTTAAATTTTTGTTTTTTTCTCAAATGAGTCAAATCAGCCTTTCCAGTTAATTTTTTCCAGAGTTAATGCCTTTTGTTTTGTTTTTAGCTCAACTTGACAATGTCAAGTATGAGCTATTGGGTGGGTTCCAATCCGTCGTGCATCCATACATCCATATGTCCATCCATATGTCTGTCCGTCCATATGTCCATCCATTCCTCTGTCCATCCACAATTCCTTTAGCACACTCTATATGCCACATCTTTCACCTGATCAGTTCCAAATTTCATATGTGGCATTGGGGCAATGTCTAGATGGGAGCTATCAAATTGTTCTGAATTTCGTTGAAAAACCTGGTCTCCAGTGGCCATCTTAGATTTGGCATATAAATTGTCAACAATTCCTTTAGCACACCCTACAGGCCACATCTCTCACCTGATCTTGTTCAAATTTCACATATAACTTTGGTGTGATGTCTAGATGGGGGCTATCAAATGTTTCTGAATATTGTTTAAAAACATGGCCACCAGTGGCCATCTTGGATTTCTCATGAATTGTCCATAATTCTGTTAGAACATCCTACAAGCCGATCTCTCACCCAATCTTTTTCAAATTTCAGATGTAGCTTTGATGTGATGTCTAGATGGGAGCTATCAAATTTTTCTGAATTTTGGTGAAAAACATGGCTGCTAGCAGCCATCTTGGATCGGAATATAAATTGTCAACACTTCCATTAGCACATCCCACAGGCCACGTCTCTCACCCGATCTTTTTTGAATTTCATATATAGCTTTGGTGTGATGTTTAGATGGGAGCTATCAAGTTTATCTGAATTTTGTTGACAAACATGCTGTACAGCAGCCATCTTGGATTTGGATATAAATTATCAACAATTCCATTAGCACACCTTACAGGCCGCATCTCTCACCTGATCTTTTTCAAATCTCATATGTTGCTTTGGACCAAAGTGTGATTTCCAGAAAGGAGCTATTGAATTTTTCTGAAATCCATTGGAAAACATGACTGCCAATGACCTTCTTGGATTAGATTCATTAGCACACCCTACAGGCCGCAACTCTCCTCCAATCTTTTTTGAATTTCATATCTAGCTTTTGTGTGATGTCTAGGTGGGAGCTATCAAATTTTTCTGAATTTTGTTAAAAAAACATGGCTGGCAGTGGCCATCTTCGATTTGGCATATAAATTGTCAACAATTCCATTAGGACACCCTACAGGCTGCACCTCTTACCCAATCTTTTTCAAATTTTATGTGTAGCTTTGGTATGATGTCTAAATGGGAGTTAGGTTCCGCTCCACAGTTTCCAGGCCTTTCCAAAAATGACATGCCATGCACTCTCTTCAAATACAAATATTCTGTAACTTAGTTATCTAACCCATAACATGTATTACATTTCCCAAATCCACAAAAAACATATAACGCTATCTGACTAAGTAGAAATAAACAATCTGAATGTGGGTGGAATAATTTATTGTCAAAGGCAAGACTTCAACCTGAGAAATTGCATGAAAAAATGCCGAAACCAGTCATTTTCAGCCACCCAGCACCCTCAAAAGCAGAATTTTCCCACCAATGCCACCTACCTACTCCTAGGGCAGAGCATCCCCTGTTTCTAAAATGCAAAAAAAAATTTATATTTCTTTTCAATCTACTCACAATTGTTTACAATTGACTGTAATGTAAGTGCAAGCCGTTCTTTGGAACTAACTCAATCTTTTAGAGAACTTTTCCAAACAAGTTGGAAAAGTAATAGAGTACAAAAGCACGAAAAAGATCGAAAAAAGGGTCGAGCAAGACCAGCGCTCGAAATTACAGGTACTCTCTCTGCACACCTCTTGTGTTTACCGAGCGCATGCGCAACAACTGTGACATCAATTCCTTTTATTTCCGCCATTTGTACATGGTTGGAAATTTTTGTGACTCGTGCTACTTTGCTGTTTTCTTCGATGAACAACTTATTATATGTGCTATCTGCATTTATTGTGTGCAAGTGGATTGTATCCTTTTTTCAAGCTATCCAAATTGTTATTGATTAATGTTATTTTTTATCATTATTGCTTGTTTCTTCACACTTAATCTTGTTTTTCCCCTACGTGTGAACACGACCTTCGTGCTGTTTTCCGTCGGCGGTAAGCTTGATTCCATTATTTTCTTTCATATAATGCCAAAGACTATTCCTTGTACCTCTTGCTTGCAAGTGAAGCATGTGGACGATTCTCATTCCACATGTGTCACTTGCAACAATTGCACTCAGGCCCAATCATGTGGTACTTGTGGGGTTTGGTCCTCAAAATTCTGGGCTTCTGTTAACAAGGTGGTTCTGTCCAGAGCTAGAACCCCTTGTTCTTGGGGTAAGGGTAGCCGTGCCATAGCAGACATTTCTGCTGGTGCACGTAGTGACTCTGTCACACAGGATTCTGATCTGTCTTCTGTGGTGAGTTCCTCTGCAACTGTTGATGGTGCTAGTTCAGTGATACCTGACATGGAGACCGTGGTCTCTTTCTCTTCTGATGTCACTCTTGAGGCATCTGTTTTCGTAGAGAGCTTCTCCGAGGTCAGCTCGGTGACCCTCTCCGAACTGCCTCCTACGCCGTCGACAGTTGCGGAGGAAGTTGTTACTACAGATCCTATTCTGTATGATGGTGGCTCTTCCATCTTCTCTGGGGGTGGTCTACAGTCGCGGGGGACCGAGGCAGTATCTGCTGGTGTGCCTGTGAGCTCTCAGCCTCCCCTAGCTTTGCGGCGAAGCTGTGTGGGTTTGCTGTCTGCTCCACCTCATCTTGCTAGGTTTGCTCCTAGTCGGTTGAGCCGGTCGGTTGCTCTCTTCGGCTGCGATTCCTCGCCCCTCGAGTGAATCGTTTATTGTTCCTCCTTCCCCTGCTAGTGTGCCGACTAGCAGGATGGGGTTGGGACATTGGCATCCAGGGCCTGCTGTTCGGCAGAGGTCAGTGACAGCCCCGGTTAGCTGTCACTCTCGGAACCTTCCTCCGGTGATTCCTCACTGTGTTCTGAGTCTGGATGTCGATCGATGCTTGCCGTCGGTCTCAGAGGATGGGCAGTTGGGGCCGTCTGCCGCGCAGAGGCCAATGACAGGTTCCTGTCATTCTTGGGACAATCCTCTGGAATCTTCTCACCATATCCCAGGTCCAGCTACCGATCGCCATGTGCCGTCGGTCTCTTTAGAGGATTTGAAGGCAGGACCTTCTGTTCCGCAGAGGTCAGTGATGGCCCCTGGGTGTCACAATCGGGACTATCCTCCGGTGTCTTCTCACCGTCTCCCTATTGTGTCTGCCAATTGACGTTCGACGTCGGTCTCTTCTGAAGATTTGGGTTCTTCTACTAGAAGAGTCCATTGGGAGGACACTCCATCGGGCAATGCTGCTGCGACAGATTCTCAGGGTGACCTGCATCAGGCTGTTTTGGCGCTCACCCAGTTGCTTTCTAGCAACCCTCAAGTTGGCCTCCCTGTGCCTCATGAGGCACAACCTCCTTTGGTCGGTCGCCGAGATGTCTCGCCTGGCCCCTTGGATACTGCACAGTATTCACAGGAGGTTTCTGCTGGTCAGCCCGAGTTGGGCTACGTCTCCTCTGCAATGGAGGATGCGAGTATCTTCAAGGTGATGCTCCCCCCCCCCCCACCCCCCTCCCCTCGTCAGTCTTGGGGCCAGCTTTGGATTTCGTCTTTGGCTTATTGCCGGACGTTCAACCTTCCGACCGTCCGGCCGCTGTCCACTGTGGAGCGCTGTAACCCTGTTGAGCCTTCTAGCTCTGGGGCTTTGCGTCCTCTGCAATCGGCTCAGGTTGTTGAGTCCTTCCAGGACTTAGACTCCAAAATGCATTCTAAGGCCCTCAAGGGTTCTTTCTTTTCTAGAGCTGATGCTTTTCTGCCTCCATCACGGTTTCGTGTTTACGATTCTGTCTCTCCACCAGTCTTCCAAGGGATGACTACTGTGGATGAGGATTCTTCTTCCCTCGGGTTAACTAAGCCTAAGTCGGCAGTTCTCCCGATGTCAGTAGTTGAATCTATGGTGGGCCTGTCCCGAGAGATGCTGGGCATGTTATCTCTCGCGGACCATGTCGTCGCTGCTCTGGCAGAGTATTTTCCACTAGGGGAGTTTGATGATTAGTGATGGGCGGTGATGAAATTTATGGGTTCGGTGACGGTGACGGTGATTTTAGCGAAAAAACCGCGGTTTCGGTGACGGTGACGGTGATTGTTTACCTTCCATTTTGAAAGTCAACTTAGGCCAAGAGCACTACAAAATGTGGCCAAATAAGACCCAAATTGGTACCATTCATCGGCAGACAATTGAAATCACCCAAACAATGTTCTCTAAATCTCTGTTGACAGTGTTGAGTGTCGAAAAGAACTCAGAGGTATATCGCCACTGTCCTTCCCTATTGCTTTGATCAGTAGCCTATTAGATTCAGCCTATCGTATGTTTTCTTTCAACAAGATATGTTAGTAAAAACACATATCTGATATCTCCTTAACTCCTTTTCAAGTTTTCTTGTTGAATTACTAATCAGAACTTGTCAATTGGTATCACATTTTTAGTTAAAAAAAAACCAAACATTCAACAATCCAACAGATTGTAATGATATGATTATATCATGATACACACACAAACTAAAGAAAAATGAGAAATGGAAGATAAATAAAATGACTCCACTGAAAAATCTTGAGTATAACTTTGTTAAGTATAGAACTAAACAAGTCAACGACTAAAACATGAAACTCATGAATAAGAAATCTCAAGCCGAGATGTTATTGTTAACATAACATTGTGAACTAAGAAGAACTTTGGTGGAAGTTAAAACAAACCATTACACCAATGCAATGTTTTGTTTTAACTCACGCCAAAGTTAATAA
This sequence comes from Pictodentalium vernedei, assembly GCA_031216915.1. Classification (NCBI taxonomy): domain Eukaryota; kingdom Metazoa; phylum Mollusca; class Scaphopoda; order Dentaliida; family Dentaliidae; genus Pictodentalium; species Pictodentalium vernedei. The sequence continues at coordinate 151,393,478 of CM062292.1, forward strand.
TTCATTTTCATGTTTTTGTTGTTGATTTCTTGTTCAGCTCTATGCGCAGTCCTGGATCATTAGATTAGGTATGGCCAATACCATGTCCATGTGTCCAATTCCAACCTATATTAAATCATGATCCTGTAGTGCTATCACTGCTAGCTAGCCTAGCTGAAATTAAAATGAAGATTGAAGAGAATGATCCTAACAAGCCTTAAATAATTTAAGCAAATGAATTATTTTTTAAAAGTATGATTCAGAAACCAGTCCAGTTTCTTTGCAATAGAACTTATAGAAGGCGAACTCAAATATGCATTAGTCATTATATAACTGATAACTGGGGGCAGTTTTCAATCTGCACTGAGTGCACTCAACCACTCATGTTAATTTGTTTCAGATTTTGATTCAGAAAAACCAGTTTTTCAGCCATATCTGGCTTAAGATGAGACCTTCTCTCAGAAATGATCAATCCAGATTTACTGAATATGCGCTCACTGGGCACGGATGTACCCGGGATGAATAGATATTGTTTTGCAATTAATGCTAGGTTTGGAAATCTTGGGCTGTTTTGCGACCACCACAAAAAAGGAGACATTGATGTATCCAGAGGAGGTTCTGATTCATATCTCTCAATCTCCATTTGAAACCCTGCTTTTATTTTGTTTATGTCATCTTTTTGTGTAATTTTACTAGTGTATTTGGCAACTTGTTGCTTATATCGTTGCCAAAAATCACGTTTGGGAAATGTTGAATCAGACGATGCTGTCTCAGCAGGTGGAGGTGATTCAGGTGAAGCTGCTCCACTTGACAGACCAGGCTCAGGAGAGTCAATGTTTGTAGTCGAAACTGAAGAAGATGTTGATGGTGTTACAAGATGCTGATGCTGAGTAGTGCATTTTGAATCTGTTGTACAACTTACACCAGTCTTACTGATTGACGGCTTGCTTTTGTTGTATTCTTCAAACATCAAGTTCACTAGATGTTCCTTTGCTATTTCACTGTTTTGTTGTTTCGAAGTTTCTTCTGAGAAAGAATCAGAGAAAGCAAAAAATTTGAATCTTGGATCCAATACAGTGGTAATTAACAGTATCTTGTCTTGCTCATAATCAGGCCAACGTTTTTCAATGTTTTGCATAACAGACTTCCCAAAATCATTCATATCAATGTTTTGCATTTGTTCTTTCAAGTTGTTCAGTACAGGTATAATCATCGACAAGGTAGAGTACCTTGTTGCAGACATTAGAACTGTTACATCTTCAAAAGCCGCTAAGGCCTGAACATATCCTTCTGCGGTTTTCCACTCATGTACAGAAAGGTTATTCACATCCACTGAACACAACACAGCACTAAGAGGATCTTTTTGCTCGACTATCCTTTCAACCATATGATAAGTAGAATTCCAACGCGTCTCTGAAAAAGTTTTTAACTTGTGTTCTTTGACTTTCATAGCCTGTTGCATTTCTTTCAATTTTATGGTAGACTTGGTGCTGTGGTGGAAATGATTTACTATATTCTTGCATTTCGCTATAACAGTTTGTGCTCCCTTAAATTCTTTCAGAGAATCATTCAACACTAATTGCAGCGTGTGGTTGAAACAACTCATAGAGGAAAAGTTTGATGGGAGTAGATTACATGCAGCTTTTATGTTTGCAGCATTGTCACGAATCACATATATTTTCTTTTTGTGATGATCAGGAATCCATTCTTGCACAATGTTGACAATATCATTTGCAATATTTGCAGCGGTGTGTCTTTCTGGTGTGAACTTAGCACTGAGGCAGATATCACTGCAGTCAAATGAGTTGTTCAGGAAGTGTGCTGTAACTGCTATATATGCATCTGTTGTTCTGGATGACCAGTGGTCAGTTGTGATCGCGAGAGATTCCACACATTTCAAATTGGATTTAACAGTCTCCTCTACCTGTTTGTACAAATTTGGAATTAGGCTCATTCTGAGTACTTTCCTTGTAGGAATACTGTATTGCGGCTGCAAATCATTGATCAAATCACGAAATCCAATGTCATCAACAATACTGATGGGTTGGTAATCAACACAAATCATTCTGGCTAGCTTTTCATCTCCAGATTTCTTCCTTGGATTGCTGGAACCCCACTTTTTCTCAGAAACTAGTATCTGGTCCAACTTAATTTGCTTTGGTTGTGATGGAGCATCATCACCTTCTGCCTGAAATATAATGTAAAATAATTAGCACATGTTGTGACAATCGACAGTTCCAAGCTCTGACTCTATCTACAGGCCCACTAACTAGTAACTAGTCCTTACCCTAAACAGCAGCCAATGATGACCTGAGAATTTACCATAGTAACTACAATAAGTCTAACTCAGCCAGACGGCCACAAATATCTTTAAAAAAGTCTCCCACAAGGTACTCATCATAGACATCACTACTCAGCCTGGTCACTGACTATACCTGATGTTCTGACACAACTTACAGGCTGTTCTGAATAATTTGAAAGAATTTCCCAACTCCTCAGAAGAAACTCTTAAACAACAAAACAGTGATCATGAAATAGCAAAGGCTCCTCTGGTTTCGTAGTGGTTTCAGTGGTTTGAAGAATACAACGAAAACAAGCCATCAGTCAATAAGCAGTTAGGAGTACAACAGATCCAGAGAGCAATAAAGATATATTATTATGCAACCAATTTTGTCTTCAACATTTATTTGCAAGATACCCCCCCCCCTCCCCCATCCCCACCACCCCCTCTATCATTCTGACAGAGACCGACCTGAAAAGAAAACGATGGAGCCAGTTTAGGGGTCAATTCAGAAAGAGAGTCAAATTGATAAATCCGGGAGTCAAATGTCAAAAAATAAAAAAATAGCAACGCATCAATTATTGCAATCGTTTCACGTTTTTTTTTTAAGCCTCACAAAACTCACAATGGATCTTTCAAAAATTATCACGAGTTTTGAAGGACTGCCTGTCTTACGTGAATATAAAAAGCGACCTCTGGTCAGTCTGGTGGCAATTATAAAAACTTAAATGAATGAAGAATCAGTTTTTGTTCACTAAGTACGTCCTGCTCTCGAGTAGAGAAACTAGAAACCATAGAAAATAGGCACTTTGGATGGTAGGGGTGCTCTAAAATGGGGGCGGGGGGGGGGGGGGGGGCACTAAAATAATAAAAATAAAGTACGTTCAGCCAAACATTTATGCCTATGTCGTGGGCACAGGTATAAATATACAGCTATTGTCAGCTAAACTGAATTTATTTTTGTGTAGTGTAGGCTCCAGTAACTCAACACGACATGTATGGGATGGAAGTCCTCTACGGACACTAAAAGAAAAATGAAGTAAGTTCAGTCTAAGATTTATATGCGCTTCATGGGCACAAGTATAAATGAATGGCTATAAACTGAGTCTTAACTGACTTTAATTTTGTGATGCGGTCTTGATTTATAGCTTTTTACAAATATTCACAATGCACAAACCACACCAAGAAAAATTGTGTGTGTGTGTGTGGGGGGGGGGGGGGGGGGCGTAGGCACTGTCTGATTGAGCCGCAGGGGTCGATTTTCGCCATTGTGTTAAAATGTTGTTTTTTTTGGTTTTTTTAACCGGGGGGGGGGGGGGGGGGGGGGGGGGGGGGGGGGGCTCTGGTGTCTCGAGATGGGACTCAAGGGGGAGTGGGCATCGAATCATAGCCCCCGCAGTTAATATTGACAAACCGCATATTGGCGCATAATTCAACAATTTTCGAGACTTTGGGTTGGTGCGAGAGGGGGGGGGGGGGCGACTGCTCACCCCCATAAATCGGCGTATGGTAACATCATTGATAGAGCGTTTAATAGGCACATAGGCTTCATTCAATGCATAGACCCCACGCATATATGAACAGTCTCGTTTGTTGCATTAGATACGATGGCTCCGTGGTGATCCTTTAAAAAAATGAGGATTTCGTTTTGCCTTAGTAAATGCTCAATGCCTGGTACTGTCTTTCATTTTAGGAGTTAAACATTGAACATAAAAAATAACCCATAAAAGTAGACCCAGTTATGAATAGCTAGGCCCGTCAAAAATCAAAATTAGTTTCATTCAAAGTTATTTTGGAGCAGACGACACTCGAGAAAAAATATTTTGTATAACTAAACATTTTCATTTTTGCTTCCAATCTCCATTTGAAACCCTGCTTTTATTTTGTTTATGTCATCTTTTTGTGTAATTTTACTAGTGTATTTGGCAACTTGTTGCTTATATCGTTGCCAAAAATCACGTTTGGGAAATGTTGAATCAGACGATGCTGTCTCAGCAGGTGGAGGTGATTCAGGTGAAGCTGCTCCACTTGACAGACCAGGCTCAGGAGAGTCAATGTTTGTAGTCGAAACTGAAGAAGATGTTGATGGTGTTACAAGATGCTGATGCTGAGTAGTGCATTTTGAATCTGTTGTACAACTTACACCAGTCTTACTGATTGACGGCTTGCTTTTGTTGTATTCTTCAAACATCAAGTTCACTAGATGTTCCTTTGCTATTTCACTGTTTTGTTGTTTCGAAGTTTCTTCTGAGAAAGAATCAGAGAAAGCAAAAAATTTGAATCTTGGATCCAATACAGTGGTAATTAACAGTATCTTGTCTTGCTCATAATCAGGCCAACGTTTTTCAATGTTTTGCATAACAGACTTCCCAAAATCATTCATATCAATGTTTTGCATTTGTTCTTTCAAGTTGTTCAGTACAGGTATAATCATCGACAAGGTAGAGTACCTTGTTGCAGACATTAGAACTGTTACATCTTCAAAAGCCGCTAAGGCCTGAACATATCCTTCTGCGGTTTTCCACTCATGTACAGAAAGGTTATTCACATCCACTGAACACAACACAGCACTAAGAGGATCTTTTTGCTCGACTATCCTTTCAACCATATGATAAGTAGAATTCCAACGCGTCTCTGAAAAAGTTTTTAACTTGTGTTCTTTGACTTTCATAGCCTGTTGCATTTCTTTCAATTTTATGGTAGACTTGGTGCTGTGGTGGAAATGATTTACTATATTCTTGCATTTCGCTATAACAGTTTGTGCTCCCTTAAATTCTTTCAGAGAATCATTCAACACTAATTGCAGCGTGTGGTTGAAACAACTCATAGAGGAAAAGTTTGATGGGAGTAGATTACATGCAGCTTTTATGTTTGCAGCATTGTCACGAATCACATATATTTTCTTTTTGTGATGATCAGGAATCCATTCTTGCACAATGTTGACAATATCATTTGCAATATTTGCAGCGGTGTGTCTTTCTGGTGTGAACTTAGCACTGAGGCAGATATCACTGCAGTCAAATGAGTTGTTCAGGAAGTGTGCTGTAACTGCTATATATGCATCTGTTGTTCTGGATGACCAGTGGTCAGTTGTGATCGCGAGAGATTCCACACATTTCAAATTGGATTTAACAGTCTCCTCTACCTGTTTGTACAAATTTGGAATTAGGCTCATTCTGAGTACTTTCCTTGTAGGAATACTGTATTGCGGCTGCAAATCATTGATCAAATCACGAAATCCAATGTCATCAACAATACTGATGGGTTGGTAATCAACACAAATCATTCTGGCTAGCTTTTCATCTCCAGATTTCTTCCTTGGATTGCTGGAACCCCACTTTTTCTCAGAAACTAGTATCTGGTCCAACTTAATTTGCTTTGGTTGTGATGGAGCATCATCACCTTCTGCCTGAAATATAATGTAAAATAATTAGCACATGTTGTGACAATCGACAGTTCCAAGCTCTGACTCTATCTACAGGCCCACTAACTAGTAACTAGTCCTTACCCTAAACAGCAGCCAATGATGACCTGAGAATTTACCATAGTAACTACAATAAGTCTAACTCAGCCAGACGGCCACAAATATCTTTAAAAAAGTCTCCCACAAGGTACTCATCATAGACATCACTACTCAGCCTGGTCACTGACTATACCTGATGTTCTGACACAACTTACAGGCTGTTCTGAATAATTTGAAAGAATTTCCCAACTCCTCAGAAGAAACTCTTAAACAACAAAACAGTGATCATGAAATAGCAAAGGCTCCTCTGGTTTCGTAGTGGTTTCAGTGGTTTGAAGAATACAACGAAAACAAGCCATCAGTCAATAAGCAGTTAGGAGTACAACAGATCCAGAGAGCAATAAAGATATATTATTATGCAACCAATTTTGTCTTCAACATTTATTTGCAAGATACCCCCCCCCCCCCCCCCCCTCCCCCATCCCCACCACCCCCTCTATCATTCTGACAGAGACCGACCTGAAAAGAAAACGATGGAGCCAGTTTAGGGGTCAATTCAGAAAGAGAGTCAAATTGATAAATCCGGGAGTCAAATGTCAAAAAATAAAAAAATAGCAACGCATCAATTATTGCAATCGTTTCACGTTTTTTTTTTAAGCCTCACAAAACTCACAATGGATCTTTCAAAAATTATCACGAGCTTTTTTGGCGCCTCATAAATTATATCTGCACTGTGTGATTGGTTGGAGATTTGTTGTTGCTTATCTCTATTATCATTACGGGATACATATAATTTTTGCCTCGAGAGTCGACACATCAAAACTAAAAGTTATTTTAATCACATATTTCGAACAATGACACGAAAATGTTTCTAACGACCAATAGTTTGAATTGCATACCGGTTTTATATAATACATTTGTGGTGATATTTGTAATCGAAATTATCGAAGTGAGAAACCGTACATATTGAGGAATGTGTTAACCTCGTGCCACTGTTTAAAAGTAAACAGTGGCACGTGGTTAACGACACCTTTCAGTTTTCACGTGAAATGACTTCGCCGACTTGATACGATAATAGTTATATTTTAAAGTAAATGGAGTGAGTGTGCATGTCATGTCATATACGCAGGGGGGTGTGGTGTGTGTGTGTGGGGGGGGGGGGGGGGGGGCTATTTTCTTCTGTTTTTTTTATTTGGCCGGGCATTTGTTACTGAGGTGTCCGATGAAACACACCAGACTGACAAGTTGACAACACCCGCATAAAATTATATGAAAAAAACTTACTTTCCGTTGCCTTTTCTGTCCAATTTCTTCTTCGATCTTCTCATATTCATTCTTGTGCTTAGCACGTAAGTGTGATTTCAAATTTGTGGTATTGCCGTAAGCGGCTGAGATGTCTCTTTTACATAGTTGACAAGAACATTTGCTTTGATCTGTCCGTTTGAAATGACGTTGCCAAACACTTTTTGACTCCATCTTTCACAGTTCTCTCAATTTCTTGGAATTGGGAGCTTGGGATTGGAATTGAACGGGTCACGGGAAGTGAACTTGTCGATCACCGATTTTTTCGGTGATTCGTGTTTCGTTCGGTTCGGTGACGGTGATTTGTGCATCACCGTCACCGCGGTGAAAACACCGACACCGACCCATCACTATTGATGATGCTCAGACGCCTTTTCGGTGTTTTGTCACATGCTCTCATGAACTTGACACACGCTCACGCCTGTAACACGGCTAATTTGGAGCTGGCACGCCGGGATGCGGTGTTGGATTCTTCTCCATTCCTTCCGTCTGAGCAGCGTGCTGTTCAGAGGTCTGCCTCTCTGGTTGGACCTCAGTGTTCCATGGTTCCGTGGAAGCTGTCCGTAGCGAGGTTCTTCGTCATTCGAAGGACCAGCCTTTGCTGTGACAGCTGGACCAACCTGCTGCTGCGGGTGGTGGTCGTTCCAGGCCCGCCTGCTCAGAAGAAGCGCCGACGCGGCCAGGCTCGCTGGCTGTCTCAGACAGGAAAGCCTCAGGACTCTGTCACTTCCCGAGGTGGTGGTTTCTCCTCTCGGGGGCCTCGTCGAGGCCGCAAGTGAAGGTTCTCACCTCGATTCGCCTCCAGTCGGGGGAAGGCTGTCGCAGTTTTATGACCGTTGGACAGAGATAACGTCGGACACTTGGGTTCTCGACGTTATACATTCCGGTCTGCGACTGTCCTTCCATCGGCACCCCAGTTTATCTTGGGTGCCCCTCCCGACTCAAGTCCCTTCCGATTCTCTATGTCGGGACCTTCTGGTGTAGGAGATCGACAATCTTCTCTCCAAAGGGGCGATCAAGGTGGTCGCGTACACCCTTTCACCGGGGTTTTACTCGAGACTTTTCTTGGTGCCAAAGAAAAACGGCCAATTTCATTCTGTCATCGATCTGAGTATCCTGAACGAGTACATTATAGCTCCTCGTTTCAGTATGGAGACTTTCCGGTTGGTTCGACGTTCAGTTCAGCAGGGCGACTTTGCTGCCAGTATCGACCTGAAGGATGCCTACTTCCATGTACCCATTCATCTGCCATCACGGAAATACCTTCGGTTCTCGTTTCGGGATTGATTCTATCAATTCAGAGCTCTCACGTTCGGTTTGAACCTGGCTCCTTGGGCCTTCACCCGACTGATGTCACATGTGCTTGCTTTCCACCGTACTCAGTCGGCTGTGACTTCATCAGCCTACCTGGACGACATCCTCCAACGGTACCTCAATGCTGCTGTTCTGGAGTTAGATGTCTGGCAGTTTCTTTGCCTGCTAGCGACGCTGGGTTTCACTGTCAATCGCGAGAAGTCGGATCTCCTTCCTTCTCAGCGATTCCATCATTTAGGGATGGATTTCGACACTCTTCACAATGTAGTGTCGGTCCCCATGCTCGGGCGACGATTCTTTCTGCCTTGACTCGGAACCTGCTTCAATCTTCCTCGGTCTCGGCCAGGACTTTCCTTCGGATGCTGGGCCTTTGCGGTTCAGTGACAGATCTCATTCCGCTCGGTCGCTTGTTTATCCGACCTCTCCAACACTTCCTGTTGAATCATTGGCGTCCGAATGTAGATCCGCTGGACCTGGAACTCACCATTCCTCGGTCTCTGCTTTGTCACCTCCACCCTTGGGTCGATATTCCCTGGCTGACACAGGGTGTTCCGTTGGATCTTCCTTTGGCCGATCGCATCCTTACTGCGGATGCCAGCGATCGGGGCTGGGGTGCGACGTTGGATCCTCTCGGTCTGTCTACTCATGGCGAGTGGGACAGTGAGCAGGTGGGCCTTCATATCAACCAGAAGGAGCTCCTTGCTCTTCTGTTGAGTTTTCGGCTTTGGATCCCTCATTTGTCGGACCATATTGTCCTACTTCTTTCGGACAATTCGACAGTAGTTTCCTACATACAGAATCAAGGGGGCACACATTCGATTCCCATGTATCGGCTGTCTCGGGATCCTCTGCTGTTGGCATGGCATGTAAACGCTCGGGTGTCCATTCGACACATTCCCAGGCATCTCAACGTCCTAGCAGACTCCCTGTCCCGACGCGACAGTGTCCTTCCAACCGAATGGATGCTACATCGGTTGGTGTTTCAGGCGATTTGCGAGCAGTGGGGCCGTCCTCAGGTCGACCTTTTCGCTACTCGCTGGAATCATCAGGTAGAGACCTTTGTCTTCCCTTGTCCAGATCCTCTGGCATTTGCAGTAGACGCTCTGTCTCTGGACTGGACAGATTGGATCGGCTGTGCCTTTCCTCCTGCACCGATTCTTCCTCAAGTATTAGCGGAGATTCGTGCTTACAGTTGCAGGATCATTCTGATCACACCCCTGTCTCCACAGAGGGTGTGGATCAATCTGCTGTGGCCTGTTGGCCGATCGGCCGATTCGTCTACCTCTATGTCGCGATCTTCTTCCCAGGGTCATCCCAGGAAGTATCACAACAACCTGGCGAGCCTGTCCCTTCACGCCTGCCTTTTATCAGGTCCTGTCCTCGACATAGAGGTTTTTCGAGACGATCAGTGGAGTGCATTTCTGCATAGCGGCGACATTCCACTGGCATGACTTATGCTGCGAAGTGGAAGGTTTTCTGCAGCTGTTTGTGCAGATCACAATGTGGATTACCGTGATCCGTCAATCGCTCAAATTGCGGATTTTCTGGTGTATCTTTTTGACTCCAAGGGCCTGCAGCCTATTATGATTAAGGGCTGTCGGTCTATGCTGTCTGATACTTTCTCTTATGTGGGAAAGCGGTGCATCGGTCGTAATCTTTTTCTCTCCAAACTCATTCGGCACTTTTCTTTGAAGATGCCTTGAGTTTTGCGTCTTACACCCAAGTGGAACTTGGCATGGGTGTTGCACTGTTTGGAGAGGGTGCCATTCGAACCTTTATCTGAGACTGATATGCGTTTTCTCACCTGTAAGACAGCTTTCCTTCTAGTATTTGCTTCTGCTCGACGAGTCAGTGAGCTTCATGCGCTGTCTGTTGATTCTGCCTTCTTCCGAAATGAGGCTAACAGTGTCACCTTCACTACTGATTGCTCTTTTCTGGCTAAGAATCAACTTCCTGATTCAGTACCTCCTCCCATCTGCATTCGGGCTCTCCCTGCTGTCGATGGCCTGAGGCCTCTTCTTTGTCCTGTTTGTGTGATCAAGACTTACATTACTTGCACTCAGTTCATTAGGAGAGGTCTAGCGTTTGCTTCTGCTCGACGAGTCAGTGAGCTTCATTCGCTATCTGTTGATTCTGCTTTCTTCAGAAATGAGGCTAACAGTGTTCTCTTCACTATTGATTGCTCTTTTCTGGCTAAGAATCAACTTCCTGATCTGGTACCTCCTCCCATCTGCATTCAGGCTCTTCCCGCTGTCGATGGTCGGAGACCTCTTCTTTGTCCTGTTCGTGCGATCAAGACTTACATTACTTGCAGAGATTCTTTCTGTCTCTCATTCCTAAGAGGCAGTCTGTCTTTTCCCATTCTATTTCCAGGTGGATCTGTCTTGCAATCAAGCTAGCTTATTCCCACTTGTCTGCTTCGGATCTTGTTTCAAACCGGTTTTATGCTCATTCGTGCCATTTCTACATCCTGGGCATTCTCCAATTCTGTTTCGCTCCAGGATGTTATGAATGCGGCTTACTGGAGGAATGCTTCTACCTTCTCCTCCTTTTATCTCTGCCACCTACAGCAGCAATCTGAGGACCTTTATTTTTTAGGCCCTCTCGTTGCTGCTCAGGCTGTTGTGTACCCTCGTTAAAATAGTTATTGAGGTTGTGTTTTGCTCTGCCTTGTTTTTTTTCAGGTGCCTTCTCTCTATCTTCATTACAGGTTTTTTGCTATTGTTCTCTGCCCTCCTTGCTTTTCTTTCTGCCGCTCTTGTTGGTATTGGTTATGTGATTCACCTCCTCCTGTTGTTTATTCAGCCAATTGTAAACAATTGTGAGTAGGTTGAAAAGAAATTAAAATTTTTTAGTAAATTTTGTTTCTTAACATACCTACCACAATTGTTTACCGGAGGCCCACCCTCCTTGGGGATATCCTTGATATCCATGCCTCCCCGCTAAATCACAAACTTCTCGTTGGTGGAAATACTGAATTGACGTCATGGTTGTTGCGCATGCGCTCGGTAAACGCAAGAAGTGTGCAGAGAGAGTACCTGTAATTTCGAGCGCTGGTCTCGCTCGACCCTTTTTTCTATCTTTTTCGTGCTTTTGCACTCTATTACTTTTCCAACTTGTTTGGAAAAGTTCTCGAAAAGATTGAGTTAGTTCCGAAGTAGGGCTTGCACTTACGTTACAGCCAATTATAAACAATTGTGGTAGGTATGTTAAGAAACAAAATTTACTATAAAATTTTAATGTTTCCGTTTTATTTTTTAGTTACCTGTCTAGTAACAAACCTGTATAAAAATTACATTTTAAAAAATAGCCAATTTTTCAAAGCCACTGTTTCCCATAAATCATCTGGTAATTTACCCCTATGTATTAGACTCCAACTTTGGGACCAAAACTTCAAATTCTCTTGTCCAACAAAAAGCCTAATGTAATCATATGTCTGATACTAAAAATATATCTCTGTTTTACATGGCCTTAGTTTCAACATATGCCCTATGTTTAGAATTTCAATAGTGCAATAGTGCGAAACTGTAGAGTGGAACCTTATAACTTTTTCTGAATTTGATTGAAAAACATGGCTACCCCAACAGGCCACATTCCTCACCGGATCTTTTTTAGATTTCATATGTAGCTTTTTTGTGATGTCTTTTGTATAGAAACTTGAGTGAATGACTTGGTATTACATGATCTTTCTATTTAGTTCAGTCCCTTCTTGGACAAGTTGAGCTGCAGTGTCACTGACACTTTCATTTTATCTCACAAATGCCAGTCTTGTCATCACATTGGTAGAAGAACTGTGCAGTGAATAATTTTCAAGTTTCATAGATAGCTTCAGCTTTTTTATTGTCAATATTTTTACAAATTGCCTAATTTGTTGTCATCAGGCTGTACATGAAAGAATGTTGCAACTTATCATTTTCAAATTTCATATGTCGCATTTTTGTGACAACATCTTGCATTGGTTTGTAATCAGCCTCACTGCAGTTTCTTCAAGAGTTATTGACCTAGGTATTTTTTTTAAAAAAAGTTTCCATATGACATAAAATCTATATTTGTCATTGAGTTACATACTCATAGAAAACTATTCAATGAAACATTTTCGAATTTCATATTTAGCTTTTTTATCACTTGTGTTCAGAAATGGTCTTCTATGCATTTAGATATCAGCCATTTTTACAGAGTTAATCCCCAATGTATTTTTTTCTTCAAATCTATTCACTTGTTTTCCAATTACATACAGAGACAAATCATCTAAGAAAAATCATCCATTGAATAATTCTCAAATTTTATCTTGAGCTTTCAAATTGAAATTTATTGCTTTGAATTTGCACATCGTCATTCCATCACAATGTGCTTGTTAGCATGATAACTGAAACAAATATTATCTGATTGGTTTGATATTCAACATATGAGTTCTTTTTAACAATTTTATGATCAAATTCGAAAATCAGCTCTACTGCTGTTATGATATCTAATTAGTCTATTTTAACAAATTATTGTTTGTTAGCATAATAACTTCAACAAATATTAATTGATTGGACCAATCTCCGGAATTTAAGTTCAACTGAAGAAACTACAGGTCAAGTATGAAAACCAGCCTGGTCCGATGATTAGGGGGGAGGTTACAGCTCCTAATTAGTCGATTTTAAAGAATTTTTCGTTCGTTAGCATGATAACGTGAAAAAATATTTATTCATTGAGCCAATATCCAGTATTTGAGTTCAGCTGAAGAATCTACAGGTTAAGTTTGAAAACTAGCCAAGTCTGATAATTAGGGAGGCAGTTATGACTCCTAATTAGTCAATTTTAACGAATTATTCCATCGTTAGCATGATAACTTCAAGAAATATTAATAGATTGGGCCAATATTCGGTATTTGAGTTTAACTGAAGAATCTATAGGTTGAGTTTGAAAACCAGCCCGGTACAATGATTAGGGGCAGAGTTATGCTCCTGATTAGTTGATTTTATCTGTTTGCAGTGTTACTTACCTTCAACTTTAATTTCAACTTTTTTTGCTATACACTGCTGAACTTGGTTGATGTTCTTACAAAGCTACTTAACTTTAATTTAAACTTGAAAGTACTTAGAATTTCAAATTTTTATATACTCCTGAAGATGCCAATATTGCAAGTGGTTATTTATTTCTCCTATATATGGAGATATTGTAAATGGTTAATTTTGCTACAGGCGTTTAAATCCAACAGTCAGTTATGCTACTCTGCAGAGGCATTCATGTCAAATCACACATCTAGTTGATAGATATTCAACAGGCTTGGGTGACAGGTGATTGTGTATGACATGGCATTTGCTTGTCTGACATTTTACTGATCCTCAATAGCAAATTGCAGGTGTTCCAAGAGACCTTCCTTAGTGCTGAAGCAAATATTTAAATCATGAAATTCCATTACAAAAATCAATATTCAAACATTAGGCCCCTGTGAATGTTAGAATACAACCGAATTGAATACTGTACACTATTTGCAAATCAAATTGAATATCAAATTGAATACATAACAATCCTAATTGGTAGCACTTCGGCCAAAAAAAGTCATTTAAATTATTTATTTATTGGTGTTTAAGGTCACATTCTTATGCACAATGGCTAATCATGACCGTGACAGTTTTGCAGGTGGAGTAAGCCGGAGTACTCGGAGAGAACCACCGAGCATCGATGAGCAACTGTCAACTCCTGAACATTCTAACTGTTCAAGCTCCACTCAAGCAGGGTTACAGCGGTTGAAGACATGCGAACCATCAACATGCAGTATGTTTTAGTACACAGTGGCATAGTGCCCCCATGTAGGCAACTGAGATAAAGTGCCTTGCCCAAGGACACAACGTGGGTCGTTCCGGATGGGGATTGAAGTCAGGACCTCTAGCATAGAAGTCCAACAGTCTACCATTGAGCCACTGTGCTCCCAATCATTTAATTACAATGCACATAAGTTAAGTTAACCCATCACAAACAACATATCATAGGTTGCCTTTTCGGAATAGACAGGCCAGAATTTGGTAATGCGAGTTCTCTAGTGGGCAGATTCACAGTTGGTGTCATATTTACTACACAAATAATCAAATTCTCCATGTGTCTCAGTAAATCTGGGTTAATTTAAAATATGGAACATCCCGATCTTGAAGGATGTCCAAACTGAAACTTGAAAATTTATGATCTTTGCTGTTGATGAGAAAGGCCACATATGTGCATCAACACCAGTGAACTGCCAACATATTACACATAGCATTAATCGGTAATTGATTCAATGATGGGAACTGAACGATGGCCACCAATGCATGTTGGAATGAACCCAGTTTCTTCAAATAGTTGTAGACACCAGACAGGAAATAGCTTGGTAATGTTTCAGGCTGTGTAGCAAGCATTAACTGTTAACAGGCACTGGAAATCAGTAAGTAGTCATTGGTTAATGATTTATCATTGACTACTAGGATTTCCAGTGCCTGTTTTTTCATCAAGTTAATCGGTTTTAAACATTCTAAGATTTATCTTGTTCGCATTGATATCCATTGCATTTTGCCTACAGAGACATTGGAGAAAACCTTGAAGATTTTCAATAGATATTTGGCATCAAATGTTGAATTATATTCGAATAGCATATTGTGATTGAATCAAATCTCAAATATTCGCAGGGACCTATCAAATATTGAATTGAAACCCCCATCCATAGAACACATATTGATTATGTTGGTCACTGTGAGAAAGCAGAAGTAAATGCATAAGTTTGCAAGCTTGTGTATCGTTTGTGCGTAATAACATAATTTGTAAACCTTATTGAAAGATGTTCTACAGAGCTGGGTGGTATTCAAATATCAAGTTCAATTTCAGTATCGGTACTTTTAGAATAGTTTACCTCAGTATTGGTACAGTATATGGTGTCAGCAACATACATGTACCCACGCCAATACAAATATCAAATGGTATTTTTGAACAGCTACAGTTCACTGTTTTACGGGAGACAAAGCTGCCAAAGCGTCAGAATGTGAGAAGCTACATGGGCACTCACCATCAGTCATTTGAGGTAACAAAAAAGCTTAGAGAAAATACCCCCTGAGTATTTTCTCTCAGCTTCTTTGTTACATAACCCTTTACCTAACATGGTAAGAAGACGACACTTGCAAAAAAAATTCTGGAGTAACTAATTTTTTTCATTTTTGTCTCAAAAACATAGGTTATGACCCCTCATTAGAATGAGCTCGACGAGCTCATTTCAACGAGGGGTCATAACCTATGTTTTGGGACAAAAAAGTAATGAAAATGAATTGGCGATTTTTGAGAATAACGCTGGCCGGTTTTTGCCATTACGTTGGGTAAAGGGATAAACTGACAGGTGATGACTGCCTTTAGAGATACACAGTCCATGTGATCATGTCAGGAATTTGGCTTTATGTTCTGTTGTTTGTCCTTTAATTTTTTAACTAATATTGGGAATATTTTTCAATACCAAAATTTTGGTATTTTGAGATTCTCTTGGTACAGTAAAGATACCGATACCAAATGGTATTTGCGGTATACCACCTATCTCTAATGCCCTCTCCAATTTATGCCTTTTGACATTTTTGTCACACAGCTGTGCCAAGAAACATGTTTTTGCAAGAATTTTTTGCATTTTTATGCTGGATATCTCAACGTGCTTAAACTTACATCTCAAACTGTTCAACATGCTTGGTTTTCAATAAACTGTCAAAATGGACAGTTAATGAGATGGCATAATTAATAGTTTATGAGTTAATGGTAAAGGAAGATAATTCTATTAGTGAAGTACACTCTGTATGATCTATAAAATGGTGGAAGAGTGATAACAGAGAGTTCACTTCCACCCACATTTGACCTATATTACAGATGGAATTAGTAAAAGTACTGTATGAGTTCCTTTTTACTTGGGCTATTTACATATAGGTGAAGCTACATGACATTGTAGGTGGAAGTTTTTTCAGGTCGTGACACAAAATACCTTTTTTAGCTAAACTTGTGTTTATACTTCTGTTCTAATATAAGTAAACAAACCTGATAAACTTCTTGCACACTGTTGTCAGACCAACACATATTCATTCAGCTGCTGTGCTCATCACTTTAAACTAAGTTCAAAATATATCTGAATTTACACTGTAAAAGTTGCCATTTCTGGAATCCCTGCATGAATTTAATGAAATTATATAAATAATAAATTGAGCATCTGCTTGGCACCTTCAAATTCCATGTGTTCATGACTGATTGCTTTTATTTCAATTCAGTTGGCAACTTGTGTTGCTAGTCCAGACTGTCCAGGGCCTGTCCTAGGCCCCAAATACTCTGGATCCTTTTTCTTCATATTATGGCTTTTGTGTCCTTATTATGCCCCCCCAAATTTTTTTGAGGGGGTATATAGTCAAGGTCTATGTTCGTCCATCCATCCATGTGTCCATCCGTCCGTCCATATGAACATTTTGTATTATAACTTGAGCATCAGTTGTCGAATTTTAATGTTCTTTGGTATCGTGATAGGGCAGCTTGGGGGAACGGATGCCCTCATATCTAGCGTTTCGTCCATTCATGTTTGGTAGAGTTATGGCCCCTGTTTGTTTTTGGCCTCTGTTTCTAACTAAGGTAAATTGTACCATAGCCTATAGGGCAAAGTGCTGCCCATTTTTTTTTTAGGTCATCTGACTTTCAGTCAGGAGAGCTATAGTGATCACTCACCGTCCGTCGTCGTCTGTGAACATGGTGTTTGCGTCTTCTCCTCCCAAACCGCTGAACCAATTTATTTGATATTTGAGATAATAGTTTGTTTATGACATCGCAATTTGATTTTGTTGAAATCAAGTTGCCTCGGCCCTTGGTAGGGCCACGCCCAAAAGTGTGCTTAAATCTTAAAAAATCTTCTTCTCATGAACCAGCAGTAGCAGAGACTTGATATTTGGTGTGCAACTTCCACTTGAGGTGTAGACTCAGATTTGTTCAAGAGAAGTTTGTGGGGCTCTATTTGCTATCGTTATGGGATGGGCAAGAATTTTTGCCCCTCCCAAAATTTCTATTTTCCAAACCAAGAAGCAGATTTGAACCAAATTTGATATGAGGGCTTATTGGGTCATAAGTACTTAGTTTATGCCCAAATTTGTTTTCCCGTCGCCCAATGGGAACCGCAGGAGCTAAAAATAGAAAAAATTAAAATGCCATATCTCCAAAACTACACGGCACTGAGAATTCTTATTTGGTGTGAAGCTTCCTTAGGACCAACAGAATGGAATGGTAAAAAAAATTGCTATTGGTTTTATCATGGGGTACTTTTTGGGGACTTTTGAAAAAGTGCTGAATCAGCATTTTTTAACACTGTGGGTAATGGGGAAAAACATTTAACACTACTTTTCTCCCAAACCGCTGCTCCAAATGCTTTCAAATTTCACATATAACATCTTTGGAAGATTGTTTCACATGTTAATTGAAATCAATTCCCTGGGTCCATATTTGGGCTCTCTATGGGAGCCCAAATGTTTAAATTAGTGCAGTATGAGGAATATTCTTTAAAAATCTTCTTCAGATCTACCAATAGGAATCTTTTGATATTTGGTATGCAACATGCTTAGGGAGGTGAGATTCAAGTTTGTTCAAGCCAAATCCCTGGGTTCATATTTTGGCTGGAAATTTGGGGTCCTGGTCCAGACTTAGAAATTTTGGACCAAAATCCGGAAATAAGTTCACCGAAGGGGGCTAAACTTATCACTTGCCAGGCGTCGTTTGTCGTCGTCATCGGGAACATTTTTCAAACGACTTTTCCTCTGAAACCGCTAGGTCGATTTGCTCGAAACTTGGTATGGATGTTCATTACCATATGTCAATTCAAGTTTGTTTAAATGAAATGGACATGCCCACTTGGGGCTCCATAGGGGGCATAACTCCGATAGCACCCTATGTATATTAGAGAAATTACTAAAAAATTTTCTTCTCCCGCACAAGTGGGCAGAATCATTTGATATTTGGTATACAGCATTATGGGGGTGGATCTGATTCAAGTTTGTTCAAATCGGCCCCCCTGGATTCATATTTGGGCTCACTATAGAAGCCCAAATTCGAACTTAGTGCATTTTAGACAAATTTCTTAAAAAATCTTCTTCTCCAGATCCATCAGGCAGAATCTTTTGATATTTGGTATGCTACATTGTGGGGTGGATCTGATTCAAGTTTGTGCAAATCATCCCCCTGGATTCATATTTGGGCTCACTATAAAAGCTTGAATTCAAACTTAGTGCATTTCAGGCAAATTTCTTAAAAAATCTTCTTCTCCAGATCCAGAAAGCAGAATCTTTTGATATTTGGGATGCAACATTGTGGGGTAGATCTGATTCCAGTTTGTTCAAATCGGCCCCCTGGGTTCATATTTGGGCTCCGATAGGAGCTTGAATTGTAACTTAGTTCGAAATGAGGAATTTTCTTTAAAAATCTTCTTCAGATCCAGCAGTCGGAATGTTTTGATATGTGGTGTGTAGCATCCTTAGGGGGGGGGGGGGGGGGGGGGGGTGAGATTCAAGTTTGTTCAAGCCAAGTCCCTGGGTTCATATTTGGGCTCACTGTAGGAGCCCGAATGATAACTTAGTTCAAATGAGGAATTTTCTTTAAAAATCTTCTTCTTCAGATCCAGCAGATGAATGCTTTTGATATTTGGTATGCAGCATCCTTAGGGGGGTAAGATTCAAGTTTGTTCAAGCCATGTCCCTAGTTCCATAAAATTTGTCTCTCATGACTTCATTCCTTTGTAGGTTGATGAACCATGTCTAACTGAATGTGACCCCAAATACTTCTTTGAACCACTTTGGCCGGTGAGCGATTAAGGCTCCTTGGGGCCTCTTGTTTTTTTTTAAGTGTTTCGGTCAATTATAAAACAAAATTTTTTTTTTTTTACACTGAAAATTTGGGGGGCCGGGTGGGACTTGGGACCAAAATCCAGAAATTAGTTCTTTGGTTTTTTATGCGTTTTGGTCAATTTTAAGAAGAAGAAAAAAACATTTTAGTCTGAATCTGTTTTTTATGCGTTTATCTCAATTTTGGGACGTGCAAGTGCAGGAACTGAAAATAGAAGGAAAATCCTGTGTATTGTGTGGGCACAATAGCTTCGTCTAGTTGGTATATGCTTTTCTTAGGAGGAATGTATGCAGCTTATTCAAGTCAAGTCCCTGGTTTGATATTTAGACTACCATGTCAGGTGAGTGCTTTAAGGCCCCCTGGGGCCTCTTGTTTAGTCCACTATCCCAATTTTTTCTAGTCCACTATATCTGTACTGCCCAGTGTTTGCAGGGCTGGTTTGCATGTCATTTTAACCTACTACATATCGATATATTCATATAAATATGGATGACATAAGAATCGTAGTGTTTTTTAATTCCGTTCATTCATTGTTTGGATGAACCTATTCTCTTCAAACATTCAGAAGTTATTTATTTACATGCATGTCCGACTTTGCTGCCTTTGGGGGCATCAGCACATGCGTTAGCATTGATCTTGTTGTTCAATGTGTTAACCTGGAAAGTCATAGAATTTTTCACTTTTAAAGTCAAGACCTGGAGAGCCTATAAAAAGGAGGAGTTATTTTACCAAGTCATTAAAAATTAAGCTAAAAACCTTGGAATTTCAGAATATTAATTCTGAAGTGTGAAATTTAAATTTTATTTTTCATTGTGCACAAGTCTCTTGATATTTAAAGTTGAGGATATACATGTTTGAAACAGTTCACATCTTCTTTAGCACAGGCTACACTTTCTAGTTCTTGTCCGACCATCTCGAAATTTCATATGCAGGTTCGAGATCATGTCTAGATGAGAACTTCCCTGTTTGGTCGTGGTCAGTCAACCGTGATGGCTATGCAAGCCCAAAACCCTAAAACCCTTAGCACAGTCTGCAGGTCGTCATTATGAAGAAATTTCATTGTAACTTGGTAGAATGACTTCATATAATGTCTAGATGAGAATGTCCCCTTTTAGTGCGATTGGTCAACTAGGATAGGTACACAAGCCCAAAACCCCAAAACCTTTATCACAGTCTACAGGTCATATTTATACTGAGTCAAAAAAGAAAATATAATAAACTTTGAGGAGCAATTTTTTTAGTATTATTGACTTTAATCCCAAACAAATTATTGTAAAATTCATATTTCGAGTCTAGCTATATGAATTTGCATAATTTCATGTTCTTACTGTTGCCAGCATCAGATCAGGATGTCGCAATTCAGACATGGGGTGAAATAAAAAGTTCACACATGCTGTCAATAGCGTGTATGTCCACCGTTTGCCTCTTGGATGGCAAGACATCGGCGGCGCATAGACCTGATAAGTCTCTGGATATCACCCTGTGGTATTGTGTTCCACACCTGCCTTAGAACATTACGTAAATCACCTAACATCTGAAGATCATGAAGTCGTACCCGACTGTCCAATTGATCCCAAAGATGCTCGATTGGCAACGAATCTGGCGAAAGTGGGGGCTAAGGAAGAAGTTTGATGCTCTGCTCCTCAAGAAAGTCACGACAGATACACGCCATGTGACATCGGGTATTGTCTTGCTGGAATCACTGCAATCCGACATTAGCATTGAACAGTGCGACAACAACAGCGTTAAGAATTTCGTTCCTATATCACTGTCCATTCAGATTACCTTCCAATGAGACAGTAAATAGTGGCCACTGTGACTCCGAACTCGGCAGCAAGCTCATCTGGAGGTATCCCAGCCTCATGCATACCAATGGCATGCAACCTCTGATTTTCGGTTAACCTTGGCATTTTTTAAAATGTCGGAAGACAAAAACTAGCGTGTTTTGTCAATAACCCAGGCTCTCCAGCACAACATTCAATTTGACATTCTCAGGTAGCATGTGCTATTTTAAAATCCGTAGCAAAATTGTATACGGTTGGGTGGACAACAACAACATGTCATTAAACTCTTTGCACGACTTCTTGTCCACAAACATGCAACATTAGGACTATTGTATTTCATCCTTTATGCTATTTTTTCACATTTGTTTCTATTATACTTTCTTTTTTGACTCAGTTTATGAAGGAATTTCAATATAACTGGTTGAATGACTCCGTATAAGGTCTAGATGAGAACGTCCCATTTTGGTCGTGATCAGTCAACTGTGATAGCTGCACAGGCCCAAAACCCAAAAACCTTTAACAGTGTACAGGTCATATGTATGAAGTTATTTTATTATAACTTCGTAGGATGACTCTGTATAATGTCTAGATGAAAACGTCCTATTTTGGTTGGGTCCGGTCAACCGTAATGGTCGCAGGGGCACGTTACTTAGATTCCTTTAGCACAGTCTACACCTTGCATTTAGGAAGGGATTTCATTGCAAATTTGTAGGATGACTTAGTATAATGTCTAGATGAGAACATCCTATTTTAGCTGTTGTCGGTCAACCGTGATGGACACACAGGCAAGTGACCTGGATTTGTTTAGCACAGTCTACAGTTCATATTTATGAAGCAATTTCATTGTAACTTGGAAGGATAACTCGGTATGATGTCTAGATGAGACAGTCATATTATGGTCATGATCAGTCAGCCATTATCGCCACCTGGTCATGTGACCTAGATTCCTTTAGTACTGTCTACAGGTTGTTTTTTATGAAGAGATTTTATTGTAACCTGATAGGATAACTTATAATAGTTACTAACTGAGGTGGAGGTATTCATGGATTTGAACAACGCGCCAAAGTGCGGTAGTGATGCCAAGCCACGAAGCAGCAAGGTGTTACAGCACATTGGCAGGCTGTTCAAATTCATGAATACCGACAGCGAGGTTAGTAACTTACTTACACGCCAATTCACAGAACGCACGGACCCAAGTATGGTAAGTGAGTACAGGTGTTCAAGTGACGTCACTCGAACACCTAGTCTATTGTTCTATCAGGTATTTCTTTTCAACCTACTCACAATTGTTTACAATTGGCTGTAACATAAGTGCAAGCCCTACTTCGGAACTAACTCAAGCTTTTAGAATCTTTTCCAAACGAGTTGGAAAAGTACTAGAGTGCAAAAGCACGAAAAAGATCGAAAAAAGGGTCGAGCAAGACCAGTGCTCGAAATTACAGGTTCTCTCTCTGCACACCTCTTGCATTTACCAAGCGCATGCGCAACAACTGTGCCGTCAATTCCTTTTATTTCCGCCATTTGTACATGGTCGGAAATTTTTGTGACTCGTGCTAATTTGCTGTTTATTCTTCATGAACAACTTATTCTACATTCTTAGTGTGCAAGTGGATTGTATCCTTTTGTCAAGCTACCAAATTATTGTTGTTTAATGTTAATTTTTATTATTATTGCTTGTTTCTTCACACTTCATCTTGTTTTTCCCCCACGTGTGAACACGACCTTCATGCTGTTTTCCGTCGGTGGGAAGCTTGATTACTTTGATATAATGCCAAAGACCATTCCTTGTACCTCTTGCTTGCAAGTGAAGCATGTGGACGACTCTCATTCCATATGTATCACTTGCAACAATTGCACTCAGGCTCAATCATGTGGTATTTGTACTGCACAGTATTCACAGGAGGTTTCTGCTGGTCAGCCCGAGTTGGGCTACGTCTCCTCTGCTACGGAGGATGAGTATCTTGAAGGTGATGGGCCCCCCTCGTCAGTCTTGGGGCAGGCTTTGGATTTTGTCTTTGGCTTATTGTCTGACTTTCAACCTTCCGACCAGCCTTCTGTGACCGTCCGGCTGCGGTCCACTGTGGAGCGCCATAACCCTGTTGAGCCTTCTAGCTCCGGGGCTTTGCGTCCTCTGCAATCGGCTCAGGTTGTTGAGTCCTTCCAGGGCTTAGACGCCAAAATGCGTTCTAAGGCCCTCAAGGGTTCCTTCTTTTCTAGAGCTGATGCCTTTCTGCCTCCATCGCGGTTTCGTGTTTACGATTCCGTCTCTCCACCAGTCTTCCAAGGGATGACTACTGTGGATGAGGATTCTTCTTCCCTCGGGTTGACTAAGCCTAAGTTGGCAGTTCTCCCGATGTCGGTAGTTGAGTCTATGGTGGGCCTGACCCAAGAGATGCTGGGTATGTTATCTCTCGTGGACCATGTCGTCGCTACTCTCGCTGAATATTTTCCACTAGGGGAGTTTGATGACGCTCAGGTGCCTTTTCGCATTTTGTCACAGCCTCTTATGAACTTGACACACGCTCACACCTGTAACACGGCTAATTTGGAGCTGGCACGCCGGGATGCAGTGTTGGATTCTTTACCATCCCTTCCTTCTGAGCAACGTGCTGTTCAGAGGTCTGCCTCTTTGGTGGGACCTCAGTTGTTCCATAGTTCCGTGGAAGCTGTTCATGGCGAAGTTCTTCGTCATTCGAAGGACCAGCTTTTGCTGCGACAGCTTGACCAACCTGCTGCTGTGGGTGGGGGTCGTTCCAGGCCCGCCAAGCATGCTGCTGCATCTGCCTTGTCGGCGACGTCGGCTACGCCTTCGGCACTGTCTGCTCCTTCTGCACATAAGAAGCGCCGACGTGGCCAGGCTCGCTGGCAGCCTCAGGCAGGAAAGTCTCAGGACTCTGTCACTTCCCGAGGTGGTTTCTCCTCTCGGGGGCCTCGTCGAGGCCGCAAGTGAAGGTTCTCACCTCGATTCACCTCCAGTCGGGGGAAGGCTGTCGTTGTTTTACGACCATTGAACAGAGATAACGTCAGACTCTTGGGTCCTCGACGTCATTCAATCCGGTCTGCGACTGTCCTTCCATCGGCACCCCAGTTTATCTCGGGTGCCCCTTCCAACTCAGGTCCCTTCCGATTCTCTGCGTCGGGACCTTCTGGTGCAGGAGATCGACAATCTCCTCTCCAAAGGGGCGATCGAGGTGGTCAGGAACACCCTTTCACCGGGGTTTTACTTGAGACTTTTCTTGGTGCCGAAGAAAAACGGCCATATCGTCCTGTCATCGATCTGAGTACCCTGAACGAGTACAGAATAGCTCCTCATTTCAGTATGGAGACTTTCCGGTCGGTTCGATGTTGAGTTCATCATGGCGATTTTGTGGCCAGTATCGACCTGAAGGATGCCTACTTCCATGTACCCATTCATCTGGCGTCACGGAAATACCTTCGGTTTTCGTTTCGGGATCGAGTTTTTCAATTCAGAGCTCTCCCGTTCGGTTTGAACCTGGCTAATTTGGCCTTCACCTGACTGATGTCACATGTGCTTGCTTTCCACCGCACTCAGTCGGCAGTGCCTTCGTCAACCAACCTAGACGACATCCTCCAACGGCACCACGATGCTGCTATTCTGGAGTTCGATGTCCGGCAGTTTCTTTGCCTGCTAGCGTCGCTGGGTTTCAGAGTCAATCGCGAGAAGTCGGATCTTCTTCCTTCTCAGCAATTCCGTCATTTGGGGATGGATTTCGACACTCTTCACAATGTAGTGTCGGTCCTCCAGGCTCGGGCGATGATTCTTTCCGCCTTGACTCGGAACCTGCTTCAATCTTCCTCGGTCTCGACCAGGACTTTCCTTCGGATGCTGGGCCTTTGCGGTTTGGTGACAGATCTCATTCTGCTCGGTCGCTTGTTTGTCCGACCTCTCCAACACTTCCTGTTGGATCATTGGCGTCCGAATGTAGATCCGCTGGAACTCACTATTCCTCGGTCTCTACTTTGTCACCTCCGCCCTTGGGCCGATATTCCCTGGCTGACACAGGGTGTTCCATTGGATCTTCCTTTGGCCGATTGCATCCTTACTGCAGATGCCAGCGATCGGGGCTGGGGTGCGACGTTGGATCCTCTCGGTCTGTCTACTCACGGAGAGTGGGACAGCGAGCAGGTGGGCCTTCATATCAACCAGAAGGAGCTCCTTGCTCTTCTGTTGAGTTTTTGGCTTTGGATCCCCCATCTGTCGGACCATATTGTCCTACTTCTTTCGGACAATTCGACAGTAGTGGCCTCCATACGGAATCAAGGAGGCACACATTCGATTCCCATGTATCGGCTGTCTCAGGATCTTCTTCTGTTGGCACGGGATGTGAACGCTCGGGTGTCCATTCGACACCTTCCCGGGCGTCTCAATGTCCTAGCAGACTCCCTGTCCCGACGTGACAGTGTCCTTCCAACCGAATGGATGCTACAACGGTCGGTGTTTCAGGCGATTTGTGAGCAGTGGGGCCGTCCTCAGGTCGACCTTTTCACCACTCACTGGAATCATCAGGTAGAGACCTTTGTCTCCCCTTGTCCAGATCCTCTGGCATTTGCAGCAGACGCTCTGTCTCTGGACTGGACAGGTTGGATCGGCTATGCCTTTCCTCCTGCACCGATTCTTCCTCAAGTATTAGCGAAGATTCGTGCTTGCAGTTGCAGGATCATTCTGATCACACCCCTGTCTCCACAGAGGGTGTGGATCAATCTGCTGCGGCCTCTGTTGGCCGATTGACCGATTCGTCTACCTCTACGTCGCGATCTTCTTTCACAGGGTCGTCACAGGAAGTATCACAACAACCTGGCGAGCCTGTCCCTTCACTCCTGTCTTTTATCAGGTCCAGTCTCCAATGTAGAGGTTTTTCGAGACGATCAGTGGAGTGCATTTCTGCATCGCTGCGACATTCCACTGGCATGACTTAGGCTGCCAAGTGGAAGGTTTTCTGCCGCTGGTGTGCAGATCACAATGTGAATTACCGTGATCCGTCAATTGCTCAAATTGCAGATTTTCTGGTATATCTTTTTGACTCCAAGGGCCTCCAGCCTATTACGATTAAGGGCTATCGGTCTATGCAGTCTGATACTTTCTCTTATGTGGGAAAGCGGTGCATCGGTCGTAATCTTTTTCTCTCCAAACTCATTCGGCACTTTTCTTTGAAGAGGCCTCGAGTTTTGCGTCTTACACCCAAGTGGAACTTGGCATGGGTGTTGCACTGTTGGAGGGGGCGCTTGTCTGCTTCAGATCTTGTTTCAAACCGATTTAATACTCATGAGGTTCGTGCCATTTCTGCATCCTGGGCGTTCGCCAATTCTGTTTCGCTCTGGGATGTTATGAATGCGGCTTACTGTAGGAATGCTTCTACCTTCTCCTCCTTTTACCTCCGCCATCTACAGCTGCAAGGGGAGGACCTTTATTCTTTAGGCCCTCTCGTTGCTGCTCAGACTGTTGTGCACCCTCTTTATGTTTTTTTCGGGTATGTGCTTCGCTCGGCCTTGTTCTTTTCAGGTGCCTTCTTTCTATCTTCATTACAGGTTTCGCTTATTGTTCTCTGCCCTCCTTGCTTTTCTTTCTGCTGCTCTTGTTGGTATTGGTTATGTGATTCACCTCCTCCTGTTGTTTATTCAGCCAATTGTAAACAATTGTGAGTAGGTTGAAAAGAAAATAAAATTTTTTAGTAAATGATGTTTCTTAACATACCTACCACAATTGTTTACCGGAGACTCACCCTCCTTGGGGATATCTTTGATATCGATGCCTCCCCGCTAAATCACAAACTTCTTGTTGGCGGAAATACGGAATTGACGTCACGGTTGTTGCGCATGCGCTCGGTAAACGCAAGAGGTGTGCAGAGAGAGTACCTGTAATTTCGAGCGCTGGTCTCGCTCGACCCTTTTTTCGATCTTTTTCGTGCTTTTGCACTCTAGTACTTTTCCAACTCGTTTGGAAAAGATTCTAAAAGCTTGAGTTAGTTCCGAAGTAGGGCTTGCACTTATGTTACAGCCAATTGTAAACAATTGTGATAGGTATGTTAAGAAACAAAATTTACTAAAAAATTTTAATTTCACTTCTCTTACCAACCCAGAGAAGACAAAGGAATTGGTGTGTAAGGTATGATATCTAGATGAGACTCTCCTATTTTGGTCATGATCGATCAACTGTGACTGCCGAACCATCACATGTCTTAGATTCTTTTAGCAAACTCTGCGAGTTATATTTATGAAGGGATTTCATTGTAACTTGGTAGGATGACTCGTTTTGGAATGATTTTACTGTAACTTGGTAACTTTGGTTGACATACATTAACTGTGAGGGTCACATTAACCCAGGCCTCAGTTCTTTAGTACAGTCTATATACCTCAAATTATTCTTATTGAAAACATAGCAAATAGGGAACAGAAATTAACATATTCTCAACTATCACAATTCTTGTCTTATTGCATAATCCTTTCATAAACATTGAACATTATCCTTTTCAAGCAAACACAGCACACAGTCAAGTTAGGCTGCAATGTCATTGACACTTTCATTTTTTTTGACATGGAGTATGAACCCTGGTACTCTTTTGGGATGGTAGCTTTTAGTGCTACATACATCAGAGTCATATAACTAATGTTCTTTTTTATTTCTTGTAGGCTTTCTACAGTTGTTAACACATCTGACAAAAGTTGGTGATATTTCAAGAGAACAGTTTACTGGTAATTTCAATCCTGTTGTGTTATTTTTTGTACTTCTTGCAGGATTTTTACTCACTTCAACATTTGACATGGTTTAGCAACCACTATCAAATTAATCCATAAACATCATCATGTATTAGGATGCAAGCCAGAAATCATGACCTGTTTATCCAAATATGAATCTTGAGGCATAGTGGTGAAGTGTGATTTGGAACATCAAGGTGCAGAAAGGGACAGTGCTCCAGATGGGACAAGTATAGGCATTAACATCCAGAAGCCTGCAGTCAAGTCAACTCACCTCCAGTGCTTTAAAGCAGGTGCTCTGATGTCATATCTGGCGAATTGGATAATAGTGAGCTCAGACAGGCTCAGCAGTTGTTAAAAGTCAAGTGACATCTGCCTGAATAGACTGGTGATACTTAACTGGATACAACTGCCAGGCTATCAGCCTTCAGGGAGCAAATTGTTTTGAAAATTTTGCATAGCAGTTTTTTCTTGACACAGATGACGCAAAGCGTCATCCGAACCGCGAAGCGGTTTGCTGCGGGTGAGCCCGAGAGGGGGTGTCCCCCTCTTGTTGGTGGGGGGTCCTCCCCTGGGAAAATTTGAAATTTCAGAGGACAGGAGACGCATTTTGGTTGATTCTGAGAGCATAAAAAAAATGTTATGTGATCAGATGAGAGAGGAATGATCAACTTTATTAGGGATTCAGGCCTATGCGGGAAAGGTGCTCCATTGCGCTCGTGCCCCTAAATGTGCCTGCAGTTAAAATGGGGCGAGCAATTTTATTCACGCCTCGATAATCATTTGGACGAGCACAACCCAGATTGCGAACACATTAGGGATGCCTCAAATTAGGTACATCCAAAGTTGATCCTATTCTCTAAAATTTTAACGTTCACATTACCTCAGTTTTTCGATAAATAATCCCTTGAATCAAAAGAATAGTTGCTCCATCGATTTAGCTGTACACATGCACAGTTGTGTCTGTTACCAAATATTGAGTCAGAGATTTCCCAAAAACGTGTCAATATTTGGTAACAGGCGCAACTGCGCATGTGTACAGCACAATTGTCTCTTAGAGGGGGTCTGAACAAATGAATGACATTCACTCATTGATCGACCCAAAATGTGTAATATTGTTCGTGTCACCGTGTGTACACATGCATTTTCAACTCACTGCCCACGTCACGGGCAGTGAGTTGAAAATGCATGTATACACATGCGCGGCGTGTCTTCGGTTCTGTCTCATGTAATTTGTTAACATCTAATATGTAGTACTGTAATTAACTGAAGGTGAGCGAGCAAAGCCACTAAATGGTATTACAAATTCAATTCACAACCACCGTGACTTATTATAGGTCACGGTGGTTGTGAATTGTAATACCATTTAGTGGCTCTGCTCGCTCACTTTGGCTTCAGACAATTACTACATACTACATGACCATGTTTACAAATTACATGAGACAGAACAATATTTCATATTTTCGGTGAGAACATTTGGACGCAGAAAGTGAAAAAATGGATTGACCTATATTGCTGTGAGGACAGGTGATGGGGTCGTTACGTACCTTTCCCATTCGTCGTTTCGAAAGTCATACATGGCTTTTTAATAATAAAACTCCATTTGCCATTGAAAAGTGGCAATCCGGAATTTCCGAATGTATTGATCAGATCACCAGTAAGTAGTCCATGTCCTCATCAGCAATCAATGCATACCCAATGATTAACTTTTTTGAAATTATTCATTTTCACTGTAGTGGTGGTGGGGGGGAGGGGGTGGGGGGGGGGGGGGGTATATCATGTATAATGGTGCAACATTAGGTACCAAGCACAATCTTCAATGACTACCATCCATACCATAATGAATGGTGATCAGGAAGTGGTGCCCCCAAACTGTGAATTGTCACCCCAAAAGGCACCATTTCAGAACCCCCTACAAAAATTTTGAAATATGCCATCAAAATCTGAATTGAGGACTCTGACTCGGACTCAAAACACATACTGAATCGAGGACTCAGACTTGGACTCAAGATTAGTGTTCAGATTTTTTGTTGAATTACCAGTGATTAACCACACGTAACAGCGATCTTGTCGTTGTGATGATCAGCAAAAATCGTTTAACTGTTAAACTGCTGTAATATATTCCCAATAGCCATCGTACTTTGGGGGAATGCCCCTTTATTTTTATATAAAGACTATCATTCATTTATTTAGTTGGGATAAGCTGACTTTTTGTGAACTATCGATCGACTCCCTTCCATCTCCATGGCTTCATTTAACCATTTTTCTGCGACTAACTACCAAACTCGACCAAGTCAATATTCAAAATATCCGTTCAATGCTTCTCCAAACTTGGAACCAAAGGCCGTAGGCCTAATATTATTTTGATGTGGAATATCCTGTGGGCCCAATACAAGCCACCATGGATTTTGTGTTGAAAATGTGTTTCCAATTTAAAACGTGTATATCCTGGTGTATTCGGTACGGCGGTACGGTATTCCGTGATCCACGGGTGGCAGATTTTCCTCATAAGCGTAGACTTTGCCTCCTCCCTGTCACAAACACGCCCATCCATTCAGCCCGACCCAAAACGCGAACCAATTTCCTCCTCAATTACAAGGTTGGAAAGGCAGCAGCTGGTGTGTGGGACTCTATATAGATTGATCATAATTTTTTTCAAACTTTCCCCACCAGTGCAGGGGGGGGGGGGGGAGGGGGGGGCATCACATTCTCCCACACCCACCGCTATATTATGTGCCTCGATGATGCCCGCGGAATCACTTATCGATACCAGATACCATGCGCAAATGGTTAAATGAAACAATGTGGATAAAGGCGTCGATAGATAGTTCTTATGAAATCTATTAATTCCAACTTAATAATTACTTAACAAACTCTAGGGCACTCCCCCAAGTGCGGCAACCACCGGCAAAATGTCACGGCAGTTTGACGTGTTAAACAGTCTGGACTGACCTCACAGGGATGGTTAATTTTTATTTTTGGCACAATGATTAATAAAGATCGCTATAACGCGGTAAATCACTGGTAATTCAATAAAAAACTAAGCACTTAACTTGAGTCTGAGTCCTTGATTCAGTGTTTTGAGTCCGAGTCCGAGTCCTCAATTCATATTTATTCATCATTATTGTCTCTTTCTTTCTTTTTCCTGAGCCCATATAGAGCTACATTAGGGTGACGCCTCTTTGAGAAAAATTTCCTTCCATATGGGGTTGCATCAAATTCAGTTGAACACCCTCCAAATCGATCCTCATCAGATGTGCAAGTGTGGTGGCTTTCAGGCGTGATCTCCAGTCACTCTTGACCCTATTCACAGCAGAGAAACCCCTCTCCACTTTAGCATTTGATACAGGGTATATTCTTTTAATCTTTACGACGTGTATTAAATTTGGATTTGTCTCTGCTTTTTAGCTCACCTGAGCGAAGCTCAAGGGGAGCTTTACTAATCACTTTCTGTCCGGCGTCCGTCGTCGTCCGTCCGGCGTTAACTTTACATTATCGACTTCTCCTCCTAAACCACTAGCCCAATTTTATTCAAATATTGGCTAAATGTTTATTACCTAATGCCAATTCAGATTTGTTCAAATGAAGTTGCCCCTCCTCCTGGGTGGTCCCACGCCCCCAAGGGGCACCAAAATCTTTGTAAATCTTCTTCTCATGAACCAGCAGTAGCAGAGACTTGATATATGGTGTGCAGCTTCCTTTTGAGGTGTAGACTCAGATTTGTTCAAGAGAAGTTTGTGGGGCTATACTTGGCGTCGTTATGGGAGGGGCAAAATTTTTTGCCCCACCCAAAATTTCTATTTTCCATACCGAGAGGCTGATTTGAACCAAATTTTATGTGAGGGCTTATTGGGTCATGAGTACTTGATTTATGCAAAAAAAAATTTCCCGCAGCCCCGTGGGAACTGCAGGAGCTAAAAATAGAAAAAATTTAAAACGCCCATATCTCCAAAACTGCACGGCATTGAGAATTTTTATTTGGTGTGCAGCTTCCTTAGGACGAACAGAAAGGATTGGTAAAAAAAAATTGCCATCGGTTTTATCATAGGGTACAGTTTCGGGACTTTGAAAAAGTGCTGAGTCAGCACTTTTTAACACTGTAGGCAATGGGAAAAACATTAAAAAATCTTCTTCTCCAGATCCAGCAGGCAGAATCTTTTGATATTTGGTATGCAACATTGTAGGGTGGATCTGATTCAAGTTTGTTCAAATCGGCCCCCTGGGTTCATATTTGGGCTCAGTATAGGAGCCCGATTTCGAACTTAGTGCATTTCTGGCAAATTTCTTAAAAAATCTTCTTCTCCAGATCCAGCAGGCAGAATCTTTTGATATTTGGTATGCAACATTGTGGGGTGGATCTGATTCAAGTTTGTTCAAATCGGCCCCCTGGGTTTATATTTGGGCTCAGTATAGGAGCCCAAATTTGAACTTACTGCATTTCAGGTAAATTTCTTTGAAAATCTTCTTCTCCAGATCCAGCAGGCAGAATCTTTTGATATTTGGCATGAAACATTGTAGGGTGGATCTGATTCAAGTTTGTTCAAATCGGCTCCCTAGATTCATATTTGGGCTCACTATAGGAGCTCGAATTCGAACTTAGTGCATTTCAGGCAAATTTCTTCAAGAATCTTCTTCTCCAGATCCAGCAGGCAGAATCTTTTGATATTTGGTATGCAACGTTGCGGGGTAGATCTGATTCAAGTTTGTTCAAATCGGCCCCCTGGATTCATATTTGGGCTTACTATAGAAGCCCGAATTCGAACTTAGTGCATTTCAGGCAAATTTCTTCAAAAATCTTCTTCTCCAGATCCAGCAGGTAGAATCTTTTGATATTTGGTATGCAACATTGTTGGGTGGATCTGATTCAAGTTTGTTCAAATCGGCCCCCTGGGTTCATATTTGGGCTCAGTATAGGAGCCCGATTTCGAACTTAGTGCATTTCAGGCAAATTTCTTAAAAAATCTTCTTCTCCAGATCCAGCAGGCAGAATCTTTTGATATTTGGTATGCAACATTGTGGGGTGGATTTGATTCAAGTTTGTTCAAATCAGCCCCCTGGGTTTATATTTGGGCTCAGTATAGGAGCCCAAATTTGAACTTACTGCATTTCAGGCAAATTTCTTTGAAAATCTTCTTCTCCAGATCCAGCAGGCAGAATCTTTTGATATTTGGCATGCAACATTGTAGGGTGGATCTGATTCAAGTTTGTTCAAATCGGCTCCCTAGATTCATATTTGGGCTCACTACAGGAGCTCGAATTCGAACTTAGTGCATTTCAGGCAAATTTCTTCAAAAATCTTCTTCTCCAGATCCAGCAGGCAGAATCTTTTCATATTTGGTATGCAATGTTGCGGGGTAGATCTGATTCAAGTTTGTTCAATTCGGCCCCCTGGATTCATATTTGGGCTCACTATAGAAGCTCAAATTCGAACTTAGTGCATTTCAGGCAAATTTATTAAAAAATCTTCTTCTCCAGATCCAGCAGGCAGAATCTTTTGATATTTGGTATGCAACGTTGCGGGGTAGATCTGATTCAAGTTTGTTCAAATCGGCCCCCTGGATTCATATTTGGGCTTACTATAGAAGCCCGAATTCGAACTTAGTGCATTTCAGGCAAATTTCTTAAAAAATCTTCTTCTCCAGATCCAGCAGGCAGAATCTTTTGATATTTGGTATGCAACGTTGCGGGGTAGATCTGATTCAAGTTTGTTCAAATCGGCCCCCTGGATTCATATTTGGGCTTACTATAGAAGCCCGAATTCGAACTTAGTGCATTTCAGGCAAATTTCTTAAAAAATCTTCTTCTCCAGATCCAGCAGGCAGAATCTTTTCATATTTGGTAAGCAACATTGTGGGGTGGATCTGATTCAAGTTTGTTCAAATCGGATCCCTGGGTTAATATTTGGGCTCAGTATAGGAGCCCGATTTAGAACTTAGTGCATTTCAGGCAAATTTCTTAAAAAATCTTCTTCTCCAGATCCAGCAGGCAGAATATTTTGATATTTGGTATGCAACATTGTGGGGTGGATCTGATTCAAGTTTGTTCAAATCGGCTTCCTAGATTAATATTTGGGCTCACTGTAGAAGCTCGAATTTGAACTTAGTGCATTTCATGCAAATTTCTTAAAAAATCTTCTTCTCCAGATCCAGCAGGCAGAATCTTTTCATATTTGGTAAGCAACATTGTGGAGTGGATCTGATTCAAGTTTGTTCAAATCGGCCCCCTGGGTTTATATTTGGGCTCAGTATAGGAGCCCAAATTTGAACTTAGTGCATTTCAAGCAAATTTATTAAAAAAAATTCTTCTCCAGATCCAGCAGGCAGAATCTTTTGATATTTGGTATGCAACATTGTGGGATGGATCTGATTCAAGTTTGTTCAAATCGGCTTCCTAGATTCATATTTGGGCTCACTATAGAAGCTCGAATTCGAACTTAGTGCATTTCAGGCAAATTTCTTAAAAAATTTTCTTCTCCAGATCCAGCAGGCAGAATCTTTTGATATTTGGTATGCAACATTGTGGGATGGATCTGATGCAAATTTGTTCAAATCGGCTTCCTAGATTCATATTTGGGCTTACTATAGAATCTCGAATTCGAACTTAGTGCATTTCAGGCAAATTTCTTAAAAAATCATCTTCTCCAGATCCAGCAGGCAGAATCTTTTGATATTTGGTATGCAACATTGCGGGGTGGATCTGATTCAAGTTTGTTCAAATCGGCCCCCTGGATTCGTATTTCGGCTCACTATAGAAGCTCGAATTCAAACTTAGTGCATTTCGGGCAAATTTCTTCAAAAATCTTCTTCTCCAGATCCAGCAGGCAGAATCTTTTGATATTTGGTATGCGACATTGCGGGGTGGATCTGATTCAAGTTTGTTCAAATCGGCCCCCTGGATTCATATTTGGGCTTAATATAGAAGCCCGAATTCGCACTTAGTGCATTTCGGACAAATTTATTAAAAAATCTTCTTCTCCAGATCCAGCAGGCAGAATCTTTTGATATTTGGTATGCAACATTGTGGGGTGGATCTGATTCAAGTTTGTTCAAATCGGCTTCCTAGTTTCATATTTGGGCTCACTATAGAAGCTCGAATTCGAACTTAGTGCATTTCAGGCAAATTTCTTAAAAAATCTTCTTCTCCAGACCCAGCTTCAGAATCTTTTCATATTTGGTAAGCAACATTGTGGGGTGGATCTGATTCAAGTTTGTTCAAATCGGCCCTCTGGGTTTATATTTGGGCTCCGTATAGGAGCCCAAATTTTAACTTAGTGCATTTCAGGCATATTTCTTAAAAAATCTTCTTCTCCAGATCCAGCAGGCAGAATCTTTTGATATTTGGTATGCAACATTGTGGGGTGGATCTGATTGTGATTCATGAACGTATTTATTTGTAAAGTTGATAGAATCTTAGACAAAATTTGCAGAAAAGATCTACTATAGAAGGGGTGGTATCCAGGGTGAACCGTTTACCCAAATCTAGCAGTACTAATGCATTATTCACACAAATCTCCATTCAAATTTTATGACCCCTCATTGGAACACACGCATTCAGCTCATTCCAACAAAGGTCATAGCCATGTTTTCGAGACAAAAGAATAAAAATTTTAGTTATTCATGAAATTTTTAGGCAACTGTTGTCTGTTATTCATATTGCTTCATGAAATTTCAGTACTTTTAGAAGTTACCTCAGTACTCAAGGGTTAATTCCCCTTAATTAAATGTCGCCTCTAAAAAACAACCACTTTGCATATCTTACCTTTTTACCAGCATAACTGCCAAAACTTGTCAGCATTCTTCGCAAAAATCGCTATACAAATTTTAATTTTTGTCTCTTAAACATACATGTACTTATCGCTTGTAAATACCTCATTGGAATGAGCTTTTTGAGCTCATTCCAATGAGAGGTCACACACCATGCTTTTTGAGTCAAAAAAGCAATTTTTTAGTTATTCCAGAATTTCGTACGTAAAACACAGCTTTATGACTTCACATTAAAATGAGCTCTCTAAGCTTGTTCCAATCAACATTCACGCACTATGTCTTTCACACAAAAAATAAAATTTTCCATTTATTCAGGAATTTTGTTTGCAAGAACACTCTTAAACCCCCCCCCCCCCCCCCCCACACACACACACACACAAACACAGACACACACATCTAAAAGTTCGTCAGCAAAAAAACAGTTACTTCAATTTTTAAATGCATTATAGGAACAACTTGCCTAATCAAATTTAAATACTTTTGCATCATTCTGTATCTAGAACAAACCATTTACCATATCTTTACACAAAATTCTCCAGCATCATTCACAAAAAAACACCATTATTTATATATTCACATTTCTGTCTCAAAAATATACCTGATCTTCCTATACCCCTATTGGCATAAGCTGTTTGAGCTTGTTCCAATGATGATAAAAAAAACTAATATTTTGGAAAATTTGTGAAAATTTTTGTTTTCTTGCATGCAAATATATACATGTAGCACATGGAAGATATCCACAGTTGGGGAGAGATGTCCAAGGCTATCTCTTCACATTCCTTGTTTGTGCTTCATGCTAAACCAGTTTGTCTGCAGAGATAAATTTGCTTTATTAAAAATCATTGGAGATTGGCCACACACCAATGATTTTAAATAAAACTAATTTTAGGTAACAAATGTTGAACTTCAAACAAAATCTATCACCTAACCAGTTAATGTTGATGAGGCATGACATGGTGAAGGTGACCTAAAATACTTCTTAGAGTCACTTTGTCAGGTGAGCGATTAAGGCCACGTGGGGCCTCTTGTTTTGTTAGAACATACTTCCACATTTCTTCGGATGGAAGGTGGTTGATGCTTCCACTCCAAACAGCTTTGAGCTGGTCCCATTCTGGTATAATTTGCAGGTCGTCAACATTATTGAATTTAAGTAGATCACTGAAATGTTCAATAAAGTGACTGAGCTCTTCGTGGCCAAATCCCGAAAGTGAATTTTTTTCTGTCGGCCACAGTGATGAATCGAGAAGTTTTAAAACAGAGTAATGAGACTGAGTGTTGACAATTCCATCCTTTAAGTCGTCAAAACGCCTGTCAATGCATTCCTTGATCTTCTTCACAAGTTCTGTTTGAGTGGCTTCGAAATTTCGCAAACCAGGGTTCACGTGTGTCAGTTGACGCCCCTGAAAGAAACGTCGGATGTGTCAGTTTCATTGCCGACTGCAGTGCATTCAGCCCGTGCTGTTGTTGAATTCGAGTTATTCCCCTTTGAGCAGTCCGACACAGTCTCCGACTCATTAACAATCTGCTGAGATTTCGCATCAGAAAGAAGTTGATTTAAACCCAAATAGAACTTAACGCCACTGGCAACAGTTGAAACTTCCGTGTTACGCTGTAGATCGTCTAGATTTTGGCAAGTTCGTTGCAGTGCGGCTATTGCTTCAATTGAATTGATATTGTCTCCTTGCAATGATAGATAAAGTTTGGATATAGTTTCTAATATCTCTGACAGAAGTAGCAATGTAGCAACGAAATTAAACTGTTTCATCTTGGATAGGTAGCCTTTTATTCTGGCCTGTTCATTGGGTCTGGTTGAGGAGTCCTTTGCTAAGTTTTCCATGTGACTTGTTATAGCAGAGTATGACTTAATCAGAGTTGAGCAGTCCCTGTGCTTAAACTGGACCCACCGTGTACCGTTAGCTCTCTCTGGCTTTCTCACAGTCTCATCGAGGATATCCGCTAATTCGCGCAACTCCCGCAACCTCTTCGGGCTATACTGGTAAAATTTATACAGGTTCTCAAGCATGTCGGTCACGTCTTTAAATTTGATTCCACAAAATGCGTCCTTGGCAGCGAGTTCGAACCGATGGTTAAGACAATGAATGCTCATGAGCCACGTCATGTTATTCTCCCATTTCAGCAATCCGACAAGTCCCGCTTTCGTCCCCATATTAACACTAGCCCCATCTGCCATGAAGCCCACCATTTTAGTTTTGAAGTCTAATCCAGCTTCCGCGAACACAGTTTCCAACGCTTTTTTAATTCCATATGGCCTGGCATTTTCGACAACAGTCACAGAAAGTAACATGAATTGGATCTCAGCAGTCTCTGGATCATTGAATCGACAATAAATCATCTCATTTTCAATAACATGTTTGTCTGTTGCTCCGTCAATAAGTATTGTGAAATAACCACTTTCATGCATTTTGGACACAACTTGTTCCCTCATGCCCTTGCCAATGATACTTGTGAACTCACTGCACATCATTTCATTTACATACGTTGTCCCAACATCAACGCCGTGTGTTCTTTCCATTTCAGCAATCATTTTAAATTTCGTAAAAGGCAATTCTTCTTTTGCTAACATATAGACAATGTCAATTAATTTGCAGACTCTTTCTTCTTCAACAGTTTTGGAATTGCTTATAGACTTGCCGATCGGGGTTGTCTTATATATCTGATCCAATGTTAACACCGGGGCTGGGGATTTCATCAAGCATGCCTTTTTGTGGGGTTCTGTTTGTGCATGTTTCACAATATTGTCTTTTTTAAGCGCCGGTCCTGTTATCCCTTCTATTGCTGCCCTAGAGAAATTCCTTATTTGATTAATTTTGCCCTCCAACTCAGTACACAAAGAGCAAGTTATCTTTGTTACGCGCTTCTCATCGGCATTATCTCATATTTCAACTACTGCCCCTCCGCGTCCACCTCTCGTTTCCAATTCTCAACTGTGCTTACTTTCACTCCTTTCGCCATGATATTTATAATCGTTTGACAGTCGACTGAAAACATGTTCAGGTCAGGAGTCATATTCTAATACATCTGACGTCAAATTACTCTATATAGCAGGGACCAGCCGTGAGGGCGACTAGGGCGATTATGTTGCCCTTCTTAGCTCAAAGTCGCCTAGAAAAATAGTCGGGCGATTACAAGTCGCCCTCTAAAAATTGGCCAAACTGAGGAAAGGCTGAACTGAGTGATGCGAGGTTTACATGAAAACGATTATTTTCAAAAATCGAATGTGCTCGAGTGTGATAAATGGGCATTTTAATTCGTCAAATAAATGTCCATTTATTTGAAATCACACGACAATCAATTGTCCATTGTTGCTTTTGGCGAATTTTTTTATTTCTATTTTGTTGCGTTTCAGTCAGAGCTTCAAGTGTCGAAACGAAAATAGGTGACTTATGCGACTCAACAAAATAACCCAGTTTGAAAGTAGGTTACGTTGCTTAGGATGCCGAAAATGTATACACAATGGACGTATTTTATAACACGGTATTTTCATTTCGTTTTGCTGATGACTGTTAACTGTCAGGCTGTCTATTCCCAGAAAACATGAATGGAATTGAAACACATGAAAAAAAGCTTTAGTGATGACAAGAAAAGCTTTGTACAGGACACAAGTGTGCATGTGGACGATCTTGAAAAAGGGTCCTCCTAAACACCGGAATGACACGAAATGACGCGGAATGCCATAAAAATGATGTGGAATGACATGTCTTTTACAAAATACTCGACTCCAGAATGTATTTTGTTTATTAACTAACAAAGTACCTCCCAAGCAGCCTTCTTTCATCTGGTCCTGTTCACACTTTCAGACTTAGGAATTATTAGCTTTGTAGATTTTGGTGAAAGGCAACCACAGGACGGTGCTGGGGGATTGGCATGAAGAAGAGGGGAGATGTCATGAGGGAGAGGGCAGCAGTGGGGGATTTTCAGTCAATAATTACTTTGTGATTTTTTAACCTGGCACAGATGCATCATAGAGAACTGGACCTGGATTATTTGGACATTAATGGAGGACCACAAATTGAAAATATGAAGGGGCGATGGGGGTGGTACATCAATATTCTTAATTTTCCCCACTCACCTATGAAGTCTCCCTACATGACTCTGCAGTCTCCCTATTTACTCTGGAGGGAGACTTAAGTCTCCCTAAAATTCCCCCCTAGGCTGGTCCCTGCTATATAGTCTATATAGAGTAATTTGACGTCAAATGTCCCATTAAAAATAACCATGATACGTCATGGAGGAGACTCTTCCGGCTTCCCTGCTGGTGAATGTGACAGCGTGCAAAGTTAACAGATTTCGGAAATGCGATTCATAGACCTAAACTTGCATTGCTATGTGTGGATATTGCATCGCATTTTGCGATTCGATCCCAGTCATTTTGCTCCCTGGCCTTGATAAAAGTTGATTAGCAATAAATTCACTCTTATTTCCTTGGTCTGTAGGAGTTAGAACATATTGACCCATAACAAAATTGCAATGAAAATAATTTTGGAGGCTATAAATACATTTTTATGTGCACCCATACCATGTATGGTACACATAATGTCTGCATCCGGAGAGGCCCTCCGTTGTTCGTCCATCCTTTGTCTGTCTGTCCATCCGTCCGTCTGTCTCTGTCCGTCCGGCATCCGTATCCATTTCTTTGGCATTCGATAACTTGAAAAATATTGCTTGTATTGTCATGTTACTTTATATTTGTGTCCAGGTTACTAATGTGTCAAGCTGTATAGTTTTTGGTGTAAATCTGATAATTTGATCCTGAGATATTAACCCTTTATCCTTCAAATTGAGAATTCTTCCAATCCCTTTGGCATGATATAATATCATTCCAATTGTCATGTTACTTTATATATATCTTCAGGTTACTGATGTGCCGTGCTGTATAGTTTTTGGTGTAAATCTGATAATTTGATCTTGAGATATTAACCCTTTATCCTTCAAATTGAAAATTCCTCCAATCACATTTTGAAAAATGTTGCTTGGATTGTCATGTTACTTTATATATATCTGCAGGTTACTGATGTTCCGAGCTGTATAGTTTTTGGTGTAAATCTGATAATTGATCCTGACAAAATGCCCTCACATGAATTTTACCTATCCACAAAATTGGTCCTGAGATAATAACAGCTTTCTACTAGTTGCGCATATGGGTACACATCTGACGGTTTAATCAGCCTATTTTTTAAAAAAGCATTGATAATCTTGACTTAAAAAAGAATAGATCTTTTTTTGTAATCAACGGCACTCTGAACGTAATCGATCAGAAACAGTGATAAATATCTTTTGTTTGCTCATCTTGATGTCAAGTATTTAGCTCAACTTGACAATGTCAAGTATGTGCTTTTAGGATCTTTCCGTCCACAATTCCTTTAGCACACCATACAGGCCGTGCACTCACCCAATCAGTTACAAATTTCATACGTAGCTTTGAAGCAATGTTTAGATGGGAGCAGTTTAATTTTTCCGAATTTCATTGAAAAACATGGCTGTCAGCAACCATCTTAGATTTGCATATAAATTATCAACAATTCCTTTGACACACCCTACAAGCTGCATCTCTGACATGATCATTTTCAAATTCCATATGTAGCTTTGGTGTGATGTCTAGATGGGAGCTATAAAATTTTTGTGAATTTCATTGAAAAACATGGCCACCGGTGGCCATCTTAAATTTAGCATATAAATTGTCAACAATTTGATTAGCACACTCTAGAGGCTGCATCTCTCACCGATCTGTAGCTTTAGTGTGATATTTTGATAGGAGCTATTGAACTTTTCTGAACTTTGTTGAGAGAGTAGGACACCAAAGCCATCTTGGATTTGGCATAGGAATTGTCAACAATTCCATTAGCACACCCTACAGGCCGCATCTCTCACTTGATCTTTTTCAAATTTCATATATAGCTGTGGTGTGATATCTAGATGGGAGCTCTCAAATTTTTCTGAATTTCATTAAAAAACATGGCCACTAGTGGCCATCTTGAATTTGGCATTTAAATTGTCAACAATTTTATTAGTACACCCTCCCGACTGCATGATCCTAGCACGTTCTTTTTCAGATTTTATCTGAGGCTTTGATGTGATGTCTTTCTGTAGAAACTTGAGTGATTGACTTGGCATTCCTGGAACTTACTATTCAGTTTAGTCCCTTCTTGGACAATTTGAGCTGCAGTGTCATTGACACTTGTATTGATTTCAAATTTTATCTTACAATAAGTATGTATTGAGCCCGTATTTACTTGAATACATAGTGAATTAAGGACCATGATACAGAGTCTGTATCCTGCAACTGCAGGATACAAGTGCATGATTAGTTATAATCTGGATACATTACTGTATATAAGACATTACACACTTTTGAAAAGCATTTGCCAGATACCATAAACATTTCTACATATGAAATGGGGAAAAAAACTCTTCTCACAAGTATAATTATTAAACCACATTACTTTTATGTTTCCTTATCTGAATCATTGGAAGCATTCAAGTTGAAACAATACCCATTTACAGAGTACTGTCTTTTCGGAATGTTGATTAAATGTGCTTATTGTCCCCTGACAAAACATTTTGTTGGAGGACTATTGTAATCAGATGCGTGCATCCATGTGTCCACCTGTCTGTGTGTCTGGAGTGATAACTAAAGTTTGGGTCATCGAATCAAAACCAAATTTGGTGTATATGTCCCTTATCCCAGTGATTAGGTGAATTCCAAATATCGGCTGGATCTGATAACTTTTACTTTGAGTTATGCCCCTTTTCCAACACTTTTCTGCCCAATTTTGCAACTTTGGAAATTTGGTGTCCAGATGAGAACTTCATTTTGCGTTATTGAATCAAACACCAAATTTTGTGCATAAGTTTGTCTCAAGAATACATAGGTCAAGTGCAAAGTTGGGTTCTGTCCAACCAATTTTGGCTGAGTTATGGCTCTTTTTACATTTTATATACTTTGAAAATTGGATATCCGGCTGATAACTTTAGTCTGAGTTTTTGAAAAAACACCAAATTTTGTACATAGGTTTGGTTCATGAATACGCAGGTCAAGTTCTAATTTGGGTTCAGTCCGACCAATTTTTCCATTTTTTTCGACATTGAAAATTTGTTGTTTTAGTCTTTAGTATGTCTAAGGTAAGAACTTGCTGTCGGAGGATTTCTTCTTCTTCTTATGAAATCCCAGTGTTGATTTTTCACTGCACCTCCTAAATGGAATAAGATAATTTATGTACAATGATTCTGTTTCTTAATAATTATATTTGATTTTGTTTAAATTAACTCATTCTGCTGTGATCCTCCATCAGAGTTGGTGATCTGTGTTGATGAAGGTTCATGATATACAATTCATAGTCCACGCCTGGCAGTGGCACTTTTTAAGTTTATTTGGGGATTGGGAAAGTTCAAGGGAGCTGTAAACAGTTTCCAGTGAAATGACTCCCATTTTATGAGTATAAAAATTAAATCTGAAACTAAAAGGCCAGTTGATGAAGTTATTGGCACAACAGTTGACAACTGTAGGTATCACACCAGTAAATATTTTCCCACAGGCAACTATTATAATCTTCAAGCGAAAATAATTCTAAACACATCACTTTAATTTTGGCATTCAAAAATCTTTGTCAAGTATAGCCCTTCAGACAACTTCTTCTAACCCGAAAACAGGGGGTCATGCAACAAATAAGAGAGAAAAC
Source organism: Pictodentalium vernedei (assembly GCA_031216915.1). Classification (NCBI taxonomy): domain Eukaryota; kingdom Metazoa; phylum Mollusca; class Scaphopoda; order Dentaliida; family Dentaliidae; genus Pictodentalium; species Pictodentalium vernedei. The sequence continues at coordinate 151,436,623 of CM062292.1, forward strand.
CTGACCGGAAGTGAAGTACAGGTCATGTGCACCTATTTTTCAGGGAATTCCCAACAAAACCACACCAAAAATCAATTGTATTTTTTTAGGTCCAAAAGTCATCAAGTCACCCTATTTATTCATCTGGAATATTCAACAATAATGCAAGATGTCAGAATGTTTCAAATGTTTATTGAAACAATATATTTTCCCAAGGCTGCTTATTACCTGCGTCGCCAGCGGCAGAGCAGGTCTAGTAACCGCTTGACTCCATCCGTCCATCAGTCAGTCATTCCATCAGTCCATTCATCAGTCTGTCATTCCATCAGTCCGTCTGTCAGTCCATCATTCTGTCAGTCCATCCATCAGTCCGTCCGTCAGTCCATCCGAAACACTTCTTCCGTCAAAGTTTTCTTGGCTCCTATGAAAGGGAATGATTTTATATTTGGTCTGCTGCTTCATAATGATGAGTTGTATCGTGTAAGCAATTTTCAGATCTGCCGTGCAGCCACTTCCTGTTTGCCGATACTTTGAAATTTTACTGTACCCACTGAACATTGAAATTTTCCGTCAAGGTTTTCTCGGCTTCTATGCAAGCGATTGATTTTATATGTGGTCTGCTGCTTCATAATGATGAGTTGTATCATGTAAGCAATTTTCAGATCTGTCGTGCAGCCATTTCCTGTTTGCCGATACTTTGAAATTTTACTGTACCCACTGAACATTGAAATTTTCCGTCAAGTTTTCTCGGCTTCTATGCAAGGGATTGATTTTATATTTGGTCTGCTGCTTCATAATGATGAGTTGTATCATATAGGCAATTTTCAGATCTGCCGTGCATCTTCTTCCTGTTTGCCGATACTTTGAAATTTTACTGTACCCACTGAACATTGAAATTTTCCGTCAAGGTTTTCTCGGCTTCTATGCAAGGGATTGATTTTATATTTCATCTGGAGCCTGATAATGATAAGTTGTATCGTGTATGCAATTTTCAGATCTGCTGTGCAGCCACTTCCTGTTTGCCAATTCAATTACATGCAGCGACGCAGGTCCAGACCCGGTATTGGTCTTGTTTTTTTTAGACATTACATCATTTCTAAGTGCAGCATGTCAAAGTGCGTAACTCTAATTCAAATATTTACTGTAGTGATACCTGTAAGATAAATCTATTATCGCCATTATGTGTATGTACAGATCTTGTATTAGAGTCTTGTTCTGGTTTCTAAGGTGATGTCTCGACTTGTCTCCGCCTGTCGAAATATTGCCTTAGAACCAAGAATTTGAATCTGATACATTATTTTGCACACAATGGTTATAATATGTATTACCATGTAATTGTGGTGGAAACAGCTGATCACGATATTACAGTGCATGTACAGATTCTGATACATTATTTTGCACACAATGGTGACAATATGTATTACCATGTAATTGTGGTGGAAACAGCTGATCAGATATTACAGTACATGTACAGGTCTCTCATGACAAACTTTTCCCAGTGGGTCGTGATTTCCCAAATAAAGTACCTGGTAGTGGGAAATGAGGATCACATTAAAAAAACCCAGAGAAGTCTCCGATTTAAGGTTCTTGCATATCTTTTTTCGACAGGAGAGATATTACAGTATCACAAATAAGAAAGCAGACAGTGAATTTCGATCTGATCATGACCCATTTGTGATCCCAGAAAAATTCTCTGTCAGCATTTGTGATCATAGTACTGCACACTCTACACTAAAATGGGTAAATTATCCTTTTGAAGATTTTTGATTTTGAAAATGATTATTTTTCCATAGTTTCCAAAAAATAAAATATACATTGCAAAAAAGTACTTTTCAGATCAGAACCTTACTGAAGTTTCCTCTTCTCCTAGTTCAGCTATCTGAACATCTTGGCTTCCCCAGTGGGGAAGCTGCGATGGTCAGATAGCTGAACTATATCTTCTCTCACTTTGATGAATCTCCACTTATGACTCAGAACCTTAAGTTTGTGTTGAATTTTGTGTATAACTCTCTTCTTTTTTTCTCTTCAGTCCTTACTTATTATGCCCCCAACTTAAAAAGTCAAAGTGGGTATAGAGTAGAGACCTCTCCATCTGTCTGTCCATTCGTCCATCCATTCGTCTGTCTGTACCAACATTTTCTCTTGTATCTCAGCCACTGCTACTCCAATTTTAATGATATTTGCTGTTGTGATAGAGTATAATGGGGAACAATACCTGTGCAGCGTGAGTTTCTTTCATACATTTTTTCCAGAGTTATGGCCCTGTTTGACTGTTTCGGTTTAGAAATTTTTTTGTAGTTGGAGCCATTAGCAGTTCTTTGCAATACAGGCCTCTTGTTGCCATCATTAATTCATCACCATACAAAACCTTCTTCCTTTTGTATGGTAATGCCAATTTTCCTGATTGCATTCGATGAATAATGGTGAACAAATTCTGTGAAAGAAGATCTGATAAATAACTTGAAGCCATTTATGGGGAAACATTTCTAGAAATAGCTTTTTCTGGTGAGGAGGCCACAGCGTATAACAGTGCAAGAATATTACCTTCATAATACTACTGCCTTATTATTGCCTGATTACTGTGTTCCTAATTCCCCATAATTGTCAAACACCAATTATTTAACATACCGCCAGTGCAAATTTTACCTGTTAATATTGTATATACCTATTAACAGTTAAAAATATTGTGATTTACTGAAGCATTCTTCTGACAGTACTCAATTTCAGAAGCTATACATGTAGAATAAATAGGTGCTAGGGTCGGTAATCACATTTAAAGCACGAGTAGGATAAGGGTTTTAACCACAAGGCTTTGCAGAGTGGTTAAACCCTTATTCGACAAGTAGTTTTAATCTGATTACTGGCCCTAGTACCTATTTGTTAGCTCAGCTGATTGCAAGTCAGTATGAGCTATTGCCATCACTTGGCATCTTTCGTCTGTCGTCTGTTGTCTGTTAACTTTTGCAAACTTGGCTTCTTCTTCACACCCATTCAGCCATATACCCTTTCTGTTTTGTTCAAATGAAGTGGCTGCCTTCTTCGGGCTCTGGTCAATGATGCCAAAGTCTAAAAATCTTAAAAAATCTTCTCATGAACCACCAGAGAGATTGCCTTGATATATGGTATGGAACACTTTTTTGTGTTGAAGATTAAAGTTTGTTCAAGAGAAGTTGGTAGATCAATATTTGGGCTCTCTGTAGGCACATACCCATTTTGGGCTCTGCCCAAAATTTATATTTCAAGAACCTATGGGCCAATTTGACCCAAATTTGGCATGTAGTATAAGTAGGTCCAAAGTACTTGATTGATGCCCCCAGTTTTTTTTTTTGTAGCCCAGTGGGTACCCAGGGGCTAAAATAGAAAAAAATTCAAATGCCCATATTCCCAAACTACACGGAGCAGAGAACTGTTATTTGGTATGAAGCATCCTTTTGACCAGTAGAGTGGATTAAAAAAAAATGGCTATTGGTTGTGTCAGGGTGTTGTGTAGGGGCGTTTTGAAAAAATGCTGAGTCAGCATATTTGCAAAAATTGAAAAAAGAATTTTCTTCAGAACCGCTGATCAGTATCTTTTGATATTTGGTGTACAGCATCCATAGGATAGTCAAATACAAGTGTGTTCAAATCGATTCCCTTGGTTCATATTTGGCCTCAGTTCAGGAGCCCAAATAATTAACTTAGGGCACTGTGGGGAATAAGCTTTAAAAATCATCTTCTTCAGATCAAACAGTCAGATTCTTTTGATACTTGGTATACAACATCTCTACAGGGGTCAGATTGAAGTTTGTTCAAATTGAGTCCCTGGGTTAATATTTGGGTTTCCTATGGGAGCCTGATTATTAACTTGGTGCAATATGGGGGATATTCTTTAAAAATCTTCTTCAGGTCCACCAGTCAGATTCTTTTGATATTTGGTATGCAGAATCTTTAGGGGGGGGGGGGGGGGGGGGGTTTGATTCAAGTTTGTTCAAATGGGATTCCTTGTAGAATATTTGGGCTCTTTATTGGAGCCCAAATATTAACTTGGTGCAATAGGAGAAAATTTCTTTAAAAATCTTCTTTTTCTGACCCAAGAGTGAGAATCCTGTCATATTTGGTATGTGTCATCTCTAGAGGTGTAAGATTTCAATTTGTTCAAATCGAGTCCCTGGGTTAATATTTGGGCTTCCTATGGGAGCCTGATTATTAACTTGGTGCAATATGGGGGATATTCTTTAAAAATCTTCTTCTTCAGATCCACCAGTCAGATTCTTTTGATATTTGGTATGCAGCATCTTTAGGGAGGTTAGATTCAAGTTTGTTCAAATGGCATCCCTGGATGAATATTTGGGCTCTTTATTGGAGCCAAATATTAACTTAGTGCAATATGAGAAAATTTCTTAAAAAATCCTCTTTTTCAGACCTGCTAGTGAGAATCCTTTCATATTTGGTGTGTGATATCTCTAGAGGTGTAAGATTCGAATTTGTTCAAATCGAGTCCCTGGGTTAATATTTGGGCTTCCTGTGGGAGCCTGAATATTAACTTTGTGCAATATGGGGAATAATGTTTAAAAATCTTCTTCTTCAGATCCACCTGTCAGATTCTTTTGATATTTGCTATGCAGCATCTCTAGGGGTGTTAGATTCAAGTTTGTTCAAATGGGATCCCTGGATGAATATTTGGGCTCTTTATTGGAGCCCAAATATTAACTTAGAGCAAAATGAGAAAATTTCTTAAAAATTCTTCTTTTTCAGACCCACTAGTGAGAATCCTTTCATATTTAGTATGTGACATCTCTAGAGGTGTAAGGTTCAAACTTGTTCAAATCGAGTTCCTGGGTTAATATTTGGGTTTCCTAAGGGAGCCCAAATATTTACTTAGTGCAATATGGGGAATTATCGTTTAAAATCATCTCCTTCAGATCCAGCAGTCAGATTCTTTTGATATTTGGTGTACAACACATCTGGGAGGGTTAGATTGAAGGTTGTTCAAATCAGGTCCCTGGGTTAATATTTGGGCTTTTTATTGAAGCCCAAAGTTTAACTTAGTGCAATATGAGAAAATTTCTTCAAAATTCTTCAGGTCCACCAGTGAGAATCCTTTCATATTTGGTATGTAACATCTCTAGGAGTGTCAAATTCATGTTCTTTCAAATCGAGTTGCTTGTTTTTTTTTCTTTTTTATTTATTTATTTATTTATTTATTTATTTATTTATTTATTTATTTTTTTTTGGGGGGGGGGGGGGGGTGGGGGGTGTAGAGAAAACCTCTGTAGTTGAAAACAAAACCAAAATTTTGTTATGTTGTTTTTTAATACTTCACAGAACAGAGCTTGAGCAGAAACGAATGACCAAAAAAGTTGCCTTTGCTTGTGTCATAGCAAATCAAAAATTGCTCTTGCTGCTAATAACTTACTGATACACTCATCTCTTTTGGCAATTTGAGCCAGGTGAGTGTTTTTTGCTCACTTGAGCCTCTGGTTTTATTTATACCATGCACTTAATAAATAATCAGCTTTGTCACTTAAAATGGAGAAAAAAATATACTTTCTATCGCAAACACATCGGTTTGTTTTGTTTACATCTGCGCCTGTGGGCAGTACTTCTGGCTGCAAATGAATGCTTGATTGACAACTAGACACATCGTCAAATTTGATTGAATTTACCTTGCTTTTTCAGTCAAATTATTATTAACAATTCTTAAATTTTATTATAAATATTTCATTGTGGGTATTTTAAACGTAAAAAGTCATTGCACATAGTAGATAGTACCGCAAAATGTATGTAGACCTTCATTTTAAAAAAATTCAGATGCGCTATACATCATGTGCCCAAGATGACGCCAAGGCATGCGGTTTCTTTGGTGGCTGGCTGATTTGGAAAAACGCCTCTAAGGGCACAAAAAGGAAAGAGATGCAATTACTTAGTGTGACAAGTAGGCAACTTAGGCTTTGTGTAGGTACATGATAGACATTATTCACACTACAATTTCTTACTACTAAATATCTAACTTTTAAGCATAATATACAGAGGAATATTTAGTGAGGTACAAGTAAATGCAGTTCAAAATCCAGACAACACAAGTGAAAATCAAAGCACCGTCTCAACTCTGAAGTTTTCATTTTGGTCATTTTGGGGATCTAGAAACTGTCGCTTGGTGGTATTTGCCAGGAATATAGCACACAGTGTTTATTCCAGCCAATCGGGTCATCTAAAAACTAGGATTTACCAAGAATTTCTCATTGCCATAATCAACTTTGTGTCAGTCACTGTCACGTGATGCTAACACTTCAAAGTATGGACATTCTTCCAGAAATTTAGTGTCAATAAATTCCACATCAGTATTAAATTTATCAGATTTAAAAATTAAAATGGCAAAAATTAACATGGATTATCAAATATTTGTTCACAATAGCTTGATCCAGAATGGAGTTTCGGTATGACAACGTCCATTTCATGAAATAATATGCTAGGGTAAAGTCAAAACTCCTGGCTATTTTCGTGATATAAACAATGAATATAAAGGATAACAGGAACCTAGAAACGTTACGAGTCCCTTGCAGACCAATATTATCATTCAGTGGCATGATGTATACAGCTAAAAAAATAGTTGAATTTGAAAAATAATAGTAGACTATAGCATGTTACGATGGTTATTCGATTAATGGAATAGTCGAGGCAGCCCTAGTGTTTACAGACTCCATTTCTGTAACTCTAACATCGTTGATATAAACTAAAAAAAAGTAACTGTTTTTTTTTCCATGTGCATGATTGATTGTTCACCGCAAATTGCATGAGCGATCGCACGCCATTAAATTGAAGGTCTGATATATTTTGAATGGAACATCGCAAAGTGTGAATGTATTGAAGTTGGCAAATTGGGTCATGTCAAAGGTCAAGTTGGATGTAGTTCCTACTATTGGTGTAAATTTTTGTAATGGAATTCCCACTTGAAAACGTTTTAACTGAAAACGTATAATTAGTGTAATTATTAAACCACATTACTTTCATGTATCTGAATAACTGGACAGTTGAAACAACAAGCTGTTTACAGCTAACAATCTTTTCCGAAAGTTGAACAATTACTCTCATTAAGTTTATCCATAGATGGGAAAGTTCAAGGCAGCCATATACAGTTTCTAGTGAAACAACCTGTGTTTTATTAGTGTAAAATAAAATCTGAAATTAAGAGGCCAGTTAATCAGGTTATTGGCATGATTTCTGAGACTTGTAAAATATAAATTTCATCACCATGTTTATGTACAGAATGTTCAATGAGCTGAGATATAGCCTTAGAAACAAGAGTGGGACTCTGATACAGCATTCTCTATATGGAACCCTGTTAATTGAATAGACACTTTGCCATTGAAAATTATTTAATTAACGGGGTATTCAATTAGCAGGGATTGGGTCACTTTCCTGTATTCTAGAGATAAACTTAGCATTTATTTTATTATAATTTGTTTGACAGAGCTCAAACAAGATATAATATATTAAATGCCTGTATTGGATGGGAGAGTCAGGGTAATTTCTTACCAACCTACCTCACAATTGTTAACAACAGGCTTGCACTACAGTGGAAGTCCCTATCTGGGAAGTATACTCTCTATTTTGTTCTTTCTGAAGCGATTTGGGAAAGAAAAAATGGTGCAAAAGCACCAAGAAAAGATAAGCCAAAACTGGGTCAAATGCGGCTGGTGCACTTCCAGTAGGGGACACTCTTCTCTATACTAAATTCACTACTTTCTGGTACCAGTTCGCAGACATATAACCAATGTATCATTCTTTTTTCTTCCACCATCTTATCAAGATGCGTTTGAATTTTGCTACTGAATCAATGATACTACACTCGTTTCTTCACATCATTCCTTTGCTGAATTCTGGATGTTAGCTGTTGCTTTCCATTAATACAGGGCTGTGTTTTATTGTATATTCTATCGTTAAATTCATCACATTTTTTGTACTATTTATATCCTTCTTTGTGCCATGTTAACGTGCGTTTTTCGTTTAGTTCGTTTTTTTGTTGGATCATTATATCCTATCCTTTTGGATATTGCTGTTATTGGAGTTGGGTATCAGTGGGGGCTGTTGTGGCAGCATTTCTCCCCTCTGTTTGGTCCTTTTGATCATTTTTTTAGCTGTTTGGGTTCTTTGTGTACCCTGTTTGGTCCTTTTTGGCTGTTTGGGTTCTTTGTGTACCTACCGGGCCTTTATTTCCTGCCACCTTCCTCTGGTAGTTGGGGATGTTCGGATTTTTATTTATTTTGGGTTCACCATCCCATCTACTGCTCTCTCGTCAGATATGCCCAGAATGGTTCCTTGTGGGCATTGCTACTTCCAAAGCATGTGGAGGACTCTCATGCTTCATGCTCAACTTGTAATGGGTGATCGTCTGATCGACCATGTGGGCTCTGTGGGTCTTGGTCATCCACCTTTTGGGTTTCTGTGAACTATGTGGTGCATTCTCGTGGTTGTTATTCCCACGCCCACGGTAAAGGGGAATGCTGTCGTTCGGGGCCTCCCAACACAAACCCCCTCCATATGGGATTTGCAGTCAATTCTTGCAGTGGATACTGTGGGAGCTGTTGACGTTTCTGGTGAGTCCAGGACTGTTGTCCCTCTCCACTCGACATCTGAGGCTATCACTAGGGTTGTGACTCCTCCTTTAGAGTTGAGCTCGGTTTCTCTCTTCACTTTTCCACCGTTGTCAACAGCTTCTGACAACAGTTGGTAATGTCTTTGGTCTCCGTTTCAGCCGGCCTCGGCCTATCTCTGCAGGGGTCTGCAGGATATCTGCTCTTTTGGACATGGGATATCAGCCCCAGCCACCCCTGGCTTCAACTCGGCAAAGTCGGAAGGGGTTGCCGGCTGATTCCTCTGCTGTGGTCTCTCAGCTGTCAAGCCACGCAAGTTTTGCATTGGATTCAGATGCCCATGGTGCATTCACCATGCACTCTGTTGCACTCCCGTCCACGCACTCTGGTCTGTCGGCCAGTTTTGCGGGACCAGCGTATTTTGTGCAGCCTGGATTTTCTGTCCCTCAGAGGTCCACGGCGACTCTCCTGAGTTCCCGCACACCAGATCCTCAGGGTATTTCATACCCCTATAAGCATCTGGCTTCAGATGCTTCAGCTGCCACCCGTCGTTCTGCGTTGGGGGTTCTTGAGGATCGTGACCCTTCACTGGTTAAGAGGGTAAGATGCAAAGCCACTTTGCCTGGTCCTTCCCATGTCCAACTGGCAGATTTGGGTTGTGAGCTTTGGGAGGCCCTCTCCTTGCTCATGCAGGTTCTTTCCAGGAGCCTTCCCGTTGCCTCCAGTGAGACTGCTAGTGGTTTCCAGGTTTCAGCCAGGTCGCGATCATCAGTCGCTCACCTACAGCCTGTGGAACAATCTGCTTCTGGGTATCTTCGACCATACCTGTTGGTACAGGTGGTCCAAGCTTTTGCAGCATTGTACTCTTTAAGTTGAGTTCCCAGGCTATGAAGACTTCATTCTTCACTAGAGTTGATACCTTTTTGTCCCCTGTGAGTTATCGTTCCTATGATTCTGCCAATCCGTCAATCTGTCAGATGTTGACTGTCTTGGATCAGGACCCCTCCTCACTCGGGCTTTCCAAGCCCAAGTCGGCCATTATTCCTATGATGACTTTGCAGTCTCTGTTGGGCTTATCCAGAGAGATGCTGGGCATGCTTTCTCTCTCTGATCATGTCGTCTCTGCATTGGCTGCTTATCTGCCTCCAGATAAGTTTGATGACATACAGGCTCCTTTGCATGTGATTTCTAAGGGGCTTATGCACCTTACTCACACACATGCCTGTAGCACGGCTAATTTGGAATTAGTTCTCAGGGACACAGTGTTGGACACTAGCCGTTCCCATCCTGAGGTGCAGCACACTTCTTTTTCGATCCGCTTCTTTGGTGGGTCCATGACTATTCTATGATTTCATGGCAACGGTCCAGGATGACATCCTACGTCATTCCAAAGACCAGTTGCTGCTTCGCCAGCTTGATCAGCCTTCTGCTGAACACCAGGGCCTTGCCAAGCCTAACAAGTGCACTTCTGCTTTGTCTGTGAAGTCACGAGCTGGTCCTCCTGCCTCAGCTTCTTCCTCTTACTCACATGGTAAGGATAAGCGCCGACAGAAACGAGGGAGCCTCAAGAACCTTCTACTAGTAGAGGAGATGGTTTCTTGTCTGAGCTAGAAATGAAGGTCCTCACCTCAAATCGTCCCAGGTTGGATGAAGGATATCAAAGTTTGCTGACCGTTCAGCCACTATCACATCCGATCCTTGGGTGTTAGATGTTGTTGTGTCTGGTCTATGGATATCCTTCCAGAGGCATCCCACTCTGTCATGGGTGCCGCTGCCAACTCAAGTTCCTTCAGACAGTTCATGTCGGGAACTTTTGACCACGGAGATAGACAATTTCCTGTCAAAGGGGGCGATCGAGGTCATCAAGAGCATTCATTCAGTAGGATTTTATTCCCGCCCGTTCTTGGTGGCGACGAAGGATGGCCGACTCCGACCGGTGATCGATCTGAGTATTCTGAACCAGTCTGTCATTGCTCCCAAGTTCAGCATGGAGAATTTCAGGTCGGTTTGCTGCTCCATTCACCAGGAAGATTTCACTTCCATTATTGACCCACGAGATGCTTACTTTCACATTCTAATTCATCAGACATCGCAAAAGTGTCTCAGGTTCACTTTTGTAGGGTGAGTTTACCAATTCAAGGCCATGCCTTTCGGCCTCAACCTGGCTCCTTGGACCTTCACTCCGACTGATGTCGCATGTGATAGCCTTCCATCTCAGACAGTCCAGGGTGACTACTTTGGCGTATCTGGACGATATCCTCCAGAGGAGCTCCAGTGTTGCTCTTTTGGAGTCTGATGTTGACACACTGTTGAACCTGCTTTCATCACAAAGGTTCAGAGTCGAACGAGGAGAAGTCTGACCTGGTCCCTTCTCAGTCGTTTTGTCATCTGGGGATGGACTTCCGTACTCAGCCAAATACGGTGGCAGTTCCCAGGGCAAGTGCAGTGATTCTCTCGGCTTTCGCCTTGACTCTGACCCAGTCCACGGCCATGACAGCTCAGAGTATTCTCTGACTGCTCTGTCTCTGTGGTTCGGTGACGGATCTCATTCCTTTAGGTCGGATGCATGTCAGATCTCTCCAACACTTTCTGCTCAGTCATTAGAGACTGAATGTCGATCCTCTGGATCTGGTGCTTCAGTTACCAGCATCTCTCAGTCATCACCTTCTTCCCTGGACGGATGTTCAGTGGATTATGCAAGGAGTTTCATTGGACTTGCCCACGTCCGATTGTGATCTGACTGCAGATGCCAGCAATTTCGGCTGGGGTGCGACATTGCATCCTCTAGGTTTTTCCCTTCACTGTGTTTGGGACCAGGATCAGGCAGCTCTTCATATCAACCAGAAGGAGTTTCTTGCTCTTCTTTTGAGTTTCTGGCAGTGGATCCCCCACCTTTCAAATTGTCAGGTCCTTCTGTTGTCTGACAATTCGACATTGGTCACTTACATTCAAAACCAGGGTGGCACGCACTCGGTTCCCATGTACGAAGTGACTCAGGATCTTCTACTGCTCACTCAGGATGTCAACTCCGGCGTGTTGGTTTGTCACATTCCCGATCGTCTGAATGTCCTAGCTGACTCCCTGTCCCAACAGGGCAGGGTCATTTCCACCGAGTGGATGCTTCACAGAGCAGGTTCCAGGTGCTTTGCGATCTCTGGGGTCATGCCCACATTGATCTGTTTGCGACCCATTGGAACCATCAGGTGGACACTTTCATCCCCATGTCCAGATCCTCTGGCTTTTGCCGGGTATGCTTGTCACTCGAGTGGAACAGTCTAGTTGGCTATGCCTTCCTGCCAGCTCCAATTCTGCTTCCGGCACTAGCCAAGATATGAATCATTCTGATCGCTCCCCTAACGCCTCAGCGGGTGTGATTCAGTCAGCTCCACTTTCTGTTGTCGGTGCTTCTGGTACGTCTGCTTCTACGTTGTGACCTTCTCTGTCAAGGTCACCTGAGGAGGTTTCACGTTGACCGGACTTCAGCGTGCCTTCATGCATATCTTTTGTCTGGTCCTGTCTTCTCCATAGAGGTTTTTCGAGATGGGCAGTGGAATACATTTCTTCTTCAAGGCAGCACTCCACTGCGGCTAAGTGGAAGGTCTTCTGTCAATGGTGTGCTGATCACTCTGTTGATTATGCCAACCCTTCGATTATACAGATTGCAGAGTTTCTGGTATATCTGTTTGATTCTCCAACCTGTACCTCTCCAAGCTTATTCGGCACTTTTCTTTGAAAAGGCATAGAGTTTTGCAGCTGTCCCCAAGATGGAATCTTTCTTGGGTGCTGTATTGCAAGGGGGGAGTGGGGGAGGTGCAACGTTCAAACCATTATCCCAGGTAGATATGCTTTTTCTCACATACAAGATGGCTTTTCTGATGGCTTTTGCCTTAGCCAGAAGGGTTAGTGAGCTTCACGCCCTCTCGATTGATCTGGCCTTTTTCAGGAGCTCTGCCAACAGTGTTACTTTTACAAGTGATAGCTCCTTTCTGGCCTAGAATCAGATACCAGAAACTATTCCGCCTCCTATCTGTATCAGGGCTCTTCCTTCAGTTGAGGTAATCGTCCTTTGCTCTGTCCAGTTCGTGCAATTCACATTTACCTCAATCGGATGCAGTTTATTAGGAAAGGCAGGAAATGATTCTTTCTGTCTCTTATCCCTAGTCAACAGAAGATCTCTCCACAATCCATTTCTAAGTGGATTTCTCTTGCTATTCAAGCATCATACGCTTGTTTGGCAAGTGACGATTGTATTACCAATCGCATTTCTGCTCACGAGGTGCGTGCATTGTTACATCCTGGGCTTATGCTAACTCTGTCTAGTTATCGGACGTTATGCAGGCAGCCTACTGGAGAAATACATCTACTTTCTCCACCTCTTTCTTCTACTTCAACCCTAGCCATTAGGCTATTCTTTCTGGGTCAGTTCCACCTCTGTGCTTGGTTGCTGTCCTTTCTGTCTGTCACATTTGGCCATACGCCTCATCTCTCATTGTCTATTTCAGTGTTTGTGACGCAATGGTTTTATAGGCCTTGGGTACTCTTCTTCTGTCCACGGGTCCAGTGCGGTTGGGTTTTGTGGGGGTTGGTTATGTGATTCCCTCCTCCTTTTGTCTCTTCAGCCTGTTGTAAACAATTGTGAGGTAGGTTGATAAGAAATTTAATTGTATAGTAAATTTCCTTTTTTATTATACCTACCACAATTATTTACCTGGAGGCCCTCTCGTCTTCTCATTCAGGTAAGAATTCTTCCTCCTTACTGGTCACATAACTCTAATGTTGGCGCATTCAAATAGAATGACACGTTGGTTATACATCTGCATACTTGTACCAGAAAGCCATGGGTTTAGTACAGAGAAGAGTGTCCCCTACTGGGTGTGTGCCGGCCACACTCAGCTGGCTTAATTTTTCTTGGTGCTTTTGCACCACTTTTTCTTTCCCAAATTGGGAAAGAACAAAATAGAGAGTATACTTCCGAGTTAGGGACTTCCACTGTAGTGCAAGCCTGTTGTAAACAATTGTGGTAGGTATAAAAAGAAAGGAAATTTACTATAAAATTAAAATTTCTGGATGGGTTATAAAATTTTTTATTAAATTAACAGGAGTTTACTCTATAACCTGTATTCAATTAACAGATCAAATTTGTACTTGAGGTGTGGTGGTAAATGGTTTTGTGTTGGCAAATTATATTCAATTAACAGGATTATTCAGAAATATCTAATTAAGTGGGATCCACTGTATAAAAGTGATAATATATATTTATTCTTGGTTGACAATGCTCAGTGAACTCTCTCAAAACCAGATATAGAATAAAGACTCCATTTACCACCTAAATTCCCTGTGAGAACCTTAGGAATTGGGGCAGTGCCAATTCCAGTACTGAAAAAGCTCTGTTTGTCTTACAAGATAGGATCTGGTAACCAGTGGAAGTCTCCAAAGTAGGTGACATCACCAAAATATTGGGTAATGACATTGTTCTGGTTAACCCTTTACCTAACATAGTGACCAAAAACGGCCATGAAATTGACCAAAATAAGCCGCCTACCACAGCCTAAAATATCTTACAAATGTCTCAATAAGACCATACAAATATGGATATCATTAGAACCGGCTTGTCAAGCCGGTTCTAATGCTATCCATATTTTTTTGGTTTTGTTGAAAAATTGTGAGAATTTGTTTTGAAAAATGTGAAATTTAATTTATTTTTTAAAAAAGCTGTGTTATGTAAAGGGTTAACTGAATATTCCTATTTCTATTCAATTGTTCCATTATACTGATGGGAACTAACATAGCAGTAAAATTCTGTGATAATATTTTTAAAGATGTATAAATTTTCTTATTTCAGATGGTTTTAACTTAATGAAATCATGCCCTAATACATATTTTGTGATAGTTATAGAAGACACTAGATCTAACGAAGTTATTGGTTCTGCAACTCTGTTTATTGAACAAAAATTTATACACCAAGTTGCTACTGTAAGTATGGTTAAAGTGTTCATTTCTCTGCTCAAAAGTGACCTCTGAACACCTCTGATTCTAGAGATTTGAATCTTTCAGATAAACTTGACTAGTTCTACCAGATTTTAGAGATGTAACCCAAAACCTTTTGGTTGAGTTATGATGAAGTCAAACCCAACTACTAGATTGTTTTGAAATCACAAAGCAAATTTCCAGAAGTCATCCAACGAAGCTCGGCCAATGTCAAGATGGGCACCATTTTGGCGACCAAGTCTGATGTGTATTGTGATTATATTTTCCAAATTTAGAAAGGCAAATGTTAAAAACATAGTTTAGGCCAAACAAAATTAAACAATTGATTCTCAGGCATTTTGTTTTAAAACGAATGAGGCAGGGTGGGTTTTATTATTGCCCCGCTGGGTGGGGGAAGGAGGTGGGGGGGGGGGATATAGCGTAGATCTCCGTCGCTCTGTCCATCCATACATCATCCATTCATCTTTCCAAACTTTGTTTATGGTATAACTTGAATGATAGTTAACGGATTTCAATTCTTTTTGGAATATGTCTCTATAACAACAATGTCTACGTCAAGTTCGATGACCACCGATATATTTTGAAAATTATGGGAGTTATTGGCCTTTGTTATAAAAATATTCTGTAAATCTTGTTTACAGCATAACTAGAACAATAGTTAACAGATTTCAATTCTTTTTTGGTATATTTCTCTATAGCAACAATGTCTACATCAAGTTCCAGGACCTGCTATATACGATGAAAATTATGGGAGTTATTTCCCTTTGTTTAATAAAAACTAACCTGTAATGCTTGTTTATGGTAGAACTTGAACAATAGTTAACAAATTTCAATTCTTTTCAGTAAATGTCTCTATAGCAACAATGTCTACATCAAGTTCATTGGCTAGCAATATCCGATGCAAATTATGGGAGTTCTTGCAAAAAATATCATGTAATGCTTATTTATGGTATAACTTGAACAACAGTTGCCAAATTTCAGTTCTTTTTGGTAAAGTCTCTATAACAATAATGTCTACATCAAGTCCAATGACCAGCGATATTGCGATGAAAATTATTGGAGTCATTGCCCTTTGTTTTTTAAAAAATATCATGTAATGGTTGTTTATGGTATAACTTGAACAAAAGTTGACAAATTTCAATTCTTTTCGGTAAATGCCTCTAGAGCAACAATGTCTACATCAAGTTTGATGACCAGCAATATCCGATGAAAATTATGGGAGTTATTGCCCTTTGTTTAATAAAAAAAATATTGTGTAATGCTTGTATATGGTATAACTTGAACAATAGTGGACAAATTTCAATTCTTAGCAACAATGTCTAAATCAAGTTCTATGACCAGTAATATCCGATGAGAAATATTGGAGTTATTGTCCTTTGTTTAATAAAAAATATAGGGTAATGCTTGTTTATGGCATAACTTTAACAATAAAAACTGGATTTCATTTCTTTTAGGTATATGTCTCTATAGCAACAATGCCTGCATCGATGACCAGCGATATTCGATAAAAATTATGACAGTCATTGCCCTTTGTTAAAAAATAATCGTGTAATGCTTGTTTATGGGATAACTTTTAAAAAATTGATATTTCCTAAATGCCTATGGAGATTCAAAAAACATCAAAATTAAATTTCACAGCACAACATTGAAATCTAAGGACATTTTAGTACTCCTGGTTCCAAACACAAAGTTCAAACACTTTTGAAAATCAGATGTCACATAACAGAGATATGATGTAAACAACGTTGGGGGCAGAAATCTTACGTTTAAAGCTAAACAAAATTAATCTCTTGATTCGCAGTCGCGCTTTCGTTTTTATGGCCTGCGTTCTTCATATTTATTTCAGAGGCGAAATTCAAAAATATATAAAACTATCACAGGATGAGATTTTAGCAGTATCATACCACAATTTGCAGTGTAATATGTTGTATACATTTATACAGCATTGTTATTCTCTTTGCCAAAAGCGACATGATTCTCATATGTACGTATGAAATAAATACAAAAAACAGTCACAAAATAGTCGCTCTGGGGGACGTTTTCGTACCTGAACCACATCTTAAATTTGGAGCAACTAAATAAATGAAAAAATGCTAGTGACACTCTATCATCCCAATAAAAAGAGAAATGTTTGACACCTCCAAAGGTGTTTTGAAGAACGTTTTAATTAAGAATTAATACAATTTGTATTAATGGAAGTTTAAGCTGAAACAAGAATATCTTTCACTAATTAAACTGATCTTATATGGTTTCCATGTATACCAGGCTAGGTACAAGCAGCTGAGTTGCTTTATACCATGTATAGCCTCAAGAGCTATTTCTATAAATTTAACTATGTTCTGTGCAGATATTTTAATGTTAATACTGGGCTTTCCTTGGTTGTTGAAAATTACCATTTGTTGCCTCCAAGCTGACTCAGACTTGCAGGCTGCAGAATGGTATTTTTCTGCAGACGTGAACAATCCATCCATTGTCATGTGTTACTGGTGACATCCCAGAGTTGTGACATGGGTATTCTAGCTAAACGTTTCCAGGAAAACTACAAAGAGGTATGACCAAATATGGAAATGGGAATTGCAAAACTTGCTTGTATATACCAAGTCCCAGCTAGACCAAATCAGTCTCGCCCGTTTCTTTGAAATGCACAGACATTCTGTTCAGTCTGTTCAGTAACCACCCACCAGCCCCACCAATACCCCTTCTTCCTTGCCCTTTCTGCCTTGGCCACGTTTTTCTGGTTCTCTTGGGTACTTTATGTTTTGTTTTTGACATGCCTCACTGTGGCTCAGTTTGCTGCATGATCTGGCTGGTGGTTGCGATGTTGAAAATACTTTGTGTTCTCAGCATCGTCTCCACAATTCATTTCAGTCACCTAGGCTGCAATACTAATCTTCACCCATGTTGGGCTTTGCAACTAGGTACTAGTTCAATAACATGTCTTTGTGTGACACTGCAGTATTCATACCTTGGTCACACCTGATGATATCACCACATCATGGTGCTCTCCTAATTCTACGCTGTATTGTGAAGCAGACCGAACCACCTCAAAGGGCGGCGGTTGCGATGTTGAAAATACTTTGTGTTCTCAGCATCGTCTCCCCAATTCATTTCAGTCACCTAGGCTGCAATACTAATCTTCACCCATGGTGGACTTTGCAACTAGGTACTAGTTCAATAACATGTCTTTGTGTGACACTGCGGTATTCATACCTCGATCACACCTGATGATATCACCACACTGTGATGCTCTCCTCTCCTCTGATGTATTGTGAAGCAGACCGAATCACCTCAAAGGGCCAAAATGTTTGAATGTTTATATATGTACAGTTCATTTAAATAAATAGAAGAAAAAATATAATTCATACTACTGTGTTGCTTATTGCTTAAACAACATTTATCATTCAAGGGCTATTACTCTGGTGTCAAACACCGCAGGAATGTTTGCCGGTACTCTCAAGAACTCACATTGATTTTTATGCCAAATCAGCTGTTTTGAATCAAGTTTCCACCTATAAACAAGATATTTATTGGGAAATTAGAATAGTTCATTGATAAATGATGTTGATTTCACTTATAATTTTTCTTGTAACAGTAATACTTTTAAAATAAAAATTATCAGGGAAATCACCTTAGAAGCTCTAGTATTTAATTTTAGATTCTAACAACTGGATTTTAGGCATCGGCAACCATTCCATCAAGAATAAAAAATAAACACAAGAGGCCTGCATCACCAGGTACTGCTAATCCCCCTGCACCCTCAGTAGGAGAGAGGGGGGGGGGGGGGGGGCATAGGTGGGTTTTTTCCCCACATAAAATCACTCAAAATCTGGCCAAACACATCTTGGAGCATAAAAAAAAAATGTGGCCTAGCTGTCTGAAAAGGGAGAGGGAGTGGGGGTCATAGGAGTCAATTTTTTTCTGCATGTATTCACTCTAAATCCTTCAAAATGCATTTTTGTGCAAAGAAAAAAAAGCCTAATTGACAAGGGTTTGGGGGGGGGTGTATGGGGGGGTCATAGGAGTAAAAAAAATTTCCACATGTCCTTCAAAATTCATTTTGGAGCAAAGAAAAAAATCCTTAATTGCACTGGAGGTGGGGGTAGGGAGGAGGGGAAGGGGCTTGTAGGAGTCAATTTTTTTTCTGCATGTCGTCACTCTAAATCCTTCAAAAAATGCATTTTGAAACAAAGAAAAAAATTTGTATAATTGGCACTGAGGGAGGTGGGGGAGGGGGGCAATAACTCTGACAATTTTTGTTGGATAATGGTAGTCATCAAACTTGAGGTAGACATTGTTCCCAAAGAGTTATACACACAAAAAAATTGATATTTGGTAATTGACATATGCCTTTAATTGAGCCATCATGAAAGTAAATTTCTATGAAATTCCATAGCTTTGAGTATTTTTTATACAGAGCTGTGCATTTTTGAAAATCAGTGTTTTTAGCACACCTGACTTTCAGTCAGGAGAGCTATAGTGATCACTCACCGTCCGTCGCCCGTCGTCGCCCGTGGTCCATGAACATGGTGTTTGCATCTTTTCCTCCCAAACTGCTGCACCAATTTAATTGATATTTGAGATAATAGTTTATTATGACATCGCAATTTGATTTTGTTCAAATCAAGTTGCCTCGCCCCTTTGTAGGGCCATACCCAAAAAGTGTGCCTAAATCTTAAAAAAATCTTCTTCTCATAAACCAGCAGTAGCAGAGACTTGATATTATTTTTGCCCCACCCAAAATTTCTGTTTTCCAACCCGAGAGGAAGATTTGAACCAAATTTGATATGAGGGTTTATTGGGTCATAAATACTTAATTTATGCCCACATTTTTTTCCCGTTGCCCCTTGGGAACCGCAGGAGCTAAAAATAGAAAAAAATTAAAACGCCCATATCTACAAACCTACACGGCACTGAGAATTCTTATTTGGTGTGAAGCTTCCTTAGGACCAACAGAATAGAGTGTTAAAAAAAAATTGCTATCGATTTTATCATGGGGTACTTTTTTGGACTTTGAAAAAGTGCAGAGTCAGCATTTTTTAACACTATGGGTAATGGGAAAACATTTAAGACTACTTTTCTCCCAAACCACTGCTCCAAAAGCTTTCAAATTTCACAAAAAAACATCTTTGGAAGATTGTTTCACATGTTTATTGAAATCAATTCCCTGGGTCCATATTTGGGCTCTCTATGGGAGCCCAAATGTTTAAATTAGTGTAGTATGAGGAATATTCTTTAAAAATCTTCTTCTTCAGATCTACCAATAAGAATCATTTGATATTTGGTATGCAGCATCCTTGGGAGGGGGGGGGGGGGATTCAGGTTTGTTCAAGCCAAGACCCTGGGTTCATATTTAGGCTGAAAATTTGGGGTTCTGGTCCAGACTCGGAAATTTTTTACCAAAATCCAGAAATGTTTTTTTTTGTTTTTTTATGCGTTTCGGTCAATTTTAAGACAAAAAATTTTTTTTTTTTACACTGAAAATTTGGGGGCCAGGTGGGACTTAGAAATTTTGGACCAAAATCCGGAAATTAGTTTTTTCATTTTTTATGCGTTTTGTTCAATTTGAAGACAAAACATTTTTTTTTTTTTTTACACTGAAAATTTGGGGTCCGGGTGGAAATGAGTTTTTTTGTTTTTATGCATTTTGGTCAATTTTAAGACAAAAAAAAATAATTTTTTTTACCCTGAAAATTTGGGGTCCGGTTGGGATTTAAAAAATTTGGGCCAAAATCCGGAAATTAGTTTTTTTGTTTTTTATGCGTTTTGGTCAATTTTAAGAAGAAGAAAACAAAATATTAGTCTGAAAATATTTTTTTGGGGACTTCGAAAATGTCCGAACAAAAATTTTGGGATGTAAAAGTGCAGGAACTGAAAATAGAAGGAAAATTCTGTGTATTGTGTGGGCACACTCGCTTCATCTATTTGGTATATGCTTTTCTTAGGAGGGGCGTATGCAGCTTATTCAAGTCAAGTCCCTGGTTTGATATTTAGACTACCATGTCAGGTAAGCGCCCTCAGGTCCCCTTGGGCCTCTTGTCAATAAGAAATGTGCAAAATAATCCCTAAATTTGAAGTGACTTACAAATGTCAAAAATGCTAATAAATCAAAAAACAGAAAAACAGTTAGCTCGTGGGTTTTTTTTGGCTTTGCAACATAGTAAAATTTCAAAACAATCTGAGTCATTGTAATTTTTTACCCTATGTCTTTCTATGACGTTACCCCAGAGTTTGGACATAAGGGGTTAGGAATTTCCTGTGAAGGCCCCACATTTTTCAGTATGGTTTTTGTTGGAGATCATATTACAAAAATTTGAAAATGGAAGGCTTAATAGTGGAGTTGATATGAAAACGATAAACACGTAAAATTCGCATCACCCACATCATGGACACAAATTTGGAAATTTTTGTACTTCAGTTTTCAGAACAAATCAAGGTCTATAAATGTGCCAAATTTTGTGAGAATCAGTGCATGGTTAGTACCCTAAATTGTGTCTGAATGAAAAAAAAAAAAAAGATAAAAAAAGGCCAACAACCCCAATAAGTCATTCCAACTTTGTTGGATGATGTCATCAGTTTGTTGATGGCAGACAGGCAGGTGGTCGATAACCACAAGGGATCAAGTATATGTGGACATATTAATCACCCCAAAGTATTAATTCTTATTTCCAAATCGAATGAAATACTGCTTTTTGATTGGTTGAGAGGTACATTGTAACTTTTAGTCCAAAGTAACTTATCGAATGAAATACTGCTTTTTGATTGGTTGAGAGGTACATTGTAACTTTTAGTCCAAAGTAACTTTTAATTTTTACACCATTGTTAACTATGATGTAAAAACAGGAATATACAATAACTGGTAAAAAGGCTGAAAAAAGTCCTGTTTATTTATATTATTATCAATATTTATTGACTATGTTATTTATTTGTATAAAAAAATAAAAATATGGTTAATTGAATATTTTGAAGTAAATTATTACATGAAAATATTAATGAAAATAAAAATACTTATGTATCATGTAGGGATTATTTATTAGGGCCCCGCCGTGAGGCGGACGCCCTATAGTGATCGCTCTGTCTGTGCATCCGTGCGTCCAGGCTGTAATCTTTCTCTCTTCATAGATAAGGTTTTGATATTTGACATGTGAGTATATTATCTCAAGACGATGTGTCACGTACCAAAGTTGCCATGCTTTGACCTTGAACTTTGACAACAAGGTCAAATTATTCAGAATTCGGGGTTCTTTTCTGACAAGTTCGTGTCCGGGCTGTAACTTTTTTCCCTTAATAGATAGGGTTTTGATATTTGGTATGTGGGTAGATTATCTCCAAATGATGTGTCACGTACCACGGTTGCCATGCTTTGACCTTAAACTTTGACCTCAAGGTCAAATTATTCCGAATTAACAAGTTCGTGTCCGGGCTGTAACTTTTTTCCCTTAATAGATAGGGTTTTGATATTTGGTATGTGGGTAAATTATCTCAAGACGATGTGTCACGTACCAAGGTTGCCATGCTTTGACCTTGAACTTTGACCTCAGGGTCAAATTATTCAGAATTCGGGGTTCTTTTCTGACAAGTTCATGTCCGGCCTGTAACTTTTGTCCCTTAATAGATAGGGTTTTGATATTTGGTATGTGGGTAGATTATCTCAAGACGATGTGTCGCGTACCACGGTTGCCATGCTTTGACCTTGAACTTTGACCTCAAGGTCAAATTATTCCGAATTCGGGGTTCTTTTCTGACAAGTTCGTATCCAGGCTGTAACTTTTTTCCCTTAATAGATAGGGTTTTGATATTTGGTATGTGGATAGATTATCTCAAGACAACATGTCGCGTACCAAGGTTGCCATGCTTTGACTTTGAAGTTTGACCTCAAGGTCAAATTATTCAGATTTTTTTTTCTGACAAGTTCATTTCCGGGCTGTAACTTTTTTCCCTTAATAGATAGGGTTTTGATATTTGGTATGTGGATAGATTATCTCAAGACGACGTTTCGCGTACCAAGGTTGCCATGCTTTTACCTTAAAGTTTGACCTCAAGTTCAAATTATTCAGAATTTGGGGGGGGTTTTCTGACAAGTTCGTGTCCGGGAAGGGATTTTAATCAGATTTTACCTATTGCTTGAAATATTTTAGTATTACGGTTCACATCAGTTTATACCTAACATCGGTTAGTTGCTGCGGGGCCCGCAGAGATGGATTCCATCTCCGTAATATCTAGTTTATGGTGCTATTATTTTGGAAGGGGTGTGATTCATTTTGTTTTGGTATCTGCTTAATTAAAAATGGCTCAAATTAATTTGAAGAAATGCTTTGCAAATCACACAGAAACTGAAATGTTAGAAAAGAGAACAAAAGTAATGCTCGTAAATACAGCCAAGAGCAACAAAAAGTGTGCCAATTTATTAAGAACAAAGCAGAGAAAATGTTGATTTTGAAAGCTATATAAGCTGTAGGGTTAACAGAATGAAAGGCTTTGGAAACTCTGTTATGCATCTCAGGGTGTATGAGTCCCCAGTCCGATGTAAATTCCCATACACCCCAGAGGACACAAGGATGACTATTATTGTGTACTTAGCATTATAAATGGAAGTACAGTTCATGATTTAATATGACAGAGTTATCCGGTTTATTGGGAGTGCAGTCGCTCAGTGCACAGTTACTGGAAGTTGTGGCTGCAACCACTTTTTTCACTCATAAAAATGAATGCACCACGTCAGTCCTGACCCTGTGTAACACATACAGTATATAAAATAGAAGCCTATTTTGCCCTGACCGATACCCCCTTCCCAGTTCATTTGTGAATACGTCCATTAAGCAAAGATTCATCAACACAGTTTTCTTACGCAACTATCTACAAGGTGTTTAACTTCATGTTTATCATACACTCTTATTAATCGAATCAACATTCTACAGCTTTTTTATTTGATAAAAAACTCTACGTTCGACTTTTTTGCCTGCGACTCGACACCATTGGAACAACAATGACGCATGACATTTCGTTGCTAGGTTGTACAAAAAGTTAAACCGGAAAGCGGAAACTACGCACCGCGTTGTTCTTGTGCTGCAGACGACAGAACAGGAGAATGGATGTGGGCTATAATATAACAGCCTTCCCTGCAAAACAATTGTTGCACCCCTGTCCTCGGGTTCTATTTATTGTCAAGGAACAACCAACTTGTCCGAAC
The DNA here is from genome assembly GCA_031216915.1 of Pictodentalium vernedei. Lineage (NCBI taxonomy): Eukaryota > Metazoa > Mollusca > Scaphopoda > Dentaliida > Dentaliidae > Pictodentalium > Pictodentalium vernedei. The sequence continues at coordinate 151,460,350 of CM062292.1, forward strand.
TTTAATAAAAAAAATGGTGGTTAATTTAAGACTGCGCTACCTTGTTGTCCGAAGTTGAAAATTCAGGAAGCTTTGAAAGGAATATGTACAGGCGGGCGCAAAGAGTATTAGATCTGGGCTATAGGCCTATATGACAGACGGGGAGGGGTGAGAGTGATCTAATGGCCTGTATAAAAAAGGAAATTCTATTGCATTTCTTTTTTACACTGCCAGTTAGGAATCGTGACATTGACAACATTTAAATTTAATGCTGAACAACATTAATCATAATAGTATATTAGTCCCACTACATGCTGATTGAAAGGTGGAGCGGGGGTGGGGGGGGGAGGTGAATGGGTTGGGGGCGTTGGGGTTTGATGTAGGCACATATTATTTAGACGAAGCACTTGGCCGATTAAGATATCTCGGAGTCTCGACAACCGGAGACACTTTTTTTAAAAAAAAAAGAAAAACCTTTCTAGAAAACCCACTAAGGCCATTTGTGCGTGCGTTTGGGAGTCAGTGGGGAGGCAAGGCCAGTGATGCTTTTGGGGGAATGCTGTTCCCCTTGACCCCTTCTACTTGCTGCTGCAAACGTTCTTCCTCCTCAAAATTACCTGTTACTTGCATGATGAGTGAAATGTAAAACTAGAAGCTGGTGAATGAGAGGGGAGGAGTGGGGGGGTGGGGGGGGCTTGTAGGCTCAGACTATTCAGACGTGGCGCTTGGTGGATGAAGATCAACAGCCCTCTAACTTATTATCCGCGCTCGATTCTTGGGCTGGTAATAAACCCTCAGGCTTTTATTCATTCCTCTCGGGTAATAAACCTCAAGGCCCTCCAAACTCATGGTATTGTTATATTATTGGAATATATCTTCGGAATCTGTAGTTTATGTTAACTTGGCTGCTTGTAGTTACTGGCCTTCTTGCCTCTAGATTCATGGATAAGCCTATTGCGACTTTTTTCCAATTAAAACAAACATTATACACATCTGGCAAAACCATGGTTGGCCCGTGGATTGTCCAGAACTCCTCCCCTCCCCCACCTGGGATGGGGGTCATATGCCTACATCAAGGGAATGTTGGCACCACCCCTAGATTGCGGGGCATTTCCAAAGTCAAATAACCTGAGAGAACGAAATAAGCAACACTAATGAGGTGTATAAATGGGGGTAGACTTTATTTATTTATTTAAATTTTTCCTTTGAACTAACCGTAACATCAGCTGCACATTTTCTGCACACACAGATACTGCAGCAGACATGTCCAACTTCTAAGTACTTTCTTTTTCTTATCATAAACAGCATAAAACTTACGACTGCAGTCTAAAAATTCACCGACTGTCACTGTTAAGCAGATGACAAGAACTTAATCCGTTTCAATATTCCGCAATCATTTTTAAACGGTATTTTTTAAACATCAGAAACGTTACATCATCATTGTTGTTCCAGTGGCATCGAGTCGCGGAAGAAAACTGTCGAACGGAGAGCATTTTTTTTCAAATAAAGACACCGTAGAATGATGATTTGATTATTAATTTATGTTAAACATGAAGTTAAACACCTTGTGGACAGCTGTACAAGAAAACTGTGTTGATGAATCTTTGTTCAATGGATGAATTCACAATTGAACTGGGAAGGGGTATAAGTCAGGGCAAAATAGGCTTTCATTACTTGTCTATATTTATAATACTATAAGTGTATCACAGGGTCAGGACAGACGTGGTGCATTCATTGTTATCGATGAAAAACATGGTTGGAGCCACAACTTCTCAGTGGTTACAGTGGACTTCAAACCGAAAGGTCCATGGTTCAGTCCCCACCAGGGGTAACTACATTGAGTCTTTGGGCAAGTCACTCAATCCTGAGTGTCCATGTGAGGGCATGGTGGTGCTGTGTACTAAGGCATGCAGCATGTCAATGGTGCACTTGTCTTCAACCAATGCTAACCCTGCTTGTATGGAGTTAGTACTTTGGGCGGGACATCTGACAGCTGCCTGCTGCTGCTTGGTGGTTTTTCCAGGTAATCTGGCTTCCTCCACCCATATAACTGTTTGACACAAAGTGATCCTGGCTGTCAAAACTGTCATTAAACCCTATTAAATAAATAAATAAATATTCAAGCTGCTGCATTCCTGAGATATAACTACCATATTAACATATATTTTTTATTTCCTGTAGCGAGGAAGAATAGAAGATGTTGTTGTAAACGACAAGTACAGAGGAAAACAACTAGGGAAATTGTAAGTTGACAGCAGAGTTTACAAAAAAGTTTTGTTTGGTAATCTTATGAAAAGGTGACTTTTATCCAGATTATTATGTCAACAGGTTGATTCCTTGTCATTTATGATCATCAAACTTATTGCATTGGCCTGACTAAGACCTCAGAAAATGTTTTTCAGGCAACTTGAGGGTGATTTTCAAGGAAATTGGATGCATTTCATGTAAAAGTACAAGTGCAACAAATACACAAGAAAAACTAGATTTTATCAGTTCATGGACCACCACTGGCATCAGGTTGCACCCAGTTATTCATAGGCTAAAAATACTGTAGGCTGATCAAATTAGTACTTTTCAGAAGTCTCTGTGAGCTGTGTATCACAGTGTACACACAACATTTAACCCTCTACCTAATGTGACTAGTAATCACCTCTTACCCCGTTAACCCCCTTCACACAGATGTCAAAATATCGAAGTTTTAATCAATAAATGTTGCTGGTACTCTAATTCAGTCTTCTGTGACAGGGCCCATTGAGCTCTGGCAAACTAGATTTAACCCTTACGTCCTCAGATTTATTATACATAACTGGTTGAGCCACTTGAATGCTAAATTATTTTTCAAAGGTGATTTGAAACGTGTGTATTTTCTTTCAAAGATGCCATTCAACCAGCAAGGGAAGCCATAGTTTAGCAAGATTTTGTTCATGAACAATTGTTTTGTCACAGTCTATTGGAGAGTGCCTGTTGGCACTCTCCAATAAATTGTAACAAAACAATTTTGTAGAAACATTTTCTACTGCTAAGAAAACAAGTCTATGCAAACAGTTTAAAGCCACTAAAGTGGCTTTCATCAGTTTTCAATAGAGCCATGATAGTGGCTTCTAGCATGCAACCCGTTAATAACTACTGTGCATATACAACTGCACAGCTGTAGATGACTTAAAACAATGCTTCTACATTATTGTTGGCTGGATGTACAGGCAGACAACAATGTTGTGAAACACTGTCAGGATAAATGGATCCTACAGTAGAGAATACACTTGTGACAACTTTTTCAGAGCAATATAGGGTCAGTTTGTTGCTATGGGCACATAAGGGTTAATTAGTAAAATTCCTTGTTTCATTGTGAGAAAAAAATTATAACTTGAAATTTCAAACTTTTGACATCACTATGCAGGATGTTCATTGACTGTCCACTTTGTTAGTGAAAAATATTCAGTTGAAAGGTGCATTTAATGAACAGGAAAATGACCATAAAAGTACATCCTTTCTGTTGGGAAGAGTATTGATGTCCTGATGGGAATATCTGCCGGCAGCATGCAAGAAGTTAAAACAGGTACCCAAACATGCAGTCTTTAGGTAAACTTGAAAATGATTTTCTAAGTACCATGGCAGTTGTTTCTAGGAAAGTCATGGTTGCCAATATAGGCAGTCAACCTTTGCATAGAAACACCTCAAATGGTACAGGGTGGAAACTGTCAAAGTGTAGCAAAAATGTATAAAAATCTCCATGCATTTAAGGGTTAAGAAATTTGTTGTTGAATAGGCCATACAAAATTGATTGTCTGTTTCTCAGGCCATTTTTTTTCCAAAAAAGCATGCGGGCGGGCGTTTTTTTTTTTTTAATTTTTTTTCCCCAGAGGCTTTTATAGAACATTTGCTTTATGTTTCAGGGTCTCAAATATACAGAATACTGCAAAAATAGTGTTAGATGTAAAGCTGTACATGTCAGAATAATGGTCTGACAGTCTGACTAATAAAATATGCACATGAATATTTTAAATAGAAGCTGTATTTTTATTTCAAATAAAACAAATCAACAAAAAAAAAAACATGTCTTGTTTCACTTAATATGCTTTCTACCATCTAAGGTAGTCACCAGTGACAATACTCACATATTTCAATGGCATCAACTCCGATATCAAAATCCCCCACCTGGCAACCCTAGATATCAAATTAGGGCTGAGAAGTTGGAGGGTGGGGGAGGGTAACATCAGATTGAAGGGGGTTGAAATATTGCCTTCAGCAATTGTTCACCAGATAATATCTAATGGAAATTATCCAGTGAACAATCGTTGAAGGCAATATTTTAACTCCCTTCACTCTGTGGTCAAACTCAATTTCTCAACCCTAAATTAATAGTAAATTGGTAGTTGAGAAGTAGGGGGGTTTGACATCAGAGTTACACATTGGAATTTATCAGGCTCTCTACTTTTGCCCACAAAACATTCCATGTGTGACGAACTGTACTCCACAAGACCAGGTTTCAATTCCCCATGCCCCACCTGTCCCGTGCACAAATCCTGAAACAGTTCGTTGACTGTGCCGTTTGGATCAAAGTCGTCCACAATCTAACACAACAGTCAGAGCCAACTTCATTTGAACAGAAAAAAGACAGGGCATTTCTTTCTTTTCTTGATTTACAAGAAGTAAAGGCATTCAAACTGATATGATTATTATTAAAAGAAACGAAAGTGTGAAAATATAAATGTTGAAACATCAAATGGCTGTCAACCTTGACCTGCACATTCGTGTTTCCAAGCAACTCAATGCTGAAATTGTTGAGTAAAACAACCTGGAAACGAAAGTTTGTCGAAACCGGTTAATTGCCCCAAACGAGTTCGCCACTGAGAATATATTATTACAAAAACAATCAACTGGCACCACCTCCAAAATCGATTCGCACCATCTCAAAAGCTGAATTGCACCATTTTATAGGATGGTGTGAAGCGACTTTAGGGTTGGTGCGAATCGACCATTCCCGTTTGTGACTGTTTATTGTCAATCTGAAACAGTGAAAGACACTGTCATTCTGGCTGTCGTTATGACTTACCTCTTGCAGAATAAAACATTTTCAGTCGTGAAAATTGCTAAAATCCACCTAATTTATTAATGTATGATGAAGAATAACCTTGGAATGTGTTAATTTCAATTTCGTTAACGCAAGCATTCGGTACTATCGATTTACCAAAATGAGCACAATATCTCAGTTTTTAAAAAAAAGATTTTGGGGGGGTCATAAAAAGGTTGCATGCGTACCAAAAATGAACATGCACGTGGGCCTGAGAAACAGAGGTTCTTTTTTTATGGCCATATGTGCATTTTGGTCATTTTCATTTTACTAGCATACCATTAAAATAAATTTTGGGTGTTGATTACAGGTATATCTGCAGTATGATTTGTGTAGTATTCCTAATCATTCGGCATTTTACACTAAACATAAGGTATCCTCCCAAAACTTAGACATCCCATAACTAAGACAGCTTAAAACAACAACATTCACACTTTAGTGTACAGCTAATCCCCTGCTTGTTGCCCATTATTCTAATGGACTAATCTGTGAAATATGCACACAAAGTCTGATTTATGGAAAAATGTTTATTGCAATTTCAAATTCAATCATTATTCATTTCAATCACATAAAAATACAGAATACAAAGCATTTCAAAATTAGGTAACAAACTAAGACAAGAACAAAAACACACAATGCTCAAACACATTACAGAAACATAAAAACACTAATCTATAGGCGTTTTGTTGCCATCAGACAACAAGAAATTTACTTAAAATATAAACTTCAAAAGCATACACAAAATACAAACATAAAACAGATACATAAAAAACAAAATACACAAACATAATACAGATACATAAATAAAAAACAAAATACACAAACATAATACAGATACATAAAAAACACAAGATAATTTACAAAATACACAAACATTATACCGATACATAAAAATCACAAGATATTTTACAATAGTTCACTCGTTTATCCCTTAACCCAACAAAATTGCCAAAACGGCCTGTATTATTTCCAATTTTGAAATTTACATAATATATATATATATAAATATAAAATATAAACTGCCTCAAAAACATAGCTTATGACCCTCCACTGGACTGAGCTCATTGAGCTTGTTTCAATAAGGGGTCATCAGCTATGTTTTTAAGACAAAATGTTCAATTGCTAAGACATTTTCTTGCAAGTGTCATCTATTGTCCTCGTTGGGTAAAGGGTTAAGCTAGTCTTAGAAGATGCCCTGCTGCATCTAGAAATTCTAGAGGCGATTTTTGTCCTTCAACCATTATTTGCTTTAGACGTTGAAGTCGGTTCTCAACTTCCCTGTAGACTCTTTTCCTGCTTGGTGGAGCTGCGCCAAAATTTATTTGTGCGAATTTTGCTCTATCAGCATTTTCAATTTTCTTTATAACTTCCACAAACCTGTAGATATTTGGGTGTCTGTGGGGCAATGTTCCATTCAGGAGATTGTGGAAGCCTTCTAGGTGATTGTTTGTCCTGGGACCTGTTGTCTGATGATGATTCCAAAGAGGGATTTGGAATCTTGCATCATCATCAACCCATGTTGTGACCATATAGTCATTAAAATTTGTTGCTGTAGGTACTTCTGGGGTTGACTCCTTGGCGTCTATCCAAGTTTCTTGGACAATCGTTGGTGGAAGAAGAGCAAGTCCTCTCATTGTGCTGATAAACCTCACAGTGTTACTATCTTCTGGGGGATGTGAATGATCAGAGATATCTCTGACAAAGTCTCCAACGGTGGTGCACCTTCCTTTGCAAGTAGAATATATACATCTCCAGTGAGTGCAGCTCTGTCTTATTTTATTTCTGTTATATCTGTAGCCGTCCAAAAGTATCTGTGGCGTGCCCTTCTGTGACATTACAAACTCAACTTTCTTAACAGTAGCCATTTTCAGGATATGATTCCCAAGTAAAGTCTGGCATCTTATATAGAGCACTTTTTTGACTGTGCATTTATAACATAACTGAGTTCACTGTAAACATGTTCTGTTTGATCTTGATTAGAAGATAAATAATAATAATGATAATAATTAACAACTTATTTGATGTTTTGTTTGTGTGAACAAGTTTTACTAACAAATAATAATCAATTCTTTGGTAATTCTCTTGTTTCGATAAACCTGTTTTCATTAATATAATATCAGTCTATTCCATTGTACTAGTGGGTGAACATAATTAACTACTTTTACTGAGTGTCTGAGTTATGAGATGTCTAAGTTATGGGATGTCTAAGTTTTGGGAGATAACCAAACATAATCATTGTATAACTTTACCTAACAGTGTTGATTGTAATGGTAAAGCTACCCATATTTTCTTCTAAATGCCCGTAATATGTATTTTACTGTCTTTTTCATATCCTACAGTGTTTTAGACTATTTCGTGTATCTCCTCTTCTGTTTGTTATTCAATTATAAATAACCACCCAAATTAAAGAATTGGTGCAAGAGCAAATTTTCACATTACTACCTTATCGGTGGGTTATTATTCAATTAAGACACAAAGTATGTGTGCTCAGTATTTTCCTGGTTAATACAGCCAAGTGTATTATATTCTTACACAAAACCATATTAACACTATTTACCAGAATAACACACAATCATCACAAGAGAACAATATCGTGTGTTTGTATCGTTTATTCGATCTTCCCCCAGCCCAACTTCCAAAATGCAAATATTATTTTGGCTAATATTGCCCAGCACTAAACATGCATGCTTTGAGAATGTATGTGGTATTAAGCTTTTGTAATTGGCGATTTATCAACAAAATACTGCAGTATGACAGGCTCTAATAGATTTTCTTCTTGGTCCTGTTTCAACCATCGGAATCGGCATAATCGGCAGAGAAGTAATCGGTTCATAGCAAGTTTTGATAATCGACTCATCACCACTGATTGAACAACCAAATCATGTACCATTTTTTCATCCATCGTGGATTACTTATAGAAAAATCTAGTACTGAAGTATGTTTCAGCCATAATGCCAGCTTTACTTCCATTTTGCCAAATTTACCAACAAGAGGCCTAAACGAAATTCCTCTCGAGCCAAGACTTCTCTCATCAAACAAATACTTCTATTGATAAGGAACTGCCAAGAATCCCTGTTACTGAGCACCAACTAAATGTTGTTGACGTTATCCCAGCTGAGGTAGAAACTCCATTTTCAGAAATTTTTTTGTCTTTGTGATAAAGTAAGGCATTTGACAAAGTGTGGCATGTTGGACTTATTCCCAAACTTAATACAATGGGAATATGAGGTTTTTTACTATCCTAATTTGAGGATTATCTAAAAGGGCAAAGTCAGGTAGTCGCTGTCAACAGGCAAACCTCAAGTAACAAAGTCTCCCAAACGGGTGTTCCACAAGAGTTGGTCCTTGATCCCCTTTTGTTTAACATTTATATAAAAGGCATTGTTAATGACTTCCAGTCAAACATTCATTGATATGCTGATGATATGTCACTGTATTTGATAGTGGAAGACCCTTATATCGCAAGTATGGTGATGAACTCAGATCTTATTAAGATTGGAAATTTGTCCAAAAAATGGCAGATACAAAATGATAAATGGACTTGCCCCAAATTATTTATGTAGATGAAATCCCTCGAACCATTGCACAAAGATTTGCATATTCTCTCAGAAATGATGAACAACTGTATACTATATTCTGTAGAACAAAAGGTTTTTCAGATTGATGTTTGCAATCTGTAATTTTGCTGTGGAATGAGTTGGATTCTGAATCATGCAACTGTGTAACAGTACAAGCTGACAAGCGTATATTAAAACACTATCACTGAGATGTCCAAATGTATACCACTCGGGTTGCAGAGTAGGTCAAGTTGTTCATGCTAAAAAATTGCGCTTTGTGCTTGGGATGCAGCAGTTTAAACACACACAAATTTGATAGATTTCTGGTGGATGATCCAAAATGTGAATGTGGTTTTGGGTATGAAAGTACCGAACACTACATCTTTAATTGTGAACTATATACAACCCAGAGAAGCACCCTTCTGAACAATTTGAATAATGTTAACGTAGCACTAAATACTCTTTTATTTGGCAACTCCCAGTCTTCAGATAAGTATTTCTGGAATTTCAACAATATATACCGATAATTAACACAGGAAGATTCAATGATTGGTGGTGGTGAGTGTGAGTGGAGGATGTCTCTTCACATAAACCATCAGCGATTTCCGAGTCTTACGTATCACTTCTCAGCGGATACTTGACGATGATTCTCCCTGATGCAGGCAGTATTTATCCATGGTTGTCACCTGTTTGAAAGTCTTGTCAGATGTTGCTTTAAGTGTCAGCGTGTCAAATTACAAAGAGAAAACACAGTCTGTTTCTACTCAAACATACAATCTACCAAGAGTTTTGTTTCACATATGCATTTTGTATGACCAATTTAGTGATCATCAACTTGGAATAATATTTTTCAGTTATTGTGTACTTCACTCCTTAATAGCACATTCAATGTTTCAGTGTTCTGTTTTGTTTTGATTTTTTTGGTATTTTTTTCCTTCTTTGTCAGATTGGAATATTTTTTTGTAGGGAGGCATTTATATAGGCTGAACCTGTGCCCTGTTTGCCAAACCCTATTTCATTTTAAAGGAAATAAAATTACTGTTTAAAAAAAAAGTAGAGACAACCCAAGGTAAAAAAATAACGCCAGAGAGAGAGAGTCATGGGGGATTGTAACCGAAATTGGTGAGAGGAGATCAAAAAAAAAGTTTTTGGGTGGCCTGTGTGACAAAGTGAAGCTAGGTTTTGAAGAGTACCTTGAAGGCACCTTTTTGGGTGTTTTTAGTGTGGTGTCACTATTGTTCAAGCTGAGGTCGCGGTCGCTGGAGATTAGAGGGAAATTGCAAAAGACGGTGAAAAGGAGTGCCAAATGTGCAGCTTGGGTTTAGTGGAGACCGTGGAACACTTTTTTTATTAGAACATCCAAAATCTCAGTCAACCAGCATAAGATTCACTAGGCATAGTATAATGTGGAAGTGGGATGGGAGAATGAAGGACATGCAGTTTGTAGGTGACACAAAGGAGAGAGTTTGTATGCTTATCGGAGAGATTGTGAAGAATGGGGGTAAAGAGTGTCTTCAAGCAGTTCGTCTCAGTGTTGGGAAGAAAGAGGCGTGGGGATAGGGAGGCAATTGGGAGCACATGGGTAACCAAGACCTTCTCACCTGAGAACCACAGCAAATCAGCGGCCAACCAAAGTGTTATTAATGTTATATCGACCTACGTATATAGGATCAAAGCCTCATCCATCTACAGGATTCGATCTTTCAATAGATTTATCAGGCGCTTGCTACTTTTACGTCACTTGTGTATTGTTGCAAAATGGATGCTGTTCTGAAAATACACACAAATTCCCATAGAGAATTAAAAAATCTGTTCATGTAAAGTTTGAGTAAGCTACAATCGCAAATGACATGATAACAGGGAAGTGAAATATATTACAAGCAATCGGGATCTGAAAACTCAAAGATATTTTCTTGATTTTGTTTTATTCCTGTTTTTATTTACCAGTGGGAGGTTTCGAAACAGACTGTAGAACATCAATTGTAATATTGCAAAATTATGTATGTGACCATAAAAATTTTCATTTGTACATAACTACATTGTTTCATTTCTTTGAACACTTGGAGTTCAAATTTATCGAGGGAAAAGATTAATGGACAAGACCCATTAATCTGTGATGCAGGTTATTTGATTAAGTAGTAATATCATTATAAAAATAAAATATAGATATGTTTTGTCACCGGCTGGAAAGTGAAGCAGTGCTTCACAGGAACTAAACTCTGTTATACTGATAAAATCCAGTCACCAATGATTGGGGTGGAAGTCCTCTAAGATGGGCAACATGGGCATAAATGATTGGATTGACTTGATTTTATATCCATGTAGCAGTCACAATTAGCCATAGTGCAGAAATGTGACCTCAAACACCAGTAAATAAATAAATATAGGCTATTACAACCATGTGGATTTCTAAGATGGTGTACTGAAGTTGAGACCTCATCTCTGGGCACATATCGACAAGTCTGTTAGAATGAGACAATATATGATCCAGAGACGAGGTTGAGACTTCAATACCCCACATCGGATACCCACTTGCTGGTAATAACCAATTTATATCATAATATTCCTTTCAATCTGGACTTGTTCCCATATATTTTGACAATCATTCAGCATCTATAAATTGATTTTTAGCTTAACTTGACAAAGTCAAGATAAGCTATTGCCATCATGCGTGTGGAAGTCTGTGAGTCTGTTCACATTTTTTTTAGCACAGGCTACACCCTGTAGTTCTTGTCTGATCCTCACTAAATTTCATGTGCAGGTTTGAGGTCATGTCAAGATGAGAACATGCCATTTTGGTCATGATTGGTCAACTGTGATGGCTGCATGGGTACGAAACCCCAAAACCTTTAGCACAGTCTACAGGTCATATTTATGAAGAGATTTCTCTGTAACTTGGTAAGATGACTCCATCTAATGTCTAGATGAGAATACCTTATTTTGGTCAGGTTTAGTCAACTGTAGCTGCCACAGGGGCAGGTGACCTAGATTTCTTTAGCACAGTCTACAGGTTGTATTTATTTCATTGTAAATTGGTAGGATGACTCTGGATAATGTCTAGATGAGAACGTCCTATTTTGGTCATGATCGGTCAACCGTGATGGTCACATGGGCCTGTGACCTAGATTTGTTTAGCACATTCATTGTAACTTGGTAGGATGACTCGGAAAGATATCTAGTTATTTCATCCTGTAGCCCTGTTTTGGTTGAGATCAGTCAACCATGAGGCCCACATGAGTTTGAGCCTAAATTCCTTTATCACACTCTACACCTCTTATTATTCTTGTTGAATGCATAAACTATAAGGTACAGAACTTAACATATTGCCACAATTCTTGTCTTATTTAATAATCCTTTCATAAACATGGGACATCTTTTCTTTTTGTATGATGTCTAGATGGAACATCCTAGTTTGGTCATGTTCTGTCAACTGTGACAACTGTGTGGGTGTAAATTCTAAAACCCTTATTTACCACAGTCTACAGGTCATATTTATGAAGCAATTTCATTGTAACTTGGTAATATGACTTGGTCTGATGACCAGATGAGAACATCCCACATGTATTTTGATCTAAATTGGTCATATTGGTCAATTGTGAGAGCCTCATGCCTACAGGCCGCATTAGTTTTTATGCCCACAACCCTGTCGGGGCATTATGTTTTTCCATGTCCGTCCATCAGGCCATCATCTGTCCATTAACTTTTGATTTCCATCCAGTAACTAAAGAACCGCTTATTTAATAAAATCATAATTTTAGGGATTACTTGTGGATGACTAGACAATGCTTCCTTTTGATTATGGTCCAGCTTGCCAATCCAATATGGCCACCATATTGAATTTGGTTTCCGTCCAATAACTAATGAATGCTGAGTCAAATCATTTGTATTTTTTAGTTATGCATTATTGGTGTCTAGAAGAAGCTTCCTTTCGATTTTGGTCCAGCTAGCCAATTCAGTATGGTTTACATGGTGGTCATATTGAATTTGGTTTCCATCCAATAACTAATGAATGCTGACTCAAATCATTTGTATTTTTTAATTATGCATTGTTGATGTCTAGAGGAAGCTTCCTTTCAATGTTGGACCAGTCAGTTGAACCAAGATGGCTGCCAGTGGCCAATTCATTATTGCTTCCATGGTAGCCATCCTGAATTTGGTTTCCATCCAATAACTGATGAATACTGACTCAAATGGATTTTATTTTTTGGTTAAGCATTATTGGTGTCTAGAGGAAGCTTCCTTTCGATTTTGGATCAGATAACCAATTCAATATGACCGTCATGGTGGCCATATTGAATTTGGCTTCCATCCAATAACTAATGAAAGCTGACTCGAATCAGTTATATTTTTTTATTATGCTTTGGTGCCTAGTCTAAGACTTACATACCCTTTTATGACACTGCCGGAGGCATATATGCAACACTTTGTGTTGCTCTTGTTTTGGAATGATTTTACTGTAACTTGGTAACTTTGTTTGACATACATTAACTTTGAGGGCCACTTCAACCCAGGCCTCATTTCTTTAGTACAGTCCACACCTCAAATTATTCTTGTTGAAAACACAGCAAGTAGGGTACAGAACTTAACATATAGCCAATTATCACAATTCTTGTCTTATTTCATAATCCTTTCATAAACATTGAACATTATCCTTTTCATCAAACACTACACACAATCACGTTAAGCTGCAGTGTCATTAACACTTTCATTTATGAATGAAGATTGTGACATTATGGTATTACATTTTTGAGCTATGCATGACGTAACCCCCATTCATTGTTCCACTTGTACTAGAACTGCTGAAGTTTATAGTAGTGTTTCAGCTGTCTGCTTCTTCATTTTTCAGGTTTAAGGTGTGGTAGGCTTAATGCATGGTAGGCCTATATAACAATATCATCATAGCAAAAAATGATCTAGTCAAATTTATTTTGCCAAGTTGGTGATTTATTTATCATTTAATTACTTTTATCAAAATGGTGGCCTTGGTGTGCATAATCGGTTGCTACCCTCAGCACAGATTTGTATTTTGTTTAGATGATTTTACTGGAATTGGGAGAAATACATTCTTGTTGTAAGATAAATAAATAGTACATGGAGAGTTGTTTGTTACTAAATCACCTGTGAAGTGGTGTCTCCACTCAGACAAAATCTGGGAAAAAGCATTAGAATGACGAGCAAAGTTTCAGCCAAGGGACCTCCTGGTAGAACCCAAAGGCCCCTTGGCTAAAACTGTGCTTGTCCTTTTCATGCATTACCACAGGAAGCGACTGTTATTGTCTGGGTGGAGACAGCACACCATGAGTGATTTAGTAACAATCCACTCTCCATGTACTGTAGATCTATTTTGGATTGCAAATGTGAGCCACATTAAAAATAGTTAACATTAGGTTTCTTTTCATTTTTCAGATTAGTGGATACATTATTTCTTCTCAGTAAGAGAATTGGATGCTACAAATTATCGTTAGATTGTAAAGACAAAATGGTTCCATTCTATGAACAGTTTGGATTTGGCCTAGAACAAGGAAATAATAACTGTATGGCTGTTAGGTTCAGGGATTGATGCAAGATGAAAATACATGGGACTAAAATTTCAACACTTTATCGACCATAACAACCATATTCAGCAGCACTTTTCACAAAAAATGCTCTCCCTATTTTGGTATTTTTTTTCTGTTTTTTGCCTCCAACACAGCTTATCACCTCCCATGGAATGAGCTAATAGAGCTCATTCCAATATGAAGTCATAAGCTAAGTTGCAATAGAGGAATTTTTTAATCATATTAAGTTCATTTGTGTCCTTTCATTATTTATGTTAGGTAAAGGGTTAACTCTTAACACGCTGGGTATTTTTAAAAATATTTTTCATCAAATCTGGTCAGGGCTGATGTGAAGAGGCCATGACTGGATGTGATGAAACATTCTTAGAAATATAGCCCAGTTCGACAGTGGTCAGAAAGTTGATTCAGTGTACAGAGAGAAAATTGATTAACCCTTTACCCAATGAAACCGTGCATCCACCCGCGTAATATGCAAATTCAGCAGTTGAAAAAATATTATTTTTCAAAAGATTTCAACAAAACCATATCATGTGACCCTTTGTTGGAACGAGCTCGTCGAGCTCGTTCTAACAAGGGGTCACATGATATAGTTTTGTAGACATTTTTTGAAAAATTAAAAAAAATGATATTTAAAATAATAAATTTTGATATCTGTGTTGGGTAAAGAGTTAAATGAATATAAAGTACACTAATTCTAGTGACAAAAAATTTGCTGTCTTGGGCAGGAGTATCTGCCAGTATCATGGAAGGAGTTAAAGAATTACCTTATTTTGGGTTCATTGAAGTTAGCTCATTACCTTGTAAATTATCTTCAAAATTCACCTAATGTAAAGTGTTTGTTTACCCCTCAAATGCTGAGGGATTTTACACACTTTTGTCATAATTAGACAAGCCAAATGCTGGTCCTTTGCAATGGTTTCTGGTCAAGGTGTGACTGGAAATTAATGCTGGAATACTTTACATTTAATTTGGGAGTTTACCCAAACCTACACATTAGCCCTTTACCTAAAGAATCGCTCATACCGCCCATGTAATTTGTAAATTGAGCAGTTGAAAAAAATTAATTTTTCAAAATATTTCAACAAAACTATATCATGTAACCCTCACTGGAACAAGCTCTATGAGCTCGTTCCAATGAGGGATGACATGATATGGTTTTGTTGAAATGTTTTTTAAAAATTAAAAAAAATAGTAATTAAAATATTAAATTTTGATATTCTCTGTGTTGGATAAAGGGTTAAGGCACCTGTTTTAACCCTTAATGCCTAACTCCAACTTTGATCACATTTTTAGCTTAACTTGACATAGGCAAGATAAGCTATTGCCATCACGCGTGCAGAAGTCTGTGAGTCTGTTAGTCTGTGAGTCTGTGACGTCTGTTCACATTTCCTTTAGCACGGGCTACACCCCGCAGTTCTTGTCTGATCGTCACGAAATTTCATATGCAGGTTTGGAGTCATGTCTAGATGAGAACGTCCCCTTTTGGTCGCGATCGGGCAACCGGTATGGCTGCCCGAGCCCAAAACCCGAAAACCATTAGCACAGTCTACAGGTCGTATTTATGAAGGGATTTCATTGTAACTTGGTAGGATGCCTCTGTATAGTGCCTAGACGAGAACGTCCCCTTTTGGGCATGATCTATCAACCGTGATGGCTGCCCAAGCCCGAAACCCAGAAACTTTTAGCACAGTCTGCAGGTCATGTTTAATGTGGAGGGATTTCATTGTATCTTGGTAGGATGACTCCTTATGATGTCTAGATGCGAATTTCCCCATTTGGGCATGATCTGCCAACCATGACGACTGCCCGAGCCCAAAACCCAAAAACCTTTAGCACAGTCTACAGGTCATATTTATTGAGGAATTTCATTGTAACTTGGTGGGTTGACTTCATACAATGTCTAGATGAGAAAGTCCCCCTTTGGACGTGATTGGGCAACAGTGACGGCTACAGGAGCCCGAAGCCCGAAAACCTTTAGCACAGTCTAGAGGTCATATTTATGAAATGATTTCATTGTAACTTGGCAGGATGACTCCAAATAATGTCTAGATGAGAACGTCCCATTTTGATCGCGATCATGCAGCCTTGATGGGTGCCCGAGCCCAAAAACCTTTAGCATAGGCAAAAGGTCATATTTATGGAAGGATTTCATTGTAACCTGTTAGGTTGACTCCATATAATGCCTAGATGATGACATCCCCTTTCGGTCGTGATTGGTCAGTTGTGATGGCTACAAGTGCCCGAAGCCCGAAAACCTTGAGCACAGTCTACAGGTCATATTTATGAAGGGATTTATTGTAACTTTTTAGGATCACTCCAGATGATGCTCAGATGAGATTGTCCCCTATGGTTGCGATCATTCAACCATGATGGCTGCCCAAGCCCGAAGCCCGAAAACCTTTAGCACAGTCTACAGGTCATATTTATGAAGGGATTTCATTGTAACTTGGTAGGTTAACTTCATATAATATCTAGATGAGAACGTGCGATCATTCACCCATGATGGCTGCCCGAGCCTGAAGCCCGAAAACCTTTAGCACAGTCTACAGGTCATATTTATGAAGGGATTTCATTGTAACTTGGTAGGTTAACTTCATATAATGTCTAGGTGAGAACGTCCCCTTTTGGACATGATTGGGCAACTGTGACAGCTAAAGGTGCCCGAAGCCCGAAAACCTTTAGCACAGTCTACAGGTCATATTTATGAGGGGATTTCATTGTAACTTGGTAGGATGACTCCAAATAATGTCTAGATGAGAACGTCCCCTTTTGATCACGATCATTCAGCCTTGATGGGTGCCCAAGCCCAAAAACCTTTAGCATAGGTAAAAGGTCATATTTATGGAAGGATTTCATTGTAACCTATTAGGTTGACTCCATATAATGCCTAGATGATGACATCCCCTTTTGTTCGTAATTGGTCAGCTGTGTTGGCTACAAGTGCCCGAAGCCCAAAAACCTTGAGCACAGTCTACAGGCCATATTTATGAAGGGATTTCATTGTAACTTCATAGGATCATTCCAGATGATGCCCAGATGAGATTGTCCCCTTTGGTTGCGATTATTCAACCATGATGGCTGCCCGAACCCGAAGCCCGAAAACCTTAAGCACAGTCTACAAGTCATATTTGTGAAGGGATTTCATTGTAACTTGGTAGGTTGACTTCATATAATGCCTAGATGAGAACGTCCCCTTTTGGACATGTTTGGGCAACTTTGACGGCTAAAGGTGCCCGAAGCCCAAAAACCTTTAGCACTGTCTACAGGTCATATTTATGAAGGGATTTCATTGTAACTTGGTAGGTTGACTCCAAATAAGGTCAAGATGAGAACGTCCCATTTTGGCCGTGATCATTCAGCCTTGATGGGTGCCCGAGCCCAAAAACCTTTAGCATAGGCAAAAGTTTATATTTATAGAAGGATTTCATTGTAACATTGTTAGGTTGACTCCATATAATGCCTAGATGATGACATCCCCTTTTGGTCGTGATTGGTCAACTGTGATGGCTACAGGTGCCCGAAGCCCGAAAACCTTGAACACAGTCTACAGGTCATATTTATGAAGGGATTTCATTGTAACTTCGCAGGATCACTCCAGATGATGCCCAGATGAGATTGTCCCCTTTGGTTGCGATCATTCAACCATGATGGCTGCCCGAGCCCGAAGCCCGAAAACCTTTAGCACAGTCTAAGGTCATATTTATGCAGGGATTTCATTGTAACTTGGTTGGTTGACTTCATATAATGTCTAGATGAGAACGTCCCCTTTTGGACACGAGTGGGCAACTGTGACGGCTTCAGGGGCCCAAAGCCCGAAAACCTTTAGAACAGTCTACAGGTCATAATTATGAAGAGATTTTATTGTAGCTTGGTAGGATGACTCCAAATAGTGTCCAGATGAGAACGTCCCCTTTTGGTCACGATGAGAACGTCCCCTTTGGACGCAATTGGGAAACTGACGGCTACAGGGGCTCGAAGCCCGAAAACCTTTAGCACAGTCTACAGGCCATATTTATGAAGGGATTTTAATGTAACTTGATAGGATGACTCATTTTGGAATAATTTCATTGTAATTTTGTTGATATATGTTAACTGTGAGGGCCACATATATTAACTGTGAGGTCATATTAACCCATCCCCTCAGATCTTTAGTACAGTGTACACCTCATATTATTTTTATCATAAACATAGCATACAGGGAACAGAAATGAACATATTCCCAATTATCACAATTCTTGTCTTATTTCATAATCCTTTTATAAACATTGAACATTATCCTTTTCATCAAACACAACACACAAGTTAAGCTACAGTGTCATTGACACTTTCATTTGGAACAGAACAGGTGCCCCAACTTGCAGACTTTGGGTTAACTCACAAGTTACATTCTAAGCACCTTTGTAGTTGTTTTGTAATAGATATATCACTATTTTGTGTACTATATGGGTAAATAATTGTACAGTTGTGCAGGTGTCCGGAGATATTTTGGACGAGGCGAAGCTGAGTCCAAATATTGGAGGACACCTGCACAACTGTACAATTATTTACCCATATAGTACACAAAATAGTGATATATGTGATTTAATGCACAGCCCCTCAATGTTAACAAAAGTCAAAAAAATTATATTTTAGAAAGTTTGACACAAGTAAAACCACATTTTAAAACACTTTTTGCTTGCTCTACCCCCGAAAAACAAAATGGGCATAACCCATTGTTTGCCTGCTAGAAAGTCTATTGAAGTTATGACACGCATCAGGAGTTCAGATATTGTGAACAGATCTGTGGCTTCAAAGTGAACTCACATCATGACGTAATTTGTTCTCCCGCTAATATAATGTCTCAGCTCAAGGGTGGAACACTTATTCAATCCCTCATCGAAAGTGCGGCAGATAAATTTAATAATCGTTCATTTTTAAAGCATTTGGAAGAATAATTCTTTTTTGTATCTGAAGAAGAAGTTCGCTTTCCCTAAGGGGTGGCGGGTGGTGGTGCCTGATTGCCGTCTTAATATTTGAAAAAGGGCGTTTTTTTTAGGCTATTTATTTATTTACTGGTGTTTAAGGTCACTTTTCTGCAGCTATGGCTAATTGTGACTGCAAAAAAAGGTGTAAAGTCAAGTTTAGCCAATCGTTTACACCCATGCTGCCCATTTTAGGGGACTTCTACCCCGGGCACTGGTGACCAGGTCCTATTTTAGCAGTAGAACTGAACTCGTTTACCACAGCAAACAAGCACTGCTTCACTTCCGATGGTTTCCACAGGAGTCCTTTTTAGGTTACCAGGGCTGTTGGTTATTAAAAGCAACAAAAAATTAAAAAGTACATTATAATTTGGACACGATGCACACTCAATTCAGTAGCTCTGTCGAGAAAAGCGTGTCGATAATTCATGTGTTAGAAAGTTTTTCCTCCTTTACAGCATCTTTACTTTTGAATGGTTATGATTACAGTACCGTGACGATCGTACAAATATCTAGTTATTGGGACTGCTTCAAAACCGTCCCAATATCCAGATATTGGTACTGTTTTACTGAGCTGTTCTCATCAAAACCGTACTTGGTGTGATTTTATAGGGCTTGTTTTCATGACAAGAGAACAAAAGAAATATTAGGTAGCTGTGATTTAATATATATATATAGGCAGCCAAGACTTGCCAAAAAACAGCAGCAAAGTCACAGGATGTAGACTGTCAGAGTGTAGCAAAAATATGAAAAATCTGTAGGCCCTTAAGAGTTAAGGTAGTAAGACTGATTAAAGTAGGAACTAAGCCCTTAAGGCTTGACTGCAGATGAAAAATATATTGCTTTTTCTGATGAAATACATTTATGTGATACCTTGTTAACTGGTAGAGTGTTGGAAGCCCATATTTGGGTTTTCATCTAAAATGCAGGTACCGCTATTTTGAGGCTTCATATTCTGTGTGTGTGCTTCAAGTTATCTTTGAAGTGATATTTTTTTATCTGTTAGGATATACCATGTTACAATTTATGGGAGGGTGCCTGTAGGCACTCTCTCATAAATTGTTCAAGCAAAGCCACACAAAGAAATTTTCAGGACCAGAATTAATTTAACAGTCTACCAGTTAAACATTCTTTCGTAAACACTTACTACCCATAATACATGCATGGAGTGGATTTCCCACCCAGACATTAGCACTGACATTCTGTTACAAAGCATAAAAAAAGTTTGCAGGCACTTCTTGGACTTTTTCACCAAACTTCTGGTATAAAACCCCTCTCTGGAGATGTTTTAATTATTGTCCATTCTTCATATACAAAAGCATTTCTCCAACAAAATATGATCATACAAATTTTTATGAACTCGTGCTCTCGTTTCTAAGACAATATCTCATCTCGTCTTCAATTTGTCAAGATATGGCCTTAGAAACAAGTAAGTGCTTGACTCTGATACATTGGAACCCACTTAATTGTATATCTATTAATTGTATAACCTGGTTAAATTAATGTAACTTTCAAACACAAAACCATTTACCATATACTTTCAGTACAAATTTTACCTGCTACTTGCATATAGGTAAAAGAGTAAACTCCTGTTAATTGAATAAAATATCTTGTAATATGTCAGGAAATTATCTTGATAATCTCTGAATTTCCCTTGTTTATTGACCTGTCTGACCTCCATACATCCAATACAGGTATTTAATGTATTTTATTACATGCTAGCCTGTGAATTATTATCCCAAATTATCTAAAAGATATTTTTCAATATCCATCAACTTGAATGTCCCTCAGTAGCTTCCTAAATGACGTCACGCTTTGATGCATCACTTCACCTTCTATTCTGTTACAAGCGATTCAGTGCCGGCTTTGCCAATAGTGCTAGAAGTTCTTGCTATTCCAAGCCGTTTTGCTGATTCTATGACTGACAAATTAGTTGTATAATAATACAGTGGAGCCCACTTAATTGGATATCTCTTAATTGTATATCCCTGTTAATTGAATATAATTTCCCAACACAAAACGATTTACCATACCTCAGTACAAATTTAACCTGTTAATCGAATATAGGTTATAGAGTAAACTCCTGTTAATTGAATAAAAAATCTTGTAACCTGTCGAGAAATTACTCTGACTCTCCCCAGTTTTCCTTTGTTTATAGACCTATTTAGCTTCAGTACATCCTATAGGGGCATTTAATCTACTATATCTTGTTTGACAGAGCTCATAGAGCTCTGTCAAACAAGATATAATAGAATAAATGCTAAGTTTAACCCTAGAATACAGGAAAATGACACAATCCCTGTTAATTGAATATTCTTGTTAATTGAATAATTTTCATTGGCAAAGTGGCTATTCAGTTAACAGGGTTCCACTGTAATAATAAAATAATAAAGTAAAATAATCAGATGTATAGAAAGTGACTCTAAGAGTTATAGTGAGCCTTGAACTGGGTAACTTTTCAAAAAACCTTGTTGATTGATTCACCCAGGAAGTTTTTTGGGGGATGAGTCGGATCACTCATTTCCAAATTCCTTGTAAATTGACATTTAAAATGTTCTAAAAATTTACATTTATTCTCATTTGCAGTATTACAATTATTAAATTTTGTCTGTGAGTTGAACAATCAGTTGGTTAAATTATGTGGGAAAGGGGACTATTTTTTATGTTTGAGTGATTTGGCTAGTACAGGCTTGAAAAAACTATCAGCTGATCTTTGTTATTGCTTTTAAACGAACGTGTTTGCAGTCAAATTGCATTGAATATTGCACAGTAAAATGTCATGTAGCATTTAATAAAAAGAAAATTTACACTATTTTAGTGAATATCTGGAATTATCTCCTTGATGTGGACCTAAAAATATTATTTTTACATGTATCATATAGCAGCATTTCATCGTTAAAAGCAAATATCCACAAATATCTTGTAATTTTTAAACATATTCAACACTAAAACACTGACAAAAACTCTGAGGAAGAGTTGCTATTTTTTGGGCACTTATACGAAATAAAACTAGAAAGGTTTTTGTTAGGTAGCATCCTGTATATAGGCTATTGAGTTGGACCAGTCTGCCCACAGAATACATGGAAATTTCTCACCCACAAAAATTCATTTTTCTGGGACTTTCCATCTTGAAATGTGTACCCCTTTACCTAACCTGGTTTGTTTTGTCAATATGTGTTCCTAACTTACCTTCAAATTCTATTTGTCTTCCTTTCAAACCATAACTTAGAATAAGCTTATTTAAGTGATGTAAGAAAAAGTTAAGAGAGGAAAATGAAACATTAGTGAAACTTGTTCAGGTGATTTTCTTTTTTTGTGGAAAGTGTTGATCAGAATGCAGGCCTTAAGATTCGTCTCTATTCTCGAGAATCAGTGTGGATTCTCGCAGACTCCCTCTGCAAGAATCAATTTTCAGTTCTCAATTCAGAATTTGATGGTGCTGTTATACCCTTGTTCTTGTGAGTACAATCGGTCCATAATTCCTAACAAAAACAAACCTCATATTTATATTTGAAAATATTTACTGCAGTTTAACCCTATTGGGCCTATTTCCGATTTTTGTGTGATTTGCCTTGTGTGTACTGCAGAACATGTGTTCCAACATACATATGGTGGTCTTGCTGATGGAAGTTACAGTACCTTGGCAGGGGTTTCTGGTGAAGTCTTGGCAGCCTGCATAGGCAGCCAAGACTTTACTAGACACCACTGCTATGTCAAATTGTTAACTTATTATGAGGAAGCAAATATAAGTAGAAAAATCCAAGCATTTAAGGACACTTTTAGAATCTATCACAAGAATCAAATGAACATTTTGTGAGAATCAGTGTTGACTCTCATTGTTTTCCTTGCAAGAATCATTTGCAAGAATCGATTCTGATCCTCACATGAATTTCAAGTCCTGAAATGTTTCCAGTTTGCTTGGTAAATAGATAAATTATTCAGTGTTTGAAAAGTTTTGGTAGTGACTTACTGAATTTAAAATATTTCATTCTTCCGTTTGTTAAGCATGACAAGCTGGATATGAAATCTAGTTGTCATATAATATTTTATGATTATCTTATTTATTATTTGCCTGCTGCAGATTTTCCTGATCAGTGCAGTATTACTCTGTTGTCTATTATATTACAGTACCCGTGGATTGGTCAAAATTCACACATGGGCATGGATGTCCATGCATGCATTTACCAGGTAATAAAAATCGTCATCAGCAAAATTTTAATTAATGAAGCACCAGGTGATTATTTATTTATTAGTCGAGTTGTGACGAAGTCAAACTCGTCTTACAGTTTGATGAATGGCGGGCGTAAACAATTGGTTTCCGGATGATAACTTGATAATGGTTCAACCCATGTTCATGAAACTTAATAGGTAGGTTGGTATCGGTGAGAGGAAGAACCCTATTAATTTTGGACTTGCTTGGCCAAAGGTCAAGGTCACAGTGACCTTGAACATAGTAAATTGTAAACAATTGGTTTCTGGATGATAACTTGACTACGGTTCAACCCACATTCATGAAACTTCATGTGTAGGTTGGCCTTTGTGAGAGGAAGAACCTTATTTATTTTGGACTTGCTAGGTGAAAGGTCAAGGTCGCAGTGACCTTCCTCATAGTAAATCATAAACAATTGGTTTCTTAATTACCTACCTTACAATTGTTTACTACAGGCTTGCACTACAGTGGAAGACCCTAACTCGGATAGAATACTCTCTATTTTAATCTTTCCCAAGAGATGTGGGAAAGAAAAGTGGTGTAAAAAACACCACGAAAAAATAAGCCAAAACTGGGCCGAGCGCCATCGGCGCACACCCAGTATGGGACGCTCTTCCCTTAGTACAAATCCACGACTTCCGTTAACCAATGCGCAGTGCATCATCATTTCATCATTCTTTTTTTTGTCCGCACACGTGGAGGTTGTGTGGCCATTTTTGCTCTATGAAACAGCGATAATTCAACTCGTCGATAATGGTTTTCCTGTGACTGGATTATGGATCTGAAGATCGTATAATAACAGGACTGTGTTTTATATATTCTCGTTAATATTTTCAACCACATTCTCATTGTATATTATTTATTATTCCGTTTTCGCAAATGTTTTTTCGACATCGTGTCAACGCGGTTCGACAATGAAATTTTTCGGTTGATAAATTTAATTTGTTATTGGAGTTAGGTGTCATACTGTGGATACTGTGGAAGCTGTTGGATTTCTGGTGAAGAGATGCCTGGTTCCGGGACTTTGCGCCCTCTCCAGTCGACATCTGAGGCTGTCACTAGGGTTGTGACTCCTCCTTTGGAGGCCGAGCTAGGTGGCTCTCTCCTCTTTTCCGCCAGTTCCAACAGCTCCCGTCGTATCTGCTACTACTGCTGTTCCGTGTACAATGTCATCTGGCACCGTTTTTAGCCAGCCTCGGCTTATCCCTGCAAGGGTCTGCAGGGATGTCTGTAGTGTGGTTGTGGGGTATCGGCCTCAGCCTTCCCCGACTTCAACTTGGCGAAGTCGGACATGGCTGCCCACTGAACCCCCTGCTGTGTCCTCTCAGCCATTGAGCACAGCAGTTTTATACCTGCAGAGGTCTGCAGCGGTGTCTGGTAGTGTAGACGTGGGGGTATCAGCCTCAGCCTTCCCTGACTTCAACTCAGCGAAGTTGGAAGTGGCTGCCGGCCGGACCCTCTACTGTGGTCTCTGTGCCATCGAGTACCACAGTTTTGTCATTGGCGTTTTCCGTCCACTCATTCTAGTCACATGGCCAGTTTTGCGGGACCAACGCCTTCTGTGCAGCCTGGACCTTCTGCCCTGCAGAGGTCCGCGGCAACTCTACTGAGTTCCCGCTATGTTGATCCTCGGGGTGTGTTGTACCCCTATACACATCTGCTCTCAGATGTTTTGGCTACGGCCCATCGCCCCGCTTCGGGTGTATTGGAGGTTTGCGACCCTTCGCTGGTTAAGAGGGTCAGGTGTGAAGCTACTTTGCTGGTTCGTCCCCATGTCGAACCAGCTGGTACAGGCAGTGAGCTTAGGGAGACCCTCTCCTTACTCACTCAGGTTCTGTCCAAGAGCCTTCCTGTTGCTTCCAGCGAGGCAGCGAGTGGTTTCCAGGTGCCCCCTATGGCACCGCCTCCCGGGATTGGAAACAGGCCGCTTTCTGATCCCCCTGGTGTTCCGACACCATGGGAGGCGTCGGCTGGTTTGCCCACGATGGGCTATGTGTCTTCCGACTCAGGGAAAGAGTCAGACATGCTTGATGTCGAGAGCTAGCAGTCTTTGGACTTGGGGGCAGCTCTTGATTTCCTGTTTGGGTTCCTTCCGGATCTCAAACCATCTAACCAGTCGACCGTGTCAGCCAGGCCGCGATCCCCCTGGTGCCTACACCATGGGAGGCGTCGGTTGGTTTGCCCACGATGGGCTATGTGTCTTCCGACTCCGGGGAGGAGTCTGACATCTTTGATGTCGAGAGCCTGCAGTCTTCTGACTTGGGTGCAGCTCTTGACTTTGTGTTTGGGTTCCTTCCAGATCTCCAACCATCAAACCAGCCGACAGAGTCAGCCAGGCCGCGATCATCGGTCCCGCGCCTACAGCCTGTGGAGCAACCTGCTTCTGGGCATCTTCAACCGTGCCAGGTGGTTGAAGCTTTTTCAGCCTTGGACTCTAAGCTGAGTTCCAAGGCTATTGAGGCTCCGTTCTTCACCAGGGTTGACACCTTTTTGCCTCCGGTGCGGTATCGTTACGATTTTGCCAATCCATCAGTCTGCCAGACTTTGACGGTTTTGGATCAGGACTCCAGTTCCCTTGGGCTTTCCAAGCCCAAGTCTGACGATCTACAAGCTCCTTTGCGTGTGCTGTCCAAGGTGCGCATGCATCTTACTCACACATAGTTCGAAGGGACTCTGTGCTGGACACAGGCCGATCCCTTCCTGGGGGCAGCGCGCTGCTCTTCGATCTGCTTCTTTGGCGGGTCCGCTACTGTTCCATGGGTTCCGTGTCGATGGTCCGGGATGACGTCCTACGTCATTCCAAAGATCAGCTGCTGATTCATCAGCTTGATCAGCCTTCTAGGAGAGGCAGGGACCGTTCGAAGCCTAACAAGTGCCCTTCTGCTTCCTCTGCGAAGCAAAGGGCTGATCCTTTTGCCACCGCTTCTACTCTACTTCTTACTCATGGGGTAAGGGTAAGCATCGGCATGCTAGAGGGAAGTCTCAGGATTCTTCATTCAGTAAAGGAGGTGGTTTCTTCTCTCGTGGGCCTCGTCGGGCTCAAACTGAAGGTCCTCACCTCGATTCGTCCCAGGTTGGAGGAAGGATAGCAGAGTTCGCGGACCGTTGGGCCACCATCACATCCTTCCGAAGACACCCCACTCTGTGCAGAGTGCCTTTTCCAACCACAGTTCCTTCAGACGTTTTATGTCGGGAGCTTTTGTCCATGGAGATAGACAATCTCCTAGCCAAGGGGGCGTTTTTGGTCGTCAAGAACATTCAGTCAGTGGGGTTTTATTCCCACCTGTTCTTGGTACCGAAGAAGGACGGCCGACTCCGACCGGTTATCGATCTGAGTATCCTGAACCAGTCTATCATTGCTCCCAAGTTCAGCATGGACACTTTAAGGTCGGTCCACCGTTCCATTCACCAGGGAGATTTTGCTTCCAGCATCGACCTGGGAGACGCTTACTTTCACGTTCAGATTCATCGGGTGTCGCGGACGCACTGGTCCTCCTTTGGGATGGTCTTGTCGGCTATGCCTTCCTGCTGGTTCTGATTCTACCTCAGGTTCTAGCCCAGATATGAACCTGCAGTCATCGAATCCTTTCGATCACACCCCTGTCGCCTAAGTGGGTGTGGATGAATCTGCTCCGCTCTCTGTTAGCGGCGGTTCTGGCATGTCTCCCTCTACATCGCGACTTTCTTTGCCAAAGTCGCCCGAGGAGGTTTCAAATTGACCCGACTTCATTGTGCCTTCGCGCATGTCGTTATCGGGTTCTGTCTCCTCCGTAGTGGTTTTTAGAGACAAGCAGTAGAGTTGCTTTTCTTCTTCAAGGAGGCACTGACTCCACTGGTTTAGCCTCTGTGGCTAAGTAGAAGGTTCTTCTGTCGATGGTGTGTGAGTGCTATGTTGCTTCTGTCATTCCTTCGATCGCACCGCTTGCAGAGTTTCTGGTATATGTTTGTTTCTAGGGGTCTCCAGCAGTGGGTACAAGTCCATGCTTCAGAGACCTTTTTCATATGTGGTACCACATTGTTTCGACACTCATCCTTACCTCTCCAAGCTTGTTTAGCTCTTTTTCTTGAAAAGGCCTAGGACTTTGCAGTTTACTCCAAGATGGACACTTTCTTGGGCGCTGCTCTGCTTGGGGGGGGGGGGGAGGCTCATTCGCGCCTTTCTCCTGGATGGACTTGCGTTGTCTCACATGCCAGATCTCTCCTGCATCCATTTCTCGGTGGATTTTCTTGCTATTTGTGCAGCTTCCGCTCGTCTAGCTACTGGTGATTGTATTACCAATCGTTTTTTTTCTGCCACAAGGTGCGTACATTGTCTTCCTCTTTTACTAACTCTGTCATGTTGTTGGATGTTATACTGGCAGCCTACTGGAGAAATGCTACCTTCTCCTTTTATCTGCGACAGTTGCAGGAGCCGACAGAGGACCTTTGTCCTACGGGCCCTCTTTCTTCTGCTCAGGCTGTTGTCTATCCCAGCCATTCAGCCTTTCTGTCTGTGCATCGCACTTCACCATACGCCTCATCTTTCATTGTCTTTTACTAATGTTTGTGATGCTATGGTTTGATAGGCCTAGGGATCTCTTCCTCTGTCCATGGTTCCAGTGCAATTGAGTTATGTGTGGGTTGGTTATGTGATTCCCTCCATCCTATTGTCTATTCAGCCTGTAGTAAACATTTGTAAGGTAGGTTGATAAGAAATATAAATTTTATAGTAAATTTTTTTTCTTATTATACCTACCGCAATTGTTTACATGGAGGCCCTCCCGTCTTCTTATTCGGGTAAGAATCCTTCCTCCCCGCTGATCACATAACTCCTCTGTTCGCGGACTCAAAAGAATGATGAATTGATGATGCACTGCGCATTGGTTAACGGAAGTCGTGGATTTGTACTAAGGGAAGAGCGTCCCATACTGGGTGTGCGCCGATGGCGCTCGGCCCAGTTTTGGCTTATTTTTTCGTGGTGTTTTTTACACCACTTTTCTTTCCCACATCTCTTGGGAAAGATTAAAATAGAGAGTATTTTATCCGAGTTAGGGTCTTCCATTGTAGTGCAAGCCTATAGTAAACAATTGCGGTAGGAATAATAAGAAAGGACATTTAATATAAAATTTTAAAACGGTTTGACCCACATTCATAAAACTTCATTGGTAGGTTGGCCTAGGTGAGTGGAAGATCCCTATTTATTTTGGACTCACTAGGTCAAAGGCCAAGGTCACAGTGACCTTGAACATAAAAAATCATAAACAATTGGTTTCAAGATGATAATTTGACAATGGTTCCACCTACGTTCATGCACCTTCATAGGTAGGTTGGCATTTGTGCAAGAAAGAGCCCTATTCATTTTGGAATCACTAGGTCAAAGGTCAAGGTCACAGTGACCCTTGACACAGTAAATTTCAACCCACGTTCAAGAAACTTCATAGGTAGGTTGGCATCAGTGAGAGGAAGAACCCTATTTATTTTGGACTTGCTAGGTGAAAGTCAAGGTCACAATGACCTTCAGCATAGTAAATCGTAAACAATTGTTTTCCTGATGATAACTTGATAATGGTTTGACCCACATTCATGAAGCTTCATATGTAGGTTGGCCTTTGTGAGAAGAAGAACCTTATTTATTTTGGACATACTAGGTCAAAGGCCAAGGTCACAGTGACCTTGAACATAAAAAATCGTAAGCAATTGGTTTCAAGATGATAATTTGACAATGGTTCCACCTAAGTTAATGAATCTTCATAGGTAGATTGGCATTCGTGCAAGAAAGAGCCCTATTAATTTTGGAATCACTAGGTCAAAGGTCAAGGTCACAGTGACTCTTGACATAGTAAATTTCGACCCATGTTCAAGAAACTTCATAGGTTGGCCTAGGTGAGTGGAAGACCCCTATTTATTTTGGACTCACTAGGTTAAAGGCCAAGGTCACAGTGACCTTGAACATAATAAATCATAAACAATTGGTTTCTAGATGATAATTTGACAACGGGTCCACCTATGTTCATGAAACTTCATAGGTTGGTTGGCATTGGTGGAAGAAAGAGCCCTATTTATTTTGGTATTACTAGGTCAAAGGTTAAGGTCACAGTGACCCTTCACATAGTAAATTGTAAACAATTGGTTTCCGGATGATAAGTTGATAATGATTAAACCCACTTTTGTGCTGTCACAACTCGACTTTGGATCGGTGATCCTATCAGCATTTTTAGCTCAACTTTGGCGGAGCCAAATTTGAGGTATTGCCATGGCCCGTCGTCTGTCTGTCTGTCGCGCCGTACACACGGCTCGGGCTAGAGGCCGTATTTATTAACCAATCTTTATAAAACTTCTTGGGTACCTTTGTTATCACCGTGAGACGAGAACGAGTGTTTTGGGGTCCAGTCCAAAATTTAATACAGCCTCTGGCAGCCATTTTGTACCAAAATTAGGTGCAATCAGATTTTTGCGCAGAACTTCCATATGAAAGTTCCAATTTGAATAATTTTTGGTATAAATGTTTAGTACCATGGGATATATCACATATAATACAGGTTTTTTTCTCGTGTGTAAATTATGCAAATTAGACAAACTTTGATTTATTTAGTGTTACTTTCAGCACTGTAAGTGCAAATGCCAATACGGCTCGGGCTAGAGGCCGTATTTATGACCCGATCCTTACGAAACTTCCTGGGTACCTTTGTTATCACCGTGGGACAAGAACGAGTGTTTTGGGGTCCGGTCTGAAATTCAAGATGGCCGCTGGTGGCCATTTTGTACAAAATTTGGTGCAATCAGCTTTTTGCGCAGAACTTCCATATGAAAGCACTGATTTGAATAATTTTCTGTGTGAAGGTTTAGTACCATGGGATACATCACATTTTATACGGGTTTTTTTCTCATGCATAAATTATGCCAATTAGACTAACTTTGATCTATTTAATGTTACTTTCAGCACTGTAACTGCAAATGCCAATATGGCTCAGGCTAGAGGCCATATTTATGAACCGATCTTTACGAAACTTCTTGGGCACCTTTGTTATCACATTGGGACGAGAACGAGTGTTTTTGGGTGCAGTCTGAAATTCAAGATGGCTGCCAGCGGCCATTTTGCACCAAAATTGGTGTAATCAGTTTTTTGTACAGAACTTTTGTAAGAAAGTTCTGATTTGAATAAATTTCTGTATGAATGTTTAGTAACATGGAATACATCACATATAATACAGGTTTTTTTCTCGTGCAAAAATAATGCAAATTAGATGAACTTTGATTTATTCATTGCTACTTATACACAGTAAGTGCACATGTCAATACGGCTCAGGCTAGAGTCTGTATTTAGGAATTGATCTTCACGAAACTTCTTGGGGTACCTTTGTTATCACCTTGTGACAGGAACGAGTGTTTTTGGGTGCCTTTGTTATCACTGTGCTATGAGAACAAATATGTTTGGGTTCAGTCAGACCCACTCTGGGACTCAAAGATTTCTTTTCTAGTTTTGCATCTAAATGTCACCCACCTTTACAAAAACTTTACATACACATTTGTTACAGGCTACAGTCAGCATTTATATACAGACCGTTACAATACTTTACATGTACCTTTGTTATCAGGTCATTACCTAGATGTTTGTCATTGCTCTGTCACATACTATACATGTACATGTCTTAAACAAGTTGAGCTACAGTGTCATTGACACTTTCATTTATTGTTTTATTGGTGTTTAAGGTCACATATTTCTGCCTGCAGTGGCTAATGACCATGACAGTCTTACGGGTGGAGGAAGCCGGAGTACCCAGAGAGAACCACCGAGCAACTGTCAGCTCCCCAACATACTAAATCCACACAAGCAGGGTTAGCATTGGTTGAAGACAGGCGCACCATCGATGTGCAGTACGCCTTAGTACACATTGCCACCGTGCCCCCACATGGGTAATGGGGAGGACCAGGTGGTACCCGGTGCTTCATGAATTAAATTTTTGATGATTATTCCTATAATTAGTGTTTGGAATCTAATACTGTGTCAGAGGAAATATTGCCCACCTGTGGAAAGTGACCAGTCCAAAGCGGC
Organism: Pictodentalium vernedei; assembly: GCA_031216915.1. Lineage (NCBI taxonomy): Eukaryota > Metazoa > Mollusca > Scaphopoda > Dentaliida > Dentaliidae > Pictodentalium > Pictodentalium vernedei. Next base: position 151,491,718 of record CM062292.1, read on the forward strand.
TGTACTGTACTGTTGGAAAGTACTCTGTGACACAAAAATGTGTTATCTCATGGCATTTCATCTCCAAAATTAAGGAACACTAAGTTATCCCATATTGGAACCCTGGGAAGTGGAGCAGTGCCAGTTGTTTACTGTAGTAGACAAGTTCTTTTTCTCTGGTAAAATATGACATGGTAAGAAATGCCTGTTTGGAAATGTGCAACAAAGGTATAAACAATTGGCTGGACTTGACTTTATAAATATATAAAAATCATCATCAGCAAAATTTTAATTAATGAAGTACCGGGTGGCACCTGGTGCTTCATTATTTAAAATTTTATGATTATTCCTGTAATTAGTGTTTGGAGTCTAATATTATTTGGTCCGTGGAAACATTGCCCATACGTGGAAAGTGACGAGTCCATGGTGACCATACTGTACATATAATCCTGGGTCTTGGTAACAAAATTTTTAAAACAATGTTTCATTGATATTGACACAATTTCAGTTATCCAATTTCTGCGTAGTAGTAATCCACCCTCCATATACTGTAGTCTCAATATTTTTTCTGTTTGATTGGTTCAGTTTGTGATTTCACCACCAACCTCGCTTATAGTTCATTATATTTTGCATTGCACAGCGCAAACTCTGTTGTGTATTTCAGACTACTTCATTCTTCTGCAGTAAAGAGCGCATTAATGAATGAGCATTTTCTGTGCTTATTTGAGACAGGACTTCTAGTTTCAACTGTATATAATAAAAATACTTTTTCTAGTGTGCTGTATCGCATTCCACTGAGAATATTTTCCAAGCAGTATCGCTCAAGTCGGCATTGCCAACTTGAGCGATACTGCATGGTTGAAGGGTCTCAATGACATGCAGTACAGCACACCAGAAACTCCATGCTACTGATAATATCTGTATTCTCTTATAAATAGAATTAGACCTCTTAAAAATGATTTCTTGATGCAAGACTCAGTTAAATGTTTCATCAGATCAATCGGGCATGAAAAATTCCTCAAAATACTCAGCAGGTTAAGAATTAAAGAAATCATTTTGTAACTTGGATAAACATTAACTTGGAACTATAATACACTGGAAAAATACATAGGATTTAGTTACTTGGTGGTCTTTCTGATTTCATGAACTTCTATGACATGCTTCATAACAGCATTCCATGAATCATTTACATTCCCCGTGGGAACCTGAGAACTGGAGGAGTGCTTGTTTCCAGTGATAAAGAATGTATGTTTCCTGTGATAAACAAGTTTTGCTTTATTTGTACAGTAGGACCTGGTAACCAGTGCTTGAGGGTGGAAGTCCTCTAAAGTGGATAGCATGTAGAGCTGAAACGGTTAAAGGGTTTTCTTGATCGATTAATCGTATGGATAAACCTTGGTTAACTGATTAATCACTTGTCCTTATAGGTAGGTGAATAATTGCTGTAACGTTGATGATTTATAGCATTAACCCCTTACCCAACATAAAGGACAAAATCGGCCAGCTCTACATACAAAAATCTCCATTCAGATTTTATTATGTTTTCAATTTTTGTCTCAAAAACATAGCTTATGATCCCCCATTGAAACGAGCTCATTGAGCTCGTTCCAATGAGGGATCATAAGCTATGTTTTTGAGACCAAAATTAAAATTTTTTAGTAATTCAAGAATCTATTTCGCAAGTGTTGTCTGCTGCCCGCATTGGGTAAAGGTTAACGTAAGAATGACCAGTTTCAGCTACTGATATAGTATAATGATCATGCAAGTGAACAAGTATGTCATCACATAACTTGTATGCTTTACTCTGTCTCATATAATTGATGTGAGTCAGTGTGACAATGTTCGCCTGTTTTGGAGCAAGTTTGTTCCTTTGTTAACCCAGAAAATACTTTAGTTCAAAAGTAACGCTAATCGAACAATTACATTTTTGATCAATCAAGATGTTGATCATTGGTTAATCGGTTAACCGTTTCAACTCTAATAACATGGGTATAAATGATAAGCTAACTTAACTTTATACTGATGTTGCTTCCAGCATAGGTATAAGTGATTAGCCAACTTAACTTTATACTGGTGTTGCTTCCAGCATAGGTATAAGTGATTAGGCCACACAAAGTAGATCTTCTGTTTCTCAGGCCATTATTTGTAAAATTGCATGCGGGTGAGCGTTTTTTTATTTTATTTTTTATTTCAGTAATTACTCTTTGCCATCAAAAGTTCATGTTCTTGGTTCATATTTCAGGCCTCATAATCTACAGAATAGCATGGGTGGTGGTGTATTTCATCCCTTGAGTGCAAGAAGGCTTTGCAATGTTAAAGCATTGCAAAGCCTTCTTGCACGCAAGGGACAAATTCATCAGTTTTTTCAACTTGGGTAAAATATCAGACATAAACCATTTAATTTTTATTTTTTTTTAAGTTTAAATTGGTTATAAAAAGAGAGCATGCGGCAGCCAAAAGGACCATGTGGGAGGGCCTGAGAAACAGATTTTTTATTTTTTTTAGGCCTTAGCTAACTTAACTTTATACTGGTGTTGCTTCCAGCATAGGTATAAGCAATTAGCTAACTTAACTTTATATTGGTGTTTGTTCCAGCACACATGTAGATATAAGCGATAAGCCAACTTGACTTCATACTGGTGTGGCTTCCTGATACAGGGATAGATGTTGAAAGAGACCTCAAACAAAGAGATAGAGACCTTAAACAGCAATGCATAAATGAATAAATCACGATAGTGTGAATGGGTTTTTGGACTGTCATGTTAAAATAGTTGTTCATCAATTGAGGATAAGCTCTCAGGGTGGTTGAAAAAAGCATAGAAGATGGAAAATGTGTGGAGGAGTCCACATTATTAGAGTTAGATTAGCAGTGATGATTTCCCATACCTTGTTACCTTACCTGTGCCGAAACAAAATATTCTTCCTAATTATGGGAATTTCCATTTTAGAATCTCCCTATGAATGTAATTAATATTGTATACTTTAACATAATCTTGAAATGTTTGTTTTTTTGTAGAAATGACCAATTGACCCTTCAGTAAATACCAAAGTTGTTATTTTTAATAATTTTTTTCACACAGATCCTTTGAAAACTGTCTCAAAATGTATTTCAGTGCGATGCAAATTTGTTTCATGGTTCTGTTTAGTATGCAAGAAAGCTGACTCAAATTGATGTCAGTTCATATACCAAGATGGCTACCAGGTGGAATTTCATTAAAAATCTATCCAAAAATTGTCTGCCAGTCTGATTTTATTTGGTGGTTGTTTTATGCCAAGAGTGATGTAATATGATATAGTTTATTATATGCTAGCCTGTGAATTATTGCAAATTATCTAAAAGATATTTCTGGATATCTATCGACTTGATGGATAAAGAGGAATATCCCTCAGTAGTTTCCTAAATGACGTCATGCTTCGACAAATGACATTGCCTTGAACGTCGCCTTGAAGGAATGAACAGTAGATCGTTGTTATTGTGTTGAAACTGTTTGCAGTCGAATTGGGCTGAATATTGCACAGTAAAATGTCACATAGCATATAATAAAAAGAAAATCTATGCTATTTTAGTGAATATCGGGAATTATCTCATTTGTGTGAACCTGAAAGTATTATTTTTTCACTCGGGGAAAACTTTCAGGTCCTGACTCATGAGATAATTCCCAATATTCACTAAAACAGTGTAGATATCCTCTATATATTACTACTGTTATCTGAAATGGTATTGGACAAAAATACTAAAATAGATATTCAATTATAATGAATTCATCATTTTTATCCATAGTAGAAGTTTGCCAGCTTTGTTTGGGATTTTTTTTTAACAATTTTCAATGCCTCATTTAACAGACCTTTAGCTAACTAGATTAAAATGCATGCTTCTAAATTTTCATACACCTTCAATAGTCACGCAGTTGATTATGGGAAGTTATTGAGGAGAGTAGGGGGTTACAGGGAGTGTCAGTCATATTTCATATATTTCAGGGAAGAAGCTTTTTTGAGCAGTGGGAATCTCACCCTGATTGGCACCCTCAGGTTTAGGATGACAATAGCTATTCATCAGTTATTTTTCTAGACTCAAATGTCAGCTGTGGCCTCTCATTTTATCACTCGTGCTTGTACTCATGCCATATCAATTGACCCATTCACACACATGTGTCGTTCTGTGTTCATTATATACCTTCAAGCAATTATTAGAAAGACTCTCAGCAATTCATTTGACAACTCTTCCAGTAGGCACATAGAACACATTGGAACTCAGCGGACGAACTTTCAACAAAAAGAACACATTTTATTGTCAACCAAATTTGTGAGTTGAACATGAATTTTTAGCTATCGCTAGCAATTCAGATTGTAATTGTGGTGCATGATTTGTAGAAAATTCCAGGGAAATTCTGCTTCTGTTTAAAAATAGTCCATCATTGATTTCCGTTCCGCACATGTGTGCAGAACAGATTTTCCAGTAAAAAAACTATTCTTGTTTCAGAGAACTCTTTTCTTACAGTTACCAGTAACTCTTTTTGACCATAAATCTACAGACATTTAGATGTTTAGGCAACCTAAAATGGGGTTACAATCGATTTTTTCCGGGCAACTTTTTTTTAGGTAGTCCTTTCTTTGATCTTTAACCCTTAAGGGCATGGAGATTTTAATATATTTTCACTATACTCCAATGGCTTTGCAGTTATTTCTAGGCAAGTCTTGGCTGCCTACAGAGGCAGCCAAGACTTGCCTAAAAACAACTGACAAGGTACTTAGAAAACAAGTTTTGTGTTTACCCAAACAATGTATGTTGGGGAACCTGTCCTGTTTATTTATTTATTTATTTATTTATTTATTTATTTATTTATTTATTTATTTATTTATTTATTTATTTATTTATTGTAGTTTAATGACACTTTTGACAGCCTGGGTCACCTCGTGTAGGACAGTTTTATGGGTGGAGGAAGCCGGAGTACCCAGAGAGAACCACTGAGCAATGGCAAGCAACTGCCAGACCCCCAAAATACTAACTCCGCACAAGCAGGGTTATCATTAGTTGAAGACAAGTGCACCATCAACATGCAGTACGCCTTAGTACACAATGCCATTGTGCCCCCATGTGAGCAATGGGGTTGAAGTGTCTTGCCAAAGGACACAATGCGGTTGCCATTCCATCTAAGGACCCCTCGGCTTGCAGTCTGCATCTCTACCTACTGAACCATCATGCTCCTGTTCTTTTGCATTAAAAAGTTATCAAAGTCGGAATTAGGCCCTTAAGGGTCAAGCAAGAGAAAGGCAAATTAAAAATGATATGTGTAAGTGCAAAGACTGAGGTGAGCAACCTAGAATATATAGAGCTGCTTACCTCTTGAGTTACTTTCATTTAACCCTTTACTCAATGCACACGATATCAGAATTTATGTTAATTTATTGCTTTGTCCAAAAAAATTCACCAAAATCATATCATAACCTTTAATTGGAATGAGCTCTTTAGCTCGTTCCAGTGAGGAGTCACATGATATGGTTTTGATGAAATTTTTTGCAAATTTTTATACCCCCACTTTCGAAGAAAATGGTGGTATACTGGATTACATGCGTCCATCCGTCCGTTTGTCGTACCGTCCGTCTGTCCATCCGTCTGTCCGGGCCAACATTGGGGGTTTAGGGAATATTATTATTAGGGTCTACCTCCAAATTAAAGTAGTGTTAGGGTTAGGAGTGGGGTTAGGGTTAGGGGTAGCCCCAGAGTAGGGCTTAAGGTTGGGGGAGGGTTAGGTCCTGGGGGGGGGTAGGGTTGGGGTCAGGTGGGGTTTAGTTTTAGTAGCCCCTAAACCGAAAAATAGCTCCTAATCCTATTGGTTTGGCTAGGGTGGGGTTGGGTCAGGTTAGGGGTAGGGGCAGCCCCAGAGTAGGGCTTAAGGTTGGGGGTTTGGTCCTGGGGGTGGGTGGGGTTAGGGTCAGGGGTGGGCTTTTAGGGTCAGGGTGGGGTAGGGTTAGGGTAAGGGTGTGGTTTTGGGGTGGAGGGGTGGGGTTAGGGTTAAATATAAGTTCTAGGGTGGAGGGGGTGGGGTTCTGGGTAAAATAAGGTTTTGGACTTACAAAGTGTTTTTTTGGTAGCCCATAAACCCGAAATGTTGGAGCGTCCGTCCATCCGTCCGTCCGTCCATCTGTGCGTCCGTGTGTGAGTCCGTCCGAAAATATTCATAACTTAAGTAAATTATTATTTTTTATAATATTTGTTGGTCATAGGTATGCCCACACTAGTTATTTTTTTTTTAATTATTTTTTTTTTTATTTCTTGTTCACTTAGAAATTGTGTCCGTCCGAGCCAAATTTTGTCTGTTCAGCCTGTATCTCGGGTATCGAATGTTCTATTGCAATGAAATTTGCCATAAACACTGGTTATGTTATTGGCTTTAAAAAAAGGATTCACATTTAACATATGAGATCATATTATGTACAGTACCGAGATCATAAAGTAGTCTGTTTTGCGATCTGCTTGTGATTTGATCACAGTACACTTATACAAATGATTTTCTTAACTGTCAGAATGCTAAATTTTTTGCAGCATCAAAATGCATTCACATGTCTTTGCCTTGTTACAATTTATGGGTATAGGCACTCTCCCATAAACTGTAACAAGGCAAGTCGATAGAGATGAAGTAATTTAACATCAAAGATAATATGAAGGACATCCACAGAATATGAATCTTTTAACTTTACATACCTGCTGATCAGAATATATGAAATATGGGCTTTCAGCACTCTACCAATTAAGAAAATACTGCGAAATCAAGACTGCATGAAGAAAAGCAAATGAAAATACCATCTGAGAGTGGATGTTCTCACATTTCTTTTTCCACATGTGAGATTCTACAGTGTTTCAGGGAGGGAAGTGGAAAGAGAATTTTGACTTGATCATGATCTTGTCAAAATTCTCTGTTCACTTTTGTAATCACACCACTACAACACAGTATCCATGGACTGGTTAACCCTTTACCCAATGCAGATGATATTAAAATTTGTTATTTTAAATATCATTTTTTAAATTTTTTCGAAATATTTCAACAAAACCATATCATGTGACCCCTCTTTGGAACGAGCTTGACGAGCTCGTTCCAAAGAGGGGTCACATGATATGGTTTTGTTGAAATTTTTTGAAAAATAATATTTTTTCAGCTGCTGAATTTGCATATTACGCGGGCAGATGCGGGCGATTTGTTGGGTAAAGGGTTAAAGTCCATGTGTGGGCAGTGATAACCACACATGCATATGATTATCAGATAATAAAAATCATCAGCAGCAAAATTTTAATTAATGAAGCACCGAGTGGTACCTTGTGCTTCATTGATTAAACTTTTGATGATTATTCCAATAATTAATGTTTCGAATCTAATATTATTGCATTTGTGGAAATATTGCCCATCCATGGAAAGTGACCAGTCCATGGCAGCCATACTGTACTGTCAGAAAATACTCTGTGAGACCTTTCCGAAAATATGTTACATCAGGGCATTTATCTGCAAAATCAAGGAACACTAAGTTATCCCATTTGGGAATAATCCGGGGAAGTGGGGCAGTGCCAGTTGTTTACTGTAGTAAAATAACGACGTAGTAAAAAAATGCCTGGTGTGAAAGTGTGCAACAAATGTTTGAACAATTGGCTGGACTTGACCTTTATGTTTGTGTTGCTGTCATGATATAGCCATATATGCTGAAAGTGGCCTTAAACACCAATAAATTTATTCATTATAAAGTAGATCATGGTTCTTGGAAGAGTTAACCAATCAGTACCAAGGCAAGTCAAGCTTAGTTACTTGCAATTCTAATAATGTAGGCAACTGAACAAAAAATCTGTCACCTTGTTTCTTTTGAGGTGAACATTTGGTGAATGAAATGCTTGTTTGCCAAATTTATATGGACATGCATCCATATTCACTAAGAATTTAGATGAGTACCAGTGCCAATTGACAAATTTTTTTTACCTCCCAATCAGTTCTGCCACAGTGTAACAGGGTTCCCATGCGGCCTTTGATTTAAGGAACAGCCTTAAATTTATCTAGGTGTCATTGAAGGCCTTGAAATTGTTGAAAATGTGCCAGGATGCCTTGAAAAGCCTTGAATATTCCTGAAATAAAAATGCTAACAAAATATGTAATCATAACTATATCTAATATATAAATGTGAATGTCTGTATCTGTATCTCTCTCTCTAGCTTTGTTCTGGGTGAACTCCGCCGTTTCTTGACTGATCGATCTCAAATTTTGTACACGGGGGTAATTCATCCCTGCAAGTAACACGGGATGGATGTCGTGCGCGTGCGGGGTGACCTTGACCTTTTATTTCGAAAACAGTTTGGCTGATCGGGCTAAAATTCCATATGTACGGGTATATTAACCCATTGATCATTTTGACTTTATCAGGGTGACCTTGACCTTCTATTTCAAAAACAGCTGAGCCGATCATATCTGAGGGTATATTGATATAACCATCTTCTCCTGTGCAATGCTGGGTAACACCCGCTAGTAGTTTGATATGCAAGAGTTTGTGAAAACATAATCCTAATTAGGACCTTCTGGTCATTACCCCCTCTTCCCACTTCCCCTAAAGGGAAGTGGGAGGAGGGTGTAATGACCCTTGGGTCCTAGTTAGGAATAGTGGGGCAAGCCTTTTAAGTCCTTGAATTTGGCTTTTGTAGGGCCTTGAAAAATGCTGAAATGTGTTGAGAAATGGCCTTGAATAACCTTAAATTTTATCAGTCCTTGCCTGAAGGAACCCTGTGTAACCATGTTAATTGAATACCAACTTTGTTAGTGGGTGAAATGAATTTTGCATTAATATTCATTTAACCCAAATTTCTTATTTTCTGATAAAAAAATAAGTATTTAATCAATTACATCCTGAACAGGCCTCTCCAGACTGATATTAAAATATTGAAATGTCAAAATGTAAATTTTTCCCATAATGCAACTAGAATTTAGCCAGTTCAGTTGGTAGAGTAGTGGGGCTAAGTAGTTAGAAACTAAAACCAAAAGGTTTGATCCTTACCATTGGTAACTGCATTGTGTTCCTGGGCAAGATAGATAATCCTGATTGCCCATGTGGGGGCACTGTGGAGCTATATATTAACTCTTTAACCTGCTGAGTATTTTCAAGATATTTTTCTTCAAGTCTAGTCATGGCAGCTGTGTAGCAGCCATGACTAGATTTGATGAAAAATTCCTCTAAATTTAACTCTATAAATCATAGTTGAAAAAATCTGTTCAATTTGCAGAGGGGAAATTTGATAAAATATGCCCAAATTATACTAATTTCAGTGACAATAGAAACCCTGTGCTGGGCAGGAATATCTGCCTGCAGCATGCAAGGAGTTAAGACATATTGCATGTTGATGATGCACTTGCCTTCAACAGCTGCTAATCCTGCTAATGCAGAGTTAGTAAGTTGGTAAGCCCGATAGTTGCTCCCTGCCAGGCCTGAAAATAAACAGTCTGACATTTGCAGAATGAGGTCCCCAGGAGGTGAATTTGATGATGCTATCCCACACAGTGGGCCAATTTATCTGCGTACTTCTTTCTGTTTAGTTTTGAGACTGTGATTCAGATTGAGGTTCACTGAGGGTAAATTTAATGATGCTACCCTGCTGTGCAGGGTAGCATCACTAAATTCACCCTCTGGAGACCTCATTTTGCAGATGACAGTCTGCTTATTTTCTGGCTTGCTCCCTGCTGCTTAGTGGTTCTCACTGGGTACTCCGGTTTCCACCACCCATAAAACTGTCCAACATGGTGTGCTATTAAACACCAATAAACAAACAAATTCAGTCATTTTCGACAAACTCAGTGATCTCTGTCAAACAGCACTGAATTGGTTAAATCTCTAGTTGCATTATGGGAAAAGTGATATTTCAACATCAGTGTGCAGAGGATGGGCTCTGTGACCTCAGTCAAACAAGATACAGTGGCGACCACTTAATTGGATACTGTTTAATTGAATAATCTTGTTAATTGAATATAATTTCCAAACACAGAATCATTTACCATACCTTCAGTGCAAATTTTACCTGTTAATTGCCTATAGGTTATAGAGTAAACTCTTGTTAATTGAATAAAATATGTTGAAAATTTGCCAAAAAATTACCGTGACATGCACCAAACTCTCCTTGTTTATAGAACTATTTCGACTTAGTTCATCCAATGGAGGTGTTTAATCTATTATAATTATATCTCGTTCCATGAGCTCTGTCAAACAAGATATAATAGAATAAATGCTTACTTTATCGCTAGAATATAGGAAAATGACCAAATCCCTGTTAATTGAATGCTCCTGTTTTAATTAAATATTTTTCCCTGCAAAGTGGCCATTCAGTTATCTGGGTTCCACTGTATGATAGAAGTACAGGGACCCCAAATTTCTCTGATGCATCACAATATTTTTTTCAGTCAGTAAGGTTTTAAGGCTGTTACACACTGGACGCAATGCAAGCAATATGTGCAATCCAATACAGTGATAATTTGTTTTGGAAGCAGTGTGATGTTGAGCCTTGCAGTGAAACAAACACAGATATTGACTGAACTGAAACCAATGTGCAAAACTGAGACATAAAAAAATAGAATAAAATTTTTGACATAGATGAATTGTATCAAAATTATATTCAATGACTTTTTCACTTTGGACATTGTACTCCCTCAAATTTCTTGTCTTTGTTCAACAGTAAAGCTCAAATTAGAGGCATCACACTTTGTCAAAATTTTAAAATATTAACCCTCAACTGCCTCATTCTGACTGATAACTATTTACTTCAACAAAATAGGTGCCCCAACATGCAGTATTTGGGTTAACTTTTCAGTCTCGTTCCAAGTAACTTGGCCGTTACTTCCAGGCAAATCTTGGCTGTCTATACAGGTAGTGAACACTTACATGTACCAATAAACAACAGCAAAGCCACAAGACATACACTATCACAGTGTAGCAAAAATTTATAAAAATAACCATTTCTTTAAGAGTTAAAAAAGTGTCATCATTTTATAACATCCTGTGCAGTGATTGAATCACGCATCACGTCCTTGATGTAAACACTCTTTAGAATTCCTCTCCAATTAATAGGTTGAATTTGTATTAAAGGGAACGGTAAATGATTTGGTGTTTGACTGTGATGTGGAATTAACATGGTCAAACTTGTAATCAGTGTGCAATCAAGTGGGACCCAATGTGAGCCAATAATCTGAGTAGAAGGGATATTTCTAAAGTAAATGTTCTCTAGATGCAATGAATTTCAACACCAAAGATATTATTTAGTATTAATTGTAAATGTAAAATTGTTTGTTATTATGTTATTGTTTTTGTATTTTAAGTTCCTGCAACCAATAAACTCTTACTTAATGAAATGGCCATATCTGGCCAGTGCTCTTCTCAAAAATCACCATTAAACTTTATCATTCTTTCAACTTTTGCCTCAAAATCATAGGTTTCGGCCCGACAAAGTAGATCTTTTGTTTCTCAGGCCATTTTTTGTAAAATTGCATGTGGGCGGACAGTTTTTTATTTTATTTTTTATTTTTGTAATTATTTCTTTGCCATCAAAAGTTAATGTTCTTGGTTTGTTTTATGTTTTAGGCCTCATAATCTATCTACAGAATAGCTTTGGGGGTGGTGGTGTATTTCGTCCCTTGAGTGCAAGAAGGCTTTGCAATGCTAAAGCATTGCAAAGCCTTCTTGCACTCAAGGGACAAATTTATCAGTATTATTTGAACATATTAAAATATGACATAAACCATTTAATTTTTATTTTTTCAAGTTTACATTGGTTATAAAAAGAAAGCATATGGCATACAAAAGGACCATGCAGGATGGCCTGAGAAACAGATTTTTTTACTTTTTTAGGCCTTAGGACCCCCCCCCCCCCCCCCCCCCCCCCCCCCTCTTTGGAACAAACTTGTGGAGCTTGTTCCAGTAAGGGGGTGATAAGCTCTGTTTTTGAGGCAAAAATTAAAATGTTTAGTAATTCAAGAAAATATTTATGCAAGTGCCATCTTCTATTCATGTTAGGTAAAGGGTTAACCTTTACAAGACTGCAAATTTTTCGTTCCAGCTCTATGTTTATTCTTATGAGACAAAATGTTCAATATTTCAAATTTGTTTGTTGTTCATTGGATAAAACTAAAAAAAATTGTATGAATTTTTAACCACCCCCAGTCTCGAAGATAAGGGGTACACTGGATTACATCTGTATTTCTGTTTGTTGTGTACAAACATTTTGCATTGTTATACTAATACCATTTGATCATATACTATTTAAAAAAAAGTAGGGGATATTTGATAAAAGTGAGATATATGAAGAAATATATTTATATTTTCATCAAAAAGACAGTTGAGGCATTGCAATGTGACATCTGGTGAATAATTTCGGTTGGGTGTCTGACAAGCACACATTCCACACAATGAGCTGTAGAAAACATGGACGGTCAGTCAGAGAATTTACCACATTCAGTCCAAGACCTCAATACCTTGTAAATCATCCTCATTTTGTGATACAAGCACGGATCCGACATGGCATATTCCTCACCAAAGGTCCAATATCAACTTGACTGATGATATTCCATTCTTCCTGCAGTGCAGCGGCGAGTTCCTGGACAATAACTTGATATTTGGTATGGAGCTTTCTTGAGGTGTAGAATCAAATTTGTTCAGATGAAGTTCGTGGAGCAATATTTGCCTTTGTAATGGGAGTGGCAAGATTTTTGGTCTGATCCAAAAACAAAAAATTTTTTCTGAACTGATGGTCTGATTTTGACCAAATTTGGTATGTGGTATTGTTGATTCATGCAAAAAAAAATTCCTGTGTCTCTGTGGGAACCCCAGGAGCTAAAAATAGAAATATCAAACGCTCATATTTCTCAAACCACACGGAACAGAGAACTGTTATTTGATATAAAGCATCCTTAGGACAAGTAGATTGGAATGGTAAAAAAAATAAATTAAAAAAAAATTGCCATTGGTTGTGTCAGGGTGTTCTGTAGGGGGATGTGGGGAGAGAGGGATGTTCATCACAAAAATGCTGAGTCAGCATATTTGCAAAAATTAAAATAATTTCCTTCTCCAGAACCTTTTGATATTTGGTTTACAACATCCATAGTAGGGTCAGATACAAATTTGTTAAAATTAAGCCCCTTGGTTCTTATTTGGGCTCAATACAGGAGACCAAATTTTAACTTGGGGCGATATGAGGAAAAATCATTAAAAATCTTCTTCTTTAGAACCACCAGTCAGAATCTTTTTATGTTTGGTATGCATCATTGTTATGAGGGTCAGATTAAAGATTGTTTAAAGCAAATCCCTGTTAATATTTGAGCTCCCTATGGGGGCCTGAATTTTAACTTGGTGCAATATGGGGAATAATCTTTAAAAATCTCTTTCAGATCTATCAATCAGAATCTTTTGATATTTAGTAGACAGCATCCTTAGGGAGGTTAGAACTCATTTTGTTCAAACCTAGTCCCTGGGTTAATATTTGGGCTCCTTATTGGAGCCCAAATTTTAACTTAGTCCAATATGAGGAATATTTAGTCAAATATGAGGAATACTCTTTAAAACTGTTCTTCACCAGAAACACCAGTCAGAACCATTTAATATATGGCACACTAAATCCTTACAGGGGTTGGATTCATACTGTTGAATTAAAGTCCATATGTCAATAATTAGGCTCACCAAGGGTGCCTGAATATTAACTTTCAAAATCCTCTTCTGCAGATCCACCGGTCAGAATCTTTTGATATTTGGTATGCAGCATCCTTAGAGGGTTAAGATTCCATTTGTTCAAATAAAGTCCCTGGATTGATATTTGTGTTCCCTGTTGTGTGTTTGTGTGTGTGTGGTGGGGGAGGAGCCAAATTTTAACATAGTGCAAAATTGGTAATATTCTCAAAATCTTCTTCTCCTGAACCACCAGTCAGAATCCTTTGATATTTGGAATACAACATCCTCCAGTTTGTTCAAGTTAAGTCCTGAGGTTGGTATTTGGACTCCCTAGTTTTACACTACTGAAAATCTTGGCATTATTTCTGTGGTAGCATCCCAGTGCCAGAAAAAGAAACTTCATGCCTGCTGGGACAGAAGATGTGTATGTTAACAAAAAGCAATAAATTACCCCCCCACCCCCCTTCCCCCTCCCACACACACACACAAAGAAAGAAAAGAGAAAATTTACCAGAAAAAAAAGAAGAGAAAATTTAAAATATTGACTGTCATGTCTTCATTACAAATGAAGAATACATCTTCCATGGAATTATTTTTATTTCAAGGGATGCTTGCTTTACACTCGACATGAGTTCATTTGACAAATTTAATATAAACTAAAAAATCAGCGAGGCATCTTTAATTGAAAGAGATTCTTCTCTTCCTCCATCCTGGCTTATAACATCATGTCATTGTTAAAGTATTGTGAGTCAACCATCATTGGGACATTAACGTTGAATGTTTTTTCTCTGTATTACCTTTAACATGTATTAATCAAGCTTTATGTGCTGGACAATGGGACACTCATTATCAATGAGTAATGTGGGACTGTACAGGTTGAACAAAGATTGTAATAGAAGGAGTGGGGGGAAATATCATGTACAAAACTATAAAGATTCTATTTTTTTTTGTGGTTGTTGCATGCTGCACTGACATGAAAGTTGCAAATAGTTCAGCAAAGATAATAACTGTATTGCATAATTCCCACCCAAAGTACTGTGTTGTATTTGTAAATAAAGAACATGTATTGTACAGTCACTTTATACATGTAGATGCCAAAGTGACCTTAAAACACCAATAAATAATAATTATGCCCCATGCTATGATATAGTTTCATTATGCAAGCAGTTTTTTCTTGACCAAAACTTTGCAGTTGAAATGATGATGTCTTTCCAATGGCACAGCTTATGTGATTATTGTTATCCTCGATAGGTGTGGGTTGGGGAAAATCTTAATCTCACTCGAGAGGCAAGATATGTACACCAGACACTATAAGTTACATGGCGTGTGGCTGGTTGATACATTTCGCCTCACATGAGAGAGAGGGTTGAACCTGGAGGTACATGGCTGGATCTTTGCTTGTGATTATTACACTTTGCAACAAATTTGCAATTATTGCTTGGGTGGAATCTTCACTCAGTAGGTGATTTAGTGAAAATACACTCTCTATGTACTATATACCAAACATATATACTGGGAAAACGAATGGTACCAAGCATCAAGACAGAATTAAGGTGTTGAAGCAATGAGAAAAATGAGAAGATGCACTATGACAGTGCTCACATAGTTGATGTTTAAATGACATGATAGGTTGTGTTTGTGGGTGAGGTTATGTCTCTCACACACAGGTTTCTTACCTGGGACTATTACTATCTCTGAGGTGAGTAGGGGTGGAATGGGGAAATCTCACATGAGTGGTGTGGGAGGGTTAGTTATATAACTGTCACGAGATTTGCCAAGTGTCTGGGTCAAATATATTTCCCCTTGGGTGACTTTTTCCCCAATCTCACTGCACACCACTCGAGGATGCTTTTTCTCTCACCACATAATGTCATCAAAATAAAAATTTACTGTTCTACTGATCAACTAGAGAAAAATGAGTTGCATATTTGGAAAGAGCAACAAAAAATTCCATGTGTGTACGTACTACAAAATGAGCAGTAACTCGGGACAGTGATGTGTTAACATATTGCAGCAAGTTCAAAAGGATGACATTCTGATGATGTCACTTTGGCAATTATTGATTTTGATGATTTCATATAGAGGGAAAAAAATCACCCTAAAGTGGTGTGGAGGTGGGATTCTTAGCCGTGTCCACTGAAGTGAAGTAGGACACCATGTTTGTTAATAAATGCACAGAACGACACATTCATCGATTTGGCATGAGTGCCAGCGCGGAAGAATAAAGCGAGAGGCTTGAGGCCTCAAGTTTAATCCGTTTATGATGGCAGAAGTGCCATATTGATTAAACCATTCACACACGCATGTTCTGTGTTTATTACATGCCTTCACGTCTTCAAAAACAATGATTAGAAGAACACTCGGCAATTCATTTGACAGCTATCAACAAGTTATTTTGCAATTGGTTCAGTTTCAGGTGATCAGTTGTCTGCTAATGTTTACAAACGTGTGATTTTGGGGGAATTGCCGTGGGCAGATTTTTAATAGATCAAACATGGCGCGTACGTATGTTTGTACTATCGTAATACATGCATATTTGAGCTAGTTCTATTCAAGTTATCATTATACAGCTAATAATGATTGGTGAAATAGTCTGGCAATCATTAAATATTCAAATGACAGTGACCATGTGGGATGCATAAGATAAATCTGTTTCACCCTAGGTATCTCCATGGGAACTCTGGGAAGTGAAGCAGTGCTTGTTTTTTACTGTGGAAGGTGCTTGAAGTGGAAGTCCTCTAAATTGGAAAACGTGGGTATAAATGATTGACTTAACTTGGCTTTATCTTCACATTGTGGTCATGATTAGCCATTGTGCAGAAATATGTGACCTTAAACACAATACATAAATTTACCCCAAGTATCTCATCTGCGGCACATGTATAGTTTTGTTGCAATTCGGAATGAAATTTATTAACCTCATCCACAAAATTGCATTTGAGCCCTTGTATATTTGACTCAAATTTAGTGGACTTGATTCATAAGTTTTGTATTGGATAACAACTCATTAGAAATCCTCCGTTTATTAACTGGTAATTTAGACAAAGTGTGATACACTGGAACCCCTTGCACACCGATGACAAAATATTGAAACTTCCATTAGCAATTTTCCATAATACAAGGAATTAATTAAATTCAATCTTTTTTGACCGAGCTCCATGAGCTCTGTCAAACAAGATACAATTGGTTAACTCTTTACCCAACATAATGGCCAAAACCGGCCAGTGATATTCTCAAAAATCGCAAATTAATTTTCATTATTTTTTCATTTTTGCCTCAAAAACATAGGTTATGACCCCTCTTTGGAATGAGCTCGTTCCAGTGTGGGGTCATAACCTATGTTTTTGAGATAAAAAATGAAAAAAATTAGTTATTCAAGAATTTTGTTTGCAAGCTGCTTTTCATGTTAGGTAAAGGGTTAAATTTGTAGTTGCATCAGGGGAAAAATTTGCAACTGGAAATTCTGATATTTCAACATCAGAGAGTGCAGCAGTTTAATGGAAAAGATGCTTCGCCAGTGAAAAATGTTCAGTTGACAGGAAAATTAAAGTAAGAGGAATCTGATCAATTTTTGTATTCTGGTGATAAACTGAGCACTTATTCTGGTATATTTTGTTTGACAGAGCTCAGAGAGCTCTGTCAAACAAGATATAATAGTTGAAGTACTTACATTGCATGTACAGAGGCAGAATAACTCAATAATCAAAGGGAATTCAGTGACTATCAAGACTAATTCAGACAACAGATTAGAAGATTGTTGATTCAATTAACTGGAATGTACAATGTTTAGAAGATATGGCAAATAGTTTAGTGTTTGGAAGTTAAATGCAACTTACAGTTATTTTGTAAAGCAGTATCCAACTAAGTGTGCTCCAGTGTACCAGCATTTGATTATTCCGTCATCTTACAGGGATTGCCGACAACACTTTACAATACCTTTTCCTGTACAACAAAACTCTGTATTACTGCTTAAATAGGACCTGGTACCAAACAGCTGGGGTGCATTTTTTAGCTCACCTGACTGAAAGTCAGGGGGAGCTTTTCTTATCACTCTTCGTCCATCGTCTGTCGTTCGTCGTGAAGGTGGTGTTTGAGCCTCTTTCTCCTAAACCACTGGCCACATTTTAATTAAATTTCATGTAAGTAGTGGTTATAGAGGGGCATTATGATTTTTATCCGAAATAGGTTTCGGCTCATATTGAGCAGAGGTGTGGGGAAAAAATGGCCAAATTTTTTGAAAATCTTCTTCTAATGAACCACCAGTAGCAGAGACTTGATATGTGGTATACAGAGTCCTTTTGAGGTTTAGAATCAAGTTTGTTCAAGAGAAGTTTGTCGGGCATTATTTGCCTTCGTTATGGGAGGGGCAAAAATTTTGGCCACGCCTAAAATTTCTATTTTCAGAATCGTGAGGTCGATTTGAACCAAATTTGATATGAGACGATAATGGGTCATAATTAGTTGATTGATGCAAAAAAAATTTTCTCATTGCCCCGTGGGAACCTCGGGAGCTAAAAATAGGAAAAACCTTAAAACTGCCATATCTCCAAAACTACACGGCATAGAGAATTCTTATTTTGTTTAAAGCTTACTTTTATCCAGTAGAATAGAATGGTTAAAAAAAATTCCCTATCGGTTTGATCACAAGGTACTTTTTTCAGGACTTTGAAAAAGTGCTGAGACCAAACTTTTTAACACTATAGGCAATGGGAAAAAGATTAAAAAATCTTCTTCTCCAGATACAGCAGGCAGAATCTTTTGATATTTGGTTTCAACATTGTAGGGTGGATCTGATTCACGTTTGTTCAAATTGGCTCCCTGGATTCATATTTGGGCTCACTATAGAAGCCCGAATTCGAACTTAGTGCATTTCAGGCAAATTTCTTAAAAAATCTTTTTCTCCAGATCCAGCAGGCAGAATCTTTTGATATTTGGCATGCAACATTGCGGGGTGGATCTGATTCAAGTTTGTTCAAATCAGCCGCCTGGGTTTATATTTGGGCTCAGTATAGAAGCTCGAATTCGAACTTACTGCATTTCAGGCAAATTTCTTCAAAAATCTTCTTCTCCAGATCCAGCAGGCAGAATCTTTTGATATTTGGTATGCAACATTGTGGGGTGGATCTAATTCAAGTTTGTTCAAATCGGCTCCCTGTATTCATATTTGGGCACACTATAGAAGCCCGAATTCGAACTTAATACATTTCAGGCAAATTTCTTAAAAAATCTTCTCCAGATCCAGCAGGCAGAATCTTTTGATATTTGGTATCAAACATTGTGGGGTGGATCTGATTCAAGTTTGTTCAAATCGGCCCCCTGGGTTTATATTTGGGCTCAGTATAGAAGCTCGAATTCGAAGTTTGTGCATTTCAGGCAAATTTCTTAAAAAATCTTCTTCTCCAGATCCAGCAGGCAAAATCTTGTGATATTTGGTATGCAACATTGTGGGATGGATCTGATTCAAGTTTGTTCAAATCGGCACCCTTGATTTATATTTGGGCTCAGTATAGAAGCTTGAATTCGAACTTAGTGCATTTCAGGCAAATTTCTTAAAAAATATTCTTCTCCAGATCCAGCAGGCAGAATCTTCTGATATTTGGTATGCAACATTATGGAGTGGATCTGATTCAAGTTTGTTCAAATCGGCCCCCTGGATTCATATTTGGGCTCACTATAGAAGCCCGAATTCGAACTTAGTGCACTTCAGGCAAATTTCTTAAAAAATCTTCTTCTCCAGATCCAGCAGGCAGAATCTTTTGATATTTGGTATGCAACATTGTGGAGTGGATCTGCTTCAAGTTTGTTCAAATCGGCCCCCTGGGTTTAAATTTGGGCTCAGTATAGAAGCTTGAATTCGAACTTAGTGCATTTCAGGCAAATTTCTTAAAAAATCTTCTTCTCCAGATCCAGCAGGCAGAATCTTTTGATATTTGGTATGCAACATTGTGGGGTGGATCTGATTCAAGTTTGTTCAAATCGGCCCTCTGGATGCATATTTGGGCTCACTATAGAAGCCCGAATTTGAACTTAGTGCATTTCAGGCAAATTTTTTAAAAATCTTCTCCAGATCCAGCAGGCAGAATCTTTCGATATTTGGTATGCAACATTGTGGGGTGGATCTGATTCAAGTTTGTTCAAATCGGCTCCCTAGATTCATATTTGGGCTCACTATAGAAGCTTGAATTCGAACTTGGTGCATTTCAGGCAAATTTCTTTGAAAATCTTCTTCTCAAGCTCCAGTAGGCAGAATCTTTTGATATTGGGTATGCACCATGCTTAGGGGGGTGAGTTTGAAGTTTGTTCAAGCCAAGTCCCTGGGTTCATATTTGGGCTCACTGTGGTAGCCTGAATTATAACTTAGTTCAAAATGAGGAATTTTCTTAAAAAATCTTCTTCAGATCCAGCAGTTGGAATGTTTTGATATTTGATATGCAGCATCCTTAGGGGGGTGAGATTCAAGTTTGTTCAGGCCATGTCCCTAGGTCCATATTTGGACTCACTGTGGGAGCTTGAATTGTAATGTAGTTCAAAATGAGGAATTTTCTTTAAAAATATTCTTCAGATCCAGCAGTCGGAATGTTTTGATATTTGGTGTGCAGCATCCTTAGGGGGGTGAGATTCAAGTTTGTTAAAGCCAAGTCCCTGGATTCATATATGGGCTCCCTGTGGGAGCCCGAATTATAACTTAGTTCAATATGAGGAATATTCTTTAAAAATCTTCTTTTTTTTTTAGATCCACTGGTCAGAATCTTTGGATATTTGGTATAAGCTTTTCTTAGGAGGAGCAGATGCAACTTGTTGAAATCAATTCTCTCTGGGTTGATATTTATAAAGGCTACCATGTCAGGCGAGCGCCCTCAGGCCCCTTGGGGCCTCTTGTTTTAATCCTGCCTTTGTGTTCTGTGGTGTTGATATTGACAGTAATTTGAAAGGAATCTGTCCCTTCCTTCTTGACCTTGTACTTTGTACAAATTTTTATGTCACATATTGTCGCTCCTTCCAGTAGGCCTTAACTCTCAATGTACAGAGTATTTTTAAAGATATTTTACTTCAGATCTAGTCTAGACTAGAATTGATGAAAAATTCATGAAACTTCAACTTAAAAATTCCCTGGAAAAAGCATTAATTTCATTTATAGGGAAAAAGTGGTTTGAAAGTGCCCAAATTATAATTATACCCCCACAAAACGAAGTTTAGTGGGAAAACAGGAGTCAACTTGTCCGTCGTCGTCATCGGTCCGTTGCACATGTAAACTTGTGGAGGAAACTACTTTCACAGTTTTAGTCGCCTTTTCCTGAAACTTCACAAAAATGATCAACATGATGATGGGAAGTGCGTGACAAAATTTGTTTCCAGATTGGATTCAAGTTGGCCGACTGGTGGCGAACTACTTCTACAGTTTTTGCTGCATTTTCATGAAACTCAGTATAAATTGATCGACATGATGAGAAGCAGTGCGTGACATAAATTTTTTCCAGATCAGATTCAAGATGGCCGACTGGAGGCTATATTGGATTTTGCAAAATACTTGTGGAGCGAACTACTTCCACAGTTTTAGTTGCATTTTCATGAAACTTTACCAAAATGATCAACATAATGAGGAGCAGTGCATGACATAATCTTTTTCCCGATCGGATTCAAGCTGGCCGACTGGCAGCCATATTGGATGTTTTTTTTACTTAGAAAAATTGAATGCCCCTTTTCAGTCACCCACACTAGGCAGTATGCCATGGTGGGGGTATACCAGGCGACAGACCATCTCTAGTTTTTTTTACTGTCAAGAGTTGTCTTGTCCTGGGCAAGAATATCTGCCAGCAGTGTGCAAGGAGTTAATACGAGGGAAAGACAATGTATCACCACATGCCAACAAGCAGCACATGGCAGTGCTGTGCATGTGTAATTTCTGTGCACTCCCACATGAGCCTATTAAGGAAGTTGAGTAGTGGTTGGAGGAAATAGGGTAGATAAGCCAATCAACCTTCGCCCACCACCATGACTAAACTTTATTTCAAATCCAAAACTGATACAGTTTCACAACCAACTAACATCTGATGTTTTCCAGTTTGGGTGTACATCTGAACACAAAACTCTTATCCTTCCAAAGCAGAAGACTGTTAACCAAATTGAGTCCAGACAAACAAGCCCCCCACCCAGGCATGTCAAAGTACCGGCGGTACAAACATAACCAGTCCCGGGACCTGACAGAGCTTGTCCCGCCGAAACTGGTACCAGGACAAATCAACAATTGGGTGACATATCACAATCAGGGAGAAATTCACATTTAAACCAACCCAGTCCCCAAGATCGCAAGGACAAACATTTCATTGTACAATTATTCTGCGATGACATTAAAGTAATCATAAAGCACAAAAATCGCACTTTATGATTACGTTGATGTCGCCCCAGAATAATTTCTTTGAAGTAACCAATGACGGCACTTTCATTATCTTCGATGACACGTTTGAAAAGTCGAAATGTTTGACCTTATCGAGGTCGTTGTGCAGACAGAAAATGCACCTTTAGAGTGTTTTGATATGTTTATTCACAAATTCCCCGCCGGAACCCCGGGAAGTGAAGCAGTGCCTGTTCACTGCGGTAAACAGGCTCTGTTTTACTGGTAAAATAGGACCCAGTCACCAATGCTTGGGAGGTGCAAACCCTCTCTAAAATGAGCAGCATGGCTTATTAACGCTCACCCCTGGTCTTGAGTTGATACTCATGGTGTGGTCATGATTAGCCATTGTGCAAAAATATGTGACCTTAAACACCAATAAATATATAAATAATATTCACAAATAAGTTGAAAGTATGTTGTGAAAGTGTGCCATACATGCTTATCAGTCTGTTTACCCTCATTCAATTAAGAATTTCCACATAAAATAATTTTGTCCTGGTACCGGCTGGACAAAGGCTTCAGTACAGGTACCGGTTGGAGCATGAGGAAACTGATGGTTGACATGCCTGCCCCCACCCAACCTCCATGCACTCACCCTCTCATCACACAGCAATTGCCTTTAGTTGATCTCATCCATGGCCTACAAATACATGAGCTTAACTGGTAGAGTGCTGGAAGCCCAGATTTGGGCTTTACAAAATGCCACAGGCTGTGACTATAACATCTATACTCTACTGATGGTGATTTCATATTGACCCTGGAAAGAATCAAATTTTATTGTGGTCACCTTGCTCAGTTACATTTGATTGGATAGTGCCTCCTGGCACTATCCAATCAAATGTAACAGAGCAATATATGGTGAAAAGAAATCTGTGGTCAAGAAAAATGTAGCACTCTACCAGTTAACTTTTATGTTGTTACCTCTTAATATTATACCCCATACTGATATGCAGAAGCCTGCGGTGGGACTCCAGGAAGTGAAGCAGTACTTATTTGGTAAACAAGCTCTAATTTACTTGAAATTGGACCAAGTCACTAATGCTTGGGGTGAAAGTCCTCTGAAATGGACACATGGGTATAAATGATAGTTGAAACTTAACTTTATCTACATGTTGTGGTCACGATTAGCCATTGCGCAGAAATATGTGACCTTAAACACAAATAAATAATGTAGAAACCATGGCAGGAAAATCACATTAAACTGCTCTCTCCCTGAAGCAAGATGGGGCTTTAGCCCTTTACCCAACGAATCAACCACATCCGCCCACACAATATGCAAATTCAGCAGCTGAAAAAATACTATTTTTCAAAAAAATTCAACAAAACCATATCATGTGACCGTGCTTTGCAATGAGCTTGTCAAGCTCGTTCCAGTGAGGGTCACATGATATGGTTTCATTGAAATATTTTCACAAAATTTAAAAAATGATTTTTAAAATAATAAATTTTGATATCGTCTGCGTTGGGTAAAGGGTTATACTGGCCCATTATTTCCTCTATTTTCACAAGATATTTTACAGTCCCACTCCACAAACATGAAAATCTGTCTCAGCCAGTACTTACATCACAGTCAGTGTGCAACAACCATTACTCTCCAGGAGAGACAAAATAAAAAATTATTTTCATTCTTGTGGGATATGTATTAGCGGTGATACTGATGGTATTCTATACATATATTGGTTTATTCATTTTGGTGATTGCAAGAGCAGATTGTTAAATGTGTGATTTACCATTGTTTGTGTTTGTGTACAAACCTCTGAAGTGATATATTATTGAAACCTTTTATTTTATTAAATGTATTTTTGTATATAGAAATTATATATTGTGCAATAAATAAAGGTATGCATACAAATTGTTTTTATTAGCTCACCTGACTTTCAGTCAGGAGAGCTATAGTGATCACTCACCGACTGTCGCCGTCCATCGTCCTTGAACATGGTGTTTGCGTCTTCTCATCCCAAAAAGCTGAACCAATTTAATTGATATTTGAGATAATAGTTTGTTATGACACTGCAATTTGATTTTGTTCAAATCAAGTTGCCTCGCCCCTTGGTAGGGCCACGCCCAGAAAGTGTGCTAAAATCTTAAAAAAATCTTCTTCTCATGAACCAGCAGTAGCAGAGACTTGATATTTGGTGTGCAACTTCCTTTTGAGGTGTAGACTCAGATTTGTTCAAGAGAAGTTTGTGGGGCTATATTTGCCGTCGTTATGGGAGGGGCAAGAATTTTTGCCCCTCCCAAAATTTCTATTTTCCACACCGAGAGGCAGATTTGGACCAAATTTGATATGAGGGCTTATTAGGTCATAAGTACTTAATTTATGCCCCAATTTTTTTTCCCGTCTCCCCTTGGGAACCACAGGAGCTAAAAATAGAAAAAAATTAAAACGCCCATATCTCCAAAACTACACGGCACTGAGAATTCTTATTTGGTGTGAAGCTTCCTTAGCACCAACAGAATGGAATGGTAAAAAAAAATTGCTATCGGTTTTATCATGGGGTACTTTTCTGGGACTTTGAAAAAGTGCTGAGTCATCATTTTTTAACACTGTGGGTAATGGGAAAAACATTTAACACTTTTCTCCCAAACCACTGCTCCAAAAGCTTTCAAATTTCACATATAACATCTTTGGAAGATTGTTTCATATGTTTATTGAAATCAACTCCCTGGGTCCATATTTGGGCTCTCTATGGTAGCCCAAATGTTTAAATTAGTGCAGTATGAGGAATATTCTTTAAAAATCTTCTTCTTCAGATCTACCAATAAGAATCATTTGATATTTGGTATGCAGCATCCTTGGGAGGGGGGGGGGGGGGGGGGGGGGGGGAGAGAGAGATTCAAGTTTGTTCAAGCCAAGTCCCTGAGTTCATATTTAGGCTGAAAATTTGGGGTCCTGTTCTGGACTTAGAAATTTTGGACCAAAATCCTGAAATTTTGTTTTTGTTTTTTTATGTGTTTCGGTCAATTTTAAGACAAAAAAAATTTTTGTGTTCCACTCCTACCTCAGAACATTACGTAAATCGCGTAACATCTGAAGATCATAAAGTCATACCCGACGGTCCAATTGATCCCAAAGATGCGAGAAATCTGCAGAAAGTGGGGGCCAGGGAAAAAGTTCTATGCTCTGCTCCTCAAGAAAGTCACGACAGATACGTGCCACGTGCATTGTCTTGCTAGAATAACAGCAAACTGACGTTAGCATTGAACAATGGGACAACAACAGCATTAAGAATTTCGTCCCTATATCGCTGTCCATTCTGATTACCATCGATGAAGATCAACTGCGTTCGATGGGGCAAGGAAATTCCTGCCCAAACCATTACACTACCCCCGCCCAAACGGTCACATTCCCACACGCAAGCATCAGAAAACCGTTCTCCTCGTCTGCGATACACTCTTGCCCTACCATCAGCGCGCCGTAGGCAAAATCGTGATTCATCACTAAAAAGATCTGTCTGTGATCCTAAGTCCAGCGAACACACTGACGTACCCATTCCATTCTGACGGTACGATGACGTCGGGTAAGGATTGGTCCGTGGTATGGACGCCTACTTCGGATGCCGTGTTCAGCGAGTCTGTTGCGGACAGTTTGTGCACTGATTCTATTGTTAGTTCTACCAGGAGTAATTTCTGCTGTCCTCGTCACCGGAAGGAAGCGACCCCACAAGTGAGATGTCCTGATGTGTCGGTCTCGTGCAGGAGTCGTAACTCTTGGTTGACCTGAACGCGGTCGGTCGCTAGTAGATCTAGTGGTTCTATACCTCCCAATGAGACGGTAAATAGTGGCTACAGTGACTGCATCGAAACATTTACCCCGAATGCATTCTGAAGGTCACTGTGAAGCTGGGTTGCAGTGGCAAAGCGGTTCCTATCAAAAACCGGTCTTCAGCTGCAGATGTTGCCCTGCCTCTGCCACCTCCTTCATGCCGTCTGACTGGAGTGCCATACTGCTGAAATCTTGCCCAGGCTCTGGTGATCACCGTATGGTGCACACCAAGGGCTTCAACAACCTGACGATGGGTAGCCCCTTGCCCCACCATCCCGCCACGTTTCTGCTTCAGACAAATGTCTTCTTACATTTGCATTTGCCATATTCAGTCATTAAATCACAAGGGTTTGTGTTGAAATGAAGAATGAAAACCCTACACATGTCATGTACATGTAGACAGTATACGAAAATGTGAAAATTAAGGGGTACATGCTTTCCATGACTGTCACGAAAAGTCTGCCCATCAAGAGAGTTAATTTAAACACTGGGGACCATCTCAATACATTCCTCAATCATATCCACCAAAAATATCGCAAATATGTCAGAAGCAAATTTCACAATCATGTGTCAAATATTTGGTGCTTAGCAAACTTTGAGTAGTATATTTGGGTTTCAAAAACTTCCAATCATGCAATAGGCCTAGAAGTTGTTTTCTATTGCTCTGCACCATCCCTACATGATCAATTTGCAGTGCCAGTTGACATTATACAAACTCTCTTTTGGGGATGTTGTGATCAAGATATGAAAGACAGAGGGCATTTTGACCAATTTTGTTTGGAGGACATTTTTACTTCGGGATATGTTGACCAGCACTCCACAAGTGTTAACTGATGGTCACCAAAACAAGCAATAGATCAACTGACTAATATGTTGCTCAACTATATCACAGACGGATATTTCATATTCATGTGTTTTAACACTCATATTTTTTCATAAGACACAACCCGACTTGATGGTGAGCCAGAATGTGTGGAGTCAAAACCAATAAACACTTCGATTAATTTCTTTAGCATGTTTTTCAGTTCAAGTTGTCAATCGGCTTGATTTGTATGTGCAAGAGGTTTGATGCGTTTATATTTATTGAATGAGGTGATTGTTTTTCAGTTTCGTTTATGTATTTCTGCATGCAAAGAATTTGGAATGGGAAAATGCTGAGAATGGATTTGGGCACGCTCTGTCTTGTGTTCTTAA
Organism: Pictodentalium vernedei; assembly: GCA_031216915.1. NCBI lineage: Eukaryota > Metazoa > Mollusca > Scaphopoda > Dentaliida > Dentaliidae > Pictodentalium > Pictodentalium vernedei. The sequence goes on from CM062292.1 coordinate 151,518,723, forward strand.
CCAATAACACTGCTGCGTTACTCAGTTACATAATTATAGTTCGGATTTTCCAGGAGTTCCCTGTACTTTTATCCACAGAAGCATTTGATTGGTTCCATTTATGAGCTGTGTGATGCCAATGTTTGGTGAAGCAAGTAATGTTCATCACAGTCAATGTATTTTTTACAAAGAATAATAAATAAAATATTGACATATTTGAATACTGTTAAACATTTCCACAATCTCCATGCTTTGATTTCTGAGGCAAATCAGTCACTAACAATTAAGTGACAGGTATGTTTTATTTCCACCTGTTGCTGCTCAATTTCTGACTGTCCGAGACAGGTGGACAGGCGAACATTTTGAGCCCTGGAATGCTGATGGTCATAATATCATTGAGATTTATGAAAGTGAGAATTTTCCAGTTCCTGGATTTTCTTTTTAAAAAAATTCCAAGTTCCATGTAAACCAGAGAATATATTAACTGTTAACCTGCTGATGTTTAAGATAGTTTTTATCAAATTTAGTCATGTCTGCTTCAAAGCAGTCATGACTGGGGTTGATGAAAAATTAATCTAAATTTAACCTAAGAAACCATTGGTGAAAAATGCATTCGATTAAATATGCCCAGATTATACACATTACAGTGGCAAGAGAAATCCTGTCCTGGACAGGAATGTCCACAAGCAGCTTGCAAGGTGTTAAACCATAAAGAAAATATTCTCTGTGCATATGATGTTTAAAAACCCTCAAAACCTGTTATTTGTTTCCAACATCGACTGTCACTTATTTTTTAATCTGCTGATCTTGCAACTTGAGAGACTCCCAAAAGGGCCTACATTGTGAAGTTAACCCATTACCCAACGAAACGGCCAAAACCAGCCAGCACTATTCTAAAAAATCGCCAATTAATTTTCATTATTTTTTCATTTTTTGTCTCAAAAACATAGGTTATGACCCCTCATTGGAACGAGCTCATCGAGCTCATTCCAATGAGGGGTCATAACCTATGTTTTTGAGACAAAAAATGAAAACAATTAGTTATTCAAGAATTTTTTTGGCAAGTATCGTCTGCTTTTCATGTTAGGTAAAGGGTTAAAGGAAACATTTTGTACAGCAAGTAGGTCCTGGTGGGAAATGAAAGAAATAAAGAAGATATATCTTGTTTCCCCATTTGTTAAATTTTTAAATGACAGAATACTTATTTTGTATAAATTTTAAAGTCAAAGTTGGCCAACCTCTGATGAATGACCAGTCCATTGTTCAAATAATAAGGAAAATTGTGAAAAAAAATAATGAATACTTTCTGGTCATGATGTTATTAGCTTGCCTGACTGAAAGTCAGGATGAGCTATAATGATCACTCACTGTCCATGAACATGATGATTGCACCTTCTCCTCCAAAACCGCTGAATTGATCTCAGTTAAATTTGAGGTGATTGCTTGTCCTGACATCACATTTTGTTTTTGTTCAGTTTTTTAAAAATTTTCTCATGAACCAGTGAGTACAATGACTCGATATTTGGTATGGAGCTTCCTTTTGAGGTGTAGAATAAAAGTTTGTTCAAATGAAGTTCGTGGAGCAATATTAACCTTTGTAATGGGAAGGGCAAGATTTTTGGCCCCATCCAAAATTTCTATTTTCTGAACCGATGGTCTGATTTGAACCAAATTTGGTATGTGGTATTACTTAGTCATAAGTACTTGATTCATGCCAAAAAAAAAAAAAATTCCTGTGGGAACCCCCAGGAGCTAAATTAAAGATTTTTATCTCATTCCAGACCCATTATTCCTAAAGTGCACTTCAATTAAATTCAATTATTAAACTCATCTTGTATTTAACCCTTTTCCTAACATGAAAGGCAGAAACAAAATTTTTGAATAACTAATTTTTTTCCATTTTTTATGTCAAAAACATAGCTTGTGACTCCTCATTGAAATGAGCTCAAAGTTTTTGAGACAAAAAATGAAACAAGGGTTTGCATTGCCAATGCAGGGGTCGAGTTTTTGTGGCTAATGCAATGGTGGCTAAAAAATGGACTGAGCCCATTTTCAAACTCACATAACGAAAATGAATTGGATCGGTTGACGTTTGTTCAAGCTGTTTAGCAATCGAGCACAAAATTCGCAAAAAATTACCAAGTCAGGCGAATAATTTTGCTGTCATATATTGCTCCGAACCCATTTACGAACTTGATCAAGAAAATGTTCCTAGAAACCCACATAACAACAATGAATCAAATCGGTTGATGTTTGTCTAAATTATCGTGTTATCAAGCACAAAATTTGCAAAAAATGACTAAGTCAGCCCAATAATTCTGCTGCCGTACATCAGACCAAGTCCGTTTTCGTACTCAATCAAGATATTGTTCCTTGAAACTCACACGACAAATATGAGTCAAATAGATTGGCATTTGTTGAAGTTATCGCGCTATCAAGATCAAAATTAGTCATTTTAACAAAGAGCCATAACTCTTGTGAAAATGCATGAACACACCCTATTTTGCGTCATCAGGTGTTGAACATGCATATCAAGTCATGTACCAAATATTATCAAAATCTGTCCAGAAACAACTAAGTTATAAGCAAAAAGGGACGCCCACCTGTCTGATTACCACCAGACCGCCTGCCAGGCGGCCCACTCTCGCCATACCAAGTTGATTTTTTTTTTTTAAAACTGGACTAAAAATAAAAAATATTGAATGGTGATTTTTGTGAAAAGTGCTGATCGGTTTTGGCCATTACATTGGGTATAGGGTAAAGTTTTTTGTCATTGATAAACTTCATACTTGGATGCACATAAAAGCCAAAAGTTTTGAAACCCTGAAGATAATTAATGTGAAACATGGAGTTCAAAAGCAATATCAACAATGCAATTGCTAAAAACCTCTGACATTTCTTGAGATATGGCACTGGGAAGGTATGGAAGTTGAATGTTGTGACTGACCACTTTAACAAAAGGTACTGCACTACATGTATTAACTGGTAGATTGCTAAATTATTATTGATTGTCAGAATTTGTTTCCAGTCTTTGCCTCATTACAATTTATGGGAGAGTGGCTATAGGCACTCACCCATAAATTGTAACAAGGCAGATCCTTGCAGACAAAATAACTGCACTTCAAAGAAAATATGAAACACTTCCACAGAACAGGTAGACTTCATGCAGTGGAACCTGCTCTTTAGAGTAAAGCCCAAATATGGGCTCCAGTTAATATAAGCAAGATTCTCCATCTCAACAATTTGTATTGCAGTGAAACAACCTTGTATGTGAAGTCACTGATCCTGACATTTTACCTAATGAGGCCAGATAAAATAAGTTTATTCCTCTCACCAATGCCACTAACTTGTGACATTTATGAACTGTGGATTCCATTCTTGTTAACCCTTTACCCAACGAATCGGCCGCATCCACCGCCTAATATGCAAATTCAGCAGTTGAAAAAATATTATTTTTTCAAAAAATTTCAACAAAACCATATTATGTGACCCCTCGTTGGAACGAGCTCGTCGAGCTCATTCCAACGAGGGGTCACATGATATGGTTTTGTTGAAATTTTTGGAAAAATTTTTAAAAAATGATATTTAAAATAATAAATTTTGATATCGCCTGCATTGGGTAAAGGGTTAAAGGCCTAGTTCCAAGCTTGATGAGTTTTCTTGTCTTAGAACACATGTTACAACATGAAAGGCTTTCAGTGTTTCTGATTTACATGTAAGTCTTAACCTGCAGAGTAATTTTAAAATACTTTTTATCCAATCTTGTCATGGCTGCTCTTGAGCATCCATGGCTAGATTTGATGAAAAACCCACAAACATTTGACTTAACAAATCATTGGTGAAAAAGTTGATACAATTTACAGGGACAAATGTGGTTAAGCGTTCTCATATTTTACTTATTGTAACGGTAAAAGATTTCCTTTTTGGACTTGGACTGGAATATCCACCAGCAGCATGCAACGAGGCCATAACTGCTCTCATAAAGCTATAAAAATGCAAATAGCTTTCCTTAATTTGGGTTAAATACCAACTTGCCCATTAAAATCAGTAAGTATAGCTCCCATGGGGTGATCTGTTATGGCTTTGCTGTGATTTTCAAGTGATCTGGCCTGGTGTTCTTACAGTTGGAAGTTATAGTAACTTGGCAGTGGTTTCCAGTGAAGTTTTGGCTGTCTATGAAAGCAACCAAGACACCACTGCTTAGCTAAAGTGCTACCTTATTACAAAGGCTTAAAGAATAAGCAGAATTATCCAGGACCACAAGGATTAAAGTAAGTATTGACTAGAGATTATGGGAAATGTTTTTTTCAAACTGTCTAGCACTGGGCCACATGTTCCATTTGCTGCAAGAATCATACCGATTAACTCTTCCTTGCACCACTTTTAGAAAACCATTACTAGGTATAATTTTACAATTGTACTTTCTTTAGAAATGATATGTATTCTACAATCACTCAATGGAATAAACTCTGTAAGATTATTCCAGTGTTAGGTCACAAACATTTTTTTGGAAGAAAATCATAGACAATATTTTAGTATACAGATGTGTAAAACTGTCCATTTTGTTGGGTCGAAAAAGATAGAACAAAATGTGAAGTAGCAGTATTTTTTTTATTTTAAAAACATTTTTGTTTCACCTAATATAACAGTTTGGTATTCATAAAATAGCACATATTTTCACAATTTAATGATTAAATAATCATCCTGAAAGTTTTAATGGAAAATCATCAGCTCATTTTATCTACCACAATACACCAAATGACTGCTCAACAGGTCAAGTTGTCATGACCTACATAAATGAGAAATAAGCACCAATGTTTATTTCTTTTATGGACTCAAAAATTGAAGTCTTTTAATGACTATGGTGTAGCAGTGTTGGGGTAAAAGTAGTCCTGTTGAGTTCATTAATATGCAGCAGGGTGCAGGAATAATTAATTTCCTTTGTTTAACTGACCAAAGCACTGTGTTAAGTTTACAGGAAAATGAAATGTGTGCTAAGAAATGTTGACACCTACAGACCATTTTTGGGATGCAGAAGGATGACGACACAGTATTGATAACATCAATTTCACCAAGAACGCCATTCTAATCACACATCAATATGCTTCCTCTCCTCAGCCCCTTTCAGACCACCCAAGTGGTATCAATCCCAAAGACTTTTGACTACTTAGTTCAAATGGGGTTTATCTGGAACTTTTGTCATTTATGAATCTTCATACATGACCAGGTTGCCAGGTGAACTGGTTACTGACTTAACCCTCTACATGGCAGTCAGTCGCCCACCTTCTGACATTTTTCTTAGCAGGGGCTTTTGGGATTTTTTTTTTGAACTTTGACCTATGGCGGTTGGTCTGACAACTTTTTTTCTGGGTAGGGCGCTTTTTGTATTTTTCAGGAACTTTGGGTTACACTGTACATTTGTAGATATGAACACGTATATGTAAATGTTAAAACGATAAATAAACAGTGTTTAGTCACATTCATCAAATCAGTGTTTTCTGTCACTTCTGTTGTTGGGTCCATAAAAGTAGTTTTGCTGCAATCACAAATTCACAAGTGGCAAGATCGATCTCTGAAGCTTTTCCCACACTGGTATGAATGATGCCAGTCCATCATTAATGTTAGAGTAATATATTTTTGGCTTAACATGCTACCTGACATAATCTCCATAGACACTACATATATCTATTCATAGACACTTCCGAATTACTTCCCACCCCCCAACCCTCCAAAAAAAAATAAAAAATAAAAATGTCGAAAAGGCCATTCATTGGTATACAGAAGATAAAACAATGTTTTGAGGAAAAATTAAAGTGTCAATGACATTGTAGCTTTCGTTGACTTTAAGGTGAATATCAGCATGACCATCTTTCAGAATGTAAGGCTCTGCATTTTTGGGGGCCTTAGATTATACAATGCTCTAAAAAGTGAACTCCAGGAATGCATTAGGAGGTTATAAATGCTATTTAAATGCAACTTCTGGCAATTATGAAAAATGCACCTAGGTGACCCCAGTGACCTTGACACATATTTTTAACCTGCATATTTCTACCCATTTTGTGTTGGTCCCAAATCATACCATGCTTGAGATATGATCGTGACCCACTACCTTCTCAGAGAATTGAAGACTATAGCCAGTGCTGAATGAATTATGGGCAAATGGTCAGAGAACTCTAAGATGCCTGCCATAGCAGCCTTTATATACAGCCGACTGTGACCATGCTGAGTCACCATGATGAGTTTCAAGAAAACTGATGCATAAATGCAACCTGTAGTCTGCGCTGAAGAAATCAAAAGATGGCTGCTGTGGCAGCCATTGTGGACAGCCGACCATCATTGGGACATTTTCATCTTGGCATGCATATGAAGTTTAGTGATAATCAAAAAAGAACTGAGCCCATGCTGAACAAATTGTGTACAGACTCGCAGACATCTGCACACACCATGACAACAGCTTAAATATTTTGTGTGGTAACTTCAAACGGTAACACATGCTACTGGAGTCATAAAGATAGAAAAAAAACTATGCAAGTTCTCATCAAATCAGAGGGCAATTATTTTAGTCTTATTAGAACATAGTACAAAAATGGGGATGCCACTTAAAAATAAAATGTCCTAGCAAGTGATCAGCTCAAAAGACTGACTGACATGAGCATCACTTTGAAAATCTGACAACTTTGGACAAACAATATTATTATCAGGCATCACATGTGCTTTGATTGTTGAAATTTTGAACTGAATGTAAAAGTGAAAGCAATAAAAAAAAAATCCATTGGCATGTTTTCACCAAATTCCATGTCTAACTAATTTTTTTTGATCTTTCATAATTTTTAAGCCAGGTTTGAGTGTGTGACTTTTACAAAAGTTATAGTCGCAGGAAATATAGTGAGAATTAGGGGTTTGACTAACACATGGAAGTGACATGTAGACAGAAATATTCAGATCATACTGTTGTGTAATAAGCAACAATCCATCAGAAGATATTTTGATGTTTTCATCTTACCTCAACACAGAGGTTTACCTATTCATGCATTGAAGAAACATAGTATCAAACATTGGGGTGCGACTTCAACAAGTGTGTGAGCATGTGATCAATACAAGAGTTGCAGAGTGATTTTGTTAGTAAGTGGGGGATGGGGGGGGGGGGGGGAGGGGGGGGGATGTACTGAAATGTCAGCAAGGTTCTGGGACCCTCTCTCAGAAATCATGTTAAGAATTGTGACCTGAGAGATTTTAGGGTATTTTGAACTACTGGCACCAATCAGATGCTGGTAATCCACTAATTCCCTAAAATTTCCTAGATTGAACAATAGGCATGTATCGTGTACTCTTACATGATATTGGGGTAGTCACTACTCTGCCTCTGACACTGATTCAGATAATGACCAACTTGAAAAGTAAGGGGGTTTTTTGTATTAAAAATGACAAGTAGAATAACATGCAATTAACTCTTAACCAGCTGAGTACTTGAAAAAGCAGCTATAACAAGATTTGATGAAACATTCAACTAAACTTAACTAAAGAAATCATTGGTCAATAAGTCCATTCAATTGACAGGAGAGAAATTTAGTTAAAAGTGCCCAACTATATTTATTTCAGTGGCTAGATATTCTGTGTCCTGGGCAAGAATATCTGCCAGCAGCATGCAAGAAGTTAAGAGTATAAACAATAAACCCATCAGCTAGCATAATAATATGACTATTGTCAAAATGCATTATATTTACTATTTTCAAATATTTTAAACATTGTTGGCCAAAGGAGATTTAAGGGGAGTGTGTGTGTGTGGAGGGGGGGGGGGGGGGGGGCAAAACCCCCTTCCCCCAACCTCCAGCTTTGCAGCCCCTGCAATAATCGATGTGTTAGCAAATGATAAACAATCAACTAACCACAGATTAATGGTGGAAATTAGTCTAGCCAAAAAAACTAATAATCACCAAGCAATTTATGCATTGATAAACCGATACATCTTTTAAATCACTATTGATTCATTTCAACCATTTATTCTTATAGACACAAATCCTGTTCTGGAAAATATAACTAAAGGCTTTATAGTATTAAATCTCAGGTCAAAAATAAGTAAGCATGAGATGAATGGGAGAAAGGACTTTGCCATTTTAATATAAATGTTAACTTCCAACACTCACACCTTCTTTATCTACCATATATGTCTCATAAGCAAACTCCTCATCATGATTATAATCTGCTACAAGAGCAATAAATTCAATTTCCAATTGAAAAGGTCCTTCAGCTGTTGCTCCAAGAGTTATTCCAACATTCTCTACCCGATGTAGACAAAGTTGTGATTGCTTATCTTGGATACGACCTTTGTGTGTCAGGAAGAACTTTGAAAATGGAATCTAAAAGGAGAAGAAAAAAAATAAAAAAAACAATTCATCAAACTGCACATTTGCTTGAAGCTGAAAAGCAAGACTGTATTGAGACCAAATACTGTAAAAAGATTCTTTTCAAATTTTAATCACAATACTCCACGATTGAATATTTATTTATTGGTGTTTAAGGTCAAATATTATTGCACAACGGCTAATCATGACCACAACATGAGTATCAACTCAAGACCAGGGGTGAGCTTTAAAAAGCCATGTTGCCCATTTTAGAGAGGGTTTGCACCGCCCAAGCATTGGACTGGGTCCTATTTTACCAGTAAAACAGAGCCTGACATGATTGAACACCGAGTAATAAATATAAAATAAATATTAAAAAATATACAGCTTGCCAAAAAAATTTATCTTAAAGGTGAGAATAATTATTTTATTATAATTGAGCAAATCCATTTTTTATTTGTATGGCAGTTCAGCAATAATTTAATACAACAGCCCTTTGGGGCTATTGGGATTAAATTAGAACCAACATTCCTTATCTATTGGTTGTCTAACCGCCCCCCATTGTTTGTTTGTTTGAGTTGATTAATGACATTTTCAACAACCAGAATCACATTCTGTTGGACAGTTTTATTGGTGGAGGGACAGGAATACCTAGAGAAAACCACTAAGCAGTGGCAAGCAACTGTCCGACTCTCCAACTTACTAACCTGGCACAAGCAGTCACAGGCAAAAGCACCACTGATGTGCAGTATGCCTTACTACACATCACCACCATCCCCGTCTGGGCAATTAGGATTAGGTATCTTGCCAAAGGACATGGCACACAGGGGTCGATTTAATTTTTAAAAACTGAATAGCACTTTACTAACTTGATTAAATCTTGATCAGCATCTATTATTTATATTTTTTTTGTCATGTGAAATTGATTAGCTATTGTTGAAAATTGATTTGAAAATCGCGATCCGAATCCAGTTGAATCGAGCCCTGACGGCGCAAATGGTGTGGGGTCAGGATAGTACCATCAACCTTCAGTTTAAAGTCCAATGCCCTAACCAGCGAATCACAAAAAGCTATGCACACAGGTTGAAAGGCTAATCTTACAAGTGGTACTGAATTTTTATTTTTTTGGACCAACGGGATTTTTATTTTATTTATCTAAAAGCATCTTTTTTTATTATCTGTGGATCAAAAGAATCTACATTCAGAAGAGAAATGTTGATGACTTAACTGGTAAAGTGCTGGAAGCCCATATTTAGGCTTTATTATTAAGTGCAGAAACCACAGCTGAAAGGATCATATTCAGTGGATATGCTTTGTATTATCTTTAAAGTGATATTACATAGTCTGTAATGGTTTGCCTTGTTACAGTTTATGGGAGAGTGCCCATACACTCTCCCATAAATTGTAACAAGGCAAAGACATGTGTAAAACGATTTGATGGGCAAAAATAATTTAGCACTTTACCAGTTAATGAGTGAAATAGTCCAAAAAAAAATTATTTTGCTCTCTGAAGAAGTTCTGGGTCATCCCATTATAGTGAATGTGTAATGATATTATAGGCCGACACAAATTGGGTGAGCAATTATTTTGTTTTACCTATCATTCATCTCAAAAGAAATACAGTAACCGATTTTTTGTTTGTCAAGATTACTATACCTCAGAAAAATAGTGAGAAACTGCTGTTGGTATTCGTTAACACTCACAGAACTATGAATAAAAAATAACAAGAGCTGGGCTACAGCCTGTTGCATACACCCACCATTGCATAGTGCCTCATTGCATACTGAATTTCACTGAATTCATCCAATCACTGCAGTGATATGGATTCCGACACTGGCCGATGGATGGACAAACAGATGGATGGACAAACGGATGGATGAATGGACTGGCAGACAGATAGATAGATAGATAGATGGATGGACAGATGCAGGTAATCCAGTATACCCCCAATCTCTTCAACATCATCTCTATTGAATAAAGGGTTAAAAAGTCTGAAAGATTAGTTGCCTGAAAAAGTTATGGAAACCTCTTTTTGGGTGTCCTCATTTATAATTTGTATTGGCCTGACATTAGTGTTTCTATACATGCGAGTGTACGCTTTTAGTGTTAAATCCACTAGGAAAATTTATTGCCCTAAAGCAAGAAAAAACTGCCATATTAATAAAAATCATTCCACCAAAAGGTAATAAAGTTATGTTGAAACCAAAAAATAGTATTGTTATGAGTGATCAAAAACAATAACTATAAAATAAATTTACATGTGCAAAGATTTTGAAAATCATACATGACCTTTGGGCTCTGGTCATGAGAAGAGTTGTAGAATTTGAAAACATTCTGCCACAGAAAACTATAATGTCTATGGATGTATGTATGGTGGTGAACTGACAGACGGATGGACAGAGGAGGTAACACTTAACCTTTAAAGGTCTAATTGCAACCTTGAAAACTTTTTATGTTGAAAGAACAGGTGCCCCAACAAGGTGTCCAAGGATAAACATGCAACTTATATTGGCAGTAGTTTCTAGGTTTGTCTATATAGGTAAGACTTGTCTCGAAACAACTTCAAACTCACAGGATTTAGAGTGTCAAAGCATAGCAAAAATGTATCGAAATCTGCGGTCTATCAGAGTTAATGCCCACTTTGGATACATGTGGCTGGGGTATAATAAAACAGGTAATTATCTCTGGCATGTTATCCATATGGTAGATGGCTATACATGGAATAAAATAATTTCTCTAGCACCAAACCATTTTCCATACAATCAACAAACAAATAACATACTAATTACATATTATTTATCAAGGAACTATTGCTGTCAACTATATTTATTTATTTATTTATTGGTGTTTAAGGTCACATACTTATGCACAATGGCTAATCATGTCCGTGACAGTCTTACGGGTGGAGGAAGCCGGATAACCTAGAGAGAACCACTGAGCAATGACGAGCAACTGTCAGCTCCTCAACATTCTAACTCTGTTCAAGCTCTGCTCAAGCAGGGTTACAGCGGTTGAAGACGTGCACCATCGACGTGCAGTATGCCTTAGTACACGGCATCATCGTGCCCCCATGTATGCAACTGGGATAAAGTGCCTTGCCCAAGGACAAAATGCGGTCACCCCAGATGGGGATTTCAGTCAACTGTACACAAATTTCTTTATTTTCCACAGAATGTACCAGAATAATATCTTATATATCATGTTTTACCAAAATCATTTGTCTTGAAATTAAAATTAAAATTCTTTTCTATATACTGATCTTGTTATCAGAAAATAGATAGATTGAGACATTTACTAGTGACCTTTTACCACGAGTTCATGTTTGCATACAAAATGTCAATTACAGCTTATTCAGTTGTTCAGTTTGGTTAAGGACATTAGCTAAAAACTTCTTTTTCTCAGACTTTGTTCTTGTTCCCACTATTTGAGCCCATCTGTCTGTTTTGGCCTTTTGTTGGTTTCCAGTTCTGTGTTTCTGGCTTGAACCATGGTTCCAGTTTCCATTTTCTTTTGGGTTTAGGTGTGGAAAACAGGGGGTCTTTGGATTGGACTTCTAAAAGGTGTTGAATTTTCCTTTCAGACCATTTATCAGGTGAAGTGGCTTCGTCGGTGACAAGCCTGTTTAGCACTATATGGGTTTCACTTTTTTCATACTGTGTAGCCTGTGACTTCCATTCCTTTTTGGCAAGCATGAAGTCCATATGAGCCTTTCAGATTTTGAGAAGACTACTTTCTTATGTAAACTGATAAGTTTAACTCTTAACCCACTGAGTATTTTCAAGATATTTTTCATAAAATCTAGTCATGACCCTGACTAGATAGATTTGATGAAAAATTCATCTAAATTTCACTCAAGAAATCATTGGTGAAAAAATCCATTCAATTTAATGCAGGGGGTAAATTTGATTAAATGTGCCCAAATTATACATATTTCAGTGGCAAGAAAAATTCTGTCCAGGGTAGGAATATCTGCCAGCAATATGCAAGGAGTTAAGGGAGCAGACAGATAGTAGGGAGTGCTATGGCTCAGTGAATACGGAATTGAACTTTAAATCGAAAGATCCACAGTTCGATCCCCACCAGGGGTAATTGCAGTGTCCTTGGGAAAGGCACTTCATCCCGATTGCCCATGTGTGGGTCACAACAGTATTATGGAACCTATATCTTTGAACATTTATATAAAACATAATACATATTAACATACTTTTTCTAACTGCCAATAAGGTCCACCTCTTGTATATAATGGGTAGCTATACACTTCATTCCAGAACATATCAAAGTAATACAACATTTTTATATTCAGCATATAAGGTCTTCCATCTCCCCGACACTTAACAATCAAATGAGTATACTGAGAGAAATCATATGGATTCTGTCTCTGGAAAGATTTCTGAAACAAAAAGGAATAGGTTCAATTTTCAAATATTTCTTTTAAATTGTTGTTATCAATGGTCCTCCCTTTAATGTTCTGTCCACTGATGTAAAAAATACCAATATTTCAGATAGCAAACCTTTCCCTTAATACACCTGGAAATTTAATCAATTCAATCTTGTTTGACAGAGCTCAACAAGCTCTGTCAAGACTGAATTGGTTAAAATCCTAAGTGCAAAAAAAAATATTTGAAATTTTGACATCAGAGTGCAGAGGGTTAATAGTTTTAGGGCCAATGTCTTTTGTAGATTAAAAACATCTTTTTGGACTTTTGCGAATGACAAATTGTTAAATGATACACTGTTAAAAGGGGATCTCTGAGCCCTTTACAGGCCTATAGATATATGTAGGTCAAATCTGGCTTCAACAGGGCAAAGTGTGATATGACAGGGCAGGGTTCAATTGTTAAATACAGGGTGTTCACTTAAGTATATGCAATTGTGTTCAATACAATCAAATATCACAAAGTAATTCTGTGAGCTTGCAATCTATAAAAACAAGAGAAACTAGATGCAAAGTGATGAGAACCATCACTGTGGGCTCCACACTTGAAACGGTTTGCTGTACCAACAGTATAGAGTACAGTAAAACCTTCCTTGAGAGACCACCTGTCTTGAGAGGCCAGTGAAACGATGTACCAAATAGCCATTTTGGATTCCAGGGTTCAGAGTATTTATATTATATTATTAAAAAAAGAGATATTTACATTGAAAAGTTTTGTTTTCATTCAAATTTCCCACATCAGCTGCCTGTATGATGGATGAGGAACTATAACCGCAGCTACATGTACAATGTAATATGTGAAACTTCCAAGTTCAAGGGCAATTACTCTTCGATAAGCGAAAGGATTGGAATAAAATTGAAACCTGATGTGAAGGTACCCATCAGGAAGCTACAAACAAAAAATAAGGAGGGGGAAAGGAGGGTGGTGTTCCATACCCATCACCTCACCAACAGTATCCCATGCAATATCTTCAGGCTTATTATAAATGGAACACATCAGGTTCACCCTCACCAAAATCATCATCAGCAAAATTTAAATGAATGAAGCACCGGGTTGTACCCAGTGCTTCATTAATTAAATTTTTGATGATTATTCCTATAATTAGTGTTTGGAATCTAATATTATTGTGTCCATGGAAATACTGCCCACCTGTGGAAAGTGACAAGTACATGGCGGCTGTACTGTAGAGTCATTCAAATTTTAAAAACCTAAACCAAATTATAATGGTTCACAGGAGAACAAGGAAGGAGCTACAGCAGATATATTTTTGACAAAACATCCACTACCTCTGGTACCTCTACCTCTGGTAGTGGATACCAATGTGTTGCTGCAGATAATAACAAGTCCCCTGGTATCGGTGCTTGTGAAAGAAATTTGAATTACAAACGAAAGTGTCAATGACACTGTAGCTTAACTTGACTGTATGTAGTGTTTGATGAAAAGGATAATGTTCAATGTTTATGAAAGGATTATGAAATAAGACAAGGATTGAGATACATGTAATTGAGAATATATTAATTTCTGTTCCCTGTATGCCATGTTTTCAATAAGAATAATTTGACTATAGACTGAATATACTAAAGAATTAAGGCCTGGTTTGATGTGGTCGTAACAGTTAACGCATGTTAACCAAACTCACCAAGTTACAGTAAAATCATTCCAAAACGAGTCATCCCACAAAGTTACAATGAAATCCCTTCATAAATATAACTTGTAGACTTTGGTAAGGGAATCTAGGTCATGTGATGGTTCCCTGGTCATGGTTGACCGATCATGATCAAATAGGAGAGTCCCATCTAAATATCATACCAAGTTATCCTACCAAGTTACAATGAAATCCCTTCATAAAAACAACCTGTAAGCAGTGCTAAAGGAATCTAGGTCAAGTAGCGGCGGAAAAGGCCGACCGATCGTGACCAAAATACGGCAGTCTCATCTAGACATCATATCAAATTATCCTTCCAAGTTACAATGAAATTGCTTCATAAATATGAACTGTAGACTGTGCTAAACAAATTTAGGTCACGTGCATGTGAGGCTGCCACGTTTGACCGATCATGGCCAAAATAGGACGTTCTCATATAGACATTATACAGAGTCATCCTACCAAGTTACAATAAAATTCCTTCATAAATATGTCCTGTAGACTGTACTAAAGGCATGATGGGCTATATTTGGATTATAATTTGGTGGTAAACTGTTAACAAATCATCCATTTCATTAGACACTTGTTGCTTATAAGATAACTGATTCAATTCAAGGTACAATTGACCGCAGATGTGGAGAGCAATCTTGATGAACAATTAACCACATGCTTTCGATATTCTGACTGGAATTTTATTGTATGGAGACAAGTTCAAATAACTATGCCATTAACAGTATTAAGGCACCTGCAGTGCAGGTTAAGATTTATTACAAAATACTTCTATTTAGTAGTGTTCAACTGATGATCGGAACCGGCCACCACAATCGGCCGAATGTGGGCAATCGGATGACAACAGCAACGGCTCCTGGAACATCGGTTCATCAGATTGTTGCCAAGCATTTTGTGATGATTCTTCTGCAATTGTTCAATTGTTAATGTAAAATTATGTCAATAACACCATTCAATAAAGTTGAAAAACCACCACAATGTGTATTCCAAATATCTCAAATCCCCCCTCTACAGGATATATAAGTTAAACATCATGTGAAGCTTACAATTGAGAAACAGCCAGTTCATACCAGAAAAGTGAAGGTTGCACTCCATTGACTCAGGTCGCAGTAAAAATTACCAGTTGTGCGCACTTGGGTGGTAAACGTGGCTCTGAGAGTCACGTTTACCACCCAAGTGTACGCGACTGGTAATTTTACTGGATCTGTATCCACGGAGTTTAACACTGTGAAATAATGTTCAATTTAATGTAGTTCTTTCGAGTCTCACTTATCTAGTAGTGAACAGTCTGTAAACACTGTAAAATGTGTTCAATTTAACGTAGTTCTTTGTGAGCCTCGACTTGTCTAGTAGTGCATGGAATTATAATCGGCATCAGAATTGGCCGATTGTGAACTCAAATAACCAGTAATCGGTCAACGGCCATTTTTGGTAATCAGTTGAACACTACTATTTAGGTCCCAACCTCATTATAATGGTTCAACATCCTGTGAATAATGCATATACATGTTCTGAGTCTCTGTTCCCAAGTAATAGGTGGTTAATCAATATAATAATGGAAATTTTATAACAGTTAACTGGTAATGGATTTCCAAGCCATTTGTGCACTAATAATAAGTAAATCATGGTTCTGGAAAAGTTAACAAATGAATACCTACGGCAATTTGAATGACCTTTCTGGCACATTTGTCTAAGGCTATACATGTAGGTGAAAAAAGAATCAGTTGTTCAATGCATTATGAGGAGAATGCAAGCCTGTGGTAAAGTGGGTTAGTATCGCTTTGCGATCGCCTTTTTTCCTGCTAGTGTCACAAACATTTACATGAACGACCTTCACTTTCTGTCACCATTTATCATGGCAAAGTAAATCCTGTTAATTAGCATGGAATTAACAGGTTTCTCATTAAAAGGATTATCTCTGCCATAACGGACAACATCAACATAAACTATCACAATGAAAGGCTCATAACAACCAGAATTCCATCATTATTCGTAGGGGGATATTTTGTTGTGGTGATACCAAATTTTCCTAACATTGCTGGTCAGATATCATTACAGAAGCTTGGGTTGGGCTTAAAAGGCCTCAAAATGTACTATTATTCTTGATTATTTTGAAAATTTTCTGCACCAGTGAGAGAGGACATGCTCTCTCCAACAGTATCCGACTTACTATGGGGCTGGGATGATGTATTCCAGGGCAGGCGCGAGATAATATTGATTAGACCCCACAAAGTAAATCTGTTTCTCAGGTCATTTTTTGTAAACTTGCATGTGGGTGGGTTTTTTTTTTTTATTTTATTTTTAATTTTTATAATTATTTCTTTGCCATCAAAAGTTCATGTCCCTGGTTTGTTTTATATTTTAGGCCTCGTAATATACAGAATAGCATTGGTGTTGGTGTATTTCACTCCTTGAGTGCAAGAAGGCATAAACAATTTAATTTTTATTTTTTTAAGTTAACATGAGTTATAAAAAAAGAGTATGTGACAGCCCAAAGGGCCATGCAGGAGGGCCTGAGAAACAGAATTTTAACTTTTTGGGGCCTTATCAATGTTCTTTTGAAAAGCAAACAAGAGCAATGCGAAGCGTAGCAAATGTCCCTGATGGTGTCATGAAGCCATGGCGGCCATACTGAATTGGCTAGCCAAACCAAAATTGAAAGACAGCATTGTCTTGTCATCCACAAGTAACCTCAAAATTT
The DNA here is from genome assembly GCA_031216915.1 of Pictodentalium vernedei. Taxonomy (NCBI): domain Eukaryota; kingdom Metazoa; phylum Mollusca; class Scaphopoda; order Dentaliida; family Dentaliidae; genus Pictodentalium; species Pictodentalium vernedei. The sequence goes on from CM062292.1 coordinate 151,535,835, forward strand.
GTGTTTTGATCAAATAAGTGGTTTTCAAATCCAACATGCAGTGAATACAATACGGAGGTTGAGAAAAATTGTCTAAGTCAAATAAGGCCATAACTCTGGGAAAAATTATTGGACAGAACCCGTTCCTTGTGCATATCCGTTCCCCCATGCAGGTCTATCAGCATACCAAAGGAGAAACAAATCTGACTAAGGACTTTGAAATTACAATGCAAAATGTTTGTATGGACAGATGGACGGACAGATAGTCAGATGGAGGGCTTCACTAGATATCCCCGAATCCTCCTTCGGAGGTCGGGGCATAACAAGGTGTAACCAGTATCTCCCCCAAGGGTTTCTAAGTTGAAAAAAGTGGAAAAAGGCCCATAACTCTAGAAAAAAAAACGGACAAAACCTGTTACATGTGAATATCCTTTCCCACATTGTGGCCTATCAGCGTACCAAAGATCATTATCATTTGAATCCAACATCCAGTGACTGACATATGAAGGCCCAAAGTTGTTGCGGATGGATAGATGGACAGATGGATGGATGGACAGACGGGCAGACGTTTTGGCAGGGGATAACTACAGGCTTGAAATGGCAGGCAAACAAAATGATTGTTCACCCGATTTATAGTCCTAGTTTCAATGTTTAGTCTATGTGACTTTCCTGTATTTTAATTCAGCTGATTTTCTGTATTCTATAAACTCACATTATTGTTTGGAGATCGTATATTGCAATATCCAGTTCTTTTCACAACACCATCTTTTGGTACTTCACCAGAAATGAAACCCTTAAATAGACCTTTTTTCGTTTTACTTAATGAAAGACTCGCAGAACTCTTTCCATGGTTATGATCACTATCAGAAGTAACTATCCATGGATGAATTGATTCCTGTCCATCAAACTTCCAAAAATATTCAAAGTCTCCATCATCGAGAAAAAAAAGCTTGTCGAAATAAAATCTGTCTTTCGTCTCTTCATAAAATTTTCCAATTTCAGATTTCAGTATTTTCAAACCTTCTTTTGCCTTTGTTTTAAATGGAGCATCAATTTTCTTTTTTGTATTGAAACCACTTTTTTCATCTGGTTCCCAAAAAGAATGGCTTTGTGCAGACAACACGAAAGCATAGTTCTGAAGTGGCTTCAAAAACTGACAAGATATTTTTGTGATGTTCCTTCCACAACTCAAACAAATTAAATGCCTTGCTAACATTCTCAGTTTATAGAAAAATTCCCTGTCAACTTAAATTACTTCTTGTCAACACTGAATTCCATTGTTAAAAATCTGTAGTTACCTAAAAAGAGAAAAAAATTAAAGGGATAATAATCTGCAAATTTGAAACAAGACTAACGGTGACCGCCAAATGGCCTATAATACTTTATGGAAAAGTTTTGTGTTGAATTTGGTCTCACTCCAGTCCATAAGATTTCGAATTTAATGAAATACATCTGAACATAGCAGCCAAAAGCTGTATTGATCTTATTTCCTTCAGGTCTATACAGCCACTAATATGTTGGAACTTTCTCAACCGAACCATACAAATATGGATGTCACTTGAATTGGCATACAGTACAGGTCAAAATAAAGTTGTAGGATAACTGCAAAAAACTTTGTATCTTTTTTCTCTTCCTACACTGATAATACAAGAAACTAACATCAATTTCTGAAAAGCTCTCACCGAGACCTTTCCAGAAAATGATGTCAGATTCTGGTGTTATCAGTGCACAAGCAGCACATTCATCTCACAGTTTTGGTTTAAATTCAGAGAATTATTTGTGGAAACATAAATATAATTATCAACTTTTCCGAGATATTTAGCCCAAACTGATACCTCTCCAGGATGCCAAGAATAACCTGTAATTTCTGCGAAATTCCGGAGGATTCTTGGACTGTTAACTGGTAGAGTGCTGGAAGCCCATATTTGGGCTTTATTCTGAAGTACATGCCCTGCAACTTAGAGGCATCATATTTTGTTGATGTTCTTTATAATATCTTTGATGAAGTTAAATAATTTTGTCTGTTAAGATTTGCCTTGTTACGATTTATGGGAGAGTGGTCATTGGCACTCTCTCCCATAAATTGTAACAAGAGGGGCAATGCAAAGTGTGTGCCAATACCCCCAACTCGTCAAAAATTTTCTAAGTTGAAAAGGTGAAAAAGGGCCATAACTCTGGAAAAAATGCGTGGAAGAAACTCACGCTACACAGGTATCGTTCCCCCATGATTCTCTATCACAACACCAAATATCATTCAAATCAGAGCAGCAGTGGCTGGGTTTTGTGCATACATCAAGTACTTATGACCCAATTATACTACATGCCAAATTTGTTTCAAACCGGCCCATCGGTTCTTGAGATAGAAAGTTTAGGTTCCGCCTAAAATAGGCATGCTACCAGAGAGCCCAAATATTAACGATAATTTAACCTACCAACTCGCCTTGAACAAAATTTAATCTCCACCACCAAAGGAAGTTCCATACCATACATATCAATGCATTTTCTCTGGTACTTCATGAGAAGAAGATTTTTAGGCTTTTTGGGCATTAACCCCAGTCAGAAAATAGCATCATCTTCATTTGAACAAAGTAGAAAGGGTATACTCTAAAGATGGTCTGTGTCATATATGTTGAATTTGGCCCACTGGTATTGAAGAGGAAGACAAGTTTCAAAAGTTAACGTATGGATGCCAAGTGATGGTAATAGCTCCCAGTGACGTTCAGTCAGACGTGCTAAAAAGGGTAATTTTCCCAGGGTATTCCTGAGCATGGAATTCTAAATATATATTTTCTTTCTAGTTTACAGAGTATGCAGCTCCAATGCGTTTCAATCCACCTGTGCCAACATCATATTTTTGACTGGGGCAGAATAGGTGTGGGGTCAGGGGGTACTTTTCATCTTTTTTTAACTTAGGTTCCCATGCGGAGCCAAATTATGAACCTACAGACTTGATATGAACAGTTGAATCTGACCTCCATGAGGATTCGATATACAAAATATCAAGATTCTGACTGGTAACTTGATCTCAAGAATCAGATATTTACAGAATATTCATTTATTTTATTTTTATTAGGGTTTAATGACACTTTAACAGCCAAGGTCATATTGTGTCAGTGACAGTTTTACGGATGAAGGAAGCCGGAGTACCCGGAGAGAACCACCGAGCAACGACAAGCAGCTGCCAGCTCACCAACATCGTAACTCCACACTGCGGCACAGGCAGGGTTAGATTGGTTGAAGACATGCGCACCATCGACGTGCAGTACGCCTTAGTACACCGCGTCATCGTGCCCCCATGTGGACAATTGGGGTTAAGTGTCTTGCCCAAGAACACAACGCGGGAGTCCGAATTGATCGCTCAGACAGTCACCCATCCAAGATATTCCTCATATTGCACTACATGAGCAAGTTAAAATTTGGGCTCCCTTATAGGGTGACAGATATGAATCCAGGGACTCTATCTGAACAAACTTAAATCTGCTCCCACCCCACCCTGCCACCTACGATGCTAAATACCAAACTATCAAAAGATTTGGCTACCTTGAAATAGCTATGGAATTTGTCTGAGTAATAGTTTATTTAAGAGCTTTTACTGTAGTGTGAGTGAGCTGCTAAAACTGAATCAATATGAGGGAACACTAGATGCTTTTCCTCAAGTTGCCTTACTTTGTGGTATACTCGTTGGTGTAGCAAAGAGTTTGGATAAATTTGGTGAGTGTTAGTTTCTGCTATTATTTACTTTTATTTGCTTACACTCATGCCAAAACCAAAATCTAAATGAAAAAGGTACAGCTGCCCCTCCCCCAATCCCCCCCCCCCCCCGAAACACTCTGCAGACATGACAATGTATGTCTAAATTATTCAAGATCGCTGAGTTAGATTCAGAGTGGATGTCTGAGGAAAATCAGGGGAAGATAATAATATTTTGTTTAATATAAATTAGTTTTATGACAAATTGTTGGAGAGTGCCTATGGGAACTCTCCAATAATTTGTAATGAAACAATTTTTGAAAAAATTATTCAGGCCACCCAAAATAACCTAGCTCTCAACCAGTTAAGTTGCTGTTGAATGTTAGTAACAGGTTAGTAACAGTATATCTAACAGTAACAGTATATATTCCTACACATGATCACAGGTAGTAGGTAGCTAATGTACCACACATATAAAAAAATATAGAGTGTAGAATGAATGGATTTACGGTGTAAATGTAGATATGCCAACATCTGGATCCCAAGGGGTCAAGATGTTGCCCTAAACACATTTTTACAATGTCAACTGTGTCTAATGTCCTACTCAAAGCATTAACTACATGAAATATGTAGACTTGAGATGTTGAAAATTACACATATTTTCAGTATCAACTGTATTTAATGCCATTCTCAGTGTGCAAACTGTATGAACTATGTAGATCAAGTACATCGAATTAAGTTGCTGTTAAATGTTAGTAACAGGCACCAGTACACATCCCTACACATAATCACAGGTAGTAGGCATCTATAATACCACATATGCCCATTATACAAAGTATATCGGATGAGTGGATTTATTAGGTAAATGTGGATATGCCAACATCTGGACACCAAGTGGTCAAGATGTTGCAATAAACACATATTTACAGTATCAACTGTGTCTAATGTCCTACTCAAAGCATCCAACTACAATGAGTTACAAGGCTGTGAAATGTTAGCAACAGCATACATCTCTACACATAATCACACGTAGTAGACACTAACATGTACAACACCACATATGATCATGATATAGAGTATGTAGAATGAATGGATTTATTGGGTAAGGGGTCTGGATATTGCCATATACACATACCTACAGTGTCAACTGTATTTAATGCCATACTCAAAAGTATAAATTATATACTTTGGCAACTGCTGTGTTAAGTAGAAGTGAAATGATTGGACTTACTGTGTCCCCATCTACATGTGGACCTGACTTCAGCAACATTGTGATAGTGCATGAAATATGTAGATCCACCTCAGTTATATTGGGTTAAGTTGTTGAAAAATGTTAGCAGCAGTATACATGTATATCTCTACACATAATCACAGGCGGTAGGCAGCTAATATACCACATGCGTACAAAATATAGAATATGTAGAATAAATGGACTTATTGTGTAAATGTGGATACAACAGCATCTGGACCTCAAGGAGTCTAGATGTTGCCATATACACATACTCACTGTATCAACTGTATTTAATGCCATACTCAAAGTATAAACTATATACTTGGGCAACTACTGGGTTAAAGAAGTAGAACGAAGATTCAGATTCTTTATTCACAGAATACCTATATAAAGTGGTTACAAATAAACATATTGCACAAATATAATAAGCAGTATACCATGGGAGGTGGCATAGCCAGATTGGCTGTCTGCCTGCCACCCCATGGAAGATAGAGTAATTGCAAACAGACTGTAACCAAATGAATAAGCTTAGAATTATGCGACACATAGTGGGGAATGGGGATCAAATCATTTCATTTTCAGGGGCCAAACATATGGTCCATCATATACGTCAGCGGAAGTTGGTGCACCAGGGTTGGCAAGAAGCAACCTGCTTATTGGACTCTGTCCACTACTCTGCGTAACACCTGAGAGTGACAACAAGTCCCACCATGAAGTTAGTGTCGTTTGGACTGCGACAAAGAGGTAAGTCATTATGTCTGGGCATGGGGTCTACGTCAGCTGGCACATAGTAGGGTGTCGAATGTAATGAATTAGACCACCCGACTACCGACAAGCACCAAAAAAAGCATGCTAGCAGGGCCAGCGTCCATGGAACTGGCACAGTCCACACGAAATTACTCGGTATCCCCCAGAATTAGTTGTTTACAATGAATTATACCATGTAATGCAGATGAAATCTCTAGCATGCCTTTTTGGGGGCTTGTCAGTAGTCAAGTAGTCTATGGCGCTGGTCCAGTTTCGCTAGGCGATTGGTGCCGCAGAAATGTACTCTCATCAAGGCAGTGGCTTGATCCCCATCGACGTCAAGAGTCTTTCATCCTAAAAAATGCATAATAGAAGTGCCGAATTCTGTATTCTGTACCTTAAGCAGGAAATTTGAAAAAGAGATTGATTCTCCCTGATTTCATCTGCATTACATGGTATAATTATAATAATAATAATATAGTTTATAGCCGTGAATCCACCTAGGTGCTCTCAGGCTTTACACTGATAAATAAACAAATGTGTTGTGTAAGCTGTCGATTAGTTATATACAGGAGATCTGGGGGATACCGAGTAATTTTGTGTGGACTGTGCCAGTTCCATGGACGCTCGACCTGCTAGCATGCCTTTTTTGGGGCTTGTCGGTAGTCGAGTGGTCTATGGCGCTGGTCCAGTTTCGCTAGGCGATTGGTGCCGCAGAAATGTACTCTCATCAAGGCAGTGGTTCGATCCCCATTGGCATCAGAGTCTTTCATCCTAAAAAATGCATAACAGAAGTGCTGAATTCTGAACCTTAAGCAGGAAATTTGAAAAAGAGATTGATTCTCACTGATTTCATCTGCATTACATGGTATAATTCATTGTATATGTATATGTGTATACATATTTTGTGTTTATAGATATTATGTATGTATGTGTGTATACATGTACATGTATGTGTGTATGTGCATATATGAATATGTATGAATATACATGTATATATAACGGTAGACCGATAGACATAGACAGGCAAATTCCCTCAACTATGGGTCTCATCACAGCCTTCACTGCTTTGCATTGGTGTCAGTCATCATCTACATGTATGCATTCAATCAAAGAGGAGGTACTTTCTCGCTAGTCGACAGGACTCTAGTACATGATGTGGTATATCATGATTAATAATTGCTTGATCTCGTATTTAGTTCTCAGAGAAAATAATTGGTCTGATACACTGCGATATAACACTACTTTCAGGAGGGTGACTGGTAGACAGCCAATCTGGCTATGTCATCTCCCTGCAGTATATATGCAGGTTTCATTGTATGCACTGATTTAGTTTAGAGGTTGTTTTTTTTTATTATGTCACCATTAAGTTATTGTAAGTTTTCTTTTTCTTATGCATGTATGCCACAAATAATATTATGAGTATGAGTTCCTCATATTATACAAAGTAAAAACTTACTGGGTTTTTTTTCATAATTATTTTATTACAGTTTAATTCAGAATGCCTCTGGGGCAGCCCTCCAGTAAAATATTTGAAAATTGATTGTTATGAAAGGAAATTATGCCTATGGCTCAACAATTGAGTGCAGTGTAATAGAAGAAACCATACGAACCAAATACGAGGTTCTGTAACTTCTTAACAGGACAGACAGAGGGCTTTTTTAATATCATGTTTGTTTCTGCACCATCCTACTCTCCGGTGCCAAATAAACATGATGAACCAAATAAAAGTAATGTTGCAGGTGCGTAGCCAGAATTCTACATGTATAATAAGGGGTGCCCATAGCCATTTTTTTTTTTTTTTTTTTTTTTTTGGGGGGGGGGGGGCAAAAATGATGACAGACTGGTGTTTTGGGTTTCGGGGGGTGGGGGATGGAGGAGGGGCCTTCCCTAGTCCTAACTATGACCTTCTGGTCATTACCCACTCTTACCACTTCCCCTCAGGGAAAGAGACAATGACCGGGGAGTCCTACTCTAGTTGTGGATACCCCCACCCCCTAAAAAGAAACAACTTTTGCCAACTTTAGTGCTCTAAGAACGAGTTTGAAAGAAAATCAACACACTCTAATGAAATTTCAGTAAACTGACCTTCAGAATTTTTTATTGAATCATTAGCTAAAATTAATAAACGTGAAGGTGCACTCTCAACGTGTTCTCGGCAAATACAGGACATCCTCCCCCCCCCCCCCACCAGAATGGACACTGCCCCCCCCCACCCCCATTTTTGATGGACGTTTCCCTCCTAGAAATTCTTTTTCATGAGACATTTCCCCCCCCCCCCCCCCCCCCCCAGATATGACACTCCCCCCCCCCAAAAAAAAAAAAAAAATATTTGGACAGTTCCCCCCAAGAAATAAAAAAAATATTTATTGGATGCTTCTCTTCAAGAAATAATGTTCACACTGAAGCTGAAATTTTCTGTCTGCCTCAGGGTTCGTTGTTTAAACTACTTAACAGCTGGCTGTAAGAGAAGATTAATTTCAAAAACAACATCCTTCTTCCAAAAAATGTTACTTATTCAAGAATTTTTAAAAACTTTTTTTTTAGGTTGCTTACCAGCATCATGATTCAACAAACAAATTTTTGAAGAAAGTGATGGCTTTGTCATTTCTCCCTGCTGAACATATTGGTACTGCATTGGAGAATTTAAAACTCTTTGCAAGAACCGAAAAAACTCAACAATTGATGGATTATGTTGAGAAGATGTGGAACACTGGAAATTTCTGGCCACTGGCAACTTGGAGCGTTTTTGACCAGCCAGCTCGTACCAACAATGACTGCGAAGTTGGCACAATAGACTGAACATAGCCTCCAAAGGGGCAAATTTAGCTTTTTATATTTTAATTCCTTTGCTATATAAGGAAGCTAATAAATTACCTATACAGTTATTGTTGGTAAGTGAAAAAAACTCTCCAAGTATCAGAGGAAACAGACAAGAACAAAGCAATCAGCTTTATTCCTGCTGTGGGCAGATTACAAAAATGAAGAAGTTTTTATGAGCCTAAGTCAGCTCTTAAGAGAGTGCTCAAAACTTAACTCTCCTGTGTAAATATTTTATGTCACCATCTTCATGTACAATACCATTTTAATGAATGTCATTATCTACAGTACTTGCTGAAATAAGATATATGATATAGGGTAACACCAGATAAATCTCTACATTTCTCTTCTGTTGATAATTCCAGTACTTGACACAGTGTCTTTGGAAGCTCTTTCCTAGGGTGTCCCAAAAAATATTGTCAAGAGCTGAAATTATCAACAAATGAAAAATGTAAGTTGTAACAGATTTTTCTTGTAGTTACTCTACAATTTATTTCAGCTCTTTTTCTTCTTCTGTTAATAAAAATTCAATATAAATATTATGTAGATTTGTGATATTTTATAACTATAATACATAAATATTTATAAAATTCCAAATTATGTTATTTTAATTGTTTTTAAGGGCCTATATAAGTAATGGAATTTTGTTTATTTTGAAATTCTCACCTCTCATATTCCTTAAAATCAGATTAAATATACACAAATTATACATCAAAATGAAGGTTGGGATGTATAGAACACGAAACACATATGTGATCAACTCATAGAGTCGACTGTAGGCACCACTGGTTCCTGGAAGTCTGCTACCGTATTCGCACCAGAACTGATAATAAAATAATATTTCATCAGAACAACTTGTGGCCAAATGTGTTTCATATATCCAAGAACAAAGCTAGTCATTCAAAACACTTTCGAATACAGCGATAGGACTGCATTTTGGAAAAGGACAACACTGTCTGCATTTTTTATTGAAGATGGTTTCCATGCCCGACAGACATGCGCAAATCACTCGTTACCACGAATTTCCATCCAAAAACAAAATCGTAATTCTAAGAAATTTCAACAGGTATCATGATACCTTGCATTGAATATGGCAACTGTGCAATCTCAATCTAATAACAGTATACTGTATGAAGGGGATCTTTTTTATTATTTGATTTTAGACGGCGTAGTTTGCACATGCTTTTCTGTCCGATGACGTCGACCGGAAATCGAAAGTATACTCATACGTAAACAAAAGCAAAGGCTTTGGAATTTTCCCCAATGCAGCTCTGTCGCCGTATTTTGAAGAATTTTTATCCCGTAACTTTGTTTTTGGATATGTAAAGCACATTTGGCCACAAGTTGTTTTCGTGAAATATTATTAAATTATCAGTTCTGGTGCGAATACGGCAGCAGACTTCCAGGAACCAGTGGTGCCTACAGTTAAAACTATAAGTCCTGTCATGAAATGCGCACAAATAGCATATTGATATGCGCGTTAATGTACACGTTGTGGCCCAAGTAAAGCTATCAAATTCTGTACATATGGCCTGTGCACAAGCAATGTTTCAGCCAATGGACCTCCGGGTAACCCGGAGGTCCATTGGCAGAAACATTGCATGTGTTTGCTGTGTTACTCATTTTGGATGTTACTTTGGATGCCATTCGATATGGCAATTGCGCGGAATTCCAACACGCAATTAAGCCTAGATAAGCACACAGTTCGTGACAAGACTTCTAGTTTTAACTGTACAGTCGACTCTATGAGTTGATTACACGTGTTTCGTGTTCTATACATCCCAACCTTCATTTTGATGTACATTTTGTGTATATTTAATTTGAATTGAAGGAATATCAGAGGTGAGAATTTTCAAAATAAACAAAATTTCATGACTTATTTAGGCCCTTAAATAAACGTTGTCACTTGAGGCTGAGCTTCAGTGTGAATATTATATTTCTTGAAGAGAAACATCCAATAAATATTTTTTTTATTTCTGGGGGGGAACTGTCCAAATATTTGGGGGGGGGAGTGTCTCATGAAAACAAAATTTCTAGGGGGGAAACGTCCATCAAAAATGGGGTGGGGGAGTGACCATTCTCATTCTAGGGGGGGGGGGCGGGGACGTTCTGATACCTTCTCAGCAGACTCGGTTATTTTAGAAAAAAAAAGGGCGCGATATCAAGGTTTATTTGGCACTTGAAGATAATTTATAGAATCCCCATACTTGCAAAATGCCCTTATTTTGTATACAGTATATCACTCAGTTACTTGACTCGACTTTGCACAAATTGCACTTTTGACGCGTTTTTCTCGGTTTTTAGTCATAAGCGACATGGGGTTGTAAATAAATAAAAAAAAAAATTTACAAATAAACACATTTTTGATGTGCGACACACAATATTATTTTACTTTTTATCGAAGTTTACAGGAATCGAAGTGACCAGAAAGAAGTCTGGGCGAATAAAATGTTTGCAGTTTTTACCTTCAAGTTCAAGGTCACGTTTCGCTTGAGGAGATGTGCAAAACCCGGTAGATTTTCTCTTTTACTTTTTAAGTTGGGTTTTCTCTGGTTGTCACTAAAATGTGTACTCCGACCCCTACCCCGACTCCGAAATTACCGACTCCAAAAATATCTCTTTTTATAACTCTTTTATTAATGGATCAATTACACTGAAATTCAACATAAATGTACAGAATTATGTGTAGTATACATATAATCATATAAATGTTACAAAAAAATTATGATTTTCATTAAATTGACTTTTATTGAGTTTTGACTCACTAAAAAGTATACTCGACGATTTCAAAGAAATTTCATTCTCTCATTCATATAATACATTCTTCCAGCTACTTTGTTGCAGTATTAAGAATATATTCGTATTTTACGATGTCTAAAGCAAGTTTTTTAATCAATTTTGAAATTAATCGTGCTTAAAATGAAAATTTACTCAAAGATGAGAATCACCGACTCCGGCTTCATTTGAGGTTGCATGTAAAATTCAAACTTGCAATTGGCGGATCAATAGTCAGAGGTTTTCCCGGATAGATTTATACATTTATGTTGAATTTCCATGTAACTGATCCATTAATAAAAGAGTTATAAAAAGAAAGTTGACTTTTATTCGCATTTTTTCAGTTTTTATGGAGTGAACCGAGATTGATTGCTATCGACAACCGGGGTTATGCGGTAACCGAACAATGAATGCCACCCTGTACGTTCATTGGGGGATCATTGCTTTTTGGCCTCGCGCTTTTAGTTTAAACAGTATTTATTTCCAACAGCATGTACTGAGTACATACATACAATAGATACAGATGAATTTGAGTGGTGGAAACGGATTCAGAAACAAGCTGTGCAGCTTATACAAGGCTGTTTCCGTGGCACATGTTTTATCACAAAATAAACTATATAGCATGACAAACACATTGTTCTGCTTTTTTGTCCGCTTCACCTCAATGTCCGTAACCGCACAATCAGCCATTGGGTATTAACTGCCATTTGGTGTTAACGTATCCACTCTACCTTATGGCTCTAACTGCTTAGTAGCCCAATGAGGAAAATCTTTCCGTCTTTATTGCAGTTCAGGAATATATTCTGGCAACTAAGCATTTCTAGGAATATATTATAAGGATGTTAGCCATTGTGCAAAAGTATGTGACCTTAAACACCAATAAATAGATAAATAAATAAATAAGTTATAACGACGTGTATATATATCCTACTGAAATGTTTTTTTCTTTTAATATGCCGCCGAAAAATTGTTTTCATTTACTGAACCCTGATGGGTTTCAAACATGACAAAAAATTACATAAAATTGATTTAAACTGAGTGATGAGCTTAGGAACTGGTTAAACTAACTGTCAATAATTGATGTTATTCATTGATGGGCTCTAATTTAGTCCTTACAAGGATGTTACGCAAGCTTTCGTTTTTTTCTTATAGGCTATGACAGGTCGAAGATTCAAAGGTTCATTTAATTTAGCATTGGTAAAATTGAATTCATCTTTTAACATTTTTGCTATTTCGATGTTCATTCTGTTGTACGTTAAAGTGAAAAGAATGATGGACCTCGTTTCGCATTCGCCCTCTGATATGTTTATACCAAATGGCCAGAGGGTTTGAAGCGTATTGATCCCAAAAGCTTCAAGTTTTTTTCTAAATTCATCTGTTTCTTCTAATGTGTCCTTTAATTGGTGGTTGTTCAATAGGATGGATTTCGAAATCGTCCAAAGAATGGCCAGGAAGGTTAAAATGTTGTGCTACTGGGGGCATCAGCTTTATCTTTTATATCCTGTTTGTGTCTAGTAGCACGTTCTCGGAAAGGATTTTGACTTTGACCAACATACTGTTTCCGACAGCGCTTACATGTGATAAGGTAAATAATGTTTGGTGAATCACAATGACGGGGGTTACGGATCTGATAATGATTTTCGGTTTTTTTCGGAGGAAAATTCCTCTTTCTGATCAGGCATAAAAGTATGCAATCTACATCGAGGCTTTTTGCAATTAAATACCGCACCACTACCATTCTGCAATGGTCTGTTGTGTTCAATCTTCAGTAGTTCGAAATCAGTAGTTTCAGCTGGACTTTCGAGCTTTTTCAGAGTTTGAGATTTTAAGGTACGCAAAAAGTGCAGTGAGTATCCTCTCGATCTGAGGGCGCCAAATAGAGTAGAACAAGCCTCATTGAAATTTACCTTATCACTTGAATTGCGGTGGAAACGAATGAGTTGTGATTTGATTATACCTTTAAATGTATGTTGAGGATGAAATGATTTTGTGTGCAACAATTGATGTGAATCAGTTGGTTTAAAATATACTTTATATTCTAAATGACTGGACGCCTGAAACTGCTTGCCTTTATACACGGTCACATCGAGAAAATCAACAGAATTTTCACTGATAGTAGCTTTCAATTTAATATTTGGATCGTGATTGTTCAAAATTTCTAAAAATTCCCCAAAATCTTCTTTTGAATGTTCCCAAATAATAAAAATGTCATCTAAATACCTGAGATATATGAGAGGATGCTTTGCGCATTTGCTTAAGGCATTTTCCTCCCATTCCGCTACATAAATGCTTGCAAAATTTGGACTGAATCTTTTACCCATAGGACAACCCATTATTTGTAGAAAATATTCTCCATTGAATTGAAAGTCATTACCTTTTAAGCTCAGCTCTAAAAGATCCAAAATTTGTTCATCCGGGCGTTTCGCATCCGGATATTCTTCAAATGCATTTTTAACTGATTTAACACCTTTATCAATATCTATGTTCGTATACATACTGTCGATATCCAAAGTAGCCAGAATTGCATTTTTCGATATTTTCAATTTCGAAATTTTTGACAGGAAATCCTGTGTATTTTTTAGATAGCTCGGATGTCTATTTGCTATAGGTTTCAGATGATAATCAGTTAATTCCGAGATCGCATAAGATTCCGAATTACAATCTGATACAATTGGCCTCCCGGGTGGAGTTAAGTCATCCGTCCATGAAGAACGGTCCTTGTGGATCTTTGGTAGGATATAAAATTGTCTTGTTTGAGCATTGAGCTTAGCTGTTAAATATTTCAATTGTTTTTTGGTAATGTGACCTTCGTCGAGGAGAAATTTTAAGATCTTATTGAATTTTTCAATATTACTAGGCCAAATAAGTGAATCTATTTTCTTCTCAATGTGTGTGAGAGGGTTTTGTCCTGTTACCAAGTGTGTGTGTGTGTGTGTGGGGGGGGGGGGGGCTGGTTGTCTTACCGATTGGATGAGGTAAGTAGACAAAAGAGTTTGCGTGTTTTGCCTTACCGAGGTACAAAAGACAAAAGAAACCCTTTATCTCGGTTGTTTTCCCAGAACTGTACCGGCAAAACGAGGTAGAAACCGTTAGTCCACACAAAGGACAAACAATGGGGGTACCTCGGTATGTAGGGTAGACAAGACTCTGTGTGTGTGTGTGTGTGTGTGTGTGTGTGGGTTTGTCTTACCAACTTGAAGAGGTAACTAGACAAAAGAGTTTGCGTGTTTCGCCTTACCGAGGTACAAAAGACAAAAGAAACCCTTTACCTCGGTTGTTTTCCCAGAACTCTACCGGCAAAACGAGGTAGAAACCGTTAGTCCACACAAAGGATAAACAATGGGGTACCTCGGTATGTAGGGTAGACAAGACTCTGTATGTGTGTGTGTGTGTGTGGGTTTGTCTTACCAACTTGATGAGGTAACTAGACAAAAGGGTTTGCGTGTTTCGCCTTACCGAGGTACAAAAGACAAAAGAAACCCTTTACCTCGGTTGTTTTCCCAGAACTGTACCGGCAAAACGAGGTAGAAACCGTTAGTCCACACAAAGGACAAACAATGGGGTACCTCGGTATGTAGGGTAGACAAGACTCTGTGGTGTGTGTGTGTGTGTGTGTGTGTGTGTGTGTTTGAGGTTAAAAAATCGCAATGGCACAGACATTTCCTACTGAAACGTTTTTTTCTTTTAATATGCCGCTGAAAAATTGTTTTCATTTACTGAACCCTGATGGGTTTCAAACGTAACAAAAAAGTACATAAAATTGATTTAAACTAAGTGATGAGCTTAGGAACTGGTTAAACTGACTGGCAATAATTGATGTTATTCATTGATGGGCTCTAATTTAGTCCTTACAAGGATGTTACGCAAGCTTTTGTTTTTCTTATAGGCGATGACAGGTCGAAGATTCAAAGGTTCATTTAATTTAGCATTGGTAAAATTGAATTCATCTTTTAACATTTTTGCTATTTCGATATTCATTCTGTTGTACGTTAAAGTGAAAGGAATGATGGACCTCCTTTCGCATTCGCCCTCTGATATGTTCATACCAAATGGCCAGAGGGTTTTGAAGCGTATTGATCCAAAAAGCTTCACGTTTTTTTCTAAATTCATCTGTTTCTTCTAATGTGTCTTTAATTGGTGGTTGTTCAATAGGATGGATTTCGAAATCGTCCAAAGAATGGCCAGGAAGGTTAAAATGTTGTGCTACTGGGGCATCAGCATTATGTTTTATATCCTGTTTGTGTCTAGTAGCACGCTCTCGAAAAGGATTTTGACTTTGACCAACATACTGTTTCCGACATCGCTTACAAGTGATAAGGTAAATAATGTTTGGTGAATCACAATGGAGGGGGTTACGGATCTGATAATGATTTTTCGTTTGTTCGGAGGAAAATTCCTCTTTCTGATCAGGCATAAAGGTATGCAGTCTACAACGAGGCTTTTTGCAATTAAATACCGCGCCACTACCATTCTGCAACGGTCTGTTGTGTTCAATCTTCAGTGGTTCGAAATCGGTAGTTTCAGCTGGACTTTCGAGCTTTTTCAGGGTTTGGGATTTCAGGCTACGCAAGAGGCGCAGCGAGTACCCCTCTCGATCTGAGGGCGCCAAATAGAGTAGAACAAGCCTCATTGAAATTTACCTTATCACTTGAATTGCGGTGGAAACGAATGAGTTGTGATTTGATGATACCTTTAAATGTATGTTGAGGATGAAATGATTTTGTGTGCAACAATTGATGTGAATCAGTTGGTTTAAAATACACTTTATAATCTAAATGACCGGACGCCTGAAATTGCTTGCCTTTATACACGGTCACATCGAGAAAATCAACAGAAGTTTCACTGATAGTAGCTTTCAATTTAATATTTGGATCGTGATTGTTCAAAATTTCTAAAAATTCATCAAAATCTTCTTTTGAATGTTCCCAAATAATAAAAATGTCATCTAAATACCTGAGATATACGAGAGGATGCTTTGCACATTTGCTTAAGGCATTTTCCTCCCATTCCGCTACATAAATGCTTGCAAAATTAGGACTGAATCTTTTGCCCATAGGACAACCCATTATTTGTAGAAAATATTCTCCATTGAATTGAAAGTCATTACCTTTTAAGCTCAGCTCTAAAAGATCCAAAATTTGTTCATCCGGGCGTTTCGCATCCGGATATTTTTCAAATGCATTTTTAACTGATTTAACACCTTTATCAATATCAATGTTCGTATACATACTGTCGATATCCAAAGTAGCCAGAATTGCATTTTTCGATATTTTCAATTTCGAAATTTTTGACAGGAAATCCTGTGTATTTTTTAGATAGCTCGGATGTCTATTTGCTATAGGTTTCAGATGATAATCAATTAATTCCGAGATCGCATAAGATTCCGAATTACAATCTGATACAATTGGCCTCCGGGTGGAGTTAAGTCATCCGTCCATGAAGAACGGTCCTTGTGGATCTTTGGTAGGATATAAAATTGTCTTGTTTGAGCACTGAGCTTAGCTGTTAAATATTTCAATTGTTTTTTGGTAATGTGACCTTCGTCGAGGAGAAATTTTAAGATCTTATTGAATTTTTCGATATTACTAGGCCAAATAAGTGAATCTATTTTCTTATAATGTTTAGTATTGCTGAGTTGTCTCATGGCTTCCTTTATATAATTATCCCGAGATAGAACAACTACCGACC
Source organism: Pictodentalium vernedei (assembly GCA_031216915.1). Classification (NCBI taxonomy): domain Eukaryota; kingdom Metazoa; phylum Mollusca; class Scaphopoda; order Dentaliida; family Dentaliidae; genus Pictodentalium; species Pictodentalium vernedei. The sequence continues at coordinate 151,552,765 of CM062292.1, forward strand.
CCACCTTTGTCGGCTGGTTTAATCACTAATTTCTTATTTTTTCGAAGTTTCGTGAGGGCTCTCCGTTCACCAGCTGTTAAATTGTCTTTATCGGAGAGTATGTTCATGCTGAACACCTTTTTGATGATTCGTTTGCTAGCCTCAATAATTTCGGGATCTACTTCACTATCTGGAGGTGACCAACCAGATGATTCTGTAAAAGGAAGTTTCCGACCGCTGGAGTTTCTAAAGCGGTCGGCTAATTTCATTTGCCTAAGAAAATTACAGTTGTATGATGGTAAATTTGTTTGGTTATCAGTTTTAGGCTTTGGTGCTGGTACAAAAGTTAAACCGCGATCTAAAAGAGATTTCTCTTGGGTTGTTAGGTCATTGGTGCCAGACAGGTTAACCACATTAGTTCCTAATCCCACATCTGTTAGGCGGCTGTTACCTTTGCCTTTACTTAGTTTAAATTTAGGTGGTTCAACCAGTGATCGTACATAATATTGGCGGTTCTCGTGGTCCAATGGATTAAATCCTGAGCAACATCAAACTTCGCGTCATCAATTTTTGGTATCACGTTAACGTCCTTCACTTTCCGAATGGTTTCGTTGATGATGCTCAGGGTTCTCCTCTCAGCCTGAGGGAGTTTTTGCGAAAAGTTTAGTTCAGCGAAATAAATTTTTTGCTGATCTAAACTTGACCCTGATATCGCTAAGCATATTCCGCAACTGCTTAACTACGAGATCAGAATTATCGTTTCGAGAATTCACGCCAATATTTAATAATATTTTTTGGGGACTGGACTTCAGTGTGAATATTATATTTCTTGAAGAGAAACATCCAATAAATATTTTTTTTATTTCTGGGGGGGGGGGGAACTGTCCAAATATTTGGGGGGGGGGGGGGGGAGTGTCTCATGAAAACAAAATTTCCAGGGGGGAAACGTCCATCAAAAATGGGGTGGGGGAGTGACCATTCTAGGGGCGGGGGGGGGGGGGCGGGGACGTTCTGATACCTTCTCAGCAGACTCGGTTATTTTAGAAAAAAAAGGGCGCGATATCAAGGTTTATTTGGCACTTGAAGATAATTTATAGAATCCCCATACTTGCAAAATGCCCTTATTTTGTATACAGTATATCACTCAGTTACTTGACTCGACTTTGCACAAATTGCACTTTTGACGCGTTTTTCTCGGTTTTTAGTCATAAGCGACATGGGGTTGTAAATAAATAAAAAAAAAAATTTACAAATAAACACATTTTTGATGTGCGACACACAATATTATTTGACTTTTTATCGAAGTTTACAGGAATCGAAGTGACCAGAAAGAAGTCTGGGCGAATAAAATGTTTGCAGTTTTTACCTTCAAGTTCAAGGTCACGTTTCGCTTGAGGAGATGTGCAAAACCCGGTAGATTTTCTCTTTTACTTTTTAAGTTGGGTTTTCTCTGGTTGTCACTAAAATGTGTACTCCGACCCCTACCCCGACTCCGAAATTACCGACTCCAAAAATATCTCTTTTTATAACTCTTTTATTAATGGATCAATTACACTGAAATTCAACATAAATGTACAGAATTATGTGTAGTATACATATAATCATATAAATGTTACAAAAAAATTATGATTTTCATTAAATTGACTTTTATTGAGTTTTGACTCACTAAAAAGTGTACTCGACGATTTCAAAGAAATTTCATTCTCTCATTCATATAATACATTCTTCCAGCTACTTTGTTGCAGTATTAAGAATATATTCGTATTTTACGATGTCTAAAGCAAGTTTTTTTAATCAATTTTGAAATTAATCGTGCTTAAAATGAAAATTTACTCAAAGATGAGAATCACCGACTCCGGCTTCATTTGTGTGGACTAACGGTTTCAACCTCGTTTTGCCGGTACAGTTCTGGGAAAACAACCGAGGTAAAGGGTTTCTTTTGTCTTTTGTACCTCAGTAAGGCGAAACACGCAAACTCTTTTGTCTAGTTACCTCGTCAAGTTGGTAAGACAAACCCACACACACACACACACACACACACACACACACACACACACACACACACACACAGAGTCTTGTCTACCCTACATACCGAGGTACCCCCATTGTTTGTCCTTTGTGTGGACTAACGGTTTCTACCTCGTTTTGCCGGTACAGTTCTGGGAAAACAACCGAGATAAAGGGTTTCTTTTGTCTTTTGTACCTCGGTAAGGCGAAACACGCAAACTCCTTCCTGGCCATTCTTTGGACGATTTCGAAATCCATCCTATTGAACAACCACCAATTAAAGACACATTAGAAGAAACGGATGAATTTAGAAAAAAACGTGAAGCTTTTTGGATCAATACGCTTCAAACCCTCTGGCCATTTGGTATGAACATATCAGAGGGCGAATGCGAAAGGAGGTCCATCATTCCTTTCACTTTAACGTACAACAGAATGAATATCGAAATAGCAAAAATGTTGAAAGATGAATTCAATTTTACCAATGCTAAATTAAATGAACCTTTGAATCTTCGACCTGTCATAGCCTATAAGAAAAACAAAAGCTTGCGTAACATCCTTGTAAGGACTAAATTAGAGCCCATCAATGAATAACATCAATTTTTGCCAGTCAGTTTAACCAGTTCCTAAGCTCATCACTTAGTTTAAATCAATTTTATGTACTTTTTTGTCATGTTTGAAACCCATCAGGGTTCAGTAAATGAAAACAATTTTTCGGCGGCATATTAAAAGAAAAAAACGTTTCAGTATGAAATGTCTGTGCCAGTGCGATTTTTTAACCTCAAACACACACACGCACGCACGCACGCACGCACGCACGCACACACGCACACACCACCACCAGAAACAGAGAGAGAAAAAAGGAGAAAGAGAGGAGAGAGGGGGAGAAGGAACAGGGAACAGAGAAATAAGTCACTTGTTGACCTCCCTCCTGTAGTGGCATAGACTTCAAATAAGTGGAAGAAGAGACAGACAGGTAAGTGTTTATAAGAAGGTTCGACGAAGCAGTGACCAGGGTTAACAGGCTTATGCTGTTGACAAGTGGTGGTGCCAGGTTTTGGCGCGTTCTGGCTTTAAAGAGCGACATTACCTATTTTGCCACACAGTTGGTGACGTAAGAAGGGGTGGGGGACTGGGTTTTAGGAAAACCTATTTCATCGACTAATGAATGTGTGAACAGTTTCAAAGACCTCTCTGTTGATTTCATTGAGTAGAATTCGCTTTTCGGCCCCTCGCTTTTCGGCCTGACACTTTTCGGCCCAACAGTTTTCGGCCTCGGGGATTTGGGGTTTTTTCAGGTTCTTTCATGGAAATTTTTTTCCATGTGGATGGGCAAGAACAAAATAAAAACATTTACAAGTTTTCATTTTTTATTATATTGTGATATGGAATCGATATGAAAAAAAATGTACATAACTGCATTTTCGCAGATGATACATTTCACTACAAAGAGGTGTGAACATTGTTATCAGCTTATAATAATTCGACAGTGTGACAATCTGACAGATTAACTTCTCTGACAAAATGACGAATGTGCAATCAAACCCTATTCAGAGAAATCATTCCATTTTGTGTTTGATTATGAGTTCATTACTTTATTTAATCTTATTTGTTTTACAAGGATTGGCGAACAAGTTATGCAACTTATATTAACGCCTTTACTTATGCATGTATAAAGAATTCTACGGCTATGAAAGAGACAAAAGTATGCAGCAGTCAAATGGTCACTTTATCGGTTCTGAACACTCTAATATTTTGTTTGTTACTTGCATTTGGCTATTACTTCTTGGCGACATCCCATTCTATCAATTCATTCCTATTTTTTTGTTATGATGTCAATACTTATTTGTGTATAAGACAGATTTCTCTACCCTTCAATCATATGGCTATGAAAGAGACACAAGTATATGACAGTCAAATGCTCATTAAACTGGTTCTAAAAATTCAATTATTTTTCTGCTACTTGCAACAGGCTACAACTTCTTGAAAACACCCCATTCCATCAATTCCTTCCTATTTTTTATTATGAGCTCACCACATATGTGTGTCTAAGACAGATTTTATCCCAATTTCAATTCTATGGCTATGAAAGAGATACAAGTATATGGCAATTACATTGTCACTAAACTGGTTCTAAAAATTTTCAATTTTTGTCTGCTAGTTGCATCAAGCATATTACTTCTTGACAACAGCACATTCCGTCAATTCCTTCCTTTTTTCTTTGATTATTCAGCTCGTTACGTATGTGTGTATAAGATGGATTTCATCCGATCATGAATTCTATGGCTAATGAAATAGACATAAGTTTATGGCAGTGAAATGATCACCATACTGATTCCAAAAAATATATATTTTTGTCCGGTACTTGCATCATGCTATTACTTCTTCATAACACCTGCTTCAATCTTTTCATTCCTATTTGTGTTTGATTATAAGCTTTTCTAAAAGTTCTATATTTTTGTCGGCTACTTGGATCTTTGTTCTACTTCTTGATAACAACCCATTCCATTAATTTCCTCCCACTTTTGTTTGATTATGAGCTCAATACGGAAGTGTGTATAAGGAAGATTCGACCTGACTTTCAATTCTATGGTTATGAAAGAGACACAGATATTTGGCAGTCATATGGTCACTAAAATGGTTATGAAAATTTTAAACAAAAATTCTGCTACTTGCATCATGCTATTACTTCTTGATAACACCCCATTCCACCAATTCTTTCCTATTTTAGTATCATTATGAGCTAAATATCTATGTGTGTAAAAGACAGATTTCACCTAATCTTGAATCTTGAATACTATGGGTATGAAAGAGACACAAGTTTATGGCAGACAAATGGTCACCACACTGGTTCTAAAAATCTCAAATTTTAGTCTGCTACTTGCATCATGCTATTATTTCTTGACAGCACCCCATTCCATCAATTACTTGCAATTTTTGTTTGATTGTGAGCTAATTACTTATGTGTGTTTAGGATAGATTTCATCTGATCTTGAATTCTTTTTCGATGAAAGAGACACACGTTTATGGCATTCAAATGGTCACCATACTACTTCCAAACATTATCCCTTTTGTCTGCGACTTGCATCATACTATTACTTCTTTATAACACCTAATTCCATCAATTCATTCCTATTTTTGTTTGATTGTGAGCTCACTGCATATGTGTGTATAGGATAGATTTCACCCGAGTTTCAATTCTATGGCAATGAAAGGGGCACAGATATTTGCCAATCACTTGACTGGTTCTAAAAATTCGAAAAAATTTCTCCTACTCGCATTACGCTATTACTTCTTCATAACACCCGATTCCATCAATTCCTGTCTATCTTTGTTTGATTGATTGACTGGCTGGTTATCTAATAATACAACATGTATACAGTTAAAAACAAAAATTTGTAGATAGAGGTAACATTATTAACAACTACATGATTGCACCACAGGGAGATGGCATACCACTAGTGACTGTTCCCGTTTAAAAAAAAGAAAGAATGATCAACAAAAAAGAAAAGAAAGTGAAGGAAAAATGCGAAAGAAGAGAAATGAAAACGAGAAGAAGACGTAACAATCGAAACACTGACAACAGCGTCTTCTCCAATAAGAGGGCAATTTATAGCCCTACTGCAGATAATATGTTAGGCTGGTTCTTTCCGTCATGTGAGACATCTATTCTATATTTTCTGGCATGTGATGAAGATTACGTCGAATAAAGATGTAGCGTTGAGATAAACGGAGCTACAACCTACATTCGGGGCATACTGGATTGTTACAGTTGACATATGGAGAGAACGAACCTAAAAATTGCTCAGTTAGAGTAGTTTTGAATAGAGATTTTGGATAATTTTGAACGTATGGTTCAATATTATTCCACGTCATAGGGAAAGTACGTATGGGAAGGTTAGCAGAGAACTGAGTCCTTGTTTTATGTGTGCGCAATTTACCTGATTGTCTGGTGTCTATACCGGAAGGATTTTGGTATATTTTAAAGGTATTCTAAAAATTTTCAGACAACATTTTGTTGTGCCAATCATGCATAAATCGCTGAACGTGAAGCTTATACAGGTCTATGAATTTTTAAATGCGGTGGTTTCTAAATAGTGGGTCGATGTGTGCATTGAAATTATTGTTGGATATGATTCGGATGGCTTTCTTTTTGGAGGGCGATTGCTCCCAGATTTAAATACCGTACAGCATCTGACTGTGGATTAGACAGCAATATAATGGTCTCAAGCATTTTTGTGGCAGAATCCTTTTCAGTCTATTTATATCATAAATAGCCCTAGAACGTTTAGAACAGACAACCGAGAGATGGTGCTTAAAGTTCAGATTCTCATCCACAAAAATTCCCAAGAATTTGACAATTTTTTCTTCTTGGTTATTTGCGATAGGGGAGATGATTGAATTGTTAAGCACAATTCTCCTATTTCCAATAGAGTCTGTGCACCCTACGGATGAAAAATGAGAAACTTTTGTCTTACTTTCTTTGAGGACAAGTTTATGCGCCATACACCAATCGTATACCTTGTGGAGTTCGTTGGTATCTAATTCTATCATTGATTCTAAGTTATTGCCGGCCGTGTAGACAGTAGTGTCATCGGCATACGATAACATTTTCATCGACATGGAATTTATCAGTAGATATGTCTAGAAAACCGGAACATACATTTTGGAGTGATACCGATTGACATCTCTCTGTGAGATAATTTTTAAACGAAGTGTTCGTATGCCCTCAAATTGCATAGACATCTAACCTGTTTAATAAAATCGAATCATTTATGGTATCAAATTCTTTGGAAAAGTCGAGAAAAACAGCTTACGTGCAGTCTTTTGTCGGCTGATCGTTCATTTCGCCGACATTATTGACAAGATGTAGTACCAGATGTATTGTTGAGTGTGCCTTTTTAAAACCAAACTGATGTGGATGAATTATGTTGTTATTCTCCAGGAAATGTGTTAACCTCGAATATATTATTTTTTCTGATATGTTAGAGAACGGTGGTAAGATGCTAATTGGTCTATAGTTGTTGAATAGTCTTTTGGTGCACTGAATTACTTCGTGTGTAGTAGTTGGCAAGATAAAGAATGATTCTGCATTATTTCCCTCAATATAATCGCAAAATGACGGCAGGAAGGAGGCAATGCCTCAATAAGTTTTTTGCCAATATTAACGAAGTATAAGTTAAATTTGGCACCTATTGCTTCGGCGTCGGTTATTTCAATATTATCTCCGACAAATGTCGACGGGAAGGTAAGGGTAGGGTTTGATTTATTAACTGCTTTTTTCAATCTTCCATCGTTTTTTTTCATGTTATGTTTATTTTCTCGAAGTATAGTGTTAACTTATAATAATCTGTTTTACGACCTCGTTTTAGTCTGTTGTAAATGGTGCAGTACGTTTTGTATCTCAGTTTGTTTTGATTTGTTGAGATTTTCAATTTTTTTTTACGTTTAGTTTGTTTTTTTCAATGAGGACTTTAAAAGACCAGATGTCTTAACAAGTTTTTCTGGAAATGCGTGGGCAAAGGCTGCAAGTACAATGTCAAGTAGAGTATTGTAGGCTTTATTCGGACATGATGCGTTCATTACGTTAGAGAAGTCACATGCAGACAATAGGGATTTGAAATGGTTAATGTTTGCCTGCTTAAATGATCTTTGGGAGTTTGTACTGTGTGGACATGTCTTTTGGCTGATTCGTCTACATAAAATGTTGCAAAATGGTCGCTTACATCAGTGATAATTATTCCAGATGTTTGTGACTTGATTTTATTGCAGAAGGTATTATCTATTATAGTGGCAGAGTTGACCGTGATCCGCGTTGATTTCGTGATAGCAGGCATAAATCCAGAACTGAATATTGTATCTATGAACAAGTCAGTTTTAGTGTGTTTGCCAAAACCCAGAAGATCGATATTAAAATCTTCCATAAGATAAACAGTTTTGTTTAGGTCATCTAGCATGTCTAGTAAGTTCGTCAGTTTTTCCAGGAATAAATCAAGGTCAGCTTTAGGAGCTGTGTTAGATTTATAAATGATTCCAATAATTTGTTTTTATTTCGTCACGATCTCAACGAATAGGGATTAAAAGACATGTGGTATAAACGCAGATAAATCGTCGTTATCAGATCGCTGTCGTGTGATCAAGGGATGGTATCCATCAAGTGAGTCGGTAATATTTTCTTTTACACTAAATGTTTCTGTTAAGCCTATGACATCCAAAATATTAGATTCGGGTTGAAGGTTACATATTAGGTTGTGAAGGGGTTGCCAGTTAGTATTAAGGCTTCGACAATTAAGGTTAAAAGACTTAGTGTGTTGGGTATGTTTGAGATCTCATTATTAAAGCGTTCAGGTGTGTAATGTTCGCAGCTACGTTTCTCAATGGTACAGGGGGAGCTCAAGTCGGCTGCTTCGTTATCGGTAATTGCGTCATTAAACTGGGAAATGAAATCAAATGAGCTGCTGCTCTGTATCTCATCAAGTATTGGTGAGTGTGTAAGCTATGATCAAGAGTCCGCAAGATGGCCACACTACTCAGAAAGAAACCAAAGGGTTTATCAAAAATGTTTAATCGAGCATTAAAGAAGGAAAACTTTCTAGACAAGTGATGATCAGGAGTCCTTCTAACATTCAGCTAGCTATGTTGGTTTCGATAATCTTTAGGAAGGCATTTTCTTATGGGCATTGTTATGACAAACATAAAGGGGTATAAGAACGCCTCACGTGTAATAACACCTGGAACTTAATTAAGCACCACCTGAAATTATTTCATGACAGTGAAGTTGCTGTTACTGATTATTATGTTTTAATGATTGCTATGTCTTGCAGTACATTTCATGTGATGAAAGCTGATGTTTCTGGTTGATATCGTACCCCAAACACATCCCCTCGTCCACGTGAAGCATCCTTCCCATGAATGCCCCCCCCCCCCCCCAACACTATCATTCACATGCAATATCTGGGTATAAAACAAAACAAATTGTCACTTCTTTTATCAATAAATGTTGATGGCAAGGAGGAGACTGTCAGAGGCACTAAGATGGCAAATCGTTGGCATGCATGCAACAGGCATGTCATTCGAAGCTATTGGAGGCCAACTTCGCTATAGTCATTCTGTCATCAGCAGACTTATCCGAAAACATCAACAAACCAACGATGTTAAGGACCTACCAAGGCCTGGACAACCCCAAAATACCTCTCCTCGGGAACATCGGAGTCTGGAACATCTCTTTAGGCGTGAACCTTTTGTTTCAAGTGGGATTTGGAAACGCCTTTGGCTCCCCAACAGCCGTTTGTGCAACAGAATTGTCCGAAACCGTCTCAAAGCACTGCGTATGAAAACCAGAAGTGTGTCAAGCGTCCAGCTCTGTCCGATCAGCATCAAAGACGACGTTTGGTGAGTAGGTTCCTGCTTCACGTCACAGATGGTCGTATGAGAGTGTGGAGGCATAGAAATACTGTTTACGTGCCCAGGAACATCAGCCCTACTGTTCCTTATGGCGGAGGATCAGTAACGATCTGGGGATGCCTCTCTCATTATTGTAAACTTGATATGATGACTGTACGTGGAAATCTCAATGGTCATCAGTACATCCGGGACTTTCTCAGTCCAATTGTCGTGCCTCATTTCGACAACTACCCGTTGGCTACTCGCTCTGTATTCATGGACGACAATACAAGGTCACATCGTTCCCATGCTGAGAGAGCATTCCTTCAGAACGTCACTATTACCACACCACCTTGGCCTGCAAGGAGCCCCGATTTGAATCCCTTAGAACACACGTCTGGAACATTCTTGGACGTCGCGTGCAAACAAGGGATCCCATGTACAGACTTTAGCCGATTTGGAAGCTGCATTGCATGGGGACTGGCAGCAGTTGCCTCTGGACAGTATCAGATGGCTCACTGGTAGCATTAGGCGGAGGGTTCAGGTTGTCATCCGGGCACGTGGTGGATACACTCGCTACTGATGTCAGTTACAAAATTACATTTTTTGTCAGTAATTACCGGCATTGTTTCATCACGGACCATTCCAGCACCATACTTGTCAAGAGAACATTTTTCCGTCAAAAACATTAGCGACAGATATGTGTAATTAGCGCCATTAAAATACTGGATATTTTCATCATTGTGTTGTCTTTCATTTGTCAATAGACCATTCTTTCCGCAAACAATCACTTTTGGCCATCTGAAAGATAGCATGAAAGTAATGACAATTTCTGTTAACACCACTCCGAAAAAACCGGGTGCTTAATTAAGTTCCAGGTATATACAACATCAGAGTATATAGTAATGCACATTTCTACACATACACACACACCTGATGCCACATCACACATAAAATATAGACAGGTGGAGTTGCAGGGCTATAGTGGTCGTAGAACCCCCGAAAGTTCAGTAGAACAATCAATAAATATGAGCGCCAGGCGTTTTTCATGTGATAGAGCTCACCATTAGTGGGAGTATTTTCTCAGAAAGAGTCTGTTTTTAAACGATTGCGGTGTTAGGGTTTACATATATTGGAGATCATTCATTAACGTTTTCCAACAAACTTCAACGAAGCGAGTTTAACAATTACTTTTTCTCCCCTACTTTTTCACATTCATCAGTTATGGGAGGATTTGGTCAGAAAAAAAGGTCTGTTCATAAACGATCGCTGTGTTAAGGTCTATTGGAGAGCGCTTATTAACACTCTCAAACAAACCCTAATTAGCCCAACAACCCCCCCCCCCCTCCCCCCATCGATAACACAGCAGATGATAATGACCAACGATGCCAATGTTCATTAACATTAGCATCATTGGTCATCATCATCGGCGGCCGCTTCGTTGGACCCGTTGCAAGCTAGGGCAATGAATGAACCCATTACCACGACAATTAGCGATAGCATCCACCAGGGATGGAAGCAATTGCTCAGAAAAAAGAGTCTGTTCATAAACGATCGCTGTGTTAGAGTCTATTGGAGAGCGCTTATTAACACTCTTCAACAAACCCTAACAAAGCGATTCTAACTCAACAATTATCCCCCCCCCCCCCCCCCATCAATGGCACCGCCGATGATAATGACCAACGATGCCAGTGTTCATTAACATTAGCATCATAGGTTATCACCATCGGCGGCCGCTTTGTTGGACACGCTGCAAGCTAGGGCAATAAGGGAACCCATTGTCACCACAATCAGCGGCACTGCCTGCACCACCAAACGCAGTGTGTGATTTTTGTTTTCCACGGTCCAAAATATTTTCACTGCATTTATCATATCGGGCACACTCGGCGGTGCATATTACTTGGTGATGACCTCATTGAAAATCAACAATTCTAGGTCAATTAAATAGTTACCTTGTTTGGCCTTATTCGTGGTCTGAATGGTCGACAAAGGAAGGGCGAGACAGAGAATGAAACAAATAAAATGGTTTCAACCTCGATGAACGTTTACCCGGGCGTAACCCCACAATGTGTGACACCCCAAGCATAAGGCTATGCCATAACATAACAAATAATATCATGTCTATCTCAAATACTGGGTCAGCACAATACACAGTTGCCTACTTTCCGCGGCCCTGTCCATGATCTGAATCGTTGGCATAGGAAGGCGGTGTACTAAGGCGTAATGGACATCGATGGTGCACTGGTCTTCAACCAATGCTAACCCTGCTTGTGTGGAATTAGTATGCTGGGGAGCTGACAGTTGATCGCCGTTGCTCGGTGATTCTCTCCGGGTACTACGGCTTCCTCCACCATAAAACTGTCGTGGTCATGATTAGCCATTGTGCAGAAATATGTGACCTTAAACACCAATAAATAATAATCTGGGACAGACCTAAATTCGATTCAAAGTAAATTCTTAACTAGCATAATACATGCACCCATAATTATATACTGAGTGAAAAAAAGAAAGTATAATAAACTTTGAGGAGCAATTTTTTTCAGTATTATCCACTTTAATCCCAAACAAATTATTGTAAATTCATATTTCGCGTCTAGCTGTATGCATTTGCATAATTTGATGTTGCCAGCGTCACGTCAGGACGTCGCAATTCAGACATGGGGTGGAATTAAAAGTTCACCGTTTGCCTCTTGGATGGCAAGACATCGACGGCGCATGGACCTGATAAGTCTCTGGATGTCACCTTGTGGTATTGCCTTCCACTCCTGCCTCAGAACATTACAAAAATCGCCTCAAGTCTGAAGATCATGAAGTCGTACCCGACAGTCCAATTGATCCCAAAGATGCTCGATTGGCGACAAATCTGGCGAAAGTTGGGGCCAGGGAAGAAGTTCGATGCTCTGCTCCTCAAGAAAGTCACGACAGATACGCGCCACGTGACATCGGGCATTGTCTCGCTTGAATAACGGCAATCCGACGTTAGCGTTGAACAACGGGACAACAACAGCGATAAGAATTTTGTCTCCATATCGCTGTCCATTCAGATTACCATCGACGTAGATCAACTGCGTTCGATAGTGCAAGGAAATTCCTGCCCAAACCATTACACTACCCTCGCCGAAACGGTCGCATTCCCGCACGCAAGCATCAGAAACCGTTCTCCTCGTCGGCGATACACCCTTGCCCTACCATCAGCGCGCCGTAGACAAAACCGTGATTCATCACTAAAAAAAGAACTGTGCTCCAACGCTGCTGAGTCCAGCGAACACGCTGACGTACCCATTTCATTCTGACGGTACGATGACGTTGGGTAAGGACTGGTCCGTCGTATGGACGCCAACTTCGGATGCCGAGTTCAGCGAGTCTGTTGTGGACAGTTTGTGCACTAATTCTATTATTAGTTTTACCAGGAGTAATTGCTGCTGTCCTCGTCGCCGGAAGGAAGCGATCCCGCAATTGAGACGTCCTGATGTGTCGGTCTTGTGCAGGGGTCGTAACTCTTGGTCGACCTGAGCGCGGTTGGACGGCAGTTGATCAAGTGGTTCTATACCTTCCAGTGAGACGGTAAATAGTGGCCACAGTGACTCCGAACTCAGCAATGAGCTCATCTGGATGTATCCCAGCCTCATGCATACCAATGGCCCGCAAGCTCTGATTTTCGGTTAACCTTGGCATTTTTTAAAATGTCAGAAGACAAAAACTAGCGTGTTTTCTCAATAACCCAGGCTCTCTAGCACAACCTGACACAAAGAAAATCGTCGGTTACCCCTTCAATTTGACATTCTCGAGTAGCACGTGCTATTTTGAAATCCGTAGCAAAATTGTATACGGTTGGATGGACAACAACAACATGTCATTAAACTCTTCGCACGACTTCTTGTCCACAAACGTGCAACATTAGAACTATTATATTTCAGGTCCGTGAAGTTAGCTCAGTGTTCAGCGTTCAACATTCGTGTGAAGTTAGCTCAGTGTTCAGCGTTCAACATTCGTTCAACATTCGTGTGAAGTTAGCTCAGCGTTCAGCGTTCAACATTCGACCAACATTCGTGTGAAGTTAGCTCAGCGTTCAGCGTTCAACATTCCCCAAAATTCAGTGTCCGATATGTCGAATCTGGGCTTTCCCCCGAGGTGTATCCTTCATGCGACCGACTGCCCATCGTTTACATCTACAACACTCATACCTGGGCGACCATTCTCACCTGAAGTGATGTTAGTGACTTTTGCTACTCCAGTTCAGCGTTCAACATTCGACCTGTATTCGTATGAAGTTAGCTCAGCGTTCAGCGTTCAACATTCCTCAAAATTCAGTGTGCCAGCTCCGAATCTGTGCTTTCACCCGAGATATAGCCTTCATGGGACCGATTGCCCATCGCTGCTTCTAAGAACAATCATCTGGGGGACCTCCTCTCGTCTGAAGCGATATTGGTGACTTTTAGTATTCCAGTTCAGCGTTCAACATTCGATTACCCTTCGTGTGGAGTGTGCGCAGCATTCAGCGTTTGGCATTCGGTAATATCTGGAGTTTGAAGAGAAAACAACCATAGATAATAAGTGGGGTCGGAGCAATCATCGCCGGGAGGGGCAACCCTCATGCAAACGACTGTCCGAGTACCCAACATAATTATAACAACACTCAAACCTAGGCGCCCCACTTAATGCTTTGGTCTCTCTAATTAGAAGGCAGCCCCCGTCGTAGAGACAAACTTTTGATTTAACGCTGTCAGGCACTGCAGGTCGGTAATGTGGCATTAGAACAAGCTCGGTCATAGGCTACATATCTTGTGGGACTCCTGATTCAACCGGGACATGTTCTGAATAGTTTCCGTCAACCATTACCCCCATCTTACGTTGGGGCAGGAGCTTTTTCAGCCAGTGGTGGGTGTATTAATGAAATCGATGCACTTATGCAATCGATGTAATAATAAATAGGCGACCCCCTCCCGCCTTTAGCAGCATTAATTGGGGTGTCGTGCATCCGAGCTCAGCGTTCAACATTCGAATAACCCCTGTATAGTGTGAGCGCTTCATTCAGCGTTCAAAATTCGGCAGTATCTGGAGTTTGAAGAGAACACATCACTAGATCTTAAGTGGGATGGGTGCAATCATCGCTGGGAGGAGGTAGCTCTCGTGCAAACGACTGTTCGAGTGTCAGCAGTCTACATAATTATAACAACACTCGAACCCACGAGCTCCCCCCACCCCCCGGATGCCTTGATCTCTCTATATAGGAGGCAGTCGTCAGCGAAGACGCGAACCTTTGATCTAAAGATGTCAGGCGGGCCATTGCTGTGACATAAGTATACAGTAGAGGTCCTAGGACAGTACCCTGTGGGACTCCTGATTCAACCAGGACATTTTCTGAAAAGTTTCCGCCAATGACTACTCTCATCTGGCGTTGGGTCAAGGAGGGTGGATGCACTAATGCAATCGATGCACTTATGCAATCGAGCGCACTAATAAAGACACCCCACCCTTCCCGCTTATAGCGGCATTAATTGGTGTTTTTGAGTATCCCAGCATTTAACATTCTGCAAGATGCATAGTTGGAAGAGAACACAACCGTAGATCGTAAGTGGAATGGGTGTATTCATCGGAGGGGTAGCCTTCATGCAATCGACTGTCCGAGTGTCCGCAGTATACAAAATAATACATGAAACAACACTCAAACCCAGTCAGCGCCCTTTAGCCGACATTGGTACTGATGAATGTGTGTATTCCAGCTCAGCGCTCAACATTCGCCCAACATTCACGTGAAGTAAATTCAGCGTTCAGCGTTCAGAATTCAACATTCGGCAAAAGTCTCTGTTTGGGCGAAAGGGAAAAAACATATTATGTCGAATATGCGCTTTCACCCGAGGTAGTCTTCAGGCGACGAACTGCGCATAGTCCTCATGTAACAACACTCACATCTGGACGACTCCGTGTCGCATGAAGCGATATTGATGATATTTACTACCCCAGTTCAGCGTTCAACATTCGACCAACATTCGTATGAAGTTAGCTCAGCGTTCAACATTCGTCAACATTCAGTGTGCCACATTCCGAATCTGTGCTTTCACCCGAGGTGTACCCTTCATGCGACCGACTGCCAATCGTGTACATCGAACAACACTCATATCTGGGCGACCCTTCTCACCCGAGGTGATATTGATGACTTTTACTACTCCATTTCAGCGCTCAACATTCGACCAATATTCGTGTGAAGTTAGCTCAGCGTTCAGCGTTCAACATTCGCCAAAAGTCAGTGTGCCACCTTCCGAATCTGTGGTTCCATCCAAGGTCGAGGCATAACTTTCATGGAACCGGCTGGCCATCGTCTACTTCTAAGAACGCTCATATCTAGGCGACCCCCCTCTCGCCTGAAGCAATATTGGTGACTTTTAGTATTCCAGTTCAGAGTTCAACATTCGCATAACCTTCGTGTGGAGTGAGCGCAGCACTCAGCGTTCGGCATATGGCACTATCTGGAGTTTGAAGAGAACACAACCATAGATCATAAGCGGGATCGGTGCAATAATCACCGAGAGGGGTAGCCCTCATGCAAAAGACAGTCCGAGTATCCAACTCTAGTTGTAACAACCTAGGCGCTCCGCCCCCCTCCCCCCTTAAATGTTTTGATCTCTATAATTAGGAGGCAATCGTCAGCGAAGAGGCAAACCTTTGATTTATCGCCGTCATGCAGGTCGTTCATGTGGCAAAAGCACGGTCCTAGGACAGTATCCTGTGGCACTCCTGATTCAACCAGGAGATGTTCTGAATAGCTTTTGTCAACCATTACCCCCATCTTGCGTTGGGCCAGGAACTTTTTCAGCCAGTGGCGGCTGCATTAATGTAATCGATGCACTTATGCAATTGATGAACTAATAAATAGGCGACCCCTCCCGCCTATAGCAGCATTAATTGGGGGCGTTGCGCATCCGAGTTCAGCGTTCAACATTCGAATAACCTCCATATAGTGTGAGCATTGCATTCAGCGTTCAAAATTCGCCAGTATCTGGAGTTTGAAGAGAACACATCCCTAGATCATAAGTGGAATCGGTGCAATCATCGCTGGGAGGAGGTAGCCCTCGTGCAAACGACTGCTCGAGTCTCCGCAGTCTACATAATTATAACAGCACTCAAACCCAAGAGCCCCCCCCCCCCCCACCAGCCCCCCGGATGCTTTGATCTCTCTATATAGAAGGCAGTCGTCAGCAAAGATGCGATCCTTTGATTTAAAGATGTCAGGCGGGCCGTTGTTGTGACACAAGTATACAGTAGAGGTCCTAGGACAGTACCATGTGGGACTCCTGTTTCAACCGGGACTTTTTCTGAAAAGTTTCCGCCAACGAAGACGTTGGGTCATTGAAGGGTGGATGCACTAATGCAATCGATGCACTTATGCAATCAAGCGCAATAATAAAGACACACCGCCCCCTCCCCGCATATATAGCGGCATTAATTGGTGTTTTTGAGTATCCCAGCATTCAACATTCCACAATATCCATAGTTGGAAGAGAACACAACCGTTGGTCGTAAGTGGAATCAGTGCATTCATCGGAGGGGTAGCGTTCATGCAATCGACTGTCCGAGTGTCCGTAGTATACAAAATAATACATGTAACAACACTCAAAGCCCTTTCGCCGACATTGGTATTGATGAATATATGTATTCCAGCTCAGCGCTCAACATTCGCCCAACATTAGCGTGAAGCAAATTCAGCGTTCAGCGTTCAACATTCGGCAAAAGTCTGTGTTTGGGCGAAAGAGAAAAGACATATTATGTCGAATCTTTGCTTTCACCCGAGGTGTAGTCTTCAGGCGACGAACTGTCCATCGTCCACATGTAACAACACTCACATCTGGACGACTCCGTGTCGCATGAAACGATATTGATGATTTTTACTACTCCAGTTCAGCGTTCAACATTCGACCAACATTCGTATGAAGTTAGCTCAGCGTTCAACATTCGACAAAAGTCAGTGCGCCATATTCCGAATCTGTGCTTTCATCCGAGGTTGAGGTATACCTTTCATGGGACCGGCTAGCCATCGTCTACTTCTAAGAACGCTCATATCTGGGCGACCCCCTCTCGCCTGAAGCAATATGGGTGACTTTTAGTATTCCAATTCAGCGTTTAATGTTCACATAACCTTCGTGTGGAGAGAGCGAAGCACTCAGCATTTTGGCGTTCAGCAGTATCTGGAGTTTGAAGAGAACTTAACCATAGATCATAAGTGGGATCGGTGCAATCATAGCCCTCATGCAAACGACAGTCCGAGTATCCAACTCTAGTTGCAACAACACTCAAACCTAGGCGCCCCGCCGCCCCGCCGCCCCGCCCTTAAATTCTGTGATCTCTCTAATGAGTAGGCAATCGTCAGCGAAGAGGCAAACCTTCGATTTAACGCTGTCATGCAGGCCGTTAATGTAGCATAAGAATAAGCTCGGTCCTAGGACAGTATCCTGTGGCACTTTGATTTAAAGATTTCAGGCGGGCCGTTGTTGTGACATAAGTATAAAGTAGAGGTGCTAGGACAGTACCTTGTGGGACTCCTGATTCAAGCGGGACATTTTCTGGAAAGTTTCCGCCAACAACTACTCTCATCTGACGTTGGGTCATGGAAGGGTGGATGCACTAATGCAATCGATGCACTTATGCAATCGAGAGCACTAATAAAGACACCCCCCCCCCCTTCCCGCATGTATAGCGGCATTAATTGGTGTTTTTGAGTATCACAGCATTCAACATTCCGCAATATCCATGGTTGGAAGAGAACACAACCGTAGGTCGTAAGTGGAATCGGTGCATTCATCGGAGGGGTCGCGTTCATGCAATCGACTGTCCGAGTGTCCGTAGTATACAAAATAATACATGTAACTACACTCAAGCCCTTTCGCGGACATTTGTATTGATGAATAGCTCAGCGCTCAACATTCGCCCAACATTCGCGTGAAGTAAATTCAGCGTTCAACATTCGGCAAAAGTCTGTGTTTGGGCGAAAGAGAAAAGACATATTATGTCGAATCTGTGCTTTCACCCGAGGTGCAGTCTTCAGGCGACGAGCTGTCCATCGTCCACATGTAACAACACTCACATCTGGACGACTCCGTGTCGCATGAAGCGATATTGATGATTTTTACTACTCCAGTTCAGCGTTCAACATTCGACCAACATTCGTATGAAGTTAGCTGAGCGTTCAGCGTTCAACATTCAGTGTGCCACATGCCGAATCTGTGCTTTCACCAGAGGTGTATGCTTCATGCGACCGACTGCCAATCGTTTACATCTAACAACACTCATATCTGGGCGACCCTTCTCACTCGAGGTGATATTGATGACTTTTACTACTCCAGTTCAGCGTTCAACATTCGACCAATATTCGTGTGAAGTCAGCTCAGCGTTCAGCATTCAGCGTTCAACATTCGACAAAAGTCAGTGCGCCATATTCCGAATCTGTGATTTCATCCGAGGTTGAGGTATACCTTTCAGGGGACCGGCTAGCCATCGTCTACTTCTAAGAACGCTCATATCTGGGCGACCCCCTCTCTCCTGAAACAATATTGGCGACTTTTAGTATTCCAGTTCAGCGTTCAACATTCGCATAACCTTCGTGTGGAGTGAGCGCAGCACTCAGCGTTTGGCATTCGGCAGTATCTGGAGTTTGAAGAGAACACAACCATAGATCTTATGTGGGATCGGTGCAATCGTAGCCCTCATGCAAACCACAGTCCGAGTATCCAACTCTAGTTGCAACAACACTCGAACTTAGGCGCCCAGCCGCCCCCCCCCCCCCCGCACTTAAATTCTGTGATCTCTCTAATTAGTAGGCAATCGTCAGCGAAGAGGCAAATCTTCGTTTTAACGCTGTCATGAAGGCCGTTAATGTGGCATAAGAATACGCTCACTACTAGGACAGTATCCTGTGGCACTCCTGATTCAACCGGGATATTTCTGAATAGTTTCTGTCAACCACTACCCCCATCTTGCGTTGGGTCAGGAACTTTTTCAGCCAGTGCTGGCTGCATTAATGTAATCGATGCACTTATGCAATCGATGAACTAATAAATAGGCGACCCCTCCCGCAAATAGCGCAGCATTAATTGCGGGCGTTGTGCATCCGAGCTCAGCGTTCAACATTCGAATAACCAACCTCCGTATAGTGTGAGCGCAGCATTCAGTGTGCAAAATTTGGCTGTAGCTGGAGTTTGAAGAGAACACATCCCTAGATCATAAGTGGGATCGGTGCAATCATCGCTGGGAGGAGGTAGCCCTCGTGCAAATGACTGCTCGAGTGTCCGCAGTCTACATAATTATAACAACACTCAAGCCCAGGAGCCCCCCCCCCCCCGCCCCCCCAACCTCCAGATGCTTTGATCTCTCTGTTTAGGAGGCAGTCGTTGATGTGACATAAGTATACAGTAAAGGTCCTAGGACTGTACCCTGTGGCAGTCATTATTCAACCGGGACATTTCTGAATAGTTTCCGTCAACGAGTAGTCTCATCTGGCGTTGGGTCATGGAGGGGTGGATGCACTAATGCAATCGGTGCACTCATGCAATCGGGCGCACTAATAAAGAGACCAATTCCACTTACGACCTACGGTTGTGTACTCTTCCAACTATGGATATTGCGGACTGTTGAATGCTGAGATACTCAAAAACACCAATTAATACCGCTATATATGCAGGAAGGGGGGGTCTTTATTAGTGCGCTCGATTCCATAAGTGCATCGCTTGCATTAGTGCATCCACCCTTCCATGACTACTAATTAGAGAGATCACAGAATTTAAGCGCGGGGGGGGGGGGGGGGGGGGGCACCTAGGTTTGAGTGTTGTTACAACTAGAGTTGGATACTCGGACTGCCGTTCGCACGAGGGCTACCCCTCTCGGCGATGATTGCACCGATCCCACTTATGATCTATGGTTGTGTTCTCTTCAAACTCCAGATACTGTCGAAATCCAACGAAGGTTATGCGAATGTTGAACGCTGAACTGGAATACTAAAAGTCACCAATATTGTTTCAGGAGAGAGGGGGTCGCCCAGATATGAGCGTTCTTAGAAGTAGACGATGGCTAGCCGGTCCCACCAATATTGCTTCAGGCGAGAGGGGTCGCCCCGATATGAGCGTTCTTAAAAGTAGACGATGGCCAGCCGGTCCGATGAAAGGTATACCTCAACCTCGGATGAAAGCACAGATTCGGAATATGGCGCAGTGACTTTTATCGAACGCTGAACGCTGAGCTAGCTTCACACGAATATTGGTCGAATGTTGAACGCTGAACTGGAGTAGTAAAAATCATCAATATCACCTCGGGTGAGAAGGGTCGCCCAGATATGAGTGTTGTTAGATGTAAACGATTGGCAGTCGGTCGCATGAAGAATACACCTCTGGTGAAAGCATAGATTCGGCATGTGGCACACTGAATGTTGAACGCTGAACGCTGAGCTAACTTCATACGAATGTTGGTCGAATGTTGAACGCTGAACTCGAGTAGTAAATATCATCAATATCGCTTCATGCGACGCGGAGTCGTCCAGACGTGATTGTTGTTACATGTGGACGATGGGCAGTTAGTCGCCTGAAGACTGCACCTCGGGTGAAAGCACATATTCGACATAATATGTCTTTTCTCTTTCGCCCAAACACAGACTTTTGCCGAATGTTGAACGATGAACGCTGAATGCTGAACGCGAATGCTGAACGTTGAACGCCGATGAAAGCACAGATTCGGAATATGGCACACTGACTTTTAACGAATGTTGAGCGCTGAACGCTGAGCTAACTTCAAACGAATAATGGTCGAATGTTGAACGCTGAACTGGAGTAGTAAAAATCATCAATATAACCTCGGGTGAGAAAGGTCGCCCAGATATGAGTGCTGTTAGATTAAACGGTTGGCGGTCGCATGAAGAATACACACCGGGTAAAAGCACAGATTCGGCACGTGGCACACTGAATGTTGACGAATGTTGAACGCTGAACGCCGAGCTAACTTCATACGAATGTCAGTCGAATGTTGAACGCCGAACTGGAGTAGTAAAAATCACCAATATCGCTTCATGCGACACGGAGTCGTCCAGATGTGAGTGTTGTTACATGTGGACGATGGGCAATTCGTCGCCTGAAGACTACATCTCGGGTGAAAGCACAGATTCGACATAATATGTCTTTTCTCTTTCGCCCAAACACAGACTTTTTGCCGAATGTTGAACGCTGAAAGCTGAACGCGAACGCTGAACGCTGAACGCCGAACGCCGATGAAAGCACAGATTCGGAATATGGCACACTGACTTCTGACGAATGTTGAACGCTGAACGCTGTGCTAACTTCACACGAATATTGGTCGAATGTTGAACGCTGAACAGGAGTAGTAAAAATCATCAATATCACCTTGGGTGAGAAGGGTCGCCCAGATATGAGTGTTGTTAGATGTAAACGATTGGCAGTCGGTCGCATGAAGAATACACCCCGAGTGAAAGCACAGATTCAACACGTGGCACACTGAATTTTGAAGAATGTTGAACGTTGAACGCTGAGCTAACTTCATACGAATGTTTGTCTAATGTTGAACGCTGAACTGGAGTAGTAAAAATCATCAATATCGCTTCACGCGACACGGAGTCGTCCAGATGTGAGTGTTGTGGCATGTGGACGATGGGCAGTTCGTCGCCTGAAGACTACACCTCGGGTGAAAGCACAGATTCGACATAATATGTCTTATCTCTTTCGCCCAAACCCAGACTTTTGCCGAATGTTGAACGCTGAACGCTGAACGCGAACGCGAACGCGAACGCTGAATGCCGATGAAAGCACAGATTCGGAATATGGCACACTGACTTTTGACGAATGTTGAACGCTGAACGCTGAGCTAACTTCACACGAATATTGGTCGACTGTTGAACGCTAAACTGGAGTAGTAAAAATCATCAATATCACCTCGGGTGAGAAGGGTCGCCCAGATATGAGTGTTGTTAGATGTAAACGATTGGCAGTCGGTCGCATGAAGAATACACCCCGGGTGAAAGCACAGATTCGGCACGTGGCCCACTGAATGTTGACGAATGTTGAACACTGAACGCTGAGCTAACTTCATACGAATGTTGGTCGAATGTTGAACGCTGAACTGGAGTAGTAAAAATCACCAATATCGCTTCACGCGACACGGAGTCGTCCAGATGTGAGTGTTGTTACATGTGGACGATGGGCAGTTCGTGGCCTTAAGACTACACCTCGGGTGAAGCACAGATTCGACATATGTCTTTTCTCTTTCGCCCAAACACAGACTTTTTGCCGAATGTTGAACGCTGAACGCTGAACGCGAAGGCTGAACGCTGAACCCCGATGAAAGCACAGATTCGGAATAAGGCACACTGATTTTTGACGAATGTTGAACGCTGAACGCTGAGCTAACTTCACACGAATATTGGTCGAATGCTGAACGCTGAACTGGAGTAGTAAAAGTCATCAATATCACCTCGGGTGAGAAGGGTCGCCCAGATATGAGTGTTGTTAGATGTAAACGATTGGCAGTCGGTCGCATGAAGAATACACCCCGAGTGAAAGCACAGATTCGGCACGTGGCACACTGAATGTTGACGAATGTTGAACGCTGAACGCTGAACGCTGAGCTAACTTCCTTCGAATGTTTGTCGAATGTTGAGCGCTGAACTGGTGTAGTAAAACTCATCAATGTCGCTTCATGCGATACGGAGTCGTCCATATGTGAGTGTTGTTACATGTGGACGATGGGCAGTTCGTCGCCTGAAGACTACACCTCGGGCGAAATAACAGATTCGACATAATATGTATTTTCTCTTTCACCCAAACACAGACTTTTGCCGAATGTTGAACGCTGAACGCTGAACGCGAACGCTGAACGCTGAACGCCGATGAAAGCACAGATTCGGAATATGGCACACTGACTTTTGACGAACGCTGAACGCTGAGCTAACTTCACACGAATATTGGTCGAATGTTGAACGCTGAACTGGAGTAGTAAAAATCATCAATATCACCTCGGGTGAGAAGGGTCGCCCAGATATGAGTGTTGTTAGATGTAAACGATTGGCAGTCGGTCGCATGAAGAATACACCCCGGGTGAAAGCACAGATTCGGCACGTGGCCCACTGAATGTTGACGAATGTTGAACACTGAACGCTGAGCTAACTTCATACGAATGTTGGTCGAATGTTGAACGCTGAACTGGAGTAGTAAAAATCACCAATAACGCTTCACGCGACACGGAGTCGTCCAGATGTGAGTGTTGTTACATGTGGACGATGGGCAGTTCGTGGCCTTAAGACTACACCTCGGGTGAAAGCACAGATTCGACATAATATGTCTTTTCTCTTTCGCCCAAACACAGACTTTTTGCCGAAAGTTGAACGCTGAACGCTGAACGCTGAACGCGAAGGCTGAACGCTGAACCCCGATGAAAGCACAGATTCGGAATAAGGCACACTGATTTTTGACGAATGTTGAACGCTGAACGCTGAGCTAACTTCACACGAATATTGGTCGAATGCTGAACGCTGAACTGGAGTAGTAAAAGTCATCAATATCACCTCGGGTGAGAAGGGTCGCCCAGATATGAGTGTTGGTAGATGTAAACGATTGGCAGTCGGTCGCATGAAGAATACACCCCGGGTGAAAGCACAGATTCGGCACGTGGCACACTGAATGTTGACGAATGTTGAACGCTGAGCTAACTTCATACGAATGTTGGTCGAATGTTGAACGCTGAACTGGAGTAGTAAAAATCATCAATTTCGCTTCATGCGACACGGAGTCGTCCAGATGTGAGTGTTGTTACATGTGGACGATGGGTAGTTCGTCGCCCCTGAAGACTACACCTCGGGAGAAAGCACAGATTCGACATATTCAGATTCGACATAATGTCTTTTCTCTTTCGCCCAAACACAGACTTTTGCCGAATGTTGAACGCTGAACGCTGAATTTACTTTACGCGAATGTTGGGCGAATGTTGAGTGCTGAGCTGGAATACATATATTCATCAATACCAATGTCGGCGAAAGGGCTTTGAGTGTTGTCACATGTATTATTTTGTATACTACGGACACTCGGACAGTCGATTGCATGAAAGCTACCCCTCCGATGAATGCACCGATTCCACTTACGACCTACGGTTGTGTTCTCTTCCAACTATGAATATTGCGGAATGTTGTGTGCTGGGATACTCAAAAACACCAATTAATGCCGCTATAAATGCGGGGAGGTGGGGGGGGGGTGTCTTTATTAGTGCGCTCGATTGCATAAGTGCATCGATTGCGTTAGTGCACACACCCTTCCATGACCCAACGTCAGATGAGAGTAGTCGTTTGCGGAAACTTTTCAGAAAATGTCCCGGTTGAATCAGGAGTCCCACAGGGTACTGTCCTAGGACCTCCACTTTATACTTATGTCACAACAACGGCCCGCCTGACATCTTTAAATCAAAGGTTCGTATCTTTGCTGATAACTGCCTCCTATATAGAGAGATCAAAGCATCCGGGGGGTGGGGGGGGGGATGGGTTCTGTGTTTGAGTGTTGTTTTAATTATGTAGACTGCGGACACTCGAGCAGTCGTTTGCACGAGGGCTACCTCCTCCCAGCAATGATTGCACCGATTGCACCGATCCCACTTATGATCTAGGGATGTGTTCTCTTCAAACTTCAGATACTGCCGAATTTTGAACGCTGATTGCTGCGCTCACACTATACGAAGGTTATTCGAATGTTGAACGATGAGCTCGGATGCACGACGCCCCCAATTAATGCTGCTATAGGCTATATTTATTATTCCATCGACTGCACCACTGGCTGTAAAAATTCCTGCCCCAACGTAAAATGAGGATAATGGTTGATGGAAGCTATTCAGAACATGTCCCGGTTGAATCAGGAGTCTCACAGGATATGTAGCCCTATGGCCGAGCTTGTTCTCAGTAATGCCACATCACCGACCTGCAGTGCCTGACAGCGTTAAATCAAAAGTTTGTCTCTACGATGGGGACTGCCTTCTAATTAGAGAGACCAAAGCATTAAGTGGGGCGCCTAGGTTTGAGTGTTGTTATCATTATGTTGTATACTCGGACAGTCGTTTGCATGAGGGTTGCCCCTCTGATTGCACCGATCCCACTTATTATCTATGGTTGTTTTCTCTTCAAACTCCAGATATTGCCGAATGCCAAACGCTGAATGCTGCGCACACTCACACGAAGGATAATCGAATGTTGAACGCAGAACTAATACTAAAAGTCACCAATATCTCTTCAGGCGAGAGGGGGTCCCCCAGATATAATTGTTCTTAGAAGTAGACGATGGGCAGTCGGTTCCATGAAAGCTATATCTCTGGTGAAAGCACAGATTCGGAGCTGGCACACTGAATTTTGACGAATGTTGAACGCTGAGCGCTGAGCTAACTTCACACGAATATAGGTCGAATGTTGAACGCTGAACTGGAGTAGTAAAAATCACTAATATCACTTCAGGTGAGAATGGTCGCCCAGATATGAGTGTTGTAGATGTAAACGATGGGCAGTCGGTCACATAAATGATAAACCTCGGGTGAAAGCCCAGATTCGACATATGGCACTCTGAATTTTTGGGAATGCTGAACGCTGAGCTAACTTCACGCGAATGTTGGTCGAATGTTGAACGCTGAACACTGAGCTAACTTCACACGAATGTTGGTCGAATGTTGAACGCTGAACACCGTTGAACGCTGAAGGCTGAGCTAACTTCACACGAATGTTGGTCGAATGTTGAACGCTGAACGCTGAACGCTGAGCTAACTTCACACGAATGTTGAACGAATGTTGAACGCTGAACACTGAGCTAACTTCACACGAATGTTGAACGAATGTTGAACGCTGAACACTGAGCTAACTTCACACGAATGTTGAACGAATGTTGAACGCTGAACACTGAGCTAACTTCACGGACCCCCTGTAACACTATGTAATTTTCGCTGGAGTGAACGAACAGATCTTGAGTCTCAGACATTGTTCAGACTGGTTTCTGTCACGGGTTGGTACTCGTGAACGTTGTATTCTTGAATGCTTTCGTCTCTCAATAGACCTTTGGTTATATCTAATATATTCGACATGTTTTTTTGTGCGTGTTAATTCGTTTGCTTTCTTTTTATTATAAATTGTTTTTTTTTTAATTATTATTATTTTTTTTTTCCTTACTGTATATGTGTAAAACAAAAGTGAAGGGTTGGTTTTCAAAACGCCGTCTTTTGCAATTTTTGTTCGTAAAAGTTTCCAATGATTTCTCTGCTATCATCTTCATCATCCTCTAATGCTTCTATTTCGTAAGTCACTGGATCCGTGTAAAATATTCTAATGATCTTTAAGATTTCCTTGGTCCATCATGGAGTGTAACCGTTCATGAAGAGTGACTTATAAGAAGTGATTCTCACTCGATCGCCGACTTCACATTTTGGTGGTTTGGACTCCCTCTTGGTCCTGGTCCTTTCAGAATAGAGATTTGCAAAGATGCGTTTTTCGTTTCGAGGTTCGCTAGCTTTCGCGGGCATCATCTTGATCGATTTGGGTCACGTGTGGTTGTATTCATCGACCAGTTCGTCCAGGACGTATATATATATATTTCTTGGTCTTATTGGCCGTGAAATACTTGTACATGTTTTTCTTCATGGTTTTATTCCAACGTTCGATCATGTTAGCTTTCCCTTCATTTTCGACAGAATAGAGGTCAACCAACGGACGAACATGACTGTTGTAAAATTCTTTCCCCTTATCCACCCACAATTTATCCAGTTTTCAACAAGACGATGTGAATATGCTCTTCAGAGCCTTGGCCACGCATGCTCCTAATTTATTCTTCAGAGGTCTCATCCATCCATATTTTGAAAACATGTCGATGACCATCAGTATGTATTTAACGCCCTCGTTCCGTCTTGAATCCGATTTCATGACGACCAGATCGGCTGACCAGATCTGATCCAGACCCTTCACGAACACCCTTCTCCTTCGAAACTTACGCTTGTGTAGTTTGTTCGCCAATGCATTTGTTAATAATTTGTTCTGGACACTGTTTTATCACCCCATCCGAATCGACGTTTGGTACCGACCACTTTACCGACCAGTGAACGTTCAAGTCTCTCTCTCTCCTAGTGGGATTCGGTATATTTTTCATTTGCGTCAACATGTTTTTATCACAAATTCGAATATGAGTCTCGACATCCGGATGTTTAGCATAGCAGAGATCGTGAGCGTAAGTGGCCGAATCTACCCTATTGATGGGTTTCTCCAAGATTTAGGAGTTAGATCTCGATTCAATCTCTTATTTAATTTCGTGCCGGGTCCCGTGAATTGGTGTCCTGGCAGATGCATTTCAAAGGGTAGATTATTTATCAATTTATTCTGTCCGAACAACAAACCTTCACAGATTGATTCCACATTCTCTCCAGTCTTCAGATAGAGACTGTCTCCATGGAAAGCATCGTCGCCACTGCCCTTTCTCACAGGTTCTAGATCCCTTACCTTCGATGTGTACATGACACACGGTTCCTCCCTTCTTCAAAAACAGTCCGTTTCTGGTAACGCTGCCTTCGTAAGAATGGGTAATGCTTTGGCGGCGAGTCCCGCCAATATCGGTAAGAAACCGCCTTTCATTCTCAGATTATATCTCAACTGAGCGGGACTCAGTCTCACAGTCGTTCCCGTTCAAGTACGAATCGCTTTCTTCATCCTTTTGATTTGAGTTTTAGTCCAGGCAATCCGATCGCGACCGCCACTCATCAGACCTTCATAACTGAATAAAATTCTAATGGCCTCGCCTCGTTTTCTCAATGCTCTGCAAAGTTTAGCATTCTGTCCTTCGGATATGTTCACGTTTTTAATTATGAATCGACTAATCATATTTATTATTTTTTCATTTGCGATTATATATACTTTTTTTAATTATGAATATTATAATTTTTCTTTTTTTTTATTATTAATATTGTAAGTTTCTTTTTTCTTTTTTTTATTTCTTATATAATATATAAAAAATAATAAATTTTTTTTTTTTTTTTAAGATATTTTTTTTCAAATTATATTTATTATTATTATTTTTTTTTTCATATCTCTCTGATGTGAAATCGTACAGTCACTCTCTCTCCCCAAAGATCTAACAGGTCGCCATTCTGATCCGTCAGTGTGGTTTCGATTCTATACAATGTGTCTAGGATTACGGGTAGATAGACGAGATTCTGAGGTCACTCCACGATCTTGTAACCCAGCAAAACGTCTGGAAAGAATGAGCAGATCGTAGGCTGAGTGCTACAATCGATGTAACTTCCCACGATCACATTGACATTCACTAAAATGCTATTGACCACGAGAATGTCAACCATATTTTTTGACGTGGCATGACCTCGATAACCTTTCGATCAAATCCCAACATCTTGCCGATCGTATCTTCTGCACTAAAATCCAATCGAAAATTATGTCCCAAGTCTAATATCATCTGTAGAGTACTCATATTGGGAGGGAGTCTTATCATCTTGCTTCAGTGACCGTCGGTCTTCAGCCTCGTCTGGACGTGATGGTTCAGATCATTTATATCGTAACTCCCTTTGGGAAATCGAATCTCAAACCAATCCACACCGTTGGAATACTTGAACGCATTATTCTTTTCAGTGACATTGGGAAACGAATAGTAAGTCTCGAGATTAACCAATGCCATCTCGTATCTCTTTTCCTTCTTCAATTCGATGGAAGGTTTGAATTTTGTAGTGAATCGAGTTGTGTCGTGACTCACTATGATTTGATAGGACTGTTTCGCAGCCGTATTCTCGACTCTCTGTTCTAATAGTAGATGTTCTGACATTTTTTTTATTATTTATTTTTTATATATTTTATCGATTTTAAAAAAAAAAATTTTTTTAAATTTTCTTCTCTATTATTATCGGAAATCATCGAATCCGCTTCGATATTTTCCGTTCTTAAATTCGCTAGTCAAATCGATCACCACGAAATTGTGAAGTCCTTTGTCCCACACCTTCTTACAGAATCTCCTGAATTCTTCCCTGCTCATGCCATTGACCACGTGATCTCCATAGATGTGATTGAGATTCTTGAGATCCTGGCGAAAGAGACACAGAAAATTAGCATTCTCCCTTATTGTCTGTCTGGGCAGTCGAAAATAATTCTGAGACAGATAGAAACAATCCACATTGCTGTGGCGTCCTCGAATGAAATATGATTCACATCGATTCTGTCTCTCCACCAGCAGATCATCGAAGATCATGAGATTCTTATTCTCCGACTGTCTGGGATTGGGAATATCGTCGGCTTTCTCGTAAAACAGGCATTCCACGTTCGAACAATCGACGTTTTTCTTAGTCAATTTTCTCGCCACTCCTTCCAATATATTCGAAGTCTCATGTCCTTCGAATTCATCTCGATTGTCGAAGATTCTCAACATGACATCCTTGGGTAATTTACATATCATGCACTCTCGAAGCAATCGGTATTCTGGCTGAAAGAGACTCTTGCCAAAAAACGAATGATCTGTCATAATCCAACCAGCCTGGTCACTACAATAGATTCATCAAGAGACTGGTCTTTCCGCAATTCGATTTTCCCACTATCAGACCGCTTATGCTCTTGGGAAAGAACTCATCGTTCGACCTCTTTGTCATCGCGTCATTCCAAGACATGTCTCTGATATCCATTTTTTTTTCTCCAGTTTTTTTTAAACTATGTTTTTTTTCTAGTTCTTTTTTAATTTTAATTCCTATTTTTATGTATATATTATTTATTAAAAAAGTTTTGTTTTTTATTTATAAATCACTTTCAATCCCTATCCTTTCGTCATTTTAGATAAGTCTTGTATCGGTACGACATCATCATAGAAGTCTTGCTAACTTTTCAGTTTGATTCTCGATCGTTTGGCAGGTGGAGAAGTTATCAATTTATTGATCAATGCGTCGGCACTTCTCTTGCAAACTTCCGAAGCTATTCTACCGCTTGCTTTGGTCACCACTTTTTACCCGCATCGATCGCTGTCTTCTTTCCAATTTTGAGAGTGCTCGAGGCGATCTGTTTTGCGGCATCACCAGTGAATTTACAAGTTAAATATCGCATCATCGAATCTATGATGCCCGATTCACTATAGACATAAGATCTAGTGTATCCTCTGTTATTTATCACTAACATTTTTTTTTAGGAGTTCGTTTTTTTTATTATTATTTTTTGAATATATATATTTTTTTTATTTTATTATTTCAAACGATTCATCAACTTTTGAAAATCCTTCTTAGTCAAGACCTTCTGCCTCAACAGTTCGTCGCACACACTCACTAAATCGTTATCCACTCCAGTGTTACCGGCCTATCAGCTAGCCATCAACAATCTCAGTCTCTCCGATAAAGCATCAGAATCGTGTGGAAGAAACATCGGGTCGGTCATTTCCTTTTCAGTCATCGATTTCATGAAAAAAATATGGGTTCCACCACGTTCTTCCACTTGTAACCTCTACTATCCTTTGGTCTCGTCTCTTTGGGATCGTTGTTCTTCTTCATGGCGTGAGTCTGAACCAGAATGGCTCCGTAATTTTTGTAATCCTCTTTGGTATAATCGTCGGGTCTCTGGTGAGAGAGCAGAGTATACAATCTGTTGGTCAATTCGTACCTGTTCGAACCGACGATCAAATAGCTGCCTTCAAGTGATACTTCCGTGTCACCCACGAAAGTTTTATCATGATAGTCACGAAATCCGTACATGGATTCCATTACTATCACCAGATCTGATGCAAAAATGCTCGAAGTGTCGTTATCGACGCTACTTCCATCGGTCTCGATTTTCTCCTGAGTGTATTTGGACAAAGTTCTCAGTGTAAAACTACCGACGCTACTTGGATCGGTCTCGATTCCTGCCGGAGTGTAATCTGACGGAGTTCTATACGCAAAACTACCGGGTGCGAAGTCATCCTCAGAGAACCTTCCTTCTCAATTCCTCGGCAATTTCTTTCCTGGCTCGTTCCTGAACCTCGGTGACGGGTTTGAACAACTCGCCTCTTGTCTCAATCCCATCTCTCCCAATCGTCTGGCCCTATCCTGCGCTTGAATATTCTCCTTACTCCGTATTAATTCGCGAACCTGCTTGTCCCTTCGCTTCGAATCTCCGATGTGTAGAAACATTGTTTTATTTATTTTATTTTTATTTTATTTTATTTATTTTGTTTTCGTTTAATGAAAGACAGTTCGTTTTTGTATTCTTATTTTTTTTTAATGTTGTTTTATATATATATTTTTTACAGTTTTTTTAAAAAACAATTTTTTTATCATCCGTCTCACAACTCATAATAACACACACACACACACACACATACACACACACACACATCTTCAATCACGATCCATCCATCTATCCATTCCAGATCGCGTCGTCAAGCCGATTCATACATTTTTTCATAGACTCGAACGAGCGATCTCTCTCTCCATGCCAAAAAAAACATCTTCTACTTTATCGCCGGGGGATTCTAGTGATCTCTCTCTCTCTCCATTCCAAAAAACCTCCTACATTATCGCAGGGGGTTCTAGGACACCAGTATAAATTCCTCGCTCGATTCGGACTCTTTGTTCCCGTGGGAATCGACGTTCGATCGCACGTCTTCAATCTACAAAGGCAGTGTGTTTTGGGGAATTTTTGTCAATGGAATCTCAGTGCTAATCTTGCCTCTGGTCACAATCTTGCAAACTCTTTAGTATCGGAATTTCGAAAAAATTCACCTAAAATGGAGCGTCCGTGTTACCTCTACGAAAAAGTGAATGTTTAATTGAGAAAGTCGTTGTTAAATTTATGAAAAGTGAATTTTTCAAGTCGGTGAATTTTTAAACATTTTTAATAAATTCCGTCGAAAGTGAGTCAAATGCTAGAGAAATTGAACGTTGAACCCACGACACCTTATCTACCACCACCATCGCTAGAATGAGGAGAACGTGACGACGTGGGGACAGAGGTATCGAATCGAACAAATCAATAGAATTCAATCGAACATAATTCAATTTTCCAGCGCACCTAACTTTCTAGTGCAACAAGATTCGTGACAACGAAAAGTGTGCTCGTACTCCCGCTTTCCCCCTACTTATATATATACACACTATTAAAAAAAGTAGGGGATATTTGATAGAAGTCAGATATATGAAGAAATATATTTATATTTGCATCAAAAAGACAGTTGAGGCATTGCACTGTGACATCTGGTGAATGATTTCAGCGATAGTTGGGTATCTGATAAGCACACATTCCACGCACTGAGCTGTAGAAGACATGGACGGTCAGTCAGAGAATTTACCACATTCAGTCCAAGACCTCAATACCTTGTAAATCCTCCTCCATTCGCGAGACAAGCGCGGATCCGACGTGGCATACTCCTCACCAAACATCCAATATCGGCTTCATTGATGTTATTCCATTCTTCCAGCAGTGCAGCGGCGAGTTGTTCCTGAACATTGGCAGGGGCTGTTGGAGTTGTCGTAGGCGCCTGCCAAGCATATCCCATACGTGCTCGATTGGTGTACGGTCTAGACTTAGAACTGGCAAAGGCAGTGTAGTGATGTTCTGCCCATGGAGCAACGACACGGGCCCTGTGTGCTCTTGCATTGTCATCTTGGAAAATGAATCGACGGCCGTGACGTCGCGCAAATGGCACCACCGTGCTGTTAACATGTTGTCACGGTAGTACTGCCCTGTGACACGCCCTTGGATGACATACAATGCTGTTCTGCTTGTCATGGTTATGCCTTCCCACACCACAACCCATCCATCACCAAAACGATCGTGCTGCCTAACGGTTACGTCATGGTACCGTTCGTTCCGCCGCCGCCACACTCTGTTTCGCCTGTCGTGGAAGTCGGGAGTGAACCTCAATTCATCGGAAAACATGACGTTGCTTCATCGACGATAGACTCAGCGCTGTCGTGCTCCACACCAATTACGCCTTGCTGCGATGTGACGTTCAGTCAAACGTGGAATTATTAGAGGTCGTCGAGCATACACATTCCAGCTGTGTAGGCGATTTCGGATAGTCTGACCACTGACTCGCACATCTTTCGCTCGGTGCAGCTGATGTCCAATTTCTGAGGCACTTTGATTGCGGTTACGTAATGCTGTGGTTCGGATGAAACTATCCTGGTTAGCAGTTATCGCCCTTGGACGACGTGACCGACGTCTGTCATCAACATTACCTGTCGGACGGTAGCGTGACCACAACCTGCTAATCACCGATTGAGTTATGTTGAGAATTTGAGCCACTGCAGTCTGTCTGTTGCCAGTTTTCAACATGCCAACGGCACGTAAACGTTCGTCACGTGTCACTCCTCGCATACCTCAAAAGTTACGTTTCGACCAGAAACTATTAATGATGATCGAGTTTATAACAAGAAAAGAACGATGGGACCTCCGAAAAAGCCCGTCCAGTACAAATGAAAATTTCAAAACGTACCCCACAAACATTAATGCGGCGCTTGTCCGAAAAACCTGCATGACGTTTTCGAGGGTCGGTGACATCATGATCCACACCAAACTTGGTAACATATTGATGCGTCCAATCACGCGTATCCAATACCATTTTCCGAAAACATCAACATCAGTTTGAATATCCCCTACCTTTTTTGAATGGTATATATAGAAAAATGAAAATAGTTCAAATGACAGAGAGTAACATAATAAATACATTGTTCAAAAAAAGAAACGCAAAACGGGTATAGTCACGATAACATGGCAAATTTTGGAGAATATATTGATGAAGTATGGCTGTAGATATGGTTAACGACATATCGTGGTGGTCTAAACATTATGTAACATTTTGGACATTGGGGCATAATTTCGGCCACCGTCACCACTCAAATATTGGAAATTAACAAAACAAAGTAAATACCTGATCTTGAAGTTGCACGCTCCGAGCAGGCGAGCAGAGCGTGTGGGGGTATAAACTACGCGGAAATCGATCGGAATTCGCACAGCGTTAAAGGTATGCTCATGCAAAATGCCGCATTTGACCGAAGCTCAGAGAAATAATGCCATTGGCCGCTTGGAAACAGGCGAATCAGCTTCGAATGTAGCGAGAGTGCTCAATGTCTCAAGCACCATCACACGCCTGTGGAACCGCTGCCAAATCCAGGGGACAACGCAGGACTTTCCCCGAGTGACCACCCCAGCTCAGGACCGATACATCCGGTTACGTCATTTGCGAGAGAGAACAGCCACAGCGACCTCTAAAGCGTCAACGCTACCAGGTCGGCGGAGGATTTCAGATCAGACCGATCTCACACACTGGTAGAACGGACCTCGTCCATGTTGAGGGTAACTTGACGGCGCAGAGGTTCAGAGATGAAATTTTGCATCCACACGTGCTCCCCATTATGCAGAATACCAACGCCATTTTCAAGCACGATAACGCCCGACCGCACCCAGCAAGGCTCACGACAGCTTATTTACAGGATAACACATCGAAGTCCTGCCCTGGCCCTCCAGATCGCCAGATTTGAATCCGATCGAATATCTATGGGATCAACTGGATCGACGTGTGCGAAGACGTCAACCACAATCTCAGATGTTACCGCAATTGGCGCAAGCGTTGCAGGAAGAGTGATTCACCATACCTCAAGCTTCCATTCGGAATCTGATGGCTTCAATGAACCGAAGGTGCCAAGCAGTTTTGGATTCAAATGGCGTTCACACTAGATATTGAGTTTGGATGACGTCGACTCGTGACGTCTCCATATGTCCTTCAATCATCCATAAAAACTTTGGTTATGAATTGATTTTGTTCTCAATCTCAATATCATATAACGCGGGAACGTACCTCATCACAGAAAACCCGTTTTGCGTTTCTTTTTTTTTTTTTTTGAACAGTATATATTTTGATCTGAAACGCTGCGTTTTTTAGTGTTTCTACATATCATCAGAGATCAAGTCAAATCTGTCTGTGTTTATGTATTACACAGTTTGCTGTGCTGATAAGAAAACAACTTTAATACAGCCATCATGGATTGGAAAACCAAACTTGCAATGAGCAATTAATAAGAACTAATGTATGTGTTTTAGGACTACACTGTAAATTACTAATGTAGATTTTATTGTTTGATATATGTATAATAAGTACAGTGTAGCCAATAAAGGAGCAGTAGAATAATTATAATTACTGCTCTATGGGGAGTTTCATTTTGGAAAATGTTGTCTACGCTGTGGACGGTATGAAAAAACGCCCACACAACTTAAACGGTACCCATACCGAGGACACTTGACAAGCTATATCAGTGCAAGGAATTTACAAAAGTGTTGGTTGGGGAGGCGGGTGGAATTTTGATTGGAAATTTACCACCTGACCCAGTCGTTTCGATGTAATTCACAGACTGACTGGTCACAAATACACAGGGAGAAATCAAGCACAAAATGTTCGGAGTGCTGTCATAATTTACTCGTGCAAACCAACCCAATCTGAGATAATTGAGGTCATTAAAATAACTCAAGGATGACAAAAAGACAGATCTGGGATAATTAACCCTGAACTAACCATATAAATGTAACATGATTGCTGCCTAAAAACTACCATAATTCGTCTGGTATTGTATAATCGTTATCGTTTCACCCAAGGTGATAAGTAAACTTAATGCAACAATTCACACTTGTATAACAAGTTTCTTGAATGGTATTAATATCCGCATATTGTGGTAGACTTATGTGACCCCCCCCCCCCCCCCCTCTCTCTCTCTGTCACATATACATATATCCGCAAACGAACCCCTGCACTCGCTCACCCCTCCATTCGCCCACCACTCCACCCACCGCCCCCACACACAGAGGCACGCGCTTACAGCCCCCACATGTTAGTCTACCATAATATGCGGATATTACTGCCATTCAAGAAAAGAAACTTGTTATACACGTGTGGATTATTTCATTAAGTTTACTCATCACCTTGGGTGATACGATAACGATTAAGTTGTGAATGCTCCACACTTCGACGAACAGAATTTAATGCGTCTGTGCCAGGACAGTTTGTGATTTCCCCACGTCTCCCTTATCAGTATATTTATTGTTATGCCACGTCTGACTGGAACCTTGACAGGCAAGAAACTATCAAAGACACAGAATATCAATCCGGTACAGCGAAAAATATGGTACCTGTAGAAATCCAATCTAACCCATTAAAAGTGAATGCACACCATAAATCGAATCAATGCATCCGGAAGTTAAACAGATATGTTTGTTTACTTCCCTCCTCCCTCTTACAACAGTGTTGAAAAGTTGTTCCCTGTATTGTGCACCAGTGACCATTAAGAGTTTACAGCCATAAATAAATGAGCAAAATATTTTTCAGTATTTTTCATATCAGTAGTGCGGAATGGGGGCCTAAATGATGCCATCAACTCCCAAAGCATGGTTCAATTAATTTGAATGACCAGTCAATTCAAGGATTTTCCAGACCCCAGCCAGTATATTTTCAAGAAGCTACATATGAGTAATTCAGGGAGTTTCAAGTTAGGCTGTGGATCAAAAACATGGGAGCTCATATTCAAGAGCTACACAAAGTCCCACAACAGAATTTGTAATCAATTTTTGACATTTTAAAGCCACAACCCAGTCATACCTGCAGTCTAATGCACAATTCCCATTCTATAACACATTGTTCGAGCCATACAAAATTCATTCCAGTGATAGATTTCTATTATATAAGCGGACAAATGGCGAAATAAATCAACTCTGATCCGCTCAACAGTTTCAGAGAAGATGAAAATGTGAAAAGTTTACTGATGCTGACGGACGTCAAGTGATGGCAATAGCGCTCACGAGGCCCCTCGGACCAGGCGAGCTAAAAAAAGTGTTTCAAAATTGTATTGACTTTTCAGGTCCCTGGTAGGGAACTTTTAAATGCTAGAACTTTCAAGGAATTCAAAGAGCTGTGGGAACCCTGGTAAGTAAGCAGGCAAACACTTGTTCTGCCCAACAGATTGGCTACTCTGCGGAAGCAGCGAACCAAGAACAAATCTCAGTTTCTTTTCTGATTCTAAAAAGTTGAATTATGTGTGAAACCATATAATTTGCCTTTCCCCGGACAAGCCCGAATATTTTACAATCCACTGACACCCTTAAATAGGATATCAGGAGCTTGTTTTTCCTAAAGCCTTATCAACTGAGTCAACCAAAATATTACATGTCAGACACACAAGTTCTTGCAGGGGATTTTGAAAGGGTTTTCCAATTGCACTCAGTGCTACTTAGCCCACATTAGTGTCGATTCAGTTCATTGTTTGACTGATAGAAGGCTGGTTACAAGTTTTTTTCCAGTTACAGTTTTGCTGCTGGAAAATTGTTCACTCATAAAAGAAGTATGGAAATAAAGTAAGTGGATTCCAACAATGTAAAATATGCAGAATTTCTTGTGCAAATCTTACATAAATACTCAGGCCTGATTATCAGGCGGAAGTATTTTACTGCAGATTTGTGCAAGATTTTGTTCCCAAGTTATAAACATCCAGCATTATGGGATGGAGATGGAGAAACTAAAAGTGGCCCATCATTTTCCAAATATTTAGCCCCAAAAGGCCATTACACATGCTCTGGTGTTTTCTCGGAGAGACAGAAGGAAACCACTTTACTAGTTCATGTACACTGGACTCTTCTACAGACTTTTCCACTTGGGAATTGGTTTTCTTGCTCATCAGTTAGGTTGCTTATTGCATTCACCCCTTATATACCACTCCTTATACTGTCATCATTATGCTGAGTTTGTGCGGTGATGTGCCACCATACCACATTGTGAACGGTTGAAAAATAGATGGATTTAAAGCCATTCGTGTGGAGGAAGGTTGAACATTAGAAGAAAAACCAGCAATTTTTTTCACCAATAATATTTAATTCAGTAGTTTTTAAAGGTTTAACATGCTGTTTTTCCCCATGAGTAAACTTTGTTTGAGCTGGTAAAGGATTGGAAAAGGGCCCTTTCCACAAATAATGAACACTGAGCTTCAATGCTCGCTCTTTTGGTGTCATCCTTTCAGTTTATACACAGAACGACTCACGTGTGTGAATGGGTTTAGTTACTCAATATGGCACTTGTGCCATCGCGGAAGGATAAAACTCGAGGCGGCCTCTCGTTCTATCCTTCCGCGCTGGCACTGGTGCTACATCGAGTAACCCATTCACACGAGAGTGTCGTTCTGTGTTTATTACCAGCCTTCTCGTCTATAAAAACAATTATTAGAACAACTATCAATAACAAAGAACGCATTTTATCGCCAATCAAATTCGCGAGCGGAAACCGTGTTACTATTTCGTCCCCTGAGTTCCAATGTGTTCTATGTGCCTACTGGCACATAGAACACACTGGAACTCAGGGGACGATTTTAAGCTATCCCTAGCGATTCAAATTATAATTGCGTTGCACGATTTGTAGAACATTTCAGTGAAATTTCGCTTCTATTTAAAAATAGTCCGTCAACGATTTCCGTTCCGCACATATGTGCGGAACAGATTTTCATTTTCCGCATGCATAGTTTAGTGTTGCTGTAGATGGGGATTTCATAGAACAGGCGTGTGATAATATGGTCGAGTAACGAATCTCTGTTAACAACTAGCTATCTCAACCTCCCATAACAGCACTTATCAGTCAGTGAATACACCTGCAGCACCGAATGATCAGTACCAGGTGGACAGGATCTACTTATCGTTTGAAGAACCTCAGATGATTTCCATTTGTTATATCAGAAACTGAATTTTGGTGATTATGGGGGGTCTTGTCCGGTTTGGGGTCATCCGGGGCAACAACGCAGTACAGGTGACATGGAATCTGGATTGTCAGTGAGTGCCAGTGGGATTGACTTCCACTGAACAATCGCAGTCGATATATGTCGTATTACATTTAGGGTCAAGCAGCGTCTTAGCCACTGTAGTTCTGGGTTCAGCCCAGATGTTCGTTGGCTCTACTTTGCTTGGCGTACTAATGAATCATCCAAGCCAAGGATTATTTGGTCGTTGAAAACCCGCCTGCATGTTTTGTTGATGACTCGCGCGCCACGTACTGCACCTCAAGTAGTCACAAGATCTAGGCTCCTGCACCCCCCCCCCCCACACACCCACACGCAACTCTGTGTCTTATCCATATCGTATCTTGTCCCTATTTCTCATATTTAAATCCTATCGAATCAATCACATTTTCCGCTGACCTCAAAGATTAGCACTTTTCTCGTGGATTAAACATAAATTCTTGTACATATGTTTTTCCTTCTCTTGTTTTTCGCTTATTGTTTATCCATCATCAGTATATCTTACTTCCAACCGTTTTCTTTACATTTCCTCAGTTTATCTGAAGCCGACTTGGATGTATTTTATGCACAACAGACCGAACTGTCTTCTATCAGGGAGAGTACCATTGTCTGAGCACTCCGTTTGTGGTACCACTCAGATATTACATAATGTGTAACCTCGCGATGTACCTTCAACCTAGCAGCCGACATTCATCGCATTAAATGCAGGTAAGGACAATCGGAATCCATTTGCTCATTTATATATCTACTCATGCGCCTCCAGTGCACGGAACAGCTTGGATGTTTTGTCACGATGACTGGTCTGTTCTTTCTCACATTGCAGCCATCGTGGAAGCGCTTTCGGGCAAATATATCTTACATGCCGAAGAGTCCAAAGAAACCCATCGTACCCAACGACCTTGTTTACATGGTCCCAAACAATTTACTGGATACAATCGTAATATATTTTATTTTGTGCTTGCTTCCGTGTTTCCTGGCCGTTCTGTTGTTAACTTGCGAAGACATTCAACCCAACCCAGGACCAATTGAATCATAACGAAAAAAGATTACTAATAAGACAGAGAAAACGGTTATATCGTGTCGCCAAACGCAATGGTCTCCCACAGTCTTTTGAAAAATATAAACAGAAGAGAAACGAAGTAGTCTCAGCCCCCGGGAAGGCGAAGGCAGCATATATATGTTGCAAACATACAGTCAGCACTCACTAGTCGTGCAACTACACCAGCCCAGTGGTGGAAAACCCTTAAAGCGTTCATTGGCAACACCAATTCAGATTTTCCGACTATCGGTCATTTAGACAAAACGTACGCCACAAACAGAGAAAAAGCTGACGTGTTCAACGAACACGTTAGCTCTATTTAATCAGTGGACGGCTCTCAGGCCTCTCTGCCTATATTGGCCGCCCCTCACTCAATAGATAGCATATCCATACAGAGCAGCGAAGTATACGGAGAGCTAAAATCCCTTAATGCATCAAAGCCTGCAGGACCTGCTCTCATAAGTCCCCGGTTGCTCAAAGAATGTAAATTATCCTTATGTGAACCTCTCTCAGTAATTTTCAATATTCTCCTGAATAATAGTGACTTTCCATTTAAGCGGAAGAAAGCTAATGTAACGTCTGTTTTAAAAAAAGCACCCCTCCAATTTAGTAGCCAACTATCGTCCGATTTCCCTCCTTAGTTGTGTTGGCAAAGTCTTTGAAAAATGTATTTTCAAACAGTTATGGAAGTACTTGGGCGGCAACAACACCCTAAGTCAATTTCAGTCAGGATTCTCTCCTGGTGACTCGACTATACTTGAATTAACTGACCTCTATGACGAATTCTGCAGAGCCCCCGACGACGGAAAAGTGGTTCGGGGGTATTCTGTGACGTCAGTAAAGCATTCGATAAGGTGTGGCATGTGGGTCTCATTTGCAAGCTGGAACAAATTGGAGTGTCAGGTGATTTACTTGCATTTTTAAAATCATACCTTTCCGACAGGTCCAGCGGGTAGCAATTGCCTCTAATGCGTCATCCTGGTTCTCGTCAGATCACCGAAGTTAAGCAACGTCGAGCCCGGTTAGTCCTCGGATGGGTGACCGTCTGCGCGGTCGATTCGGACTCCCGCGTTGTGTCCTTGGGCAAGACACTTAACCCCGATTGTCCACATGGGGCACGATGACGCCGTGTACTAAGGCGTACTGCACGTCGATGGTGCGCATGTCTTCAACCAATCTAACCCTGCCTGTGCTGCAGTGCGGAGTTACGATGTTGGGAAGCTGGCAGATGCTCGTCGTTGCTCGGTGGTTCTCTCCGGGTACTCCGGCTTCCTCCACCCGTAAAACTGTCACCGACACGATATGACCTTGGCTGTTAAAATGTCGTTAGACCCTAATAAATAAATAAATAAATAAACAAATAATCAAGGCGTCATCCTGGAGAGCGATAAACTCTGGCGTTCCTCAGGGATCGATACTTGGCCCCTTATTATTTCTCATATATATTAATGACATAACCGATAAGCTCTTAAATAGCATTTGACTCTTCGTATATGATACATCATTGTATCTTATAGTTGAGAATCCAACCCAAGCAGCAACTGTGATCAACCAGGATCTGACTAAAATTGAGCATTGGGTCAAAACCTGGTTGGATGAGTTCAATCCTAAAAAAAATCCGAGAGCATGCTCATATCGCGCAAGGTTATCCCTGCTGTGCGCCTTCCTCTATTTCTTGGTAATACCCAGATATCGGAAGTTAAAAGTCATAAGCATCTGGGAGTTCTCTTAAATAGTATATGTACGTGAAATGACCAGATCGACCATACCTGCGGTAAAGCATGGTCTCGCATAGATTTACTGAGATAGCAATAATTTACTATTGACCGCTGTGTCCTTGAAAAGATCTACTTTGCTTTTATCATGCCCCTTCTTGAATATGGTAGCACCATTTGGGATAATTGCACAGCGGGTAACACAAGCGAGCTAGAAAAAGTACAAATGGCTTCAGCAAGGATAGGGACTGGCGCAACCATGATTGCTAGGGCTTCCGCGTTGTACAATGGAAACCGCAGGGCTCCCTTGAGGAAACACGCCGCAAACACAAACTGAAACAATTCTTCCGAATGTTTCACCATATGACGTCCCCATATATTGCCAATAAAGTTCCTCCAACAGTCTCTGCTACCAGACCATGTCTCAATCTCCGAGCAAGTAATAATCTCCGAGTTCCCTTCTGCAATGCCCAACTGCACAAGTCTTCATTTACATAGAACTACAAGCCTATGGAACGACGTACCGTTATCAATCAGAGAAAACTCACTGGTGAGTAATTTCGCTAGTTATCTTAACAGGTGCAATCTGCGACCCCGTCATTTTATGGCCATGCAAAATCACGAGTTGAACAAATCTATCACTGCAGATTGCGGTTGTGTTGCAGTAATCTTAGCACCCATTTATTCAATAACTATCTGTCGTCATCGCCCCTATGTCGGTGTGGTGAACTCGACACAAGTGAACATTTTCTTTTGTTCTGTCCTGTCTTTGAGAGGCACGCAGGTCAACAATAATAAAATCACTTTCATTTGCACCAGATTTGACAACACACCTATTTGGATCAGAATTCCTTACCAATGCTGAAAATTTGTCTGTATTTGAAATGGTGCGGAACTTTATTCTACTTCGTAAACGCTTCCAGTAATTGCAACCCTACCGCTGCTCACCTTAGGTTTACAATGGGTGGAATTTGGGCCAAGTTTCCCACTGGGTGATCTCTCAATACAGTATCTCTTTCAAGTGAGCGTCGTGTCGTGTTAACCAACTATCTTTTCTAAAAGAGCGACAAGTTGCTTTTCTGTTAATGGGCCATCAAGATGACCTGATGATCCGAGTGGCGGAGGGTTTGCTTGCCAGTTTTACGTGACGTTTTTAGTGAAACATGCACATCAAATGAAGTATTTGCAGGGCGAGCGCTTGTTTCACTATCCGCTCCTCACACTGTGAGGGGTTTTCGTTCCATGGGGGAGCAGGGTACCGGGGAATTGCTGCCGGCGCTATGTACC
Organism: Pictodentalium vernedei; assembly: GCA_031216915.1. Taxonomy (NCBI): domain Eukaryota; kingdom Metazoa; phylum Mollusca; class Scaphopoda; order Dentaliida; family Dentaliidae; genus Pictodentalium; species Pictodentalium vernedei. The sequence continues at coordinate 151,595,941 of CM062292.1, forward strand.
GCGGGGTGGGAGGGGGGGGGGGCAATGTTTCATATGTTATTGAACAATACTTTGCATGCTAATGAAACAATGCTTCTTACACTTGCGAGGAATTGTTCGGTTGCCGGTGGTGCATGGTGTTGGCGGCTGTTTTCCGAAGCTTTCTTCTGTACTGGAACGAAACAGTTTAACAGTGCACGCAGCAGCACACCCCCCCCCCCCCCCCCCCTCTCCGTTATGCATTAGAATATCCTCCTGACATACTAGTATTAGGCTGTGATCTCCAAGTGCGTCAGTTCCCAAACTGTTGTTTATCAATGTTGATGTCTTGTGCATTCAAGTTGGCCTTTTCCAAACGCCCACCTTCTCCTGCACTAGTCCTCTCGTTCCACTTTCTTCATGTGTTTTCGGGGTTTAAACGATATCCAACCAACCCACCCGTTCTATCTATCTAATTGAAACTTGTGTAACCTTACAGACTTGGGAGACGGTTCGCATAAGCTTTCAGCTTTCTTCCGAATCCCCAACTACAACAACTTAGTTTGATACATTATCTGTTAACTGTCTTGAAAGTTATGTACAAAATATTCAAACAGTTTACACTTGTTCGTGTGTATACAGTTAACATGTTTTCTTCAATAAATATTGCTTAAACTAAATTTCAGTGACACCAACTGTCACTCAGTTGTACTTCAGACCTCAGCTTACCTAGGCCTATGGTCAAGAGCTTACATACGGCCCGCAGCCAGTATACAAGTGTCACTTAATTAACCATTTCTCAACACAAACCCAAATTCAGACGAAATCCAGTTTCACAACTGGAAAAAATCAATTAAACCACAATATCAATGTATCCGTAACCTATAGGCAGGCCACGGACACAGCAGAATAATAATTACAAATTGCAATATCAAAAGCAACCTGTATCCGCAGTCTATAGGCAGACCACGGCTACAGACAAAGTAATCAAACACTACACTCAAAATTTGCGTTGAAACTGAATCTGTAGTACAACAACACCACAGCCTCAGCAAAGATACCAAACTTACAAGGCATTTGAAATTTTAGACCAAAAATCGAATCCACAGCCCAACCGTAGACTATTGCCACGATAAGAAAAAATACTATAAACTGTATCTGTGGTACTACGACACTACAGCCACAGCCGCAACAGAAATTCAAAATTGAATATCTCTTAACTGAATAACCCTGTTAACTGAACGAGAGGTCCCAACAAAAAACCATTTACCATATCTCCAGTACAAATTTGACCTGTTAATTGAATATAGGCTATAGAGTAAACTCCTGTAAATTGAATAAAACCGTGTAACCTGTCGAGAAATTACCCTAACTCTCCCAGTTTTCCTTTGTTTATAGACCTATTTAGCCCTGTACATCCAATACAAGCATTTAAACTAGTATATCTTATTTGACGGAGCAGCCCATGGAGCTCTGTCAAACAAGATATATTAGAATAAATACTAAGTTTATCTCTAGAATACAGGAAAGTGACACAATCCATGTTAATTGAATACTCCTGTTTATTTAATAATATTCATTGGCAAAGTGGCTATTCAATTAACAGGGTTCCATTGTATTTCAAATAGCATACAAGACTGTCCATGTAGTCCCCAAACCACGGCAACAACACAATTAGGAACTGATATCTGCAAATATATCAATCTGCTGCCACCAAAAATTTCAACGGTATCTGCGGATTTATCAATCCACGGCCACCAAATTGTAGCTCGGTATCTGCCGAAATTGCTCCACAGCCACCAAAGCCTATATACAATAAAGTATTTCACACTAAAACTGTCTCTGCAGGGCCAAAACTCTAGTAAAAAGCAAAGGAAGCTCTAAGGAGATTTGGGAACTCAAAAACTATGCTGACTGGGCGAAGTTCAATGAAAAACTGAAACCAAAGCTTGCAACCGTACCCAAGAGGGGCAGTGTCCAGAAGATGGCCGACGTCATAGTTGCGAGCCTGGTGGAGGCAGGAGTGGAAAGTGTAGGAAAGGTCAGGGTGCCAACACGGGAACTTGGGTACAGAGTAAACGAAGAACTGAAAAGGGCCATAAAGGGAAGAAAAGCTAAATGTGCTGCATACAGAAGAAGTAGAAAACTTAAGGAGGCGGAAAGCAATGGGAAAAGGTAAACGATAAGCGATGGGGCATGGGGAGCCCACCAGAGTGTCCGAATCAGGTCGAGGAAAACCTATCGAGCTTCGTGTGCAGCGAAATTAAAACGGAGGAGGTGCGAAAAGTGATATAAAAATTAAGGGATGGAAAAGCGGGAGGAGTGGATGAAATTCCCAACGAGTTTAGCAAAAAAGGGGGAGAGGAACTCTTGGAAAGCCTAACTGCCCTATTCAATCTAGCCATAGAAAAACAAGAGGTCCCAAAGGAGTGGAGGGAAAGTAAAGTGACATTTATTCACAAAAAGGGGGAAAAAGACGTCTTGGATAACTATCGAGGGATCTCTGTCAGCAGCAACATTGGAAAAGTCTTCTGTAAAGTCCTGTATGGGAGATTAGAGGAGGTGATTGAGGAGAAGAGTTTGTTGGGAGAAATCCAGAATGGCTTCAGGAAGGGAAGGAGAGTCACTGACCATCTTTTCACGCTATCCCAAATGATAGAATCCGCGAAAGCAAAAAAGAAAAAGATGTTCATGGGCTTTTTGGATGTTAAAAAGACATACGATAGAGTATGGAGGGAGGGTATGTGGCGCAAGCTGGAGGCTCTGGGCTTGGGGGGGGGGCGAGTTTGTTGGGATTATGAAAGCATTATATAAAGATGTACAGAGTGAACTTAGCCTGGGTAACATTACAACAAAATGTGTGCCTATGGAGATAGGCCTAAAACAGGGGTGTATCCTTTCGCCAATTATTTTTGCATTGTACATCAAAGGTTTAGGAGATGAACTCCTGCATAGCGACGAGGGGGTTGCAGTTGGTGACTTGAAGATCCCAGGGCTATTTTTTGCAGACGATATGGTGCTAGTGTCAGAAAGCGAAGAGGGGTTAGAGAAGATGCTGGGAATTGTTGGGAAATATGGGAGCAAATGGAGACTCGAACTTAATGAAAGCAAGAGCAAAGTTATACCCGTGGGCCGCAAAGTGGACCCCACTCGAAGGTGGAGAGTGGGGGAGTTCTGCATTCCGGAAGGTAGCAGTAGACTTCTTAGTGTAGGAGAGACTAGTGACTATGAATACCTGGGGGTAAATATAAACATCACAGGAAGAGGCATCTACCGAAACCACACAAATTAATTGATTCTGAAGGGGAAGCGAATCCTTAACCAAATGAAACTTATAGGGAGAAACAGTTGCAACAAGGTTTTCGTGGGGAAAACCATTTGGGAAATGGTGGGTCTGCCAAGTATAGCATACGGTACGGAAGTTGTACCCCTAAACCAGACAGCTGTTAAGAGCTTGGAAATCCTGCAGAACGATGCAGGCCGATGGATAAAAGGCTCGAGTAATGCCGCAGCACTAGAAGCAATCAGGGGCGAGCTTGAGTGGATGAGGATCAAGGACAGGATGGACCTATTGAAACTCGGTTATCTTAATTATTTGGTAAATCTCCCCGATAGCCGATGGTGTAAAGTAATGTTCCTGAGAACTTTCAACTCAAATATCAAGACGGGGTGGATGGTCCAAGTGAGGGAGCTAGTAGAAAACTACTCAATGGAGATCTCGGACCTTGACGTTGGGGCAAACCAGGGCAAAAAGATCGTCAGAGAAAGGGTCCTGGAGGATTGTAACCGTAATTGGCGAGAGGGGGTCAAATCAAAGAGATCTTTGGGTGGCCTGCGTGATAAAGAGAAGCCTGGTTTTGAAGAGTACCTTGGTGGCACCTTTGGGGTGTCACTGTTGTTCAAGCTGAGGTCGCGGTCCCTGGAGCTGAGGGGAAAAATTGGGAAAAACAGTGAAAAGGAGTGCCAGATGTGTAACGTGGGCGTGGTGGAGACCCTGGAACACTTTCTTATAGAATGCCCAAAATACCAGTCTAACAGAACAAGATTCACGGGAAGTATAATGGAGAAGTGGGGTGGGAGAATGAAGGACATGTGGTTAGGGGGCGACTCAAAGGAGAGGGTTAATATACTAATCGGAGAGATTGGGAAAAATGGGGCAAGGGATGTCATCAAGCAGTTCGTCTCCGAGTGTTGGGAGGAGAGAAGAAGCGCGGGAATAGGGGGAGGCAGTTGGTAGAACATGGGTAACCAAGGCCTTCTCATACGAGAACCGCGACAAATCAGCGGCCGGCCGAAGTGTTATTATTCTTATTACTACCCTTTTTATAGTTTTGTATAAATGATGGGTCCATGTTCATCTTGTGTTACCCAAGGATAAAAAATATCAGTTCCAGTTCTTAATCTCAATGAATCAGGAGTTCTAGGATGAAAATCAGTTAATATATAACCATGTTCACTGCTTGTTGCATCTTGACAAGCTTTAATTAAATGAGGTAATTGAACCTTATTTGCCAATACTTTAATGTGTCCTTATCTCTTGAATTTTTTAAATAAAATCATATAATGTGCATTTAAACTTATGATACGACCAGATTTAGATTTTTGAAACAGATTGTGTGTTATGTAAATAACACTTGCATTTCGATGATTTCCTTTACGAATAAACCATAATTTGATTTTTTTCTTCGTCTTTATCTCCTAACATATCAAAAACTACAAGATGTGGTATAGTGACATCATTAACAATTTCCTATTCATCATCAGTAATATCTTCTAAAGATATTATATCGTCACTTTTTTAAGTAAAGAGTTAGTCTTTTGCCATTCTTTAAAGCTCCAAATGATTTTTTGAGGTACAATTTGACTTAAATCATGTTTCACATCAATCAGTTTTTTAACAAATTCTGTTTTCCCTGAACAACTAGGTCCTGAGATGAAACTATTACAGGGATGTTGAAACAATAAACACTCACGTGATGCCATAATTGTTTTTGTCAAAAAGTTTTGTATCACTAACTGATATACTACTTTCTTCCAGGACTTCTTCAAATCGATGACAAGGTAGTCTTTTTAAAGGTGCTTTTAACTCGAATATGGTTTCTGAAGAATCTATTATTTGATCAATTTGTGGTACACATTGTTTATATAAATAATCTATGATTTGTTCATCATAAATATAGAGGATATGAAATGAGTGTTTTTCTCGTATGATATTTATGAAACGAGTCTAAGAATTTTCCGTTTGGGCGAGCCTTTGGCGAGCCCCAAACGGAAAATTCGGACGAGCATCATAAATATCATATGAGAAAAACACTTATTTCATATTCTATTTATCATATGACACACATATGCACAAATTAACGACTTAGTATAACTTTTTAACCCTTTACCTAACGTGTGTTGCAGACGACACTTGAAAAAAACATCATCATATAACTAAAAAATTTCATTTTTTGCTTCCAAAACATAGGTTATGACCCTCATTGGAACGAGCGCGATGCGCTCGTTCCAATGAGGGGTCATAACCTATGTTTTGGAAGCAAAAAATGAAAATTTTTCGTATTTTGCACTTGCCGGTTTTGATCGTTATGTTAGGTAAAGGGTTAATGCAATATAACCCAACTGAAATAGGACAGATAACGTAAATTCTCCCTACTCAAATTATGCAAATGTGACCCAGTTGTATATTGTTCAGACAATCAAACTGTCCATATTTGAAATTGACCAATAAAATCTTTCAACCCCAATTATGCAAATTATGAAAATATGGCCCAGTTGTATTTTGTTCAGCCAATCAAATTGTCTAGTTTTGAAATTGACCAATGAAATCAGCGGGAGGTTTTATTTATCACTGATTAATATGAAAGCACAATATCAAATGTTTTAAAGTGAACAAAACGGAGGAGTCATATGATAAAATATAATCCCACATAACTCTTGTCCAAATATTTTGTAAACCGTCTTTGTAAAAAGCATTCATCATGATAAATGCATTACTAAACTCAATATACATTTCATTTTTTTTTCTGATCGGTTTTGAATAACATCCTTTGTTATTGTTTGGTATCCAGGAGTAATAAGTTGAAAAGCATAAGTATAATAATGCTTTACGTGTGATCTTATTTTCTAAAAGACATCTTGCCTGGTCCATGGTTGAAATCAAAATGTTCCATTGACATCATAGGCAGGGGCTATTTATACCTTAAACCTGTATGGACATGTATCATATTTATTTACCACGTAACGTTTTGTGTACACATATCGAAATGTTTTGGTTTGTGTTTCACTTGTGACTTGTCTGTTCCTGTTACGTTTAATTCTATGTGTATATTCAATGTTTATTTTGTAATTCTGTCTGTCTTTTACACATTCAACCATACCTTGAAAACTGACTCTTTGTGATATGTTGTAATCCAACATAATCCCTTTGACTTTACATGCGGTATGTATTTGTCCATTTTTAATGTATTTATAACCATAATTTTTAGGATCTACACCTACGTATTCAATGATGTTTGTATGGGTGTTAATCGGTCCATTGACCTAACCTAATGTTGAAAATTGTTGGATTCCAAAGTGAAGGGTTAAATGGGTTATATGTATAAATGCAACTATCTATATCAAAATATAACACCTGTTTGCCTAATAGTCCTATAACTTCGTACAATTCCAAATGTGCATATCTTGTGACAAAAGAAGCTTTAACAACATTGGCTGAACAGTGTATTCATACATTTGTTTTGTATCTGTGTAATCCACTAAAATAAATTGATCATGCTCAAATATTTCTACATTTTAATAATGATTTTTGGGTATTCGCGTGATGTTTTGGAAATTTGTGTAGACCATTCTTCCCAGTGCCAAATCTGATAACAAGTATTTTGTATGCCATACCCATTGCTTTGAAAGGTTCTATAGTTGCCCATGTACCTACAAGACTGTGTTGTTCTGGTGTGTGTTCACGGTGATTATTTTCTTGTTCTATGATACATGGTAGTAATGTAAGTCAGAGAGCACTGTGGTGGATTCTAGACGTTAACCCTTTACCCAACGCAGACGATATCAAAATTTATTATTTTAAAAATCATTTTTTGAAATTTTTCAAAAAATTTCAACAAAACCATATCATGTGACCCCTCGTTGGAACGAGCTCGTCGAGCTCGTTCCAACGAGGGGTCACATGATATGGTTTTGTTGAAATTTTTTGAAAAATAATATTTTTTCAACTGCTGAATTTGCATATTACGCGGGCGGATGTGGCCGATTCGTTGGGTAAAGGGTTAACATTGCATTATTGCATTATTATTATTCTGCACATGTATTGCAAAGTCTGAAAACCATTTGAAAGGTTCTATAGTTGCCCATGTACCTACAAGACTGTGTTGTTCTGGTGTGTGTTCACGGTGATTATTTTCTTGTTCTATGATACATGGTAGTAATGTAAGTCAGAGAGCACTGTGGTGGATTCTAGACGTTAACCCTTTACCCAACGCAGACGATATCAAAATTTATTATTTTAAAAATCATTTTTTGAAATTTTTCAAGAAATTTCAACAAAACCATATCATGTGACCCCTCGTTGGAACGAGCTCGTTCCAACGAGGGGTCACATGATATGGTTTTGTTGAATTTTTTTGAAAAATAATATTTTTTCAACTGCTGAATTTGCATATTACGCGGGCGGATGTGGCCGATTCGTTGGGTAAAGGGTTAACATTGCATTATTGCATTATTATTATTCTGCACATGTATTGCAAAGTCTGAAAACCATTTTCTTGTTACAGTGAATTTTGTGATGGTAAAACTGAAGGATATTTTAAAAGCTATACAAGAAATGAAATCTTGTCACAACCAAATAGCCCTGTCAGCAGGGAAACTAACAGTACCGGTGGAATTCAAGGTGGTAGAAGAAAAACCTGGAAGAAACAAACACCTAAACAGCATATCACCACTGGTACACAAACTGAGATTTGTGAAGAGGAGAAATCAGAAGAGATAAAAAAAAAACAACCCATTCCTTTTTCCAACATGAAACGTGTGCATTTCAATAGAACTGGAAGATATTCGAAGAGAATGGATTTCCGATTACATTGACCATGACAGAAGAAACCCTTTTCAGGGCTACCTCAAATTATTCGAAAGAGAGATACCTGATCACATTTTATATTGTACAAAACACATGTCTAAAAGGGATACACGCTCTCTAAAAAACTTTTACATGAAGGCAACTTTTTATGCTAATCCCGCTAAGCAAACCAAATTAGTTTTCCCCTCACATATACAGGCTCACTGTTTAAGAAAATAAAAGTAAAGGGTACTGGTTTTGTTTTGTCTTTTCATGAAGAAGACTTGTAATGTGTTTTTCGGAGAATTTCTTTTAAGAGTGTGTGGGCCCTGAAAAGGGTCGGTAGGAAGCCATGATAGTGATTAGCAACCTACTTCACGCATCTCCGCCGCGGTGAAGCACCCCTTTTCCCAATCTTCTTTCTTCCCCGCCAAAACTTCTTCTTGTATCTAAACGGGAAGTTTGAACCATTTCTTCGGTCTCTTGTCATACTGTACCTCCCTGAATGGCCTTCGAACCATTTCTTCGGTCTCTTGTCATACTGTACCTCCCTGAGTGGCCTTCTGACTTCTTCGATAATGGAGGAACTTCTTTATCATCTCTTGGTATTCCTTGTGAGATAATGTTGCTGACCACCATCTTCTTAGAGCGGGGAAAAATTCTTCATCAGTCCTCCTTTTCATGCTATCCAAATAGGTGTAGAGTATTCTATTAGTGTCGCCTCCATGATCCCTAGCGAAATATATGTCAGTCTGATGATGTTGTCGAAATAATCCAGCCGAGTTCGTAATCTTATACTAACTCCAACGACGTGATAGAAAACGTTGTAAATGATTGATTTTTTACCTCCTTATAATCAAAATAGCACGGGAGCGTTCTTTGGGTAGATTTTTAACCGAATGATACTTTGTCTTGGGTATAAAACTAGTGAACATTTCATGTTCTCGTCATTTCTTCTACAAAAAAATGAACGTGGAGTTCTCTCTTGATCAAGAAGAGTACTGAAAGTGGAGGACCGAGGAAATATCTGATAACGATTGGAATAAGCTACTGGAAGAAGAATTTAAAAGTATAGAGAAAGAGATGCGGCAAAGACAATTATCAGAAGATTGTTTTGGACATGTGTATTGTACCGGTCCTCTGAAGTATACTCATCAGTCCTGGTAGCAACATATTGACAAATTGGAACGACATGCAGGGATAAGACAGTTTTTAACGGCTCGTGGTTGTGAACTGGAGAAGTTTCTTGATCTTAATTGGCAACCTGAAAGAAAATAGGAAAATGGGAGGTTAAATTCAACCTCAACCCGTATTTGAGTGAATTCTGTGAGGATTTCTAAAATCCAAGTATAGGTTACATTAATTTTTTACCTGACATACATTCAAGATGCAAGTTAATCTGATTCATTCGAATTCTTCTTATCGCTACTCTTCGTTTTCTCGTTTTGATATCACAAAACGGGTGTCTTCATAAATGAGGCCCTTTTCGGGGCCCACACATTCTTAAAAGAGATTCTCTTAAAACACATTGCAAGGCTTTTTCTACAAAAGCAAAAGTCCCAGAAAGAGAAACGCAGTCCCTTTCACATATTCTGTGAGTAGTTTTTGGTATTGAATGATTGTTGGTAATGAGTGTTTTTGTTGTATCAGTCAGAGATACCCCCCCCCCCCCCCCCAAAAAAAAAAAAAACAAACAAAAAACAAACCAGAATTGCGATCAATTTTGCAATTACGCCAGAGTGAATCCAGGGTTGTCTATGGGGACATGTTGCGGAATAGAAGGAAAATGTTTATCGATCTGTGATCGTAAAGTTTGATTTCCACGTTGTGATTGCTGGTAGTTCTATGGAGTTCCACCAGCCCGTGACCGTTTGGGATTCCCTCAGACGATATCAGACACAGGTTTCAGATGCTGGGTTCAGTAACTTCACGAACTTGTCGTGTACAACACAACGAAGACCAGTTCCAAATTATCTAATAATTTAATGTATTTCTATATTTACACACGCCCACCCGTCGTTGTCTCTGGCATGATTTAGAGAATAATATAAAAGTATCAAAGTTCGTACCTCAAACACAGTGGGGGCATTCAGGTTTCTTCTTGTGGAATTGATCTGCATACATCAGGAGCCCAGAGACAATTTGTCTAAGCAGTCAGAAATTGGTGCTTATATACACCAAATTTCTGATGCAATACTTGGGGTACGTGACGACCGTCAGCAGTTTCTCCCTGACCCCAGGGAAACTACGGGAAAGTCCCCTGACGTGGCGGTCGCCATTTTGTAGACTCTGTTACTGCCATGCAGACTGTCGGTCAGTTTGCATGTAGTCCATGGAATCTCGGCTCTCAAATACTATTCCGCCGGGCGCTAGTTAACCGGCGGAATGTCCTGGTGACTGGTGCTAAAATGCAACGCAGCATCCCCAGTTCAATGGGAAGTTTCACCAAGTACATGTTATGATTTGTTAGACAGTTCGAACACCAACATCCCAGTAAAACTGCCGAATGTTACTGTTCCATCTATCAACAAATCCTAAAATGTTACTGCTTGTTGACAATATTGGCTTACAAAGGTATGCCTGATATTGTCAACATAACATCTGGCGTGTACCCACAAAGTACGTCTGTACTCTAGTTGCCAGTTAATACAATTCCATGTAATTTATTTATCATGTTTTAATCTGTTCAAATACTATGCAAATAATATGAAAATAAACGAAGAAGTTAAATAAGCTTGAGTCCACTGAATTCCCAAATAAGAACCTCAAGAGCTCGAGCTCTTACCCGAGCTGACAAGCTTAATTAACCCCTGTGGGCTCACTTCGCAACAGACTTCAGTGTTACGCGGCGATGCCACTCTGGCGTAAACCCTCTGTCGTAAACCCTCTGACGTAAACCCTCTGGAATATTTTTTTAACACTGAATTTCCCATTGACCGGCAGGTGGTAAAACATTTACGCCAGAGGGTTTATGCCAGAGGGTTTATGCCACGGGGTTTTTGCCTGCGGGTTTACGCCAGAGTGGCATCCTACGCTACTAGCGGGTCAATGGGACTAAGGGCTAACAATAGACCAACCAGGGTAAAGGCCGTTTTCCCTATACTACCACACTAGACAATCATGCATTACTTCCACTCCCACCGCAATACCGCTTGGCCTAACATTACGTTCTTCCTATACCAACTGTAGGGCAGTATAACACCTTGGATGAGTCAATAGTACAAATAGCTAATAGATGACCTACAGGCGTACATGCCGCCATACTATATACCACCATATCAATCCAGTATGAGTAGCCTGACACACCCTGACCCGAACAACGTAATGTCGGCTTGAACGGAGAACAACAACAGCGGTCAGTGTCTCAATGACGTCGCGTGCGCATCACGACGTCATTGGCACCCCCAGCCGATTTGCGGAAAGAAACTTTCAAGAAACCCACATTCCCCATCAATTTCCCATCACATACCCATACTATATACCCAAAGCCATATATATACATGTATACCTTACTACACTGTTGTATATATGCACTACGTTTACCACTTGCCCGGTGTAGTTCTGAATGCAGCCGGAAAAAACTTGCAGCAGCAAAAATTTCGATTTCTATGGGAATTTAACATTAGCTGCACCGGCGAAAGTCCAGGTAATAAGGGTTGACCCGTCCCTCTTATACTACTATTCTGTCATAGATCCATTGGGCACTATCACAACACTTTTTTCTGGGAGTATCAATAATTGGCGAATATATCCATGTGGTGGGTTTCAAAGCAGATGGTTTTGGGTTTGTAAGCCACCTGGCCTATACGACTCCTCCAACTCGTATCGGGGCAGGTCAAAAGTCACACAACCAAAACGTCACATTTCAAAATGGTCAAAATGTCACATTCTTTTGGTCAAAACGTCATATACTTTTGGTCAAAACGTCACATACTTTTGCTCAAAATGTCTCACACTATTTGGTCAAAACGTCACATACTTTGGGTCGAAAATGTAACATTAATTATTTCATAGTGGACAACTTGTCAAGTATGCGGGATTCAGGCCATTCACTTCGATCGATCATAGCGCAGCAGTGGTATTTCATACACATGTATCTTTCAAATATTTTCATGGAAATACCATCCCATCGTAGAAAATTTTTGAAAAATGTTTTTCTGTTTCATTGATCCTGAGGGGTGCGGTCGGCTTGAAATGAGAGGGGTGATGAAAATATATCTAATCACCAGGTCGGGACCATTTGGATGTTGTGAGGTGACTCGTACCTCTCAGAACCTCTTGTCCGAGAAAAATGTGCTTAACCATTGAAAGCTTCCATGCTCAGCTCGATGATACGAGAAAATTCCGTCCTGTATTAACTACCCGTTGAAAATAAAGATCGAAGGTATGAGAAATTTCCGTACTGCTTTGTATCCCTTGTTTTGTAATTTTAGGTCTCCCAATCAATAAATAGATCTGACCCCCTCCCCATGGCATCTCTAGGGGTAGAAATGCCAATGTGTCGAAATTTTCGACAAGGTTATTAACGATATGCCTGTGGCATATTGCATGTTAGTACCCTTGTGAGAAATGTTTACCCACTCTTCTCTTTGTCGGAAAATCTAGCTTATTGTTTCCAAGTTTATCTTCATTGTACAATTGCAACGTTATGGGCGGTAAACATAACGTACCCTGAGTTACAATGTGTTCTATGTGCCAGTAGGCACATAGAACACACTGGAACTCAGGGGACGATAAGGAAATACACGAGTTTTGAAAAGTGAGTTAAATAATACACTTTAAGAGTGGGGAAAAATAGAAACCTGTTCACGGGTGAGAATGGAAATAAAATTGCAGTAACAGCGATCCAAAAGATATATTATTTATTTGACTAAAATCTACAAACAATGGCAACGAATGAATGTATGAACATTTTTCAATGTATATTAACCCTTTACTTAACATGAAAAGCAGTGGACACTTGCAAACAAAATTCTTGAATAACTAATTTTTTTCATTTTTTTGTCTCAAAAATATAGGTTATGACCCCTCTTTGGAACGAGCTCGGCGAGCTCGTTCCAAAGAGGGGTCATAACCTATGTTTTTGAGACAAAAAAAAAGAAAATAAAATGAAATTTAATTGGCGATTTTTTAGAATAGTGCTTGCCGGTTTTGGCTGTTATGTTGGGTGAAGGGTTAACAAAAGTTTATTTTAGAGACAACATACCGAATACCGAAAATTATAATGAAAAAAATACATGGAAAATAAAAAATGAAATATTTAGTCGAAACGAGCAAGTTCGGTATGATTCATCTGTTACATTAATAGTGTACTAGGTTTTTGGATGGTGAATGTTGTAATTGGAGGTAATGGTTGGAGTAGTTCGACTGGTCGAGTGGACACTGTAACTATCGGGTTCCTATGGGATGGAGTGGATGGAATTAATTGTAATGGCTACACTTGAAGTGGATGAAATTAGTAGTAATGGCTACACAAAGTAAGAATCAGATTTAACTTGCCTCGTATTCTAAAGTAAAATGTGTTTGTATTGCCCTGTCACGACCCAACGAGGATTGCTTTAGGGCAATCCCCGATGAGTCCCAATAGGCCAGTTATTTCCAGGCATGTTCTTGGTAGTCTGCGACTCGCGGTGCTTGATAGAGAATATCTTAGTGAGAAGGCCCACATCACAAGTCGTCGCTAAAATCTGGGAATCAACTGCTGATTTTCGAATGTAGCTTCTGAGTTTCTTTTCTTTTCCCATACATCTCTGCGGTGACAGCAATTGTACTTCATATATACACCCTCGCTGGTTAACTCCTGGTAATGCTATTTCGGCGGCTCCCGTGAGAACCCGGGGAAGTGAAGCAGTGCTTGTTTACTGTGGTAAACAAGCTCTGTTTAACTGGTAAAGTGGGGGGAGCGCGGTGGCTCAGTAGGTAGAGGTGCAGGCTGCAAACCGAGAGGCCCTCGGTTCGAATCCCACCTGCGGCAACCGCGTTATGTCCTTGGGCAAGACACTTCATCTCCATTGCCCGCGTGGGGGCACGGTGGCGTTGTGTACTAATGCGTATACTGCACGTCGATGGTGCACTTGTCTGCAACCAATGCTAACCCTGCTTGTGTGGAGTTAGTATGTTGGGGAGCTGACCGTTGCTCGGTGGTTTTCTCCAGGTACTCCGGCTTCCTGCACCCGTAAAACTGTCACGGTCATGATTAGTGGAAGTTCTCTAAAATAGGCAACATGGATATCAACGATTGACTAAACTTGACTTCATCTCCATGTTGCGGTCACGATTAGCCATTGTGCAGAAGTATGTGACTTTAAGCACCAATAAATAAATGAATAAATAAATAAATAAATCAATAAATTAAATAAATAAATAAGTTTGGCGGAGCTCCAAACAGCAGCTTCAAAATCACCAACTAAACAAGATTTGTGTGTCCACTTGTTACAAGTGTCACAAGAAACCACTTGTTAGTTTTGGTGTACGGTTTTGTTGCACTATGTGCACTTGTGGGACAAGCTTATGGGTTTTGAAATTACGAATGAATGAATGAAAGTACGAATGAATGAATGAAAGTTTCTGCGCACAGAAAGCGCACAGGGACGATGTGTGATGTGAAATCAAGCAAATTCTGAACATGTATTTATTGGAAGTACAAAATATTCAAAATATCCTTCGTCATTCTATTGGCAACTGTTGCTTGGGCTGTTTGTTATCTCTTTCTCTGTTTGTTTGTGGGGCACGTTGTGGAAAAGAGTTACATTGTATTATATTTCAAAGGGGCGCGCTGAGACCTATGAGGAACACAGTTGAGTGGGTCAATCAACCTTAACATAGAAAACAGAAATGGGTGGGCCGAACTCATTTGTTGCTCATCGTCCCTGTGCATCCTCGGCGCGCTGAAACGTTCATTCATTCCATTTGTTGCTTGGACACCGTACAGGAAATAGTTTGCAAAGGGAATGCCTTGGTAAATGCCTTGTCATCTTGCTTCCTGAGTGTGTGATGTTTTGACCAAAAGTATGTGACGTTTTGACCAAAAAGTGTGTGGCGTTTTGACCAAACGTATGTGACGTTTTGACCAAAAATGTGACGTTTTGACTATTTTGTGACATTTGGTCGTGTGCGTTTTGCCCCACAGCCCTTTGTTTCCATTGAGATTATGGCCCGTTGTGGATAATACTTATTGTTATGGATGTGATAGAAGTTGGCATTATTTAATCCACTAAAGACTGAATCTTTGTATTTTTCAAGTAAAGTAAACCCTACGCTTCATCCCCATCTTTACCTCCTAGGACAGCAAATAGTAGAGACGGACACTCATAAACATCTTGGGTTGATCTTTTCAAAAACAAGATAATGGGATTCACATACAGAGAGCTGTATAAATAAAGTCAGCTCCGTGATAAACTGTCTAAGAAGCCTAAAATACAGACTGTATAGACACGCAATGGAAACTCTATATAAATACTTCATTCTCCCCCTGTTAGATTAATCCGATGTTATAAGGGATGATTGCACAGAGACTAAATCAACACTCCTAGAAAATCAGCACTTGGATGCTCTACGAACTATAATAGGGGTAACTTGGGGGACAAGTCATCACCTTATTTACAGGGAATCGGGTTTCGTACCGCTCAAAGAACGCAGACGACGTCACAAATTAGGAGCTTTGTATAAAATTATATACACAAATGTGCCAAACTACATTATGCTACTCATTCTACGACCTGTATCAGAATTGATTTATTACCCGCTAACATCTTCGAACTTGTTAAGGGAAATTAAATGCAACACTAATAGGTTTTCTAACTCGTTTCTGCCGTCAGCGGTTAAACTTTGGAACGGCCCTAGTGCAGATCTGCAGAACTGTACTTCCGTAGACCCATATGAGAAGAAACTTGCAATTAACGACAATGTCGTTCCTGGGTTCTATTATGTGGGTGGCTGAAGGGAACAAGTCTGTCACACAAAGCTTCGTTTAAATTGTAGTGATTTAAACGGACATCATTCGATAGATTCATAAGTGATAATGCTTCTTGCAGCTGTGGTCTTTTTTGAAGACACTGAACAGTATTTACTATTGTGTCCTCTATATGTAGAACAAAAAAATGCTTCTAACAAAATTGGGCCACACAGCTAATATCACTCTAATGTTATATGGTGATCCAGAGAAAACTGTTTTGGAAAATGCTAGTATATTTAGTGCGGTACAAGAATATATTAGGGAAACAATGAGATTCGTGTGACTAATTATTAGCCAGTGGAAATGAATCATTGTGTTTTGTCTTTAGAGATTGATTTTTGATAGTGCATCCCAACCCGGACACGTGTGTGGGCCTATTATACCTTCACCTGTATACCAGAATGCCACCATACCCGGTAGGTAATGGATATATAAGAGATGACGAGATATAGTGTGGCAGTTTCTTTCTTTCTTTCTAATCCATTCGATCAGTTTCTGTTCATGTACAGTTGTACTTGCTCCATTGTAAATGTGTGTTTCTGTAGGGTACGGCGTTTATATAGGCATTGGCTGTTCGCCAAACCCCAATTCAATGATGAAATAGAAATATTGTTTAAAAAAAAGTTGGCGTTCAACGGGTGCTCCTTTCCCGAAGCTCGTGGACGGAGAACTTGAGTGTGCACTCGGTGATGTAACTTTCTACCCTCTGTGGTGAAATAGTGGTGTTTCGCTTGGTAATAACCATAGTTCGGGCCCTGAAGCCGGAGATCGACGATAAAAGCCAAGACGTCATGGGCCCTTGGCTAACCTCGGAAACAATATATCTCATTTTTTATTTAAACATATTTTATCTACTTCATAGTAGATCTGGATTAATGAACAGGCTTGCGCCTATATTAACATCTTTCCCATTCAATGAATGATTATCTGTATCTACAAATACAAGTGCAAGTGCGGGTACAGACTTTATCTGAGTGTTTTGGTGTTATTTATTTAGCATGTTATAATTTTACTGAGCTGGAGTGAACCAAATTTCTCACCAGGAAGCTTAACACATTATGGCCAGATACACTGCAAAAAATAAAGATTCTTTTTAAAACCAAAACTGGTTCTCTGTTGTCCCTGAGATGGAATCAGTTTAGTTTAAACGGTATTTATTTCAAATCAAATAAATTTATCAAGATTAGCATTAGGTTTTAACAGAATAATACATGAACTGACGTAGATTCAGCAGTAACTTTGGAGCACATTCAACGCAGTAGCCAAACATTTTGAAACAAAGCGAATATAAATACCTGGTATATTGGTTCTATACAGAACCAAAACTGGTTCGATATGCCAACTGTTCAAATCTCCTTTGCTCAATAATGACTTGAGACAACCTCGTATAAGCTCTAAACTCACTGCTGAAACCCCCTCAGTTTATGTTTAATTCTGTTAATATTTAATGTTAATCTTTATAAATTTATTTGATTTGAAATATATACTGTTTAAACAGAACTGGTTCCATCTCAGGGACAAGATTAGAACCAGTTTGGGTTCTAAAGAGAACTTATATTTTTTTGCAGTGTGGGGATCATGGTATTCGTTTCCATACGAAGGTCATTATGGTTCTGTTGACTCATCTTACTTTACACATTGGTTCTTTTATCATTTCAGAATTAATAACCACCTTGAGATATCCAATGGACAGTTGATCGTGTGTTCAAATGGCGTGATTCGAATAGCTGTTGTACACCGAGTATACCCCATACAGTTACCGTTCATTGAAGGGACGGCAATTCAAAGTGTAAGTCACTAATTGACCAAGCTGTCGGCATTCGTGGTGCATTGGGGCAATCTGTAGAGAGCTGTTACACCTCTCTGCTGCGGGGCTCGGCGTTACTAGCCGTACGCGACTAGGTTGCTCGAATCCATGAATACCTCCAAACAGGTCAGCGACATTCACTTTATTGCACAGCCTGTATGTTGAGACAGTTCTCTTAAAGTAAGATAACACAACTGACTAGAACTGGTTTCCCTAAGTCTCCTGTGCACCATCGAACGATAGTTTTCCTCATTCGGCCCATGGAGTTGCACAAAGGTATCGTCAACAAGTAAGACAAGGTAATAGTCATTTACACAGAAACAAAATGAGATGCACTACATACTACTCTATAGGGTATTTCTCACTTTGGGAAAAGAGGGGGAGGAACAAGTATGGAACACCCCCTACTGTTAAAGAGTTCCCTTGAGAAAAATAAGTAGGGACGACCCGCTTAATGCGATTTCTTGGCTGCGTGGTTTATATTGTTACGAAATGAGTAAGGAAGCAATGTACAGGTACCACAGTTATGTCGTTTGATTCTGCACAGAACATTAATTTTCAGGGCAGACTTCTGTTTCAAGGTCGAAAGATAAGTTAGTTAATTAAAGCGATGGATGACAGTATATACGCATGCACTGCGTCAAATAGCATTGCGTTTTCCGATTCCGAAGCTTCCGTTACAATGTAGTAACATTTCACAAATAATGTTAGGAGAACTATTCAGTTTAGCAAACAGTATGCGTCTATTTTCATTGCATACTGGGCACTCCATGAAGAAATGGTTTGGGTCTTCATAATTATGGCCGCATATACAAGATGAATCATCAGCTACGAAACGGTTAAAAAGATGTGCTTTCAGGTCACTGGATCCAAGACATAGTCTGCAATGTAGAATCTGACCCCGCCGTAAGCCCACATAAAAACATTCAGGGGGTTTCATAGATGTATTCTTTATTGAGTTTTTAAAGTGTGGTAAAGTATCTAAATTCCTTGTCTTGTTGTCAAGGCTATTCCATAACCTCATAGTTGATGTAAGATAGCTGTCCGAATAAAACTGAGTTCTGTATGTTATCTCTCTGAGACTATCGGCATTTCTTAATGTATACCTTGAGATTTGGGAGACTTGTCTTGGCGATACGTTGTAAACCATCCTGTAGCAAATGGATAATTTGTGGATTCAGCGTCTTTCACGTAGCGCGACAAAATTTGTTTCTCTTTAAATGGGTTCTTGATTCGTGCCACGCGTTTCGCCACTTATTGTACGGAGGGCATCCATTTGTAAATTTTCCAATATCTAAGCTTTATTTTCGGTACACGCATCCCATATAACGTCTGCATAGTCGAAAAGTGGGAGTATGAAACTTTCATATATTATTTCTAATGATTTACGTGATAACCTATGTTTTAAACTTCTGAAGCAGTTAATCATTGAACTTACTCGTTCTACTAATTTGTGTATATTTATTTGTTTATTTATTGGTGTTTAAGGTCACATATGTCTTAACAGTGGTTAACAACGTCTACGACAGTTTTACGGATGGGGGAAGCAGGAGTATCGGAAGAGAACCGCCGAGCAACTCTCAGCTCCCCGACGTTCTAACTCCACACAAGAAGGGTTAGCATTGGTTGAAGACAGGTGCACCATCATGCAGTACGCCTTAGTACACAACGCCACCGTGCCCCCACGTGGGCAGTGGGGTGAAGTGTCTTGCCCATGGCTATTTGTCAATATGAATGTGCCAACTACCGTTACTCTGGAGGTATAGGCCAAGGTGTTTATGAGATTCCACCTCGCTTATTGGTTCATTGTCAAAATATGTACGGGTTTGGGGGCTTTTATAGCTTTATGGGATATAGTCATACTTACAGTTTTTAGCACAGAAGTCGACATGCCAATGTTTTGCCCATTTGTTAATCTTGTTTAAATTTTTATTTAAAATTTCACTCGCAGTTTTATCGTCGTCAACAATCAAGTATAGGGATGTGTCGTCGGCATACAAACGTATGTTTAAGTCCACTTGATCCACTAAATCATTGATATATAGCATAAACAAGAGCGACCCCAGTACTGAACATTGTGGAACTCCAGCCGTTATTCTTTTGTTTTCCCATTTTTGACCATTTATGCACACACATTGGGATCTGTTTTCAAGATAGCTTTGAAACCATAACCGCAGCTCACCCCTTGTTCCCAAACAATATAGTTTGTGTACCAAACCCTTATGCCACACGCGATCAAAGGCTTTACTTATGTCACAGAAAACCAGTTTTACCTCTTTACCATCATCGAGTGCTTTCGCTAAGAAATTATTTGGCGGTATTTCTATTTACCCTTTACCTAACCTAAAAAGCAGACGACACTTGCAAACAAAATTCTTGAATAACTAATTTTTTTCATTTTTTGTCTCAAAAACAAAGATTATGAACCCTCATTGGAACAAGCTCGTTCTAAAGAGGGGTCATAACCTATGTTCTTGAGATAAAAAATGAAAAAATAATGAAAATTAATTGGCGATATTTGCGAATAGCGCTGTTCGGTTTTGGCCGTTACACTCGCTAAAGGGTTAACTGGAAGACTATGCTTTCGCCTGGTATGACTCTAGACTGATATAGTAGTTCATTGTGTTTTTTATACTCAAAGACATGCGGATGTAACATTAGCTGTTTTCCATAGGAGTGGCATATGACCATGAGGAAGAGACATATTGAATATTTTGCACAGGGTTGTTGCTAAGTGTTTTAAGAATGTTTTGCGAATTTAATTATTAACTCCATCGGGTCCGCGGGTTTTTGTCAGGTCAAGTTTCGTAAGTACATTTTCAACTTCTGGTAAAGGACACTTATATGTTCTGAGCGTTGATTTTGAAGTAAAGTAATTATTAAAAAGTTCAGCAATATCAATTGGGTTGGTGAGTACTGTGTTGTTGTATTGTTCAGGAAATTCTGAGGTCTTTGCATTGAAAGTTTGGACTCGATGCGTAACTATATACCTTATGGCTTCTACAACGCCTGGAGCTGAATGACAAGGCATTTCAGAAAGTTGGAGCTCAGCTGAACATTCATGTTCTGTCCGGCAATCTGCGAATCCAGACAGGCAGTGTTAATTAAAAACGTCCAGAGCGCACCTTGGGGGTTACTAAGGGTAGAAATACCTGCAAAGCCTACGTGGTTGGGGGACGAACCGGCTTCCGAGGCTTGTAATATTTCATAAGCTCTGCGTTCATCTTTTCGGAGATCAGTACCACTGATAATATTATAAGTGAGCAACCCGGTACACTCCTCAGGGCTGTTTCGGTCGAAAATAAACGGCAGTGGTCGGGCGGAGACCATTCCACATCTGCAGTATAGAAAACTTGTCCCATGCCTCATCGACCAGCACATAATTCAAGATTTGAAATGAAGAAGGAAATGACCAGGTTATTCCTTACCTATCAATCACACTGCATATTCGAGAATGATAGGTAACGGAGGACCAGGCGATCAAGCTGCGGAGCTGCGCGCGCAACTCTTCAGCTCGCCGATCTTGGAGCTACACTCAGATTCGGGGACCCGGGAAGAATGGACGAAGTATACGTATTACATCCCTCTGGTGAGTATACAAGAGAAAAGAGGTTCATGCCACCCTCCCAACAACCTCCCTGGTTAAATTTACAGAGCTTGTTGATTTGGATTGGAGTGGGGATGCGGCCACACGGAAATACTATAAGCTGCGATTGATAGGCAGACATCATTGGGTTGTGTACAGGAACCTTGTTGCTGATGCTGGCGGGTGAGAACTCGATTTCAGGTTAGCTAAACCTTACCTCGCCCTGGGGTCCAAGAACAGGCTGGGCAAGCTCCAAAACAGCGGGAACGTCCTAGCCCCTTATATTCTTTTCAGTAGGAAGCCTGTTGTTTTCGTCGAGATGACTAAGCCTTGGAATGCGTTGGGTACTGGAAACAAAAGGCCAGTCCTCAGACTGAAGCTACTGCCAGCAATCTATAAGTGTCCCCAATATATTACAAGATTACAATGGTTGGATATAAGGTGGGGTCGACGTCACTCCGATAAAGAGCTTCCCATCATTATGCGCGGTGATGAGGTTAAATTCTCACTGAACGGCGTGGAACACAGAAGAACAGACAATGGGCTCCTGAGCACCTCGATTATTACCACCTTTTTCATCAGGTCACTATGGTTTCTTGCTTTACGGCATACTAAGATACGTTTGACCTTTGAACATTTAGCGAAAATCCAACCTATAATGCAAGCAACATGGGTTGATACCCAGAGTTGAGTCAGGCTGCGTGTTAAGGATCGGGAGCTGGGGGACTGTGTGGGTCTGGTGGGCTCTCGACTGCACCCCCCGACCCCCCCCCCCCCCGATAAGACCCGAGAAGGGTGTCTTATCCGAGAGGATAGTCCCGTAGATCGCAGCTGTGATTGGATAGGCATTTATGTAGTACGGGCTGAGGGGCGTATAGTGTGGGCTGGGACGGGAATGACGATCCCAGTCAGGACACCTGGCTGGTTTCTCGGGTGATCTCTGCGACACCGTAGCCTTTCCTAGGATAAACTTGTCTTTCACTACTCAGTCAACTTCGTAACTTGATTAAACTTTTTTTAACACGTACTCACCCTCGGGCAGTTGCTTGAGGAGCTGTGCTGCTCTCTTGTCGGGGCG
Organism: Pictodentalium vernedei; assembly: GCA_031216915.1. Lineage (NCBI taxonomy): Eukaryota > Metazoa > Mollusca > Scaphopoda > Dentaliida > Dentaliidae > Pictodentalium > Pictodentalium vernedei. Next base: position 151,618,389 of record CM062292.1, read on the forward strand.
GCCATTCTAGCTCCCTCAACCCTGCGGAGAAGACTGGCGTGGCGTCGTAGGCTTCAAACTCAGTCTTGATGTCGTACGTCATTTCGACCCGCTGTTTGTTGCCCGGGTGTCGGGTCCTTTCGACCCAAATCCCGTTCGCCCCGGGACATTTCGCTCTGGGTCGTTTCGCTCCCTATATTGGGGCGAAATGACCCGGGTATGAGGGGAGAAACGACGATTTTTAAAAAAAATGTTTTAAGTAATTTCACCATGCATCAATTAACAATAAAATGCATACAACTAATACGGACGCCCCGAACACACCAACTTGAAAACAATTTAACAACGACAGAATATTAAATGCCACAACCTGTTGCTTGATGATGGTGAATGAAAAAGTTCACAGGGACGATGTGGGATTGAAAGCCCTTTCGACCCGAATAACTTTATTTGCTTTTTTAGCTTTATTTGCAAGCTTATGAATCCACAAGCGTCGGAAGCGAGAGCCAATAATTCTTATTGCGTGTACGCATTGGAAGTAGGGTAGTGGGTTGAGATCCCCGAGAACCTCGAACTGACTAGGAATTTTGCTTAACTACAAGAATTCTGCTCCGTATTTGCTTAGAGAAGTGAGCATATTTATGGTACTTAAACCACAGTTTGATGGTTATTGTAGAAAAAAGAAAAAGAAACCCAAGCAGCCCCAGCATATTATCCTTAACGGTTACAAAAAGAAAAAAAATCCACCAATATGTGTTTTTGAAAGCTGTGAGTCATTCATCAGCCTACAAGGGGGAGTGGATGTTAAGCCTTGGCCATCTGGTCTGCCTTCAGGGGTAACCGATGATGGGGTGATGGGAGGGGGGAAAACTAAAAATGCCCCCCCCCCCCCCCCCCACACACACACACACTACACACTCACAGACACTCATCCCAAGCCCTTAAAGGGACTGTTATAGCTTTATTCAAATGTTTATTTACTTAAAATCTGCACTGGTCCCAGCTAGGCAAGCTTGTTTCAATCCTTGCTTGATGTTTCGTGTGTATGCTAACAGAAAGAAGGTAGGTTGTTCCAATTCAGTCCCCATACGCTTCGTCTGCTATTTCCATGCGTCTTTTCGATAGGAGTGTTGCAAGAAAATTAGCGAGTGTTCAGTTAGAAATATTATAGGTGGAGAGAGATATGAATCCGCTAGGGTATAGCCTATTATGACTGCTGTGTGATTATTACCATGGATGGACGAGTAGTGTGTTTCTTTGGAGTCATGAGAGGATTTTGGATGATGATGCAATACCAATATTTTCGACCAATCCACGTTCTGTTTATATTCTCTTTGAAATTTGATTACGACAGACCTGATGTCGGAAATGTTTTGATGTTTGAAACTGTAAAAATGTAATAAAGTGACATTCATTCACTTATTCGACATACCATTCTGTCCAAAATGATGTGCCAAGAGCATTTTGGGATGAAAACGTTCATGACAATTTGACAAGAATTTTTTATCCCAGCCTTCTAGTTGTGGTGTAAAAATTGCCGAAATGGCATGTGAAGTGCAGACAAACAAGGAGCGACAAGAAGATGAGCTGCAGGTGCTGGAAGCTGTTTTTATGGACGACGCCAAGGATCTTCGCAAAAATGATATTTGGAAGGTTAATTTTCCAAATCTTAAATTCATAAGTAAAAAACAGAGTTTTCAATTTTCCAACCAAGTCACCTAACTTCGTGGCAATTTCTTGGCAAAAAAGCCTTTTTCGAAACTGCCATTTTGGCTTTTAATCTATGCAAGGTCACAGGTCGCGAGGTGTGAACATTTCAAGAAAACACGCTGTACGCTATGGGAGAAAAGAGCAGGTGAAGTGCTTTGCATCCCATTACGTTCATTACTGCGAATTCAAAAGACATTTAGCCATGGTTACCATTTGGTTAAGGGCCTGTATAAGTAATGAAATTTTGTTTATTTTGAAAATTCTCACCTCTGATATTCCTTCAATTCAAATTAAATATACACAAAATGTACATCAAAATGAAGGTTGGGATGTATAGAACACGAAACACGTGTAATAAGCTCAATGAGTCGACTGTAGGCACCACTGGTTCCTGGAAGTCTGCTGCCGTATTCGCACCAGAACTGATAATTTAATAATATTTCACGAAAACAACTTGTGGCCAAATGTGCTTTACATATCCAAGAACAAAGCTAGGGGATCAAAATTCTTCAGATCACGGGTGCAGAGCTGCATGGGGGAAAATTCCAAAGCCACTGCTTTTGTTTACGTATGAGTATACTTTTGATTTCCGATCGACGTCATCGGACATAAAAAGCATGTAAAAACAATGCCGTCTAAAATCAAATAATGAAAAAGATTGCCTTCATACAGTATACTGTTTATATTGGATAGAGATTACACAGTTACCATATTCAATACAAGGTATCATGACACCTGTTGAAATTTCTTAGAATTACGATTTTGTTTATTGATGGAAAATTCGTGGTATCGAGTGATTTGCATGTGTCTGTCGAGCATGGAAAACATCTTTAATAAAAAATGCAGACAGTGTTGTTCTTTTCCAAAATGCAGTCCTATCACTGCACTCGAAAGTGTTTTGAATGCCTAACTTTGTTATTGAATATCTGAAGCACATTGGGCCACAAGTTGTTCTTGCGAAATATTATTTTATTATCAGTTCTGGTACGAATACGATAGCAGACTTCCAGGAACCAGTGATACCTGCTGTCAACTCTATGAGTTGGTTGCATATGTATTTCGTGTTCTATACATCCCAGCTTTCATTTTGATGTATAATTTAAAAAAATTTAATCTCAATTTAAGGAATATTAGAGGTGAGAATTTCAAAATAAACAAAATTCCTTTACTTATATAGCCCAAGACAGGGGCAATATTGTATGAGAACTTTCATTATTTCAAATTAGCTTCCTGTCAACTTATATGGTGTTTGCATGCACGCTGTGTCATGGTTCTGGCCGTCGGCACTGTTTTCGACAACTTTCAGGGATTCCCCAAGTCGACAAACTGCATGCAACGAGTGTTCCCTTGTTGCCATTCAAAACAAGTCCTCACCTGTGTAAAAAAGGCTTTAAACCTGCGGTGTCTCATCATTTAAGGTTGTCAAAGGTTGCCCCTTTTGTTAATTCGAATGATGACATTGGTTCTAGGAATGTAAACTTGATACTTCACAGAACTAGTTGTCTTGGCTGACACAGAACCCAGTGCGACGAACATGGAAATTGCTTTGTTTACACCTTACGACCTGTGACCTTGCATAGATTAAAAGCCAAGATGGCAGTTTCAAAAAAGGCTTGGTGTGTCGATTTACCACAGAACCCCAGAAAAACCACAAGGTGCCTGAGGAACCCCAAAGATACTACAGAGAACCAAAAAGATAACACAAGGAAACCAAAGCCATATAATGTACATATGGTGGTCAAACTGGAAACTTTGAAGAAAAAAAGGAAGAATGGTGATAGTCATCTGATTAGCTCAACTTTTGAGCTTTGTTTGCAGTTGATATTGAAAATTGGTTATTTATTGCTGCAAACAAAGTGATTTTTAGCTCAACTTTGGAGAAGCCAAATTTGAGCTTATGCCATGGCTTGTTGTCTGTCAACAATTCAATACGGCTCGGGCTAGAGGCTATATTTATGAACCGATCTTACCGAAAGTGATTGGGTACCTTTTTTATGACTGTGGGACGAGAGAGAGTGTTTTTGGGTCCGATCCGAAATTCAAGTTGGCTGCTGGCAGCCATTTTCTACAAAATTAGGTGCAATCAGATTTTTGTGCTGAACTTCCATATGAAAGCGCTGATTTGAATAATTTTTTGTATGAATGTTTAGTACCATGGGATGCATCACATATAATACAGGTTTTTTTCTCATGCGTAAATTATGCAAATTAGACTAACTTTGATGTATTTAGTGTTACTTTCAGCACTGTAAGTGCAAATGCCAATATGGCTTGGGCTAGAGGCCGTATTTATGAACCGATCTTTACAAAACTTCTTGGATACCTTTGGTATCACCATGGGACGAGAACGAGTGTTTTTGGGTCCGGTCCAAAATTCAAGATGGCCGATGGCAGCCCTTTTGTACAAAATTAGGTGCAATAAGATTTTTGCACAGAACTTCCATATGAAAGTGCTGATTTGAATAATTTTTAGCTTAACTTGACATAATCAAGATAAGCTATTGCCATCACGCATGCGGAAGTCTGTGAGTCTGTTAGTCTGAGAGTCTGTTTACATTTTCCTTTAGCACGGGCTACACCCCCGCAGTTCTTGTCTGATCGTCACGAAATTTCATATGTAGGTTTGGGGTCATGTCTAGATGAGAACGACACTTTTGTTTGCGATCGGTCAACCGGTATGGCTGCCCGAGCCCAAAACCCGAAAACCATTAGCACAGTCTACAGGTCATATTTATGAAGGGATTTCATTGTAATTTGGTAGGATCCCTCTGTATAATGCCTAGATGAGAACGTCCCCTTTCGGGCATGATCTATCAACTGTGAAGGCTGCCCAAGCCCGAAACCCCAAAACTTTTAGCACAGTCTGCAGATCATGTTTAATATGGAGGTATTTCTTTGTAACTTGGTAGGATGACTCCTTATGATGTCTAAATGAGAATTTCCCAATTTGTGCGTGATCTGCCAACTGTGACGACTGCCCGAGCCCAAAACTCGAATACCTTTAGCACAGTCTACAGGTCATATTTAATGAAGAATTTCTTTGTAACTTGGTGGGTTGACTTCATATAATGTCTAGATGAAAAAGGCCCCTTTTGGTCCTGGTTGGGCAACTGTGACGGCTACAGGGGCCCGAAGCCCAAAAACCTTTAGCACAGTCTACATGTCATATTTATGAAGGGATTTCGTTGTAACTTGGTAGGATGACTCCAAATAATGTCTAGATGAGAATGTCCCATTTTGATCATGATCATTCAGCCTTGATGGGTGCCTGATCCCAAAAACCTTTAGCATAGGCAAAAAGTCATATTTATGGAAGTATGTCATTGTAACCTGTTAGGTTGACTCCATATAATGCCTAGATGATGACATCCCCTTTTGGTCATGATTGGTCATCTGTGATGGCTACAGGTGCCCGAAGCCCGAAAACCTTGAGCACAGTCTACAGGTCCTATTTATAAAGGGATTTCAGTCTAACTTCGTAGGATTACTCCGGATGATGCCTAGATGAGATTGTCCCATTTGGTAGTGATCTTTCAACCAGCCCGAAGACCGAAAACCTTTAGCAAAGTCTACAGGTCATATTTATGTCAGAAGGGATTTCATTGTAACTTGGTAGGTTCTAGTTTGATTTCATATAATGTCTAGATGAGAATGTCCCCTTTTGGACACGATTGGGCAACTGTGACGGCTAAAGGGGCCCGAAGCCCGAAAACCTTTAGAACAGTCTACAGGTCATAATTATGAAGGCATTTCATTGTAGTTTGGTAGGATGACTTCAAATAATGTCTAGATGAGAACATCCCCTTTTGGTCGTGATCATTCAGCCTTTATGGCTGCTTGAGCCCAAAGACCTTTAGCATAGTCTATAGGTCGTCTTTATGGAAGTATTTCATTGTAACTTGTTAGGTTGAATCCATATAATGTCTAAATGATGGCATCCCCTTTTGGTCATGATTGGTCAACTGTGTGATGGCTACAGGTGCCCAAAGCCCGAAAATCTTGAACACAGTCTACAGGTCATATTTATGAAGGGATTTCATTGTAACTTCGTAGGATCACTCCAGAACATTCCCAGATGAGAATGTCCCCTTGTGGTTGCGATCATTCAACCATTATGGCTGCCCGAGCCGAAGCCCAAATACCTTTAGCACAGTCTACAGGTCATATTTATGATGGGATTTCATTGTAACTTGGTAGGTTTGACTTCATACAGTTAAAAGTAGAAGTCCTGTCACGAACTGTGCGCTTATCTAGGCTTAATTGCGAGTATGAATTGCGCGCAATTACCATATCGAATGGCATCCAAAGCACGGCCGGTTCTCCTGGCTACTCATAGCTCGGAGGTCCATTGGCTGAAACATTGCTTGTGCATAGGCCATAATTACAGAATTTGATAGCCTTACTATGGTCATATCGCGTAGATTAACGTGCATATCGACGTGCTATTTGTGCGCATTTCAGGACAGGACATTTAGTTTTAATTGTATAATGTCTAGATGAGAACGTCCTCTTTGGACACGATTGGGCAACCATAACACGGTTTTTCTTCTAGCATTTGCTTCTGCTCGATGAGTCAGTGAGTTTCATGCACTATCTGTTGATTCTGCTTTCTTCAGAAATGCGGCTAACAGTGTCACCTTCACTACTGATTGCTCTTTTCTGGCTAAGAATCAACTTCCTGATTCGGTACCTCCTCCCATCTGCCTTCAGACTCTCCCCGCTGTCGATGGTCGGAGACCTCTTCTTTGTCCTGTTCGTGCGATCAAAACTTACATTAATCGCACTCAGTTCATTAGGAGAGGTCAGAAGAGATTCTTTCTGTCTCTCATTTCTAGGAGGTTGTCTATCTCTTCCCATTCTATTTCCAGGTGGATCTGTCTTGCTCTTGCAATCAAGCTAGCTTATTCCTGCTTGTCTGCTTCAGATCTTGTTTCGAACCGGTTTAATGCTCATGAGGTTCATGCCATTTCTTCATCCTTGGCGTTCTCCAATTCTGTTTCGCTCCGGGATGTTATGAATGCGGCTTAATGGGGGAATGCTTCTACCTTCTCCTCCTTTTATCTCCGCCACCTACAGCAGCAATCTGAGGACCTTTATTCTTTAGGCCCTCTTGTTGCTGCTCAGGCTGTTGTGCACCCTCGTTAAAATTGTTCTTATCGAGGTTGTGTTTCACTCAGTCTTGTTTTCAGGTGCCTTCTCTTTATCTTCATTACAAGTTTCGCTGTTGTTCTCTGCCCTCCTTGCCTTTCTTTCTGCTGCTCTTGTTGGTATTGGTTATGTGATTCACCTCCTCCTATTGTTTATTCAGCCAATTGTAAACAATTGTGAGTAGGTTGAAAAGAAATTAAAATATTTTTATACTGTACCAATGACCCAGACTTGGCTGGTGCTAACTCTTAAATATTTAGGGTCAAATGCAAATTTTACCCCCCAATTCCCCAAATTTGCATCAAAAACCGAAAATTACATGTCCTATATGGTCTTCCATACTTTTACTCCACTGCGCAAGCGCAGTGTTAAGGAGGTCTCGAAATTGGCGCTAAAAGTCATTCTTTGTGTGGCCCTCAATTCAGTATCACCTCACTGATATTTGTGCTTGTAAATCTCAGTTTAAATGATGCCAGACGCATAAGTATGAGAGAAATGGTGGCTACAAGGAGGAAATAGAAGGAGGAGTGGAAAAACAGTGGAAAGAAATGTTCAGGGCTGTAACTTATAATTATTTTACGAAATAATTTCATGTTGCCTATTTTCGAGGCATGACCCTGTTGTTGTCATTCTTGCTATGAATGTTCCATTGTTTGATCAGTGTTTCCTCTCTCCCTTTCCCTTATTCCCCCTAGCTATTCTCCCATGCTTTTGGCTTATTTTTATCCCTGCATTTGAAAATTTGCGGGGATATATTGGTTGTCTCCATCCGTCCGTCTGTCCATCCGTCCGTCCGGACGTCCGGGAATGGTTTCCGGTGAAAAACTCCTAGGGGTTTCAATTCAAAACATTGAAAGTGTGTTCATGTTCATTCATAGGGTCTGTAGATGTGCATAAAGGTTTTGGATTTTTGATTCGGCCCTCAGGGGCATAAGGGGCACCACTTTTGTCGTTAGAGGAATGGTTTCCGGTGAAAAACTCCTAGGGGTTTCAATTCGAAACATTGAAAGTGTGTTCATGTTCATTCATAGGGTCTGTAGATGTGCATAAAGGTTTTGGATTTTTGATTCGGCCCCGAGGGGCGCAAGGGGCACCATTTTTGTCGTTAGAGGAATGGTTTCCGGTGAAAAACTGCTAGGAGTTTCAATTCGAAACACTGAAAGTGTGTTCATGTTCATTAGTAGGGTCTGTAGATGTGCATAAAGGGTTTGGATTTTTGATTTGGCTCCGAGGGGCAAAAGGGGCTCCATTTTTGTCGTTAGAGGAATGGTTTCCAGAGAAAAACTCCTAGGGGTTTCAATTCGAAACACTAAAAGTGTGTTCATGTTAATCAATAGGGTCTGTAGATGTGCATAAAGGTTTGGGATTTTTTATTCGGCCCTCGGGGGCGTAAGGGGCACCACTTTTGTCGTTAGAGGAATGGTTTCTGGCGAAAAACTTCTAGAGGTTTCAATTCGAAACATTGAAAGTGTGTTCATGTTCATTCATAGGGTCTGTGGATGTGCATAAAGGTTTTGGATTTTTGATTCGGCCCCGAAGGGTGCAAGGGGCACCATTTTTGTTGTTAGAGGAATGGTTTCCGGCGAAAAACTGCTAGGAGTTTCAATTCAAAACACTGAAAGTGTGTTCATGTTCATTAGTAGGGTCTGTAGATGTGCATAAAGGTTTTGGATTTTTGATTCGGCCCCGAGGGGTTCAAGGGGCACCATTTTTGTCGTTAGAGGAATGGGTTACGGAGAAAAACTCCTAGGGGTTTCAATTCGAAACACTAAAAGTGTGTTCATGCTAATCAATAGGGTCTGTAGATGTGCATAAAGGTTTTGGATTTTTGATTTGGCCCTGAGGGGCGCAAGGGGCACCAATTTTGTCGTTAGAGGAATGGTTTCCGGCGAAAAACTCCTAGGGGTTTCAATTCGAAACATTGAAAGTGTGTTCATGTTCATTCATAGGGTCTGTAGATGTGCATAAAGGTTTGGGATTTTTGATTCGGCCCCGAGGGGTGCAAGGGGCACCATTTTTGTCGTTAGAGGAATGGTTTCCGGCGAAAAACTCCTATGGGTTTCAATTCGAAACATTGAAAGTGTGTTCATGTTCATTCATAGGGTCTGTAGATGTGCATAAAGGTTTTGGATTTTTGATTCGGCCCCGAGGGGCGCAAGGGGCACCATTTTTGTCGTTAGAGGAATGGCTTCCGGCGAAAAACTGCTAGGAGTTTCAATTCGAAACACTGAAAGTGTGTTCATGTTCATTAGTAGGGTCTGTAGATGTGCATAAAGGTTTTGGATTTTTGATTCGGCCACGAGGGGCGCAAGGGGCACAAGGGACTCCTTTTTTGTCGTTAGAGGAATGGTTTCCGGAGAAAAACTCCTAGGGGTTTCAATTTGAAACACTAAAAATGTGTTCATGTTAATCAATAGGGTCTGTAGATGTGCATAAAGGTTTTGTATTTTTGATTCGACCCGAGGGGCGCAAGAGGCACCATTTTTGTCGTTAGAGGAATGGTTTCCGGAGAAAAACTCCTATGGGTTTCAATTCGAAACATTGAAAGTGTGTTCATGTTCATTCATAGGGTCTGTAGATGTGCATAAAGGTTTTGGATTTTTGATTCGGCCCCGAGGGGCGCAAGGGGCACCATTTTTGTCGTTAGAGGAATGGTTTCCGGCGAAAAACTCCTAGGGGTTTCAATTCGAAACATTGAAAGTGTGTTCATGTTCATTCATAGGGTCTGTAGATGTGCATAAAGGTTTTGGATTTTTGATTCGGCCCCGAGGGGCACAAGGGGCACCATTTTTGTCGTTAGAGGAATGGCTTCCGGCGAAAAACTGCTAGGAGTTTCAATTCGAAACACTGAAAGTGTGTTCATGTTCATTAGTAGGGTCTGTAGATGTGCATAAAAGTTTTGGATTTTTGATTCGGTCCCGAGGGGCGCAAGGGGCTCCATTTTTGTCGTTAGAGGAATGGTTTCCGGAGAAAAACTCCTAGGGGTTTCAATTTGAAACACTGAAAGTGTGTTAATGTTAATCAATAGGGTCTGTAGATGTGCATAAAGGTTTTTGATTTTTGATCCGGCTTTGAGGAGCACAAGGGGCTCCATTTTTGTCGTTAGAGGAATGGTTTCCAGCGAAAAACTCCTAGGGGTTTCAATTCGAAACACTGAAAGTTTGTTCATCTTCATTAATAGGGTCTGTAGATGTGCATAAAGGCTTTGGATTTTTTATTCGGCTTCGAGGGGCACAGGGGGCACCATTTTTGTTGTTAGAGGAATGGTTTCCGGCGAAAAACTCCTAGGGGTTTCAATTCGAAACATTGAAAGTGTGTTCATCTTCATTAATAGGGTCTGTAGATGTGCATAAAGGTTTTGGATTTTTTATTTGGCCCCAAGGGGCGCAAGGGGCACCATTTTTGTCGTTAGAGGAATGGTTTCCAGAGAAAAACTCCTAGGGGTTTCAATTCGAAACACTGAAAGTGTGTTCATGTTAATCAATAGGGCCTGTAGATGTGCATAAAGGTTTTGTATTTTTGATCCAGCTTCAGAGGGCACAAGGGGCACCATTTTTAGCTCAACTTGACAAAGTCAAGCTGAGCTATTGCCATCACTTCTCGTCCTTTGGCACACCTCACAGGTCGCATTTATGATCAGATTACTTTCAAACTTGGTATGCTTGTTTGGGGTGACCTCTAGATGGGAGCTATCGATTTTCTTCAATTTCCGTCAAAAAATGTTGCCGCGGCCAACGTTCTTAGAACTTAGTTTAGTCAAACCACAATATTTCCCTTTGGCACACCCTACAGGGCACATTTATGATTTGATTGCTTTGAAACCTGGTATGCTTATTTAGGGTGACCTCTAGATGGGAGCTATCGATTTTCTTCAATTTCCGGCAAAAAATGTTGCCACGGCCAACGTTCGTAGAACTTAGTTTAGTCAGACCTCAATATTTCCCTTTGGAACACCCTACAGGGCACATTTATGATCAGATTGCTTTGAAGCCTGGTATGCTTGTTTGGGGTGACCTCTAGATGGGAACTATCTATTTTCTTCAATTTCCATCAAAAAATGTTGCCGCGGCCAACGTTCTTAGAACTTAGTTTAGTCAGAAGACTCAATATTTCCCTTTGGCACACCCTACAGGGTACATTTATGATCGGATTGCTTTGAAACCTGGTATGCTTATTTAGGGTGACCTCTAGATGGGAGCTATCGATTTTCTTCAATTTCCGGCAAAAAATGTTGCTGCGGCCAACGTTTTTAGAACTCAGTTTAGTCAGACCACAATATTTCCCTTTGGCTCACCCTACAGGGCACATTTATGATTAGATTGTTTTGAAACCTGGTATGCTTATTTACGGTGACCTCTAGATGGGAGCTATCGATTTTCTTCCATATTTTTATACTGTACCAATGACCCAGACATAGCTGGTGCTAACTCTTAAAATATAGGGCCAAACACAAATTTTGCCCCCCAATCCCCAAAATTTGCATCTAAAACTAAAGAAAACATGTCCTGAAAGGCCCTCCACACTTCGCCCCTACTGCGCATGCGCAGTGTCAAGGACGTTCCGAAATTGGCGCCATTAATCATTCTAAGTTTGGCCCTTCATCAGTTAACATCTGACTGATCTTTGTGCTTTTAAATCTCAGTTTAAATGATGCCAGACACATAAATATTAGTGAAATGGTGATTCTAAGGAGGATAGAAAAGGAGGAGAGGAAAAGAATGTGTGACAGAATTTTATCAGGGCTGTAACTTAAAATTTTTTAATGAAATTATGTTAAGTTACCTATTTTCAAGGCAGCAGCCATTTTGTTGTCATTCTGATTATTTAGTTACACTGTTTTTTCAAGTGTTTTTCCTCTCTCCCTGTCCTTTAAGTTCCCCCTTGCTATTCTCCCATGCTTTTGGCATAGTTTCTGTAATTATTATTACTAAAATTTCTTGGGAGTTTTAGCTGAATAACAGAATGAATTCTGTTCTTTCCCCATGTTTACGTCTTCACCTACGGGTGGTTAGGCGTTGTGTTCTGCATCTACCATCTGATGTTCTGCAGTTTCTTCCCTGGAAGTCTCTGTTTTGCATCAGATGGTGTATTTTTGGTAACTGATTTCGGGCCTGGGTGCCTGGAGTCTTATTTTAGTGTTTTTACACTCATTGTTTACATTTACAACAGCCCTCTGTGTGAGGGGGGGATTTCTAAATAATAATATCTTTATGTTATTTTAATCATAAATAGATACATTATTATTGTTCGTAAGTGTTGAATAAATTGTTTAAAATATTTTTAAAATTTTTGTCCACACTTAGGCTTGGGATCCATTGGGGCTCAACGTTACTTTTCAGAAACTTGGGCTGTTCTGAAAAAATATTTTTTCAAAATATTTTGATTTCAATTATTTTTTCTATATTAATGGATCATATTATTATTATGTATTTTGATTGCCAGGGGTTAGTGCGAGTACCAGGACTTGTTTTCTTTTCACTTTGAAAAGATATTGATCAATTGTTTTAAGAGGAAGTCTTCCTCTGACCTTATTATCATTCTATATGTGGTCAGTGTACTCGCATTAACTCCTGTTCTGTATCGTATGATTTCGATGACAATATGGGAAGCGTATGTCACGGTATGTTGTTGGGGATTTGGACACTCCGGTCCTTTCCCCGCAGGGTCACTCTACTTTATCAATTTCTATTTCAGACGATCAAGATTAGGGTGATGTATCTGTGATGTCTTCCAACAGTGTGCCTCCGTCGTCACAATTAATGAAGGGCTAGCGGAAAAGTGCTCATGTAATACGCCAATTGCCTAAGAGGACCCTAGTAGGTTCGACGGCCTTTGACGTCCGCTAGCTCGCCCGGTGTAGCGTCCATTCACCGAATGGTTCGGCAGCCGGGTTCGTCCGTTGCGGTCTAGAAGGAATTTTGGGGTGATGCGAGCACTATAAAATTAATTTAATGCACACCCAGTGACGGCGGATCGGAGGGAGAACGGAGGAAGCCTTTTAGTCCGGTTCATAGCTCGTTCCGGTCCATCCGGACGGCAAGCGAGAGAGGCCCCTCTCTCGTTCAACAACATCTGGCCCCAGATGTTGTGGTACAAATGTGTCGTTAGCGGAGCATACGTCCGTCGCTCGGGACGCTCCGTTGTATAGGCAGTCCGCTGAGACTGCTAAGGCTTCCTCTTCTCGTCAGCGCACACGACCGCACCTTGGCTGCGTGACCGCCGATATATTACCAGCTTCGCCGATCAAGGATTCTTCGGCGACCAGGTCACACCATCCGACAGCCAGGGATTCGAGACCGATGGACTCCGGACGTTCGCATAGGAAGTATGCGGGAGCCATCTGATGCGGAGCTACCCTCGGCGAAGCAGCGATAGTCTGCGCCTCCGCAGGTCTCGACGCCGGACATTCTTGTGCACATAGCACAGCTTATCGCAGCATCCCAGCAGCCGACAGAAACGGTGTCGGATCGAGAATTATCCGACAGCGCTGGGTCGGTAGCCGGGGACTCGAGGCCTGCAGACTCCGGACGTTCGCATAGGAAGTGTGCGGGAGTCAACGTACACGGAGCTTCCAGCGGCAATGCATCGTAAGTCCGCTACTGCACAGGCCTCGGGAACGGACGTGCTTTCCTTAATAGCACAGTTTATCGCAGCATCCCAGCATCAACTGAATCTGTCGCATATATTTTATCCGACGATGCTGGGTCGGGACGCTTCGCGGAAGCGGGTACGGACGTCCGAAAATTTTCATCCGGTCCGACGGGATACCGAAAGGGATTCGATGGATTTCAAGCTTTCCCTTTCGGAACAACATATGCTGCGATGCCGGATAAGAAACTGATAGCGTCGGTGGACTTAGAAATTTTTGGTTCGGTTCAGGGACATCGTCCCTCAGTTCCGACATAGTCCAATAATGTCACGCAAATTATCGAATTATTGAACGACGCTATATATATTATTTTATGCTTGCTATCCAAGCATTTCTGGTTTCTTGTTCGAAGAGTTATGGAGATGTCTTTCAAAAGTGTGCCTCTGTCGTCATAGTTAATGAAGAGTTAGCGGCAATATGTGCTCATGGAATATGTCTATCGCTTACGGAGTGACATTCGCTAGCTCACCCGGTGTAGCGTACATTCATCGAATGGTTCGGCTGCCGGGTTCGTCCGTTGCGGTCTAGGAAGGAGATTTGGGTGATGCGAGCACTTTAATTACTTTAGTACTCACCCAGTGACGGCAGATTGAGGACAGATTGGAGGAAGCCAACAACATAGGGGACCGCATGTTGTGGTTCAGATATTTTACATTCGGAGCATATGTCCGTTGCTCGGGACGCTCCGTTATATTGACAGTCCGAGAGACTGTCTTTAATGCTTCCTCATCCTCACAGCAGGGCACACGACCGCACATTGGCTACGTGACCTCGAGTTTCCGATCAGTTTCGGCATTCAGTGATTCCACAGCGAATAGGTCGCGCCATCCGGTAGCCAAGGGACACGAGGCCTATACACTCCGTTCGCTCGCATATTGGAAGTATGCACGGGGTAACGATCTCGGAGCTTCCTGCGGCAATGCATCGTAAGACCGCTGCTCCTCAGGCCTCAGTGACGGACGTGCTATCCGAGTTAGCACAGTTGTTTCGCAGCATCCCAGCAATTGACGGTTTCTCGGTCGAATCAGGAATTATCCGACGGCGCTGGGTCGGTGCGGTCCGCGGTTGCATCAAGCTACGGACGACCGAACGCTTTATAGGGTCCGACAGGATGGCGAAAGGGATTCGAAAGATTTCGAGTTTTCCCTTTAGTAGTATCGGAAGATGCCTTTCTTATCTTCTGGCATTTCTTCCAGTGATTATTTTTCGGACTTCATTGCTGCGATCTTGGATAAGAGACTTATAGCGTCATTGGACTCGGATTTTTCGATCGGTACAGGGGCTTTGTCCCTGACTTACCGACGCAGTCCAATATTGTCATTACAACATGTGTTTTATTTTTCGACGCTATATATTTATATATATATACAAGCCTGCTACTAAGCATGATAGTTTAGTTTCTTGTCCGCGTGGCTCATTTCTGCCATTTTATCTTTTTTACTTATAGTTTATTTTGGCAGAGCAGGGCATACCGAGAGTTCATATGCGTCTAGACGGTGATTAAAGACTGCATATATTCTTTTTCGCCGTTTATGTCTTTTCCAATTTCAATGTTGGGAACGACATTATGTATAGTAGACTTAACTTAGACGCTTTATTATACGTAATCCGCCTTACTGAGGCGTTATCATTACGTCTTCAAGAAAAGATTTACGGGATATTATTCTCAATGTAATTTCTTTTGAGGGCAGTAGTTTGTTCTCGTATAACTCCGCCCTTCAGTGGCTGATTGGAGTTGGTTAGACGTGATGCAGCCCTAGCTACATCCACGCGTGGATAGTAGGTTAAGAACTCTCTGAGTCGCTTCGTTCTCGGAGGAGCTTCTCTTCGACGGCAACTTTCCGGCAATCCATGAATTGCTAGAATTATACATTCTCTTGTCTATCTAGTGTTACAAGAGATTCAGACTGGGGCAAACATTCGGTGGTTGACTCAGAGAGTGCCGCCGCAGTTGCCGGACCCGAGTGTGGCTGTTATGACGGTTGCCAGTCAAACAGATTGGGATATATACTGATCCCTACGGATTCGAAGTGCCAGGGTCTTTGGGTTCCGCAGTCTTTTAGTTATCAGTTTAACTTCCGCGGAATAATGTTTTTTAGGCTTGCTTTATGTCATTGCATGAACATTATTCAGAAACGCATGCCCAAATTCCTGTCCTTTAATTCGACAGTAGTGGCGTATCTCCGGAACCAGGGAGGCACTCTTTCGTTTCCGTTATTCAATTTAATGGAAAGAATCCGTCTGTTGGTTATAGTACACCAAGTTCAGTTTTGGTCCGTCATATTCTGGGTCGTCTGATTGTTTTATCGCACTCCCGTTCTCTTACGGGTCGCTTGTTGCTGTCAGAATGGACTCTCAACAAACAAGTATTTAATCAGATTTGCTATCTATGGGAGCGCCCAATGATGTTTTATTTATGACACAGCTTGCTAATCAATTGCAGACGTATGTGTTGGCTTGTCCAGATCTCTGAGCTAATACTGTTAACGCTCTATTGATCTATAGGACGGAATGATAGGATACGCGTATCCTCCGGCGCTGTTGTTTTAGCAGGTATTGCTAAGATAAACAACCACTATACATTTCTGTTGATAGCATCTCTATCTTCAGAGATCATGAGTAATTTACTCTCTTGTCTACTGTGGATCTTAACGTGAAATCTTCCTCTATGTGAGGATCTTTTTTCACTGGGTAAATCGTGTCATCTTTATCACAACCAGCAAGGTCGCAACCTTCATGTATTCCGTTGTGTGGTCCGTATTGCATTGTATGCACTGTACTGGACGAGCTTTGGACGCGATTTCTTACTATAGGAGATCCTCTTCTTCGCTATTCTATGCGACTAAAGTGGAGGCTCTTCCGTCGTGGTGTAGGGATCATTATGTTCATATGGTTGATCCCTCCATACTACTCATTGCTATTTTTTAGTATACTTGTTTCACAAGATCTACTGCAGCCTGTGTTATTTAGGTTATAGGTTTATGTTACCTCATACCTATGCACTCTACTATAGTTTACAATTGAGTCTTTTGTCTCTTTATCTAAGTCAGTTAGTAACTTTTTGATAAATAGACTTAGAATCTTTAGATTAAATTCCTATACGGATTTTAACGTCGGTTCTTATTTAGCTAAGTAATCATTTGAGCCTCTGGAAACAGTAGTTTTCAAATTCTGACCTTTTTGACAGTAATTCTGTTGGTTTCTCTTTTACTGTAGAGTCAGTGAGTTTCATGCACTATCGATGGATGATTTTCACTTTCATAGTTTCGGAATCAATACTTCCGTTACTATTTAGGTTGGATTGTTGCATAAGAGTTAGGCTCCTATTATCCGGAACCTATTATTTTAAGGTCCTTCCGTCTTCGTATGGGCATAGGCCTTTACTCTTTCCGGGTACAGTTTATGTATTTATAAACAGATATCTGTTTATTACAAGGGCGTAAGCTTCTTCTGTCTTTGATGTCTAGTAGAAGGACGTTACGCTCCATTTTATTGTTAATGGTTTCTATTAACTAGCGTACTGCTTATGGTATATCATTAGCTTAGCAGTTGTGCTTAAGATTTCGGCTCATGAAGTAAGAGTTCTTCTACTTCTTGGGCTTACATTAATAGTGTTGCTATTATAGATTTTTGAAGGCTGCTCATTGCGCTCAGCCATCCATTCATGAATTTTATCTCAGAAATATCGAGTCCATTTCTGGAGGCCTCTATTGTTAGGTCTATTATCTACTGCTCAGAATGTCATTCTCTTAACAGTTGCTACTATAGCTAGGTAGGCTGTCTGTTTCGGCAGTGTCTCCGTTCGGCTGCCCTCTTCGCTCTGGGCTATTTGACCCAGGGCAAGAAAAAGGGGGGGGGAGGGTGTTCCCTTGGGTCACCTGTTTTTACTATGAAAACAAGGGGATACCTCCTCCGGAGTTAGTAATTCTGAGCTGTTATTGGGATGGTTGTTTAGTGAGAAGTTTAAGTTTATAAAATTCATTCAAGTCTTAGTTTTTAAAGTATAGCCTTTGAATTTTGCATATGTCAACGGACATGATTATGCAATTCTCACACACTTTTAGAAGTATAAGAGTCTCTATTCTCTAGACTTACTTTATTATTGGCTTACTTTAAAAATTATTAGTATAAGGATTATTGGATATTAATAGAGTACATGGATGTATGAAGCTCAATTTTTGGAAGGTGTTGTATCTTTCTAATTTATCATAAATAAGAAAGATACATGTAAGGCCTATTACTTCTTTTCCCTACAGGGGATGACTCTATTTTATTTTATTGAGCGTATTCCATTTTGCTCTATGTCCTTGGCCCTCCAGCCTTTTTACTATTCAGCTATGTCTGGGTCATTGGTACAGTATAAAAATGTTAAAAAATTTATAGTAATTTATATATTTTTTATACTTACCAATGACCCAGACGGGGGTGGCCCTCCCAGGAGTTGGGAACTCTTGCCTCCCCGCTGAGTACATAGCGCTTACCAGGCACTGGTTATTAGAATGATTAATGGCGCCAATTTCGGAACGTCCTTGACACTGCGCATGCGCAGTAGGGGCGAAGTGTGGAGGGCCTTTCAGGACATGTTTTCTTTAGTTTTAGATGCAAATTTTGGGGATTGGGGGGCAAAATTTGTGTTTGGCCCTATATTTTAAGAGTTAGCACCAGCTATGTCTGGGTCATTGGTAAGTATAAAAAATATATAAATTACTATAAATTTTTTAACTTCCGTCAAAAAATGTTGCCACGGCCAATGTTCTTAGAATTTAGTCTAGTCAGACCACAATATTTCCCTTTGGAACACCCTACAGGGCACATTTATGATCAGATTGCTTTGAAGCCTGGTATGCTTGTTTGGGGTGACCTCTAGATGGGAACTATCTATTTTCTTCAATTTCCATCAAAAAATGTTGCCGCGGCCAACGTTCTTAGAACTTAGTTTAGCCAGAAGACTCAATATTTCCCTTTGGCACACCCTACAGGGTACATTTATGATCGGATTGCTTTGAAACCTGGTATGCTTATTTAGGGTGACCTCTAGATGGGAGCTATCGATTTTCTTCAATTTCCATCAAAAAATGTTGCCGCAGCTAACATTCTTAGAACTTAGTTTAGTCAGACCACAATATTTCCCTTTGGCTCACCCTACAGGGCACATTTATGATTAGATTGTTTTGAAACCTGGTATGCTTATTTACGGTGACCTCTAGATGGGAGCTATCGATTTTCTTCCATTTCCGTCAAAAAATGTTGCCACGGCCAATGTTCTTAGAATTTAGTCTAGTCAGACCACAATATTTCCCTTTTGTACACCCAACAGGGCACATTTATGATCGGATTGCTTTGAAACCTGGCATGCTTGTTTGGGGTGACCTCTAGATGGGAGCTATCGATTTTCTTCAATTTCTGTCAAAAAATGTTGCCGCGGCCAACGTTTTTAGAACTCAGTTTAGTCAGACCACAATATTTCCCTTTGGCACACCCTACAGGGCACATTTATGATTTGATTGCTTTGAAACCTGGTATGCTTGTTTGGGGAGACCTCTAGATGGGAGCTATTGATTTTCTTCAATTTCTGTCAAAAAATGTTGCTGCGGCCAACGTTTTTAAAACTCAGTTTAGTCAGACCACAATATTTCCCTTTGGCACACCCTACAGGGCACATTTATGATTTGATTGCTTTGAAACCTGGTATGCTTGTTTGGGGAGGCCACTAGATGGGAGCTATCGATTTTCTTCGGTTTCTGTCAAAAAATGTTGCCACTGGCAAAAAAAATGACATTGGTACCAATGATCTTCAATTTTGCCATTTCATTTATAACTTACCAAGTTAAAGTTTGTCAAGTTGAGCTACAGTGTCATTGACACTTTCATTGTCATTAGAGGAATGATTTCCGGAAAAAAAACTCCCAGGGTTTCAACTCGAAACACTGGAAGTGTGTTCATGTTAATCAATTGGGTCTGTAGATGTGCATAAAGGTTTTGGATTTTTGATTCGGCTTCGAGGGGTGCAAGGGGCACCATTTTTGTCGTTAGAAGAATGGTTTCCGGAGAAAAACTCCTAGGGGTTTCAATTCAAAACATTGAAAGTGTGTTCATTCATAGGGTCTGTAGATGTGCATAAAGGTTTTGGATTTTTGATTCGGCCCTCGGCGGCGCAAGGGCCACCACTTTTGTCGTTAGAGGAATGGTTTCCAGTGAAAAACTCCTAGGGGTTTCAATTCGAAACACTAAAAGGGTGTTCATGTTAATCAATAGGGTCTGTAGATGTGCATGAAGGTTTTCGATTTTTTATTTGGCCCCGAGAGGTGCAAGGTGCACCATTTTTGTCGTTAGAGGAATGGTTTCAGGAGAAAAACTCCTAGGGGTTTCAATTCGAAACACTAAAAGTGTGTTCATGTTAATGAATAGCGTCTGTAGATGTGCATAAAGGTTTTGGATTTTTGATTCGGTCCCGAGGGGTGCAAGGGGCACCATTTTTGTCGTTAGAGGAATGGTTTCAGGAGAAAAACTCCTAGGGGTTTCAATTCGAAACACTGAAAGTGTGTTCATGTTAATCAATAGGGTCTGTAGATGTGCATGGAGGTTTTGGATTTTTGATTCGGCTTCAAGGGGTGCAGGGGGCACCATTTTGGTTGTTAGAGGAATGGTTTCCGGAGAAAAACTCCTATGGGTTTCAATTTGAAACATTGAAAGTGTGTTCATGTTCATTCATAGGGTCTCTGGACGTGCATAAAGGTTTTGTATTTTTGATTCGGTTCTCGGGGGCGTAAGGGGCACCACTTTTGTCGTTAGAGGAATGGTTTCCGGCGAAAAACTCCTAGAAGTTTCAATTCGAAACACTGAAAGTGTGTTCATGTTGATCAATGGGGCCTGTAGATGTGCATAAAGGTTTTGGATTTTTGAGTCGGCCCTGGGGGGGGGGGGGGCATAAGGGGCACCACTTTTGTCGTTAGAGGAATTGTTTCCGGCGAAAAACTCCTAGGTGTTTGAATTCGAAAAACTGAAAGTGTGTTCATGTTCATTGATAGGGTCTGTAGATGTGCATAAAGGTTTTGGATTTTTGGTTCGGCCCCGAGGAGCGCAAAGGGGCACCATTTTTTTTTTTTATTCCATGTGATACTGGTGGCGGAACCAAATTTCTGGTGGAAGTTTTCTCACAATCAGTAACAATGTTATCTTGATGAAATACTAATTCGTTTGATTGCAGAAATTCTGTGGATTGTTTTTCTTTCCTTTTGAAGTCCCAAATTTCTGAAATGTCAAATAAGAGATTATTCATAGAGTATTGAACTGTTTTGAGTTTTATTGTACAACAATATGAATTGCAAGATAAATTCTATTTGGAAATTCAAAGAAGTGGTATTATTCATGTAAAAACTTTTTTCCAAAGAAATTAAATGACACAGTTGGCATTTTGAAGATTGATAAGCTGTTCATTCTGCAAGAACTTGTGAACTTATTTAGTGGTAGAGGTATTCCCCTTTTAGAACTAACACACTGAATTATTTTTTACAGAAACATGTTATGCTATATCATAATTTTTAACAAACATTTTTCTTTCAGTTAAAATAAATGAGATTAATATGAATAATTTGATGGTGGTACTATTTTTTTCTTTTCAGATTTTTTAAGTCTTTCAGTGCAGTGTTCTCAAGTGCAGAAACTGCTCTTGTCAATGAAAATAATCACTGTTGCTCCACAATATAACTTTTATGCATATTTACAGGTTTTTAAAACAGTGTTTCTGTCTCTGCTATAATAAACATAAAAGAGGGAAGTGGGTAATATTATTATATATATATATCTTCCAGCCTTGTTTAATTTTGTCAGACTGTTCTTCTCATCATAAATATCAAATCATTGTATAAAATGAAACATTTAGCTGGCATAGCACAAATATTATTAACCATTCAGTCCAAAAGTTTGTTGCCATTGACTTCAATAGCAACAGTAATTGTTGTCACATTCTGATTACTTATTACTTACTTATTGATGTTTTAAGGTCACATATTTATGCACAATGGCTAATCATGACCGTGACAGTTTTACGGGTGGAGGAAGCCGGAGTACCCGGAGAGAACCACCGAGCAACGACGAGCAGCTGTCAGCTCCCCAACATCGTAACTCTGCACTGTAGCACAGGCAGGGTTAGATTGGTTGAAGACATGCGTACCATCGACGTGCAGTACGCCTTAGTACACGGCGTCATCGTGCCCCCACGCGGGCAATGGAGATGAAGTGTCTTGCCCAAGGACACAACGCGGTTGCCGCAGGTGGGATTCGAACCGAGGACCTCTCGGCTTGCAGCCTGCACCTCTACCTACTGAGCCACCGCGCTCCCTGTCACATTCTGATAATAATTTACTTGTTTGTAGTATTTTATATAAAATGTGTAATCAAATATTAACATTTGATTATTTTCTTACAAAGTTTGTATCTGTGGGATTATGTATAAGTGTGGTTTGCATAATCTTTTCAATTCTGTGTCAACAATTTACCAATAATCACAAATGCGAATGCGGGGATATAATATAGTGTGCTTTGCACACAAATGACACCCCTCTATTTTTTAGCTCAACTTGACAAAGTCAAGCTGAGCTATTGCCATCACTTCTCGTCCGTCGGCGTACGTACGTACGTACGTTAGTATGTTAGTACGTTAGTACGTACGTCCACAATTTCCTTTGGCACACCTCACAGGTCGCATTTATGATCAGATTACTTTGAAACTTGGCATGCTTGTTTGGGGTGACCTCTAGATGGGAGCTATCGATTTTCTTCAATTTCCGGCAAAAAATGTTGCCACGGCCAACGTTCGTAAAACTTAGTTTAGTCAGACCCCAATATTTCCCTTTGGCACACCCTACAGGACACATTTATGATCAGATTGCTTTGAAACCTGGTATACTTGTTTGGGGAGACATCTAGATGGGTGCTATCGATTTTCTTCAATTTCTGTCAAAAAATGTTGCCGCGGCCAACATTCTTAGAACTTAGTTTAGTCAGAAGACTCAATATTTCCCTTTGGCACACCCTACAGGGTACATTTATGATCAGATTGCTTTGAAACCTGGTATGCTTGTTTGGGGTGACCTCTAGATGGGAACTATCGATTTTCTTCAATTTCCGTCAAAAAATGTTGCCGCGGCCAACGTTCTTAGAACTTAGTTTAGTCAAACCACAATATTTCCCTTTGGCACACCCTACAGGACACATTTATGATTTGATTGCTTTGAAACCTGGTATGCTTATTTAGGGTGACGTCTAGATGGGAGCTATCGATTTTCTTCAATTTCCGGCAAAAAATGTTGCCACGGCCAACGTTCGTAAAACTTAGTTTAGTCAGACCCCAATATTTCCCTTTGGCACACCCTATAGGGCACATTTATGATCAGATTGCTTTGAAACCTGGTATACTTGTTTGGGGAGACATCTCGATGGGTGCTATCGATTTTCTTCAATTTCTGTCAAAAAATGTTGCCGCGGCCAACATTCTTAGAACTTAGTTTAGTCAGAAGACTCAATATTTCTCTTTGGCACACCCTACAGGGTACATTTATGATCAGATTGCTTTGAAACCTGGCATGCTTGTTTGGGGTGACCTCTAGATGGGAACTATCGATTTTCTTCAATTTCCGTCAAAAAATGTTGCCGCGGCCAACGTTCTTAGAACTTAGTTTAGTCAAACCACAGGGAGCTATCGATTTTCTTCAATTTCCGGCAAAAAATGTTGCCGCGGTCAACGTTCGTAGAACTTAGTTTAGTCAGAAGACTCAATATTTCCCTTTGGCACACCCTACAGGGTACATTTATGATCGGATTGCTTTGAAACCTGGCTTGCTTGTTTGGGGTGACCTCTAGATGGGAGCTATCGATTTTCTTCAATTTCTGTTAAGAAATGTTGCCACGGCCAACGTTTTTAGAACTCAATTTAGTCAGACCACAATATTTCCCTTTGGCAAACCCTACAGGGCACATTTATGATTTGATTGCTTTGAAACCTGGTATGCTTGTTTGGGGAGACCTCTAGATGGGAGCTATCAATATTTTTATACTGTACCAATGACCCAGACTTAGCTGGTGCTAACTCTAACAAAACCAGGGCCAAACACCAATTTTGCCCCCCAATCCCCAAAATTTTCATCCAAAACAAAAAGAAATCATGTCCTAAAGGACCTCCATACTACGCCTCTACTGCGCATGCGCAGTGACGCAGACGTCCCGAAATTGGCGCCAATTATCATTCTCTGTTTGGCCCTTTATCAGTCAACATCTCACTGATCTTTGTGCTTGTAAATCTCAGTTTAAAGGATGCCAGACACGTAATTTTTGGAGAAAATGTGATTCTAAGGAGGATAGAAGGAGGAGAGGAAAAAGAAGTGACAAAAAATAATCAGGGCTGTACTTAAAATTTTTTGATGAAATTATGTTAAGTTGCCTATTTTCGAGGCATGGGCCTCTTGTTGTCATTCTTGCTAAATGTTGCACTGCTTATTCAGTGTTTCCTCTCCCCTAGCCTTTTAAAGTCCCCCCTTGCAATTCTCCCATGCTTTTGGCATATTTTTGAGAAAGTTCATTTCTAAAATTTCCTGGGAGAGTTGCTTGGTTACAGAATGTTTTCTGTTATATTCCCCATAGTTACGTTTTCACCCATGGGTGTATAACGTTGTGTTCTGCATCTTCCATCTGATGTTCTGCAGATTCTCCCCTGGGAGTCTCTGTTTTGCATCAGATAGAGTGTAATTTTGATGACTGATTCCGGGCCAGTTTTTTCAGTGCCTGGAGTCATGTTTTCTGGTGTTTTACATTGTTTGTTTACATTGGCAACAGCCTTTTTTGAGGGGGGCTGTTTGCCTTTGCTGTAGTTTATCTCACTATAAGATACATTTATATTATCCGTAAGTGTCTCATTAATTATTTAATATAAATTTAAAATTTTTGACCACACTTTGCCATCGGATCCATCGGGGCTCAACGTTACTTTTCAGCAACTTGGGCTTCGCTGAAAAAATATTTTTTCAAAATTATTTTGATTTGCTATTGTTTTTTCATTTATTAATGGATCATGTTATTATGTATCTTTGTGTCAGGGGTTTTTGCGAGTAACTAGGACTTGTTGTTGTCCTTTCACAATGAAGGGACATTGTTCAAATTGTAATAGGAAGAAATCTTCCTCTGACTTTCATGATCATTGTATTAATTGTAGTCAGTGTTCTCGCATTAATCCCTGTCCTATATGTGAATATTGGGATGAGAAACATTGGAAACGTGTGTCACGATATGTTGTTTCTGGAGAAAGGGCTATGCCGGCTCTTTCTCCGCAAGGTCACTCTACTCTCTCAGTTTCTATTTCAAAGGAACAAGAACAGGGTGATGTTTCCATGTTATCTTCTACAAGTGTGCGTCCGTCGTCACAAATGAATTCAGAGCTAGCGGCAAAAGTGCTCATGGAGATTAGACAAATGTCGTCCGCTAGCTCGCCCGGTGTAGCGTCCATTCACCGAATGGTTCGGCAGCCGGGTTCGTCCGATGCGGTCCAGGAGGAAATTTTGGGTGATGCGAGCACTATAAACATAATAGATGCACACCCAGTGACGGCGGATAGTAAGCGAGAACGGAGGAAGCCTTTGAGTCCGGTTCCTAGCTCGTCCAGGTCCAGTCGGGCCGCGAGCGAGAGAGGCCCCTCTCTCGTACAACAACATCTGGGACCAGATGTTGTGGTACAAAATGTGTCTTTAGCGGAGCATACGTCCGTCGCTCGGGACGCTCCGTTGTATAAGCAGTCCGCGGAGACTGTTAAGGCTTCCTCTTCTCGTCAGCGCACACGACCGCACCTTGGCTGCGTGACCGCCGATATATTGCCAGCTTCGCCGATCAAGGATTCTTCGGCGACCAGGTCACACCATCCGGCAGCCAGGGATTCGAGACCGATGGACTCTGGACGTTCGCATAGGAAAAGTATGCGGGGGCCATCTGATGCGGAGCTGCCCTCGGCGAAGCAGCGAAAGACTGCGCCTCCGCAGGTCTCGACGCCGGACATTCTTGTGCAGATAGCACAGCTTATCGCAGCATCCCAGCAGCCGACAGAAACGGTGTCGGATCGAGAATTATCCGACGGCGCTGGGTCGGTACGCTCCGCCGAAGCATCGGGGGCGGACGACCGGGAACATCATGAGGTCCGACTGGATGGTGAAAGGGATACGGATGACTTGGAGCTATCCCTTTTGGAACAACATAAAGCTGCCGTGGACTTCATCCGGCACTTTCTCCCTCAAGTTGTTCCGTCGGACCAGACTGCTGCGGTTCCGGACAAGAGGATTATAGCGTCATTGGACTCTGAATTTTTTGAGCGGTTCAGGGACATCGCTCGCGAGTTTCCGTTGCAGTCCAATAATGTTGCAAGAACATTTGAATTATTGAACGACGCTATATTTAAACTTGCTTCCAAGACAGGGAAAGCAGGTTTCTTGTCCGCTAATACTCTCAACCTGCCTTTCATTAATGCAAGGAATAAATTCGATATGGCAGGACAGGGTATCCCGAGAGTTCCTCTGCGTATGGACGACGAGGCGGAAGACTTAGAGCTATCATTACCGTCGTCGGCTTCTATTCCAACCGCGGTGTTGGAAACAGCTATTGCGTCTAACAGAGCCAATTTAGATGCCTTATCTTACGCAGATCACCTTACTAAGGCGTTATCACTGCGCCTTCAAGGGAAAGAGTTTCAGGATATACAATCCTCTTTAAGACTTCTTTCAAGGGCAGTAGCTTATTCCACGTGTAACTCCGCCCTTTCAGTGGCAAATCTGGAGTTGGTTAGACGTGACGCAGCCCTAGCTACATCCACACCAGTGGATACTAAGGTGAAGAACTCTCTTAGAGTCGCTTCGGTCTCAGGAGAACTTCTCTTTGACGGCAAGCTTTCTGCTATTTATGATAAAATTACAAAGAAAGCTTCGGATTCTCTGTTGTTCAAATCTGCTTCTAAGAAGTCGGATACAGCAGACAAGAATAAGACAGGCACTTCTGGGTCTAATGCGCCCAAGAGAGGTTCCTATAGAGGTTCCGGTGTGTCCTCTTGGTCTTATTCGAGAGACCGTCAGGGTAGCGACTCTCGTTCGGGACGTCCTTCAGGCCGGGACAATCGGTCGGACGCCCCGAGGTCGACGGGGCGAGGTGCGGGTCGTGGTTTCTCCTACCGCAGGCCTCGCAGATCCAGGAGGTGATGGCTTAAACCTCTATCGCGTACCGGTTGGCGGAAGGTTGTCGAGCTTTTCACAAGAATGGGCGTCGATTACGGACGACCCATGGGTGAGAGGAGTGACTTCGGAAGGTCTAAAGATATCCTTCAAACGAAAGCCTCCATTAACTCGAAGTCCAAAGTGGACTCATCTTCCGTCAAATCCGCAGAAAAGAGACGCTCTGTTATCAGAGGTGCAGTCTCTTTTAATGAAGAACGCGGTAGAGGTCGTAGAAAACCAGGAATCTCCGGGATTCTACAGCCGTCTGTTTCTGGTTCCGAAACCAGACGGCTCGTTCCGTCCAGTCATAGATTTGAGGTGGATAAACAAGCTGATCGTCGCTCCGAAGTTTTATATGGAGACGATTCGGTCGGTCAGAGCGAGTATTCGGGTGAACGATTATGCAACAAGCATAGATCTCAAAGATGCGTACTTTCACGTCATGGTACATCCGACATTCCGAAAGTACCTACGCTTCGCAGTCCTAGGAGTGGTATATCAATTCCGGGCGATGTGCTTCGGATTGAATCTAGCACCCTGGGCTTTCACTCGGGTAATGAACTCGGTAATGATCTATTTCCGAGCTCATTCGTCTGCGGTAACGTCGGCCTACCTGGACGACATTCTTCAGAGGTACGGCAACGAGTTAACGCTTCAGAACGATGTTCAGAATCTTCTTCTATTGCTCCGACGTCTCGGTTTTATAGTTAACGAGGAGAAGTCGGATCTGGTGCCGTCCAAGTTATTCACTCATCTGGGAATGAGCTTCCAGACGCACAACAATCTCGTTCGTCTGCCGTTAACCAGAGCGAAATTAGTCAGTTGTTATGCTCGCTATTGTCTGCACGCAGACAAAGTCACAGCGAGAGAATTTATGAGACTGATAGGTCTGTGCGGAGCCGCCGCGGATCTCATTCCGATGGGGCGGTTACGCACACGTCCTCTTCAAATTTTCTTGACTCAGAATTGGAGTGTGAAAATTCATTCGCTCGATGTAGACGTTCTCTTGTCAGATCAAGTGAAACAAGAGATTCAGACTTGGGCAAACATTCAGTGGTTAACTCAGGGAGTTCCGCTGCAGTTGCCGGATCCGAGTTTTACCATTATGACGGATGCCAGTCAAACAGGTTGGGGTGCATCATTAATCCCAACGGATTTGAGATGCCAGGGTCTTTGGGATCCGCAATTCCTGTGCAAGCACATAAACATCAAGGAAATGATGTCAATTTGGCTTGCGTTACGTCACTGGATGGACATTATTCACAATGCTTATGTCCAAATCCTATCCGACAATACGACAGTAGTGGCGTATATACGGAATCAGGGAGGCACTCATTCAGTTCCGTTGTTCAATCTAACGGAAAGAATCCCTCTGTTTGCGCTAGAACATCACGTTCTTCTTTCGGTCCGTCACATACCGGGTCGTCTGAATGTGCTAGCAGACTCCCTTTCACGAAAGGGTCGCTTGTTGCCGTCGGAGTGGACTCTCAACAAACAAGTATTCAATCAGATTTGCTACCAATGGGAACGGCCAATGATAGACTTATTTGCGACACATCTCAACAATCAGTTGCAGACGTATGTGTCTCCGTGTCCGGATCCAAGAGCATTTGCAGTAGACGCTCTGTCGATCCCTTGGGACGGAATGATAGGATATGCGTATCCTCCAGCGCCGTTAATTCAACAAGTATTGCTAAAGATAAAACAATCTCAATGCAAGATTCTGTTGGTAGCATCTCTGTCGCCACAGAGACCGTGGATAAATCTACTCAGGTGTCTGTTGTGGGACCTACCGCGAAAGCTTCCTCCACGGGTGGATCTTTTTTCGCAGGGGAAATCGCTCCAACTCCATCACAACCCGCAAGGTCTCAACCTTCACGTTTTTCCGTTGTGCGGTCCTTCTTGCATGGCAAACACTTTACAGGACGAGCAGTGGACGCGATTTCTAACTGTAGGAGGACCTCCTCTTTGCTAAACTATGCGGCTAAGTGGAAGGTTTTTCGTCGTTGGTGTAGGGATCATTCTGTAGATATATTCGATCCCTCTATACCAGACATTGCAAACTTTCTAGTATACTTGTTTGACGAAATCAAACTGCAGCCTGTTACTATAAAGGGTTATAGATCTATGTTATCTGATACCTATGCACATCATGATAGTTTACAAATTGGATCTAATGTCTCTTTATCTAAGTTGGTTAGAAACTTTTCGATAAATAGACCCAGAACTCTTAGATTAATTCCTAAGTGGAATTTAGCTTGGGTTCTTCTTAAATTGAAGGAAAAAGCCATTTGAACCTCTTGGGACAGTAGATTTCAAATTCTTATCTTATAAGACAGCTTTTCTCTTAGCTTTCTCTTCTGCTAGAAGAGTCAGTGAGCTTCATGCACTGTCGGTGGATGATTCTCACTATCGTAGTGTCGGGAACACTATCACCTTCACTACTAATGTGGGTTTTTTAGCTAAGAATCAGGCTCTTAATAAATATCCGGAACCTATTGTTATTAAGGCTCTTCCGTCTTCAGACGGGCGTAGGCCTTTACTCTGTCCTGTTACAGCATTACGTATCTATAAACAGAGATCTCAGTTTATCAGAAAGGGACGGAAACGTTTCTTTCTGTCTTTGATGCCTAATAGAAAGGACATTTCGGTCCATTCTATTGCTAGATGGATTCAATTAACTATCCGTACTGCTTATGAAAATTTATCTTCTTCTCAGCAGTCTGTGCTTAAGATTTCTGCTCATGAAGGAGCTCTTTCTACTTCCTGGGCTTATGCTAATAGTGTTGCTATTACAGATTTAATGAAGGCTGCTTATTGGTCTCAGCCATCCACATTTACGAATTTTTATCTCAGAAATATTGAGTCCATTTCTGGAGACCTGCATTGTTTAGGTCCGTTATCTGTTGCTCAGAATGTCGACCACTAAACAGTTGCAACTATAGTTATGCAGGCTTTCTGTTCCGGCAGTGACTCCGTCCGGCTGCCCTCTTCGCTCTGGGCTATTTGACCCAGGGCAAGGGGAAGGGGGGGGGGGGGGGGGGTGTTCCCTTAGGTCACCTGCTTTATAGTGAAAAGCAAGGGAATGCCTCCTCCAAGTCAGTATTTCTGAGTCGCTTCCGGGATGGTTTTAAAGTGTAATATTAATGTTAAAATTCATTCATGTCTTATTTTTAAAGTGTAGCTCGGTGTGAAGCATTTGTATATGTCAAGTGTCAAACGGGCTTTAATATACAATACTCGGACACTTTTAAATGACTATAAAGAGTCTCAATTCTCTGGATTACTTTATTTATTGGCTTACTTTAAATATAATTATTATAAGGGATATACTGGATGTTAATAGAGAACATGAATGTTTTTGTGCTCAATTATTAAGGGTAGTGTATCTTTCTAATTTAATATTAAATAAGAAAGATACATGTAAAGCCTAATACTCCTTTTCTCCTTAAGGGGTTACCTCTTTACTATATAGTTGAGCTTATTGGATTTTCCTCTATGTCCTAGGCCCTCCAGCCTGTTTACTATTCAGCTAAGTCTGGGTCATTGGTACAGTATAAAAATGTTAAAAAATTTATAGTAATTTATATATTTTTTATACTTACCAATGACCCAGACGGGGATGGCCCTCCCTGGAGTTGAGAACTCTTGCCTCCCCGCTGAGTACATAGCGCTGACCAGGCACTGCCAGTAAGAATGATAATTGGCGCCAATTTCGGGACGTCTGCGTCACTGCGCATGCGCAGTAGAGGCGTAGTATGGAGGTCCTTTAGGACATGATTTCTTTTTGTTTTGGATGAAAATTTTGGGGATTGGGGGGCAAAATTTGTGTTTGGCCCTGGTTTTGTTAGAGTTAGCACCAGCTAAGTCTGGGTCATTGGTAAGTATAAAAAATATATAAATTACTATAAATTTTTTAACTTTCTTCAATTTCCGTCAAAAAATGTTGCCGCGGCCAACGTTCTTAGAACTTAGTTTAGTCAGAAGACTCAATATTTCCCTTTGGCACACCCTACAGGGCACATTTATGATTGGATTGCTTTGAAACCTTTCATGCTTGTTTGGGGTGACCTCTAGATGGGAGCTATCGATTTTCTTCAATTTCCATCAAAAAATGTTGCCACAGCCAACATTCTTAGAACTTAGTTTAGTCAGACCACAATATTTCCCTTTGGCTCACCCTACAGGGCACATTTATGATTAGATTGCTTTGAAACCTGGTATGCTTATTTACGGTGACCTCTAGATGGGAGCTATCGATTTTCTTCCATTTCCGTCAAAAAATATTGCCACGGCCAACGTTCTTAGAATTTAGTCTAGTCAGACCACAATAGTTCCCTTTTATGCACCCTACAGGGCACATTTATGATCGGATTGCTTTGAACCTGGCATGCTTGTTTGGGGAGGCCTCTAGATGGGAGCTATCGATTTTCTTCGGTTTCTGTCAAAAAATGTTGCCACTGGCAAAAAAAATGACATTGGTACCAATGATCTTCAATTTTGCCATTTCATTTATAACTTACCAAGTTCAAGTTTGTCAAGTTGAGCTACAGTGTCATTGACACTTTCATTTGTTTTTGTAATGTTTATTACTAAAATTTCTTGGGAGTTTTGGCTTGGAAACAGAATTATTTTCTGTTTTTTCCCCATGTTTACGTCCTCACTCTTGGGCGTTTAGGCGTTTTGGTCTGCATCTTCCATCTGATGTTCTACAGTTTCTTCTTGGGAAGTCTCTGTTTTGCATCAGATAGTGTTTTAATTGGACACTGATTTCAGGCCATGTTTACCAGTGCCTCGAGTCATGTTTCTGGTTTGTTTAC
This sequence comes from Pictodentalium vernedei, assembly GCA_031216915.1. Taxonomy (NCBI): domain Eukaryota; kingdom Metazoa; phylum Mollusca; class Scaphopoda; order Dentaliida; family Dentaliidae; genus Pictodentalium; species Pictodentalium vernedei. The sequence continues at coordinate 151,649,936 of CM062292.1, forward strand.
ACTTTTTGTTTAGGTTGACAACAGTTACTTCTGATAGTGATTACTTGTCTTTTGCTTAGTTTAGATCATAGCAAGATACATTAATATTGTCCGTATGTGTCACATTAATTTTTCAAAATGATTTAAAATTTTTGTCCACATTTAGGCTTTTTTGGGATCCATTTGGGCTCAGGGTTCCCATTGGGAACTTGGGCTCTTCTGAAAATTTTTTTTCTTTTTGAATGATTTTTTCGCAATGTTATAATGGATTATTTTATTATGTATCTTTGTTTTCAAGGTTTAGTGCGAGTACTACGACTGTTTACTTTTTTCACTATGAAAGATTATTGTTCAAATTGTAATGGGAGGAAATCTTCCTCTGATTCTCATGATTTCTGTATTAATTGTAGTCCATGTACTCTCACTAACCCTTGTTCAGTGTGTATCAATTGGGATGACAAACGTTGGAGACGTGTGTCACGGTATGTTGTTAGCAGGGAGAGGACCATGCCGGTCCTCTCTCCGCAGGGTCACTCTAGTTTTTTACTCTCTTTTTCAGAGGAACAAGAACAGGGTGATGTATCCGTGATGTCATCCAAGAGTGTGCTTCCGTCGTCACAATCAAATGAATAGCTAGCGGCAAAAGTGCTCATACAGATACGCCAATTACCTAAGAGGCCCCAAGTAGGGTCAACGGCGTTGACGTCCGCCAACTCGCCCGGTGTCGCGACCATTCACCGAGTGGCTCAGCACCCGGGTTCGTCCATTGCGGTCCAGGAAGGAGATTCGGGTGTTGAAGGCACTATAAACATACCATGTGCACACCCAGTGACGACGGAACAGAGGATAGTACGGAGGAAGCCTGTTAGTCCGGCTCCTAGCTCGTCCAGGTCCATCCGGACTGCGAGCAAGAGAGGCCTTCTCTCTCTTTCATCAACATCTGTGCCGCGATGTTGTTGTATGTTCGTTTGATATTCGGAGCATACATTCACTCCTCCTGCTCGGGACGCTCCGTCACATAGACAGTCCGACGCGGCTGTTCTGTTGGCTTCTTCATCCTCACTACAGCACGCACAACCGCACCTTGGCTATATGACACCAGATTTCTGGGGGACGTTCGCATATTATATAAATGCAGGAAGGAACGTCCCGGTAGCTCCTGCTTCACCGACCAGGGATTCCACATCGACCAGGTCACTCCATCCACTCGCCAAGGACACGAAGCCTTTCTAGTTGGGATGTTCGCATATTATATAAATGCTGGAATGAACGTCCCTGGAGTTTCCAGCGGCTATTTACATAAGTCCGTGGCTCCACAGGCCTCATTGACGATAAATAACAGAGTAATGTTTCTGTGATGTCTTCGAAAAGTGTGCTTTCATCGTCACAATCAAATGAAGAGCTAGCGGCAAAAGTGCTCATGCAGATACGTCAATTGCCTAAGAGGTCCCAAGTAGGATCAACGGCTTTGGCGTCCGCTAGCTCACCCGGTGTAGCGACCATTCAACGAACGGCTCGGCACCCGGGTTCGTCCGTTGCGGTCCAGGAGGAGATTTGGGAGATGCGAGCACTATAAAATACAATGTGCTCGCCCAGTGACGACGGATACGAGGATGGTACGGAGGAAGCCTATTAGTCTGGTTTCTAGTTCGTCCAGCTCCACACGGGCTGCGAGCGAGAGAGGTCCCTCTCTCGTACAACAACATCTGGGTACAGGTGTTGTGGTATAGAATGTTCCTCAGTCGGGCCATACATCCACTGCTTGGGACGCTCCGAGATATAGACAGTCCGGAGAGACTGCTTTATTGGCTTTCTCATCCTCACGGCAGCACACACGACTGCACCTTGGCTATGTGACCAGTGATATTGAGCCAACCTCGCCGACCAGAAATTCACGGCGACCAGGTCACGCCATCCGGTAGCCAAGGATACGAAGCCTTCATACTTCGGACGTTCGCATAAAGAAGTATGCAGGAGTCAGCATCTTATGAGCTTCTAGTGGCTAAATGTTGTAAGACCGCAGCTCCACAGGCCTCCATTACAGACATGCTATCACAGATAGCACAAATTATCGCAGCATCCCAGCAACCGACAGAAACTCTTTCGGATCAGGAATTATCCGTAGAAGCTGAGTCGGTACGTTCCACTGCAGGTGCAGGCATGGACGACCAAGAATTACAAGTCGTCCGACTGGATGGCGAAAGGGATACGGAGTAGTTGAAATTTTCCCTTTCGGAACAACATAAACTGCCGTAGAGTTCATCCAGCTTTATCTTTCTGACGTTGTTCCTCCGGACCAAAATGCTGTGTTGCCGAATAAGAGACTGATAGCGCCACTGGACACAGATTTCTTGAATCGTTTTAGGGACACCATCCCTGAGTTTCCGTCACAGTCCAGAAATGTCTCATGGACATTTGAACTATTATATGACGCTATATAGAAACTTGCTACCAATCGGGCAAGTCCGGTTTCTTATTGGCAAGTGCTCTACATCTGCCTTTCATCAATTCAAGGAATAATTCGAAACGGCAGGACAGGGCATTCTGAGAGTTCCTCCCGTGTCTAGACGACCAGGCCGAAGTCCTAGAATTGTCTATTCCATCATCTATGTCTATTCCAACCATGATGTTGGAAACGACAATATCATCTAAAGCGGCTCGCTTAGACGCATTATCGTACGCAGTTCACCTTACCAGAGCATTATCATTACGTATCAAAGGAAAGAATTCCAGGATGTACGATCCTCCTTAAGAGTTCTTTTGAGGGCCATAGCATTCTCCACCTATAACTCCGCCCTTTCAGTGGCATTCTGGAGTTGGTTACACGTGATGCGGCCCTGGCTACATCCATGCGCGTGGATAGTAAGGTGAATAACTCTCTCAGAGTCGCTCCGGTCTCCGGAGAGCTTCTCTTCGACGGCAAGCTTTCCACAATCTTTGATCAGATAACCAAGAAAGCTTTAGACTCTCTGCTATTCAAATCCGCTTCTATAAGTCGGAGTCAGCGGAGAAGAGTAGGACAGGCACTTCTGGGGTGAATACATACAAGGGATGTTCCTACAGAGGTTCCTATGCGTCCTCTAGGTCTTACTCTAGAGACCATCAAGGTAGCGACTCAGGTAGGGGCCGTAATTCTGGCCGAAACAACCCGTCAGACGCCTCTAGGTCGACGAGGCGAGGTGCAGGCCGTGGAGGACATGGTTTCTCCTTCCGCAAGCCTCGCAGATCCAAGAGGTGATGGTTTAAACCTCTGTCGCATTCCAGTGGACGGAAGACTGTCGAGTTTTTCAAACAATTGGGAATTATTTACGGAAGACCCTTGGGTTCGAGGGGTTATATCGGAAGGACTGAAACTGTCCCTTCAAAGGAGAACCTCCGTTAATTCGAAGTGCAAGATGAACTCAGCTTCCGTCAAATCAGCAGAAAAGAGCCTTGCTTCTATCAGAAGTCCAGTCTCTTTTAGTTAAGAACGCGATAGAGGTCGTAGAAAACCATGAATCTCCAGGTTTCTACAGCCATCTTTTTTTGGTTCTGAAACCAGACAGCTTGTTCCGTCCCGTCATAGATCTGAGCTGGATGAACAAGCTGATCGTGCCTCCAAAATTCTATATGGAGACCATTCGATCGGTCAGAGCGAGCATTCGAGTGAATGACTATGCTGCGAGCATAGATCTCAATCAAGGATGCGTACTTTCACGTCATGGTACATCCGGCATTCAGAAAGTATCTTTGCTTTGCCGTCCAAGGAGTCGTATATCAGTTCCGAGCGATGTGCTTCGGTCTGAATCTAGTGCCCTGGGCTTTCACTCAAATAATGAACTCGGTATTGACTCATTTCCGAGCTCATTTGTCTGCGGTATCGTCAGCCTACCTGGACGATATTCTTCAGAGGTACGGCAATGAGTTTCAGAACGATGTGCAGAATCTGCTTCTTTTGCTCCGGCGTCTCGGCTTCATAGTAAATGAAGGGAAGTTGGATCTGGTGCCGTGCAAGTCGTTCACCCACATGGGGATGAGCTTCGAGATGCACAACAATCTCGTTCGTCTGCCGTTAACCAGAGCGAAGTTAGTCAGTTGTTATGCTAGCTATTGTCTTCACCCAGACAGGGTTACAGCGAGAGAATTCATGTGACTGATAGGTCTGTGTGGAGCTGTCACGGATCTCATTTCAATGGGGTGGCTACGCACTCATCCTCTCCAAATCTTTCTGACTCAGAATTGGAGGGTGAAGATTCATTCGCTCGATACGGACATCCTCTTGTCAAATCAAGTGAAACAAGAGATTCAGACTTCGACAGACATTCAGTGGTTAACTCAGCGAGTTCCACTGCAATTGCCGGATCCGAGTTTTACAGTTTTGACGGATGCCAGTCAGTAGGTTGGGGCACAACATTGAGCCCAACGGATTAAAGTGCCAGGGTCTTTGGGATCCACAGTTCCTAATCAGGCACATAAACATCAAAGAAATGATGTCAATTTGACTTGCGCTACGTCATTGGATGGTCGTTTTTCAGAATGCACACGTGCAAATTCTATCCGGCAATACGACGGAGGTAGCATATATTCGGAATCAGGGAGGCACTCATTCCATTCCGTTGTTCAAGCTAACGGAAAGAATCCTTCTTTTTGTACTAGAACATCAGGTTCTCCTATCTGTCTGTCATATTCTGGGTCGTCTGAATGTATTAGCGGACTACCTTTCACATAGGGGTTGCTTGTTGCCTTCAGAATGGACTCTCAACAAATGAGTATTCAATCAGATTTGCTACCAATGGGAGCAGCCAAGGATAGACTTATTTGCGATGCATCTCAACAATCAGTTGCAGACGTATGTGTCACCATGTCCGGATCCTCGAGCGTTTGCAGTAGATGCTCTATCGATCTTGTGAGACGGAATGAGAGGATATGTGTATCCTCCAGTGCCGTTGATTCAGCAGACATTGCTCAAGATAAATCAGTCTCAATGCAATTCTGTGGTACCATCTCTGTCCCCACAGAGACCGTGGATTAATCTACTCAGGTGTCTATTGTGGGACATGCCATGGAAGCTTCCTCCACATTTCAGTCCATTCTATTGCTAAATGGATTCAATTAACTATCTGTATTGCTGATCATAAATTATCTTCTATTCAGCAGTCTGTGCTTAGATTTCAGCTCATGAAGGAAGGTCTCTATCTACTTTTTGGGTTTACGCTAATAGTGTTGCTCTTACAGATCCAATGAAGGCTGCATATTGATCTCAGACTTCCACCTTCATGAATGTTTTATCTTAAGAAATATTGAGTCCGTTTCTAGAGATCTGCATTGTTTAGGTCCATTATCTGTTGCTCAGTATGTCATCCATTAAACAGTTGCAAAATTGGTTATACAGGTTTTCTGTTCCGTCAGTGACTCTGTCCTGTGTCCTGCTGCCCACTTTGCTCTGGGGTATTTGGCCCAGGGCAAGGGGAAGGGGGGGGGGTTCCCTTAGGTCACCTGCTTTATATGCTTTATAGTGTAAAGCAAGGGAATACCTCCTCTGGAGTCAGTAATTCTGAGTCAGTACCGGGATGGTTTTAAAGTGTAAAGCTAATGTTTACTCATCCATGTAATATTTTTAAAGTGTAGCTTGGTGTGAAACATTTGTATATGTCACGTTTCACACGGGCGTTAATATACAATCTTCGGACCCTGTTAATGAGTATAAAGAGTCTCATTTCTCTGGACTTCCTTTATTTATTGGCTTTCCTTTAAAAATAATTAGCATAACGAGTTATTCTGGATGTTAATAGAGGACATTGATGTTACCATTACAGAATGGTGTTGTGTCTTTCTTTTTGATGCAAATAAGAAAGTTACATGTAAAACCTATTTCTCATTTTCTCCTTGAGGGGATAATTCGGTTATATGTAGTCGAGCCTATTGGGTTTTCCTTTATGTCCTAGGCCCTCCAACCTTTTTACTATTCAGCTAAGTCTGGGTCATTGGTACAGTATAAAAATGTTAAAAAATTTATAGTAATTTATATATTTTTTATACTTACCAATATCCCAGACGGGGATGGGCCTCCCATGAGTTGGGACCTCCCCGCTGAGTACATAACGCCTACCAGGCACTGGTTGTAAGAATGACTTTTGGCACCAATTTCGAGACCTCCTTGACACTGCGCATGCGCAGTGGAGTAAAAGTATGGAGGACCATATAGGACATGTAATTTTCGGTTTTTGATGCAAATTTTGAGGAAGGGGGGGGGGGTAAAATTTGCGTTTGGCCCTAAATATTTGAGAGTTTGCACCAGCTAAGTCTGGGTCATTGGTAAGTATAAAAAATATATAAATTACTATAAATTTTTTAACTTTTTAGTAAATTTTGTTTCTTAACATACCTACCACAGTTGTTTACCGGAGGCCCACCCTCCTTGGGGATATCTTTGATATTGATGCCTCCCCGCTAAATCACAAACTTCTTGTTGGTGGAAATCTGGAATTGACGTCAAGGTTGTTGCGCATGCGCTCGGTAAATGCAAGAGGTGTGCAGAGAGAGTACCTGTAATTTCAAGCGCTGGTCTCGCTCGACCCTTTTTTGATTTTTTTCGTGCTTTTGCACTCTATTCCTTTTCCAGCTTGTTTGGAAAAGTTTCTTAAAAGCTTGAGTTAGTTCCAAAGTAGGGCTTGCACTTACGTTACAGCCAATTGTAAACAATTGTGGTAGGTATGTTAAGAAACAAAATTTACTAAAAAATTTTAATTTTTATCAAACACACCACACAGTCAAGTTAAGCTACAGTGTCATTGACACTTTCATTCTTATTCCTGGCAGGAATACTTTCTATTTCCAGATTTATTTAGTCTGTTTTCCACATTGCTTACAATGTTTATCTGATACAGATAGCAGAGTGAATTGAATTTCTGCTCATGAGGTGAGAGCATTGTCATCCTGGGCATACTCAAATTCATTTGCTTTGTCAGATATTATGAAGGCTGCTTACTGGATGTGCAGCCTTTTTAAATTTACTACCTTTTATCCCAGAAACCTGGAATTATTGTCAGGGGCTCTAAGATCTCTGGGTCCACTGTATGTGGTGCAAAATGTCCTATAGTGATTGAAATTACATTTTGTATGCGATGTTTGACATTTATTGTGGCCCCCCTTAGCCTGTGTTTTTTTTGTGAGATAATCTCCTTACAAAAGGGGTTATGGGGAGAGTAAGCGTGTCTCTGATATCTTACACTTTCCAATATGGGTGAGCTTCTCTTTTGTATTCTAGTGAGACCACAATTTTTTTTTTTTATTTTTTTTTATTAGGGTTTAACCAGACATTAACAGCCAGGGTCATATCATGTTGGTGACAGTTTTACGTCTGGAGGAAGCCAGAGTACCCGGAAAGAATCACTGAGTAACGACGAGCAGCTGCCAGCTCTCCAACATCGTAACTCTGCACTGCAGCGCAGGCAGGGTTAGATTGGTTGAAGACATGCGCACCTTCGACGTGCGGTATGCCTTAGTACACAGCGTCACTGTGCCCCCATGTAAGCAATCGAGGTTAAGTGTCTTGCCCAAGGACACAACGCGGGAACGCGAATCAGTCGCTGAAATGGTCACCCATCCAACTACTAACTGTGCTCAACGTTGCTTAACTTCGGTGATCTGACGAGACCCTGTTACCGTGATGCCATGAGACCACAATTAATGCTGCTACTTGTACAGTTGTATATACAGTGGAGTCCACTTAATTGGATATCTCATAACTGTATATCCCTGTTAATTGAGTATAATTTCCAACACAAAACGATTTACCATACCTCCAGTACAAATTTGACCTGTTAATTGAATATAGGTTATAGAGTAAACTCCTCTTAATTGAATAAAAAATCTTGTAACCTCTCGAGAAATTACCCTGACTCTCCCCAGTTTTTCTTTGTTGATAGACCTATTTGGCCTCAGTAAATGCGGTACAGGTATTTAATCTATTATACAGTACGTGGAGAGTGTATTATCACTAAATCACCTGCAGAGTGGAGATTCCACCTATGCAATGCAATAATTGCAAATTTGTTGCAAAGCATAAACATCTCAAGCAAAGTTCCAGCCAATGGACCTCCGGGTTAAACCCAGGGGTACATTGGCTGAAACATTTCTTTTTGTCCTTATGTATGTATGGAATTTTAAATAGATACTTTGGGTGATAACTCCACTTCACGGGTGATTTAGTTACAATCCACTCTCCACGAACTGTATCTTGTTTGACAGAGCTCATGGAGTCCTGTCAAACAAGATATAATAGAATAAATGCCAAGTTTATTTCTAGAATACAGGAAAGTGACAACCCCTATTATTTGAATACTCCTGTCAATTGAATAATTTTCATTGGCAAAGTGGCTATTCAATTAACAGGGTTCTACTGTAGTTTTAAAAGACGAGCGCATTCCATATCTCATGTGTAATCTCAATGCAAATCATCTTATATTATCTCTGGATACTTTACATTTTGGTACCCTTCATCGAAATAATACCTAAGCTTACACTCCAAGTTCAATTCCTGTATCCTATTTTGCCTCTACATCTGCCAACAGCTATATAGTTAATATTGATAGATATAGACTGCTGTTGTTATCTCTAATCTCTTTTAGACATTCCATTTTCCAGGAGTTAATTATCAAACCTGCCTATAATTCTTCTCCATAGTCCTGTATTGGCTCTCCTACCCTTCATCAGCTGGTCTGGGTCAATGGTAATGGCGGATAAACAATGGAAATGTAAAATAATTTCTATATTTATCATACCTACCAGAGAGGAAGTGCTCCCCCATGAGCTGTTCATTCACACCTCCCCACATACATGTACAAGGCAAAAATATGGAACAAATTCTGATGACCAAAAACAATTTAGCACGCTTCCAGTTAAGAAATTTGTACCAATATAATTACAGCATTTTTTTGCTCAACTTTGGCAAAGCCAAATTTGAGCTTTTGTCTGGCCATCTGTCCGTACGTCAACAATTGGATACGGCTCGGGCTAGAGGCCTTATTTATGAACCGATCTTTACGAAACTTCTTGGGTACCTTTGTTATGACCGTGGGACGAGAACGAGTGTTTTTGGGTGCGGTCCAAAATTCAAGATGGCTGCCAGCCACCATTTTGTACCGACGATGCAGAAATCTGTTTTTTGTACAGAACTTCCATATGAAAGCTCTGATTTGAATAATTTTTTGTATGAATATTTAGTACCATGGGATACATCACATATAATACAGGTTTTTTTCTCGTGCGTAAATTGTGCATATTAGACTAATTTTGATGTTTTTTGGTGTTACTTTCAGCACTGCAAGTGCAAATGCCAATACGGCTCGGGCTAGAGGCCGTATTTATGAACCGATCTTTATGAAACTTCTTGGGTACCTTTGGTATCACCGTGGGACGAGAACGAGTGTTTTGGGGTCTGGTCCGAAATTCAAGATGGCCGATGGCAGCCATTTTGTACAATATTAGGCACAATCAGATTTTTGCACAGAACTTCCATATGAAAGTGCTGATTTGAATAATTTTTTATGTGAATGTTTAGTACCATGGGATACATCACATATAATACGTTTTTTTTTCTCGTGCAGAAATTATGCAAATTAGATGAACTTTGATTTTTTCAGTGCGACTTACACACAGTAAGTACACATGTCAATATGGCTTCGGCTAGAGTCTGTATTTATGAACTGATCTTCACGAAATGTTGTGGGTACCTTTGTTATCACCTTGGGACGAGAACGAGTGTTTCTGGGTGCGGTCCAAAATTCAAGATGGCTGCCAGTGGCCATTTTGTACCGAAATCAGGTCTAATCAGTTTTTTGTACACAACTTCTATACGGCTCAGACTAGAGGCCATATTTATGAACCAATCTTTACGAAACTTCTTGGGTACCTTTGTTATCACCGTGGGATGAGAGCAAGTGTTTTTGGGTGTGGTCCGAAATTCAAGATGGCCACCAGCAGCCATTTTGTACCAAAATTAGTACAATCAGTCTTTTGTACAGAACTTCTGTATGAAAGTTCTGATTTGAATAAATTTTTGTATGAATGTTTAGTAACATAGAATACATCACATATTGTAAGGGGTTTTTTTTTGTGCAGAAATTATGCAAATTAGATGAACTTTGATTTATTCAGTGCTACTTACACAATGTAAGCACACATGTCAATACGGCTCAGGGTAGAGGCTGTATTTATGAACCGATTTTCACAAAACTTCATGGGTACTTTGTTATCACCTTGGGACGAGAATGAGTGTGTCTGGGTGCGGTCCCAAATTCAAGATGGCTGCCAGTGGCCTTTTTGTACCGAAATTAGGTCCAATCAGTTTTTTGTCACAAGTTCTATACAGCTCGTATTTATGAACTGATCTTCACAAAACTTCTTGGGTACCTTTGTTTTCACCTTGGGACAGGAACAAGTGTGTTTTGGGGTGCCTTTGTTATCACTGTGCTATGAGAACAAATATTTTGTGGTTCAGTCAGACCCACTCTGGGACTCAAAGATTTCTTTTCTAGTTTAGCATCTGACTGTCACCCACCTTTACAATACTTTACCTATACATTTGTTACAGGCAACGGTCAGTATTTATGTACAGACCGTTACAATACTTTATATGTACCTTTGTTATCAGGTCATTACCTAGATGTTTGTGATTGCTGTGTCACATACTATACATGTACATGTCTTTGTCTTGACAAGTTGAGCTACAGTGTCATTGACACTTTCATTTTTATATGTGTTAATTTAAAGTATCGAATGTAAAAAATTATACTCATTGAGGGCACAGTGTTTCATTGAACTTGGCATCATTTGCTCGTCTGGGAATTTATTGTCATAGTGTGCCTTCAGCCAGTGCCTCATGACTCAAGTCTCGCATGAGCCTGATTAATAAGCTGAAACATCAAAACAGTTCGCTTCCCACAATTATGTGGATTTCATCAGTAGTGTAGCTTGCGCCACAATTCACACACATTTTGTGAGGGTTTATTGGCTGTAAAATTCATATAAAACACCTGCAATCATTCCTTTAATGAAATTTGGGTTTCAAGCATCTTAAAACATAATTAATTGATCAATTTTATCAGACTGCAAAAGCACCACTGCAAATTCTTGTGGGTTGGGGGTCATTTGAAATGGGCATTCGCTTCCTGAAAGTTGACTTTAATCCCCAGTTGTCACCTACAACCACCAATCTATCCCAGTGATGGAGAACCTAAGCCACATTTACATTGCCGTCTTCCACGGGCAAAAAAGCACCCCTCCCTTTCCCACCCCATCAGCATTTTGGCACAAAAACATTTTGTTTGGCACCAAATGATCCAGGTTGACTAACAATTTGACACTAAATGGTTTTGGCCCAGGGTGACTCAATGTAATGGCCAAAACCGGCCTGTGCAATTCACAACAGTTACCATTCAATTTTCATTATTTTTTCATATTTTGGCTCCAAAACATAGCTTATGACCCCTCATTAAAACAAGGTCATTGGGCTCGTTCCCAATGGGTGGTCATAAGTTATGTTTTGATGTAAAAGAATGAAAATATTTATTCAAGAATTTTGTTTGCAAGTGTTGTCTTCTTTTTGTGTTAGCTAAAGGGATAATACAAGGCCTGTTGAACATCCATGAGGCATTCACTGCCAGTCAGTTGATGGGAATAAAGGTGCTGGAGCCTCCCTGAGCTCCCTGTCAATTAATCATTTTTTTCTTTGCTTCAAAATGCATTTTGAAGTATTTAGAATGATTACATGCAGAACTTTACCCTCCCTCCCCCCACCCACCCAACAACACCCACCCCCCTGTCCCCTCCCCCCTCCCCCACTCGATGCCAATTAGGCACTTTTTTCTTTGGTCCAAAATGCAGTTTTAAAGATTTAGAGTGACTACATGCAGAAAAAAAATTGACTCCTATAACTCTCTCCCCCCCCCCCCTCCTGCCCCCTCCCCCTCTCCTCCTCCTCCTCCCCAGGACCATTTAAGCAATATTTTTTCTTTGGTCCAAAATGCATTTTGAAGGATTTAGAGTGACTACATGTGGGAAAAAATTTGACTCCTATGACCTCCTCCTCCCCCCCTCCCCCCCTCCAGTTGGGGTGCCAATTATGCATTTTTAGCAGTCAGGGCTATAGTTATGACGTCAGTCCGTGCATCCGTCCGTGCATCTGTACGTCCATTCGTTAACATTTAGAGTTTCAGATAAAGTTTGTGGTTAAAGTTGGGGGGCGTGGTGGCTCAGTAGGTAGAGGTGCAGGCTGCAAGCCGAGAGGTCTTTGGTTCAAATCCCATCTGCGGCAACCGCGTTGTGTCCTTGGGCAAGACACTTCACCCCAATTGCCCATCTGAGGGCACGGTGACTAAGGCGTACTGCACGTCGATGGTGCACTTGTCTTCAACCAATGCTAACCCAGCTGGTGTGGAGTTAGTATGTTGGGGAGCTGACAGTTGCTCGCCATTGCTCGGGGGTTCTCTCTGGGTACTCCGGCTTCCTCCACCCGTAAAACTGTCATGGTCATGATTAGCCACAGTGCAGAAATATATGACCTTAAACCCCAATAAATAAATAAATGTGGTTAAAGTTTTTTAGTGAAGGTTACAGTTTCTTTTCTTTTTCATTAATATTATTTACTATTGATTGTGTCATTCTCATTATATTTTATGTTATTTTGGGACATATTTAGCCCTTTTTTGCAGTCAATTTGACTTAGAACTTCCAGGTTAAAATTTGGGGTTTAAGTTTTTTATTTACAGAGTTACACCTTTAATTCTTCATCAATCTTGTTCCATTAATAGGTCATGAGGTATGTTTTGGGGTAGAGAAATGAAACAATAAAATTTGAATAGCAATTTTTGTATATCATGAGTGCAGATATGACAGATTCGTTAGGTAAACGGTTAACAAAAAATGGCTCAGACTATTTTGTGTCTAAGCATTGCCATTGCTGGGACAGTCAGGCTGTATGCATGACATCACTCTAGTTGTTGTCTTACCATGTTGAAGTTTCCCATTATTCATGCTCCACTTTATTTGGGTGTTCTATTGAAAGGCCCTGTGGGCTGGGTGGTCTTCCACCTTTTGGGCTTGCATCTATTGTGTAGTTCAGGCACGTGATGTTTTCCTCCCGCACCCAAGAGAGTTATACCCCCTCCTGGGGGTTTTGCAGTCTTTTTACGGCATGGATACCGTGGTAGCTGCTGACTTTCTGATGAAGAGATGCCTGGTTCCGGGACAATTGTCCCCCTCCAGTCGCCATTTGAGGCTGTCACTGGGGTTGTAACTCGAGCCGAGCTCAGTTGCTCTCTCCGCTTTTCCACCTGTGTCAGTAGCTACTGATGTATCTGCTCCTGCTGCTACTCTGTCGGTGATGTCATCAGTCTTTGTTTCAGCCAGCCTCAGCTTATCCCTCATAGTCAGTACAAGTTAATGATTGCATTTACATCAGGTGCTACTCTGTTGGTGACATCATCAGTCGTCGTTTCAGCCAGCCACAGCTTATCCCTGCAGGGGTCTGCAGTGATTTCTGCTTGGATGTGGGATATCGGCCTAAACCTTCCCTGGCTTCAACTCAGAAAAGTCGGAAGTGGTTGCTAGCCGATCCCTCTGCTGTGGTCTCTCAGCTGTCGAGCCCAGCATTTGGATTCAGATGTCCATGGTGGGGTTACCATGGACTCAGTTGCGCTTCCATCCACGTACTCTGGTCCTTCAGCCAGTTTTGTGAGACCGGCGCGTTTTTGGTGAAGTTTCTGTCCCTCAGAGCTCTGCGGCGACTCTCCTGAGTTCCCGCACTTCAGATCCTCTGGGTATTTCATACCCCTATAAACATCTGTATTCAGATGTTTCAGCTGCCACCCGTCGCCCCACGTCGGGTGTTCTAGAGGAACGTGACCCTTTGCTGGTTTAGATGGTCAGATGCGAAGCCACTTTGCCGGGGTGTTCCCACATCGTACCGGCAGATCATAAGGGTTGTGAGCTTAGGGAGGCCCCTCTTTGATCACACAGGTTCTTTCCACGAGCCTTCCAGTTGCCTCCAGCGAGGCTTCTAGTGGCTTCCAGGCATTCTCTGTGGCACCTCCTATCTGGATTGGAAGCACGCCGCTGCTTTCTGATCCCCCTGGTGTTCCTTCACCATGGGAGGCATCGGCTGGTATGCCCGACATGGGCTATGTGTCTTCCGACTCAGATTGGTCAGACACACCTGATGTTGAGAGCCATCAGTCTTCTGACTTGGGGGAGGCTCTTGACTTTGTGTTTGAGTTCCTTCAAACCATCAGACCAGCTGGAGATTTCAGCCTGGCTGCGATGCGTACAGCCTGTGGAGCATCCTGCTTCTGGGCACCTTCGACCGTACCAGTCGGTACAAGTGGTCGAAGCTTTTGCAGCATTGGACTCAAGCTGAGTTCCAAGGCTATGAAGACTTTGTTCTTCACTAGGGTGATACCTTTTTGCCCCCTGTGCATTATCGTTCCTACAATTCCACCAATCTTTTGGTCTGCAAGACTTTGATGGTCTTGGATCAGGACTTCAAGCCCAAGTCGGCCATTATTCCTATGGCGACTTTGGAGTCCATGCTGGGCTTATCTAGAGAGAGATGCTAGGCATGCTTTCTCTCTCGGTCACATCATCTCTACCTTGGCTGCCTATCTGCCTCCAGATAAGTTTGACGACATACAGGCTCCTTTGTGTGTGATCTTTAAGACGCTCATGCATCTTACTCACATGCATACCTGTAACACAGCTATTTTGGAATTAGTTAGCTGGGACGCTGTGTTGGTCACAAGCTGTTCTCTTCCTGAAGTGCAGGGCACTGCTCTTCGATCTGCTTCTTTGGTGGGTCTGCAACTATTTCATGATTCTGTGGTGATGGGCCGGAATGACATCTTGCTTTATTCCAAAGATCAGCTGCTGCCTCGCGAGCTTGATGAGACTTCTGTTGGAGTCTGAGGCCATTCCAAGCCTAACAAATGCCCTTCTGCTTCCTCTGTGAAGCCTAGGGCTGATCCTTCTGCTAATGCTTCTTCCTCTTACTCACGTGGTAAGGGTAAGCTTCGGCATTCTAGAGGGAGGTCTCAGAATCCTTCATCTAGCAGAGGAAGTGGTTTCTCCTCTCAAGGTCCTCGCTGGGAGTCGAAATGAAGGTCCTCACCTCGATTCATCCCAGGTTGAGGAGGGATATCCGAGTTTGCAGACCGTTGGGCCACGATCACATCCGATCCTTGGGTGTCAGATGTTCAATCCAGTCTGCAGATATCCTTTCAGAGGCATCCCACTCTGTCGACACTGCCTCTTCCAACCCAAGTTCCTTTAGACGTTTCACATTGCAAACTTTTGATCACGGAGATAGACAATCTCTTGTCAAAGGGGGCGATCGAGGTTGTCAGAAACATGAATTCAGTGGGATTTTATTCCCTCCTAATCTTGGTGCCGAAGGAAGACGACCGACTCAGACTGGTTATCGATCTGAGTATCCTGAACCAGTCTATCTTTGCTCCCAAGTTCAGCAAGGAGACTTTCAGGTCGGTTTGTTGCCCCATTCACCAGGGAGATTTCGCTTCCAACATCGTCCTGCGAGACACTTACTTTCACATTCCGATTCATCGGACATCGCGAAAGTATCTCAGGTCTGCTTTTCTGGGGCGAATTTACCTGTTCAAGGCCAGCCTTTCAGCCTCAACTTGGCTCCTTGGGCCTTCATCCGACTGATGTTGCATGTGATAGCCTTCCATCTCACTCAGTCCAGGGTGACTGCTTTGGCGTATTTGAACGATATCCTCCAGAGGCACTCCAATGTTGCTCTTCTGGAGTCAGATGTTGACACACTGTTGAGCCTGCTCATGTTGCTGGGGTTCAGAGTCAACAAAGAGAAGTCAGGCCTGTCCCTTCTCAGTCGTTTTGTCATCTGGGGATGGACTTCTGTACTCGGCCAAATACAGTGGCGATTCCCCGGGCGAGAGCTGTGATTCTCTCAGCTTTCGCCGTGACTCTGACCCAGTCTGCGACAGCTCGGAGTATTTATTTGCCTTGTTACAATTTATGGGAGAGTGCCAACAGGCACTCTCCCATAAATTGTAACAAGGCAAATCCTAACAGACTAAATTATTTATTTATTGGTGTTTAAGGTCACATAATTATGCACAATGGCTAATCATGACCGGGACAGTTTTACGGGTGGAGGAAGCCGGAGTATGCTGAGAACCACCGAGCAATGGCGAGCAACTGTCAGCTCACCAACATACTAACTCCATACAAGCAGGGTTAGCATTGGTTGAAGACAAGTGCACCATCGACATGCAGTATGCCTTAGTACACAACGCCACCGTGCCCCATGTGGGCAATGGAGATGAAGTGTCTTGCCCAAGGACACAACGCGGTTGCCGCAGGTGGGATTCAAACCGAGAACCTCTCGGCTTGCAGCCGGCACCTCTACCTACTGAATCACTGCACTTCCTAATAGACTAAATAATTTCACTTCTAAGATAAAGCGAAGCACATCCACTGAATATGAAGCCTTTAAGTTGTGGTATCTATACTTCAAAGCGAAGCCCAAATATAGGCTTCCAGCACTCTACCAGTTAAGAGGTCGAATTTGTACTGAAGGCATGATAAATGGTTTTATGTATGGAAGGTAAGGGACCGCAGTGTCTCATTGGTTACAGCATTGAAAATCAAACCAAGGGGTCCACAGTTCGATCCCTGTCAGGGGTAACTACATTGTGTTCAACCATAAAACTGTCTGACACAAGGTGACCTTTGCTGTTGAAAGTGTTGTTAAACTCCACTAAATAAATAAACAAATGTATGGAAGGTATATTCATTTATCAGGGTTATTCAATTAAACAAGCTATTAATTGAAAATAGAATAGGTTTTCATTTTTGTAATTCACTTAAAAAAACGTTTCATAATCCATTCCAATGAGGGCCTTAAAATGAGTTTGAATGCTGTTTGAAAGTATTAAAACATCTTCTAGTTTCAATTAACAGCCCGTTTTAAGAGATATCCAAAATCAGTGGGCTGCACTGTGCCAAGTAGCACTAGACAGTAAATATACTATTCCTAGCTTGCTAAGGACCACACATGCCCCCCCCTCCCCAATGAGGCCAAAAAGGTTGATAAATAAGTGGAATTTGGTGCGTGTCACAGCAATTTTTTCGACATATTACAAAAATTTATATACAATTAACAGGAGTTTACTCTACAACTCATATGCAATTAACAGATCAAATTTGTACTGAAGGTATGGTAAATGGTTTTGTGTTTGAAAATTATATTCAATTAACAGGGATATACAATTAAGAGATATCCAATTAAGTGGGCTCCACTGTATATGTTTTTTTGCAATTCTGTTTTAGACTGACAGACCACTAGAGTTGATGATCACTATCAAACCTCAACAAAGCATGGGAGGTGATGGAAATGCATATGTTCAGGTTGACATGACTGTCACATGCTCATCTCTTTATCCTGATGAGTAAGTATAAAGATTATTATTTCTAATTTTTTATGGTCCTTATAATGAATTGGTTGCATCCACCTACCTAATATATAAATTGAGCATGTCACATGCTCATTTCTTTATCCTGATGGGGTAGAAAAAAGATTGTTCTTTCTAATTTTTAATGGCCTTTGTTAACCCTTTACCTAATGAATTGGCCGCATTTGCGCCCTGCGTAATATACAAATTGGGCATGTCACATACTCATCTCTTTATCCTCTTGAGAATGTATAAAATTATTCTTTCTTATTTTTTATGGCCTTTGTTAACCCTTTACCTCATGAATCCTTCACATTCATCCACATAATATACAAATTCAGCAGTTGAATAAATATTTTTTGAAAATTTTTTTATAAAACCCCATTATGTGACCCCTTATTGGAACGAACCCATCCAGCTCATTCCAATGAGGGCTCACATGATATGGTTTTGTTGAAGAAATGATTTGAAAAATTTTAAAAAATAAAATATTTAAGAAAATAAATTTTTGTATCGTCTGCATTTGGTAAAGGGTTAATGAGTAGATTTCCTTCACAAAAGACTTATATGCATAACTCCCAACATTTTCCATTGGATATCTATACAACTTGGTGTAAAGTATGAGGACATGTATAGTACAGCCGCCGTGGACTGGTCACTTCCCATGGTTGGGAAATATTTCCACGGATGCAATATTATTAGATTCCAAACACTAATTATACGATTAATCATAAAAAATTTAATTAATGAAGCACCGGGTACAACCCGGTGCTTCATTAATTAAAATTTTGCTTATGATGATTTTTATTATCCGGTAAACCCATGTGTGGACGTCACTGCCCACGCTTGGATTATGATCAATCCACGGCGACTGTACTGTATGAAGTGTATAATACTGTGTTTACAAAGGTGGACAGAGAATTTTGCCTGGATCATAACCCAGTTGCGACCCAGCCAAAATTCTCTATTCTCGGCCTGTCATGATTAATCGAGAAGTCTACTAATCGTTGGAAACACCCTTAATCGACTACAATTTCAATGTCCACGATTATGGGTTTTCATCACTCCTTTACTGATGAATTATTAGTTATTTTTCTCCTCCCTGCTCATAAGAAGTGTCAGAGGCAGTAGAATATCAAAAAAAACATTGTTATTGCTATGGGAAAGAAGTATAAAGATACAACACATGACACCTGGTCTGGCATTGTAGAAAGTATGGGAGTACAAATAATTGCCCTTCCCAGTTTGCCAAGGAGTGTCATTGCCTTCTTAAATATCATTATAGCCATTACAAGAGTCTTGACCTGAGATGGTCAGGAGTCTGAATTTTTCTCAGAGAGCAGTAGACTTGTACCATACCTGCATGCCTAAAGAATGTCCGGCATGAGGAACTAATGACCAAAAATATTTGTTTATATATAGTTGCTTCTAGAGGTCACAGAGTATAATTAAAGTCGACTTTAATTGATTACTCTTCATCAAAAGTTGATCATGAAATTTCTTAATCGTGCCAGCCCAAATCTGTACTCATTTCTCCCACAACCCTTCAAAATCTCACTTGTAAAAGAAATACAACCACTATGTGTATCAGATGCTATTTATGTTTGCTTTCCTTACAGCAGTCTTGAATTACCTGTGTTTTATTCATGAAATCGTGAACCAATGGTACAACTGTGCAGAGGCATCTCAAAGATGACCAATTGGGGTGGTGCCGACTGTGATGGCTCAAGTTCCTATTGACTAATATTCCAATTGCATCATCAAGGTATGCCTTTGTCGAAGTCATGACTCGATAATGTAGTTGAAATATTAGTCAGTCAGGATTTTAGTTAAAAAACTCCAGACCTGAAAATTTTATTTGTTCATTTATTTGGATTTTAACAACATTTTCAACAGCCAGGGTCACCTTGTATCGGACTGTTTTACGGGATGGGAGAAGCTGGAGTACCTAGAGAGAGCCACCAAACAATCGTGAGCAACTGTCAGACTCCCCAGTGTACTAACTCCACACAGGCAGGGCTAGCATTGGTTGAAGACAAGTGTGCCATCATTGTGCAGTGCGCGTTAGTGCACAGCACCACTGTGCCCCCTTGGAAATTTATTAGTGAATAAATCCATATACATGTATTTGTTGTGGTGCGACTTCTTAATCAGTTAACACGTTCTGTTCTGATACTCCAAATTGGTCAGGCTAGGCCCCTAACAGCTCAAAATCTCAAACCAATGGTGCAGCTGAGCAGGGGCATTGAAAAGATGACCAATTGTGGGGGAAAGGGTGGGGGTGTAAACCTGATTTGTCCTGAATGTGATTGCTTAAGTCCTGACTAATATTCCAACTACATCATCAAGGCATGCCTTCTTTGAAGGCATGCCTTGATAATGTAACTGGAATACATTTGTGTTCATGATTAGCCACTGTGCAGAAACATTTTACCTCATAGACCAGCAAATAAATAACCTGAATCGGGTACGACAGACCTTCATTTCCATGACCGACTTTTTAGGTGCATAAGTCCAAGTATCAAATCTCGTCTTTTAAGAAAGTTTATAATTACTAGCAAGTGAGAATTGGTATCTTAGACTCTAATCCTGACAAAAGTGTCCCAACTGGAAAATTATTAGCAAGAGGGGGTGGGGGAGGCTCGGAGGGGGGGGGATTCACCCATACACCTCTCATAGTTACACTATTGTGAATAGAACATGATCTGATTGAAAAACGTTCAAATCCCACCTGCGGCAACCGCGTTGTGTCCTTGGGCAAGACACTTCACCCCCATTGCCCACGTGGGGGCACGGTGATGCTGTGTACTAAGGCATACTGCACGTCGATGGTGCACCTGTCTTCAACCAATGCTAACCCTGCTTGTGTGGAGTTGGTATGTTGGGGAGCTGACAGTTGCTCACCGTTGCTCGGTGGTTCTCACCGGGTACTCCAGCTTCCTCCACCCGTAAAACTGTCACGGTCATGGTTAGCCATTGTGCAGAAATATGTGACCTTAAACACCAATAAATAAATAGATTGAAAAACGAGGCCACTTTTGTGATCACAGTAAGGTACATGTACATGTAAAAAAAAAAACATTTCCAAAGTTATGGCCATTGTTAATGGTAAGATTTCCATCATAAATCTGCTAAACTTCTTTCTTCATCTGTCTTTTACAAAACTATGTGTGAAGTTTGAGTATGAAATTTACATGTAAATGCTCATGTTGAGTGTAAGGAGCGGTTTGGCACAGTGATTATAGCATTGGAGTTCAAACCGAAATGTGCACAGTGTGATCCCCACCAGGGGTAACTGCATATGACTTTATATTTATACATATATCTTTTGGTGGTGTTTTGCCTGTGATTGTCCTTTGATGTAACCATAGTGTTACAGTATTCTGGGCTTGAGAACGTGCTCAGTTGGAAAAAATATACAAACTGAGATGACTAAATGGTCGAGCGGTAAATTATTTTTAGCAAGATTTTGTTCAGAAATAATTTTATTGTTACAATCTATGTGACAGTGCCAATAGACATTGTTTCTGTCACTGACCAAACAAGGTAATACATACAGTGTAAAGCCACTAAAGTGGCTTTCAGAACTTTTCAGAAGAGCCACGATAGTAGCTCTCACACTCATCTAATTAAAAAACAAAGAAGCAGATGTCTTGGGAAATGATAGAAAATTCCCTACAAAGTCTTGGATTATCCTGTACTTTTATAATTCTCTTGGGTGGTGAGGGGTGGTGTATGGTTCATTACAAAATATAAACAATATTGATCAGCAGGAAATGTTCAGCCACAGAGAGATCAAATTATAAGAAAAATATCATGCATGTAAATGTATATTATTTTTATCATTTTCAGGCCTCCAGGCATAAAACTGAATAATCCTAAAGGGTTATCAGACACCCAGATTTGTGTTCTGCAGAAAGAATTAGAAAAACATGCAAAGAAATGTGTTGGTGAAGTATGTCTTCTATTTGTGCTTTTTTATGCCACCCATCGGGTGGCATATAGTGATTAAAGTGTGAGTGTGTCCATCCATGTGTGTGTGTGTCCATGTGTGTGTGTGTGTGTCTGAGCCAATAACTTGAAGACTGTTAGGGCCACAGTCATCAAACTTCACACAATTATAAAGGACCATGGGAAGATGTGTCACACACCATAGTCAGGTTCATACTTTCAAGGTCAAGGTCACATTTCAAGGTCACACTAAAATTCGGTCAATATTCGTGTCTCAGCCATAACTCAGAAACGAATCATAGTACAATTGTTAAACTTTTTACAAATGTTAAGGACAGTCAGAAGGTGTGTCGCATATAATAGTTTCCACCACATCTGCAAGGTGAAGGTCACAATTGACCTTCATATTTCCAGGGTCACAAATCGTGTCTCAAGCATAACTCCAAAACTATTAGGGCTACAATCATCTAACTTCGTTCAATTATAAAGGACAACGGGTGGATGTGTCACACACAACAGCCAGGTCTGTAAGGTCAAGGTCAAATTTCAAGGTCACACTGAAAATCATCAATATTTGTGCCTCAGCCATAACTCAGAAACGAACCAAAGTACAAATATTAAACTTTTTACAATTTTTTTTGTTTGATGGAGGTCAAGGTCACAGATCAAGGTCATTGTCATGTAGGGGGGCATAGTCACTTCCGAGTGAATCTCTTGTTTACAAGGCATTTAAGGTTGTCACTTACATGCATTGTAGCCATATACATGTATTAACTGCTGATGCAATTCAGAAGCCTGTACTATGCTTCTAAGGTTGTGGGTGTTGTATGTCTCAATGAAAAATAGTCAAAACAGCATGCTGGATGGATTCCCGTATGTATTGATATCATTATTGATTCTTTTATACTGTGTCTGATACAGATCCATTTCAAGACTTACAATTCATGTGACAATTAGAATCGATTCTTTCAAATCAATCATTCATGCAAGAAAAACAATAAGAATCAACTCTGATTCTTGCAAAATGTTCATTTGATTCTTCTCGAGTATTCTGAAAGTGTCCTTAAAGACCCAGAGAATTCTACTTATTTTTGCTTCCTCATAATAAGGTAACACTGTAACTCAGCAGTGGTGTCCAGTGAAGTCTTGGTTGCTTATAAGGCAAGCAAATCATAACTAGAAACCAGTGCCACGTTTCTGTAACTTCCATCAGCAAGATCACCAAATGCCTGTATGTTGGCACATGTGTTCCTCATAAATATGTAAGACAAGAAACTTGCAAAATTTGAATGAGACTCTTAAGGATTGAACTCTAGTAACTATATAAATATGAGGTTTATTTTTTGCTATGGAATTTATTTATTTATTTATTTTTTTAAAATTTATTTATTGGGCTTTAATGACATTTACTCCCCACAGGAACCCCGGGAAGTGAAGCAGTGCCTGCTGTTTTACTGGTAGAATAGGACCCAGTCACCAATGCTTGGGAGGTGCAAACCCTCTCTAAAATGGCAACATGGCTTATTAACGCTCACTCCTGGTCTTGAGTTGATACTCATGTTGTGATCATGATTAGCCATTGTGCAAAAATATGTGACCGTAAACACCAATAAATAAATAATGACATTTTCAACAGCCAGGGCCACCTCGTGCTGGACATTTTTACTGGTGGATGAAGCTAAAGGGTTAGCATTGGTTAAAGACAAGTGCACCATAGCTGTTCAGTATGCCTTACTACACAATATCACCATGCCCCCACGTGGGCAATTGGGATTAAGTGCCTTGCCCAAGGATACAATGCAGAGATTCTTTTGGGTGTCTACAGGGACAGAATATGGGTCCCTTTCCCAATGGCATTTGGGCATTATTTTTCCCAATTCCCAACCTAAAATTTCCCAATCTCAGTCCCCACTCAAAATAAAATTAATGCACAATCGGTGTCCTGAATTGGGTGGCCGTAAGGCCTCAGAAAACAATTGGTTTTCTGAGGCTTTACCACCACCCAGTTCAGGTCACCAATTGTGTATTAAATTTTAAATTGCTAACCAAACAAAGCTTAGGAAGTGCCTGAATTCAAAGGCAAATTGAAAAGTTCTTCTTTAATAGTATAAGAATAGTTTTATGGAGACTACAGAGAGTGGGGTGAACATGATTCCATATAACTCTTTGTTCTAAGAATTACTTGTTGGATACATGTAGTTGCTTAATTAGGTATCAGTTTTTAGCTCACCTTCTATGAAGTAGAGGTGAGGTAATGTCATTACCCTGGCGGCATCGGCATCAACATCCAATTCTGTAGGAGCTTGTGTTTAAGTAAATTTCTTTGAACCTAGTGGTCACAGAACTTTCAAATTGCAGTTGTGGGTATTGAGGACCATGACTACAGTACTTCACCCTTATGTTTGGGAAATTTGTGTTCAATTTTTTTTTTTTAAGTGAAAACTTAGTCAATTTTCTGTTGTAAGAAGTTGTGTTAAAGTGTTAAAGTAAACTTTATTACATATTATGGTGATCTAAATTGCTTATAGGTGTGTTTTATTGTGACTATAGTTTCTCATAACCCATTATACTAAGTAAATGTGCTGTTATTTTGCCCGTTTTTTCCTTTTTCAGCAAAAAATCTGTGAACTTGTACTTGTAACAATTAATGTTTCAGTCAGCTCCAATATTTGAATTGTAAGAGGTTGTGTTTGAGTTGGTTTCTTCAAACCCAGTGGTCCCCAGGGCTTTTATATTTCAGTTGTGGGTTATTTAGGACCATGACTTCAGTACATAAACAATGTTGGAAATCTTTCTCCATTTTTCTTTTTTTTAAGTGAAAACTTTGTCTATTTTCTCTTGTAAGAAGTTGTGTTAATGTAAACTTTATTGCATATTATGGTGTTCTAAATTGCATATAGGTGTGTTTTATTGCGAGTGTAGTTTCTTTAAGCCCTTCTATTAAGTATATGTGCTGTTATTTTGCCCGTTTTATCTTTTCTTCAGCAAAATATTTGCGATCTTGTTCTTTTAACAATTAAAATATCCGAATTGAAAGAGTTTGTATTTTAGTTGTTTTCTTCAAACTCAGTGCCTCCTAGGCTTTTATATTGCAGTTGCTGGTTATTTAGGACCATGACTACAGTATTTGACCCTTATTTTCTGGAAATTTGTCTTCAATTTTTTTTTTCTTTTCGGGTGAAAACGTAGTCAATTTTCTGTTGTAAAAAGTTATATTAAAGTAAACTTTATTGCACATTATGGTGATCTATAGTACTCAAAGGTGTGTTTTATTGCAATTGTAGTTTTAACTCTTCTGCTGAGTATATGTTCTGTTATTTTGGTTGTTTTTCCTTTTTTCAGTAAAAATCTGTGAACTTTTACTTGTAATAATTAAAATCACCTCCAGTATCCAAATTGTAAGAGTTTGTGTTTCAGTTTGTTTCTTCAAACCCACTGGCCCCTGGGCTTTCAACTTGTAGCTGGGGGTTATTTACATATAGGACCATGACAACAGCACTTAACCCTTGTTTTTTGGGGGGTTTTTTCTGCATGAAAACTTCATTAAGTTTCTGTTGTAAGAAGTTGTGTAAAAGTAGTTTTTTTAGCTCATCTACTTCAAAGAAGTGGCAAGCTTATGTAGTGTCTGCGGCGGTGTCTGCATCAGAGGTGCATGTCCAGTTTTGTAAGAATTTGTGTGTTGACCAATCTCTCAAATACCAGTGGGTCCAGAGCTTTTGTATTGCACATGTAGGTTCTAGGGGGCTATCACAATAGCATCCAACCATAATACTGTAACTTTTTGTCCAAATTTCACCTAAAATTGTCAGCCCAAACTTAATCAATTTTTGTTGTAAGAATTAGTATTTAGGTCGCCTTTTGCTTAGATTGTGAGGCCTTAACTTCCCATTAATGTGTATTTTTTGTATTTCAAGAACATCTTTAGGTATTAAGCCTACCTTATGTGAAGATTTAACTGAATTTTTTAAAATTTTTCTGTCAACATTTTCAGGTTTCTTTTCAGACTTCTCAATTTTAGTCTGTAAAAGTTTGTGTTAAGGTGAGTTTTGTTTTCTGTTGGTCTATCCAGGTAATTGATATTATTGACTTAGATTACTGAAAACCTTTGCAGTAATATTATCTTTGTGGTAATAACAATATATCCTATAAAAAGTAAATATATCCATTATTTGGAGCGTTATAAACAATAAAAATGCAGCTTCATGGCGCTTTCTTAACTGTATCAAGCATGAATGTAGGTTAGTGGCCAGGATGTAACATCCCACTGGTTATATTCTCTGATACATTCAAATGTAAAATTTCTTAGGCTTTTGTATGATTCTTCTGCAAAACAAATTCCCAATTGGAGCCCCCAGTGACACAAATTTTCCTAATGGCATGGGCCACAGACACTTTCCCAAAGAGTGCAGAAAAATCCCCTCTGTGCAGTTACCCCTGGTGGGGATCAAACCATGGAACTTTCGGTTTTAAGTTGAACCCAATTTTCTGCAGAAATGCCCATCCACTCTTTCCCAAGAATTTGGAATAGTATAAACCTGCTGACGCAGCAACATTGTAAACCCAAGTTTAAAAAATCACTAATGCATTGAGCCTTTAGCACTTATTCCCGTCCTAATTCCAAATGCGGCAACCCAACTTGTCCCAACTGTATCAGCCGTCTAAACCCTCTGGTATCTCATCCTCCTCCAGCATTTGACCTTTTGATTCCATCTAGCCCCATGAATCATAGACAAACTGTCAGTTATTCCTGTCTTTGAAAAGAATTTTTGTTACACTGATGCCAAACAGTGTATATATATTTTATGGGAATGGCAGGAAGACAGCCTTTCAGGCTATGCCATTTCCATGCTGTATACTAGTTTATGTTCTTATAATTTATAATGTTATGTTGTTAATGTACTGGTATACTGCAGAATAAAGATATATCTATCTCAGTAAAAGGCCATAACCACTGAGCTACCACACTTCCTTGGTATGGAATATATACCAGTTGCACCCAGAAAGGTAAAACAGTACTCTCTAATTCTAAATTATTCAACAAGTAAAAACATGATTTTTTTGTGAGAATCAAAACCTGAATTTTCCCTATCCAACAAACTTTAATGCTTGATTTTGGACCTGTTATAGTGATTTTGGGCATTGTGGGCTCCTAAATAAGAGATAAAATGAAGTTAACTCTTGCATTACAGACAATACGTGCACAGAATCGGACTTCCAAATACTTCTGGTGCAAACCCCGGAAGTGGTTCAGCTTTTGTTTACTGCAGGAAACATCCGTAACTCAAATCTTTTTGCCATTCTTTTTCAATAGATGAGATTTGCTAGTGTTGTGAATTGAAAAGTGAACACAGAATTTTGACGGGATTCAGACTATTGCTTTGTCCACTTTTGTTACGACAATACTGCAGCATTTCAGAGATCATTCCATGTTAACAATACAGTGGCACTAAGGAGATGCAATAAAAAAAGGTGTGGAATCAACGTGTGGATTCTCGTAAGAATGAGAGCTAAACACAAGACAAAATCACATGTTCCTAGAAGTTAACCCTTTACCTAACAAATCGGCCACTGTGTAATATACCAAATGAGCAGTTGAAAAGGAAAAATATTTGGAAAAAAATTTGACAAAACCATATCATGTGACTCCAAATTGGCACCAGCTCGTTGGGCTCGTTCCAATCAGGAGACACATGATATGGTTTTGTTGAAATTTTTTGACAAAATTGAAAAAATAATTCTTAAAACAATAAACTATGATATCATGTGTATTGGGTAAAGGCACAAATAGGTCTTTCATGTTGATAATATTATACTGTGATCACCAAACTGGCCTGTTTTGTGATAGATCGTGATCTGATCACAACACACAGCAGTAGGCCAAGCTTTCATCAATAAAATACTTCAAAATCAAGACCAATCAAGTAAAAACAAATGAAGATTGCCTCTGAAATTCTGTGTTCTTACAATTCTTTTTTTGGCAAGTGAGATTATACAGTGTTGTTTGAAGAGAAGAGGGCAGAATGTTGACAGAATTGCAACTCATTTACGATCTGATCAGAATTCTCTGTTCACATTTTTTATCACATTGCTGTATACATAGTTAATCAGAACAAGTTACCAGAAGTCATTATTCCCTCTGATACTGAGGAGAGGGTATATATACAGTTATCATCTTGTCTGCATGTCAACAACCTGGTTATTGCATCTCTATGTAGTGTTCTCAGTAGATTTGGACCAAACTTGGTATGCAGTGACAGTGTGATGGATAGATGGGCAGGAAGTTATTAGAATATGCTTTTTGACAATTCTTTTGAGTTACATCGCATTGATGCAATGGCTAAAACTAATCATTGTATCTCCCCCTATAGCTGTTAAGATGTGCATGAAGTTACTAGAATGTGGTTCCACAATTCTTTTATGAGTTATGGTCCTTTAACATAATGGCCGAAACTGATCATTCCATCTCCCCCAACAGTTCTTGGATTTATACAAAACTTGGCATACATTAACAGCTTAATACAGTACGTGCCAAGTGTATTACGTCTCAAACACCCAACGCGGTGGTCGTTTTTTAAAAAATCACTGGCAGACACCGTGTCACATGGTGTAATTATGAATGAATAAATCACCGTGTCCATACCGCGTTCAAGGGTGAAAAAGATTAGTGACTTTTTTTTACACTGGAAGTCTCGATTACCAATAAAACAATGTGCTCCCGTAACTCTTTTGAAGTGCCGCCGGAGATAAAACAAACTTGAAAATTAAAACCTAAAATTAAAAGACACGTGGATATTGTTTCTGACACCCTTCCCTCCACCGACAGACGCCGTTGTGGCCCATTTGCAAACGCCGTGGGAAACGCATGTAAACTAGATTTCTGATCATATTTTGGGTTTCAGAAATCGGCTTTTGAGCGAGTTTGTGGGCCGGTTGAGTCTCGTCAGCATTTAAAAAAAACTTCAAAAGATTTTAAAAAAGCAATATTATTCAACCTCTAACGTGTGATCAGAATGAAAATACTCAGACTGAGGCTGTGTAGGCAGCAATCTCACATGCAATTGAAATCGGAAATAAAAATAAAAAATATCGTGACTGACACAATGTTGACATTTGATGCTGCGTGGATCCGAAAAGTTCTATTAATTTATCGAACGTTCGGTGACATTAAAGTTAACTTTACAGACAAAATGGAAACACAAGAACAAGGGTTAAATCCATAACCGTAATTCCAAAGAAAACACAGAGTAGGCTACATGTACTTAAAGGAACCGAACTCACCCCCCCCTTCCCTTTATTTATTTATTTATTGGTGTTTAAGGTCACATAGGCCTACTTATGCACAATGGCTAATCGTGACCGTGACAGTTTTACGGGTGGAGGAAGCCGGAGTACCCGGAGAGAACCACCGAGCAACGACGAGCAGCTGTCAGCTCCCCAACATCATAACTCTGAACTCTGCACCGCAGCACAGGCAGGGGTAGATTGGTTGAAGACATGCGCACCATCGACGTGCAGTACGCTTCAGTACACAGCGTCATTGTGCCCCTATGTAGGCAATCAAGGTGAAGTGTCTTTCCCAAGGACACAACGCGGTTGCCGCAGCCTGCAACTCTACCAACTGAGCCACCGTGCCCCCCCCCCCCTTTTTCAAATCGACAAAAGTAAAAAAAAAATTGAAACAAGTGTGTGGAGACGTAAATGGATGTGAACAGATCAACACTTGCACAAGAATAGACCTGGTCTGTGCGTGTAAATCCTCTGCGCATCAAACTGAGAACGAAAAGTTGTAAAGCCTTCAGTCTTAACTCCACCCGTCTTTTATTTTATGGAAATATAGCCTATGGTATCTTGCGTTTGTGGCAGTAAAATTGACGAGCACTTTTACTCAGAAATCCCTGGTAGCTAAGAGAAGCAGAGTATTTCAAGGTCTATCAATGAATGTCATGAAGGATTCAGCAGGATAAGTCCCCCCACCTCTCCCTCCCAACAAAACGTCCTCCAATACAGTTTGGAGCCATACAGGCCTACTTTGCCCCGGGTCCCGAGTTTCGGTTAAAAGTGAAAATGAAATCATACATAGGCTTAATTTTTTTTTCAATTCAGAAAATGATTGCCCGATCCCAAGGCAGATTCAATTATTTTTTAAAAATGATTTCCGGAAAAACATGTCTGTAGACTCTTAAATGGAAGGAGCTCGGTCCAACGAGAGCTCACGACCTGAGCAATAATAATTAAGTTGATGCAAAAAAAAAAAGAAGATTTTTTTCAGTTGGGCTTGTTTGGGCTTATTACAGATCTATCTGTTTAACCTACCAGTGAATGCAGCAAAGGGTTAACTAATAATTAAATGATGAAAACTGCTTTCATTTTCAAAAGTGGGGTTGGGCAAAAAAAATTGTATCTGAATTGCCCCCCCTCCCCCCCTTTACTGTTAATTGGTAAAAGTATTATAAAAAATAAACAAATAAAAAGGCAGCCATGTCCATCAGTGATATCCAAATTACTTCAAACAGAAGTTATTTCCGCAACAGCAGAACATCAGAAATTAGTCAAAAGCCAATTTTATGGTTGGGGGTTCTCTCACCACAAAGTCGGCTGTTTGGGGTGAATCGATATTCTGATTGGACATGCATTTCTGAGTTAAATGGATAAAGAAACGCGCATTCGAATGAAAGAAAAACAGTGATCGTATGTTTTGACTATTTATTCATCAATATCATATGAAAGAACACACCAGAGAGTGTGTTTTTTAAATACGAGGGCATTATTTTTTCACAACTTCCAAACAACACGTGTTTGAAAAGTCAGCCATTTTATCGTCTGAATGCTTTTCGGTCCGCTCAGTTCGCCCCGCCGGGTTAAATTAACGTAATATAACTTAGTATTTTGGTCTAGAGGCTTTGAAACGAATTCTTGAGGCATTCAAACTGAAGTATGTCCCCAGTGTGCTGTAAGCTTTTTTTACAGAACCTGAGCACACTGTGTGAGTGGAAACAACCAATACTTACCCCTCGTCTAATCGCAGCCACTCAGTGTGTACTATTGGCAAATTATGGATAACAGCCTTGCTTTGAAAACACAGACAGATGAAATTTAGAATCAGGCTTTTTTTTTCTTCAACTCGAGAAAGAGTTCATTGAATTTGGCAGCTGATAATTTTGACACTTATTCCCAATTAATCGACTATGTAAAAATGAGTCACACCTCAACATCCTTATAGAGTTAGCACATATAACTATAATAAATAATTCTAGTAGTTTGTTCAGCAATTAAAACCAGTGGCAATAATCTTTTTAATAAGACAGTCACCACAATAGGATTAATGATCAGAAGTTCAATCAAACAGCCACCGATTATTGTATAAACCTTATGTTATTCTTAATAGCCTATTGATTAGTGTCATGCGAATATGAAATTTTTTTCGACTCGAACATCGACTCGAATTTCCCCTTTGAATGTTCGATTCGGTCGAATATCGAATTCGAATACTATAATTACAAAAGAAACGTGTTACAAATACAACTTTATACAAGACCCTGATTTTGAGATTTTCTTGTATATATTACATTAATTCCCTGGTATATTAATCCCATACATAACTATAAGTATAATAAATAACATTGTAACTAGATCTAGGAATTCTGGGAAATGTAATGGAAATGAGAAATATTGAGAATGAACACGCGTCTTTTTGCTCGTTTTCGCTGGCCAGCGATATGGTAATGGCGGTCTGGAAACTACCATTAGACTTATCGCTGGTAGAGTTACTACTTCCCTTGGACCACTGAGAGAGTGATATTGACAGTCCGCTTATGAACGAATCGCAGCCATCAATGCGTGAATCTTTTGTGAGTCACAAAAGATTCACGCATTGATGGCTGCGATTTGTTCATAAGCGGACTGTCAATATCACTCTCTCAGTGGTCCAAGGGAAGTAACTCTACGAGCGATAAGTCTAATGGTAGTTTCCAGACCGCCATTACCATATCGCTTTGTGACGTTTTGTCATATAGATATACAAGAAAGAAACGATATTTTTGACATAAATTAACACCAGGTTTAATCATTAACACTATTAATTAACATATTAAACAATTGCAAGAAGATTCGTTAGAGTCGTTAGACCTACACTTCCTACAGCCCTACTTGAACCTTTGAATCAGAGATATACCATCAGATCCGACTCTGAAAACTGAAATAAATTTAAAATCAAAGTGAGTTGGCCGAATCGCAATACAACTGTTACAACAACAAGAACGAAATGAGTCCATTGTCACTTTTTTAGTTCAACTACAGAAAAGTCATTCAATCAGGTCGCCGTTTTTTCTGGCCCAAATCAATGTGGCGGCATTCTGTCTAGATAATCGATGTCTTCTATCTGTGATAGTGCAAGAACCCACCGAATTTACTCTTTCGGAGGAACAGTTGGTTGCTTGAATGGAAAACAAATTCCGAGCCACAGATGATAAAAGAGGGAAACTTCCTGCATTCTCACGCCAAAATTGTAAGGGGCTCTCATTTCTGTTAGCAACAGGGCAAACTGTGTACCCACTTAATTCGGCGGTTAAACAGGCTTCTTGATTCATCTGGGCACCCGACTCTGTTGAACAGCTCGAGCTTTGTATGTCTTTAAATATAGCATCCATCAAAGATGGACGCTTAGGGGATTTATCCGAGTCATCGACGCTAGCTTGCTGGGTGTGATGATGCGAAGAATCAGCACTCGGTTCGTCATCCTTGAGACAAGCTACGGAATCAACAATGTACCACTTTGCAATGTCAAAGTTATCCTGCTTTATCAATGTCTTAAAGCGGGGGTCTAAAAATGTTGAGGCTAGCAGATAGCCTTGGCTGAGATCAAACCTCCCTTCTAATTCTGAAATTAGACCATCACGAAATGCCTTCGTACCATGTGAAGTTTGGGATGACAGCTCTCGTTTCAAGGTTTGAATACAGGGAAATATCATCGATATGCTGACAACAGTGTCTGCGCTAAGGATAGTTGTAGCCTCAGAAAGGGGTTTCAGTAGTGGCAGAACTGACTGTCTAATTTGATTTAAAGCCGACGATATGGGCGGTGGTGGCGAACTTGCACATTTTCTGTTCTGCTCACATTCTACCAATGCCATGGCTATGGGTGATGCGTTCTTCTCACTCCATTCCAATAATGTACACGTGCTATTAAAGCGAGTTGACACGTCAAGGGGTGGGTCCGATTCAGAGAGGCCCGCTGCTAACTGGTGTTTATGTAAAGCGTGCAGCCCAACCGTTGATGAATTAAAGAATGTAGTTATTCTGTGTGTGGCATCTATCAGGTTCTTAACCATTGGTTGTTGCTTTAGATTTGAATTTATACACAGCTGTAGTTTATGGGTTTATGGGATGCACAACCGTGCCATTTAACTTCCAATATTCTGGCAGTGGCAGGCATAGTGTTGGTTGTGTCTGTAGAAACGAACATAATGTCTTCCAGTAAAAGATCAAATTTCTCTAACTGATTTTTGACAACTGAAGCCGTAGCAGCCGTGGTATGATTGAGGTCCAGGTCTTCTAAGTTGACGACCGCGAGGCACCTCGAAATTAGCCTCCAACATTTATCAATGGCATGAATAGTTATGACCAGATAATTAGTGTTTTTATCGGCCTTCCAATGGTCGAAGGTAAGCGATTTTTTACAATCACCTGCATCTGATTTGATAATATCTCGAAGTTCAGACTCTGCTTTTTGGCACATATCAACCAGCCTTCTAGATAGTGACGATGGATGCGGGGGAATGTAACTGCCGTCTGTTAAAGTGCTGCATAGTTTTTGGAACCCTTTCCCAGCTACTAACTCAAATGGGCGCCCATCTGCCACCACAAAAGAAAGAACAGCCGCGTCATATTTACTTTTCATATCGCTGTCGATTTTTCTTCGTGTAAATGCGGTCATACTGGCTTGTTTCTTGGAGTGTGAGCCTGAGGTAGCTGTAGTTTGGGCTTGGCTATGGTCGACAATAGTACTGGGACGAGGCCTCTTAATACCCTGTCCCTGTGCTTTTCTAATTTTTTCATCATCTTCTTTTGCCTTGTCGTACAGCTCTCTGTGTTTTTTCAAATGCACCCACAGGTGACTAGTTGTCCCAGTAGATTGGACTTTGTAAATCGTGGAACATGTGTTACACTTATAGGTTCCCGATACTTTGTCAAGAGAAAAGTAGGAATGTATTATCGAGTGCGACATTTTCTATTGATACAGACGACAATAATCACCAAATGACGGTATTTCGGTATTTGGGACGGTAGGTAAAAAACTCCGACCTGGAAACGACATAGCGTAACTCAACACAAACCGGAACATAACTGTGTGCCAGTGTGTGGCGTAAACGTAATTCCTCTTTATGTAGAATACATTATTAAACCCACACGTTCAAAGAAACAAGCCATACACCGATACACGGTCATACACCATACACGCTTCACATTTTCACGATTAGGATTTGACTTCGTAATTGAAATTTGAGAACCACAGATCAAGGCTACGTTCCTGTATATTGCACCATTTTGCGCGCGATTGTTGTCGTTATCGTGGTGGAAATTTACGACATTAGAGATTGTTCGTCGTCGCTATATTCGAAATTGTTATATTCGGGTTTCAAATCGACTCGAACTCGACTCAAATTTAAATGTCGACTCGAATTCGAATATTCGCATGACACTACTATTTATATAGACGGTTTAGTTCGAATTTTGCTTCAAAACAGAATTGCTTGACAATAAGACTCTGGCAGCCAAAAACGTTTGAGATGAAGAGAGAAAGATGAACTTATACCAGAACTGTGAAAACCCGTTTAATCAGAACCACGGAATACATATACTAGTAGCCAGTTTATGATGGGTGGGGTTGTGTCATTCCCCCCCCCCCCAAGAACCATAGGAATGAGGCCGGGACGACTACAGCCCTCCGTTGCCACAGAATTGATATGCCGTGGGGGGGGGGGGGGGGGGGGGGGCATTGCACAGTGATGACCCATGTAGAATATTGGAGGGGTAGGAATAACCCATTACGTCCAGCCATTACGAGGCGATTCACAATGGGGCGACCTCATATAAAAGAATTTGCTTGTACACTTATTTGTTATCATGAGGTGTCCAGCAACCTGGCGGCTCATAGATAGCCTACCATATGGCCTGTTATCTGAAAATTCGCTTGATGTTCCAACAAGCTTTTTGTCAAATCCCTCATTGGGTGGAGGGGGGGGGGCTTGTGTCAAAATCGGAAAGTGGTCGGAAAATTGACCATGGCGATGTTGAGAATGGAGGGTGGAGCTGGTGAACAAATTAATGGCGCCGATAGGGCGAGGGTAAGGTTTCCGCCAATGAATATAATTCCCCCCCCCCCCCCCCCACCAGGTTGAGGAAAACCTAGCTAGATGCCTTTGGCACAAGGTACAGATTAAGAATCTTAGTCGGGGTGAAATTTATTTTTGGCCTGCAGTGTAGACCCGAATGACTTTCCGAAAAAAGGAAGAGGGGGGGGGGGGGGGTAGGCCTACGTTGAGATTTTCCTTGCCCACCCCCCCCCCCCCCCCCCCCCCCCCTCCACTGATTTGCAATGCATCTGGGCCAAAACAGAACAGACCCCGTGATGCTTCTTATCACTGTTAGTGATAACATGCGGCAAAACCATTAAATGACATGGTTCGAGGGGGGATGCTCAAGGGGACAGATCTCAAGAAATTAAGTTCTGGCATGACCTCAGAAGCTCGGCCATATTTCCACCGGGTGGTGGGGTGAAATGTGACGTTTCAAGAAAACGTTTTACCCGAGGTTGTCAAATGTCAACGTGTCTCCGATATTACGGTCCCGTCCCTTAGATCATTTTTCTGAGCCACCTTAAATAGGGCCTATTGATTTTAGTTGACATTTTATGTTTAGACAAAGAGTTATTATTATTATTTAGGATCTAGACATGGAAGTGCTCATTTACATGAAGGGTCTACCATAAAATGGCGAAAAGAAAGACAGTGGGGCAAATAGGGACACTCACAGTTCGCCGAGGGAATGGCACCGTGGTACCAACTCATCTCAACTCGCCTGTCTTTTGTTTCTGTTTCTGCCTTTTAACGGCTACAGATTGTTGGGATTTAAACAGAAAAAAAATCTCCACGGTGCACTTTTTTCCCTCACACCGCCAGAATCACATTTCAAAACTGCAGTTGAGAAACGAGTCAAACCCAGAGTCCAGGTTCATTTAATAAATTGATTTTCGGTGGGTAAACTTACCAAATGCATAAATAATATTTAGGTAGGCTAGTCTGGGTTAGACAACAGAATGCGTACACAGTTTTCGTACCAGTCAAAGAAAACATCGACTCTGGGTTAGCGATTTGTTTTATTTCAAGCATTTTCAATTTATTTATATTTTCTTCATGTGACAAAATATCGAGAGAATATAACCACGTGTGAACTATTTTGTGAATTGCGAGTTGACAGAAGCACATACTCTTATTATTATTACATACTCAAAGCGTCACGGTTGAACACCGGGTCACAACAATACCCATGTATAAATCCTTTGTTTTCTCAAATTTAATTAACTACTGTTTTCACGGAACAAAGATTTGATCTTCATAATCCTTTTCATGCCACGCCACAGTGTTAAAAAATAAACACCGTGTGACACCGGCTGAAAAATGCGATTTTCACTCAGCACGGGGGCGGGTGATTGGGACGTAATACACTTGGCACGTACTGTAGGTAATTGTGTATGAAATAACCAGATTATGGTCTGACAAGTTTTTCAAGAGTTATGATCCTTGACACTTTTAAACCTGGTCATTGTGTCTACATCTACTCTTGGTGTTCTCAGTGGATTTTCATTAGATTTGTGTTAGTACACATTGAGAGTTTGATGGGAGATGTGCATGAAGTAACCACTTCAGGGTCCAACACTGTTTTTCAAGAATTGTGGCCTTTGTTACATAATTTTGTAGGGTATTTGTACTGCCATGTTGATTGCAGTTATTATAATGTTTCCTCTAGAACTTCCAGAGAAAATTGTTTAATCTGTTAATTCATTTTGACTGCTGCGGTTGGTGTTATGTAATCACTAATAGATTATAATACAAGATTACAAGTTTGTATTTCTTTGCAGGTGATGATACTGGAGCTTGCAAATTATGTTCAAAAGTATCTTCATTCTCATAATAAGCCACCATCAAAGTCTTTCTATGAAGAGATGATGTTCAACAAGCGAAAACAAGAAGAACAGATAGAAAAAGAACAACAGAAGAAAATTGAACTGCTTAAAAGAAAAGAAGAAAAAGAGGTATTGAATGTTTTGTTCCTCTTTTCTCTCTGCAGCCAGCTGTAGGTGTTATTTCTGTTTGGCACTTTGACAAAATCAAACTCATCTTACAGTAGAGCTGAAAGGTTTTGATTTTTCAGGTTCCATTCGGTTTTGGTTCAGTTTATTTTCTATGTGTTAAGAACATGAACATATAGTAAACAACACTTCAGGCTCCTTAACCCTTTACCCAATGCAGACGATATCAAAATTTATTATTTTAAATATCATATTTTTTATACTGTACCAATGACCCAGACATAGCTGGTGCTAACTCTTAAAAATCTAGGGCCAAACACAAATTTTGCCCCCAATCCCCAAAATTTGCATCTAAAACCAAAGAAATCATGTCCTGAATGGCCCTCCATACTTTGCCTCTACTGCGCATGCGCAGTGTCAAGGAGGTCCCGAAATTGGCGCCAATTATCATTCTTTGTTTGGCCCTTCATCAGTTCACATCTGACTGATCTTTGTGCTTGTAAATCTCAGTTTAAATGATGCCAGACACATAAATATTAGAGAAATGGTGGATCTAAAGAGGAAATAGAAGGAGGAGAGGAAAAATGAGTGACAGAAAATAATCAGGGCTGTAACTTAAAATTTTTTTATGAAATTATGTTAAGTTACCTATTTTCGAGGCATGGGCCTGTTGTTGTCATTCTTGCTATAAAGTTACACTGCTTGTTCAGTGTCTCCTCTCTCCCTTTCCTTTAAGTCCCCCCCTTGCTATTCTCCCATGCTTTTGGCATATTTTCTGTAATATTATTACTAAAATTTCTTGGGAGTTTTAGCTGGGTAACAGAAAGAATTCTCTTCTTTTCCCCATGTTTACGTCCTCACCCATGGGTGTTTAGGCATAGTGTTCTGCATCTACCATCTGATGTTCTGCAGTTTCTTCCCCGGAAGTCTCTGTTTTGCATCAGATAGTGTATTATTGGTAACTGATTTCGGGCCATGGTTATCAGTGCCTGGAGTCATGTTTCTGGTGTTTATACACTTCTTGTTTACATTGACAACAGTCTCTGTGGAGGGGGATTTCTTGTCTTTGTGTTAGTTTAATCATAACAAGATACATTATTATTATTCGTAAGTGTTGCATTAATTTTTAGCTCACCTGAGCGAAGCTCAAGGGGAGCTTTACTAATCACTTTCTGTCCGGCGTCCGGCGTCCGTCGTCCATCGTCCGTCGTCGTCCGTCCGGCGTTAACTTTACATTATCGACTTCTCCTCCTAAACCACTAGCCCAATTTTATTCAAATGTTGGCTAAATGTTTATTACCTAATGCCAATTCAGATTTGTTCAAATGAAGTTGCCCCTCCTCCTGGGTGGTGCCACGCCCCCAAGGGGCACCAAAATCTTTGTAAATCTTCTTCTCATGAACCAGCAGTAGCAGAGACTTGATATTTGGTGTGCAGCTTCCTTTTGAGGTGTAGACTCAGATTTGTTCAAGAGAAGTTTGTGGGGCTATACTTGGCGTCGTTATGAGAGGGGCAAAATTTTTTGCCCCGCCCAAAATTTCTATTTTCCAAACCGAGAGGCTGATTTGAACCAAATTTTATGTGAGGGCTTATTGGGTCATGAGTACTTGATTTATGCAAAAAATTTTTTTTCCGCAGCCCCGTGGGAACCGCAGGAGCTAAAAATAGAAAAAAATTAAAACGCCCATATCTCCAAAACTGCACGGCACTGAGAATTTTTATTTGGTGTGCAGCTTTCTTAGGACCAACAGAAAGGATTGGTAAAAAAAAATTGCCATCGGTTTTATCATAGGGTACAGTTTCGGGACTTTGAAAAAGTGCTGAGTAAGCACTTTTTAACACTGTAGGCAATGGGAAAAACATTAAAAAATCTTCTTCTCCAGATCCAGCAGGCAGAATCTTTTGATATTTGGTATGCAACATTGTAGGGTGGATCTGATTCAAGTTTGTTCAAATCGGCCCCCTGGGTTCATATTTGGGCTCAGTATAGGAGCCCGATTTCGAACTTAGTGCATTTCAGGCAAATTTCTTAAAAAATCTTCTTCTCCAGAACCAGCAGGCAGAATCTTTTGATATTTGGTATGCAACATTGTGGGGTGGATCTGATTCAAGTTTGTTCAAATCGGCTCCCTAGATTCATATTTGGGCTCACTATAGGAGCTCGAATTCGAATTTAGTGCATTTCAGGCAAATTTCTTCAAAAATCTTCTTCTCCAGATCCAGCAGGCAGAATCTTTTGATATTTGGTATGCAATGTTGTGGGGTAGATCTGATTCAAGTTTGTTCAAATCGGCCCCCTGGATTCATATTTAGGCTTACTATAGAAGCCCGAATTCGAACTTAGTGCATTTCAGGCAAATTTCTTAAAAAATCTTCTTCTCCAGATCCAGCAGGCAGAATGTTTTCATATTTGGTAAGCAACATTGTGGGGTGGATCTGATTCAAGATTGTTCAAATCGGCCCCCTGGGTTAATATTTGGGCTCAGTATAGGAGCCCGATTTCGAACTTAGTGCATTTCAGGCAAATTTCTTAAAAAATCTTCTTCTCCAGATCCAGCAGGCAGAATCTTTTGATATTTGGTATGCAACATTGTAGGGTGGATCTGATTCAAGTTTGTTCAAATTGGCCCCCTGGGTTCATATTTGGGCTCAGTATAGGAGCCCGATTTCGAACTTAGTGTATTTAGGCAAATTTCTTAAAAAATCTTCTTCTCCAGATCCAGAAGGCAGAATCTTTTGATATTTGGTATGCAACATTGTGGGGTGGATCTGATTCAAGTTTGTTCAAATCGGCTTCCTAGATTCATATTTGGGCTCACTATAGAAGCTCGAATTTGAACTTTGTGCATTTCATGCAAATTTCTTAAAAAATCTTCCTCTCCAGATCCAGCAGGCAGAATCTTTTCATATTTGGTAAGCAACATTGTGGGGTGGATCTGATTCAAGTTTGTTCAAATCGGCCCCCTGGGTTTATATTTGGGCTCAGTATAGGAGCCCAAATTTGAACTTAGTGCATTTCAAGCAAATTTATTAAAAAATATTCTTCTCCAGATCCAGCAGGCAGAATCTTTTGATATTTGGTATGCAACATTATGGGGTGGATCTGATTCAAGTTTGTTCAAATCGGCTTCCTAGATTCATATTTGGGCTTCCTATAGAAGCTCGAATTCGAACTTAGTGCATTTCAGGCAAATTTCTTAAAAAATCATCTTCTGCAGATCCAGCAGGCAGAATCTTTTGATATTTGGTATGCAACATTGCGGGGTGGATCTGATTCAAGTTTGTTCAAATCGGCCCCCTGGATTCATATTTGGGCTCACTATAGAAGCTCGAATTCAAACTTAGTGCATTTCGGGCAAATTTCTTCAAAAATCTTCTTCTCCAGATCCAGCAGGCAGAATCTTTTCATATTTGGTATGCAACATTGCGGGGTGGATCTGATTCAAGTTTGTTCAAATCGGCCCCCTGGATTCATATTTGGGCTTAATATAGAAGCCGAATTCGCACTTAGTGCATTTCGGGCAAATTTATTAAAAAATCTTCTTCTCCAGATCCAGAAGGCAGAATCTTTTGATATTTGGTATGCAACATTGTGGGGTGGATCTGATTCAAGTTTGTTCAAATCGGCTTCCTAGATTCATATTTGGGCTCACTATAGAAGCTCGAATTCGAACTTAGTGCATTTCAGGCAAATTTCTTAAAAAATCATCTTCTCCAGATCCAGCAGGCAGAATCTTTTGATATTTGGTATGCAACATTGCGGGGTGGATCTGATTCAAGTTTGTTCAAATCGGCCCCCTGGATTCATATTTGGGCTCACTATAGAAGCTCGAATTCAAACTTAGTGCATTTCGGGCAAATTTCTTCAAAAATCTTCTTCTCCAGATCCAGCAAGCAGAATCTTTTGATATTTGGTATGCAACATTGTGGGGTGGATCTGATTCAAGT
The DNA here is from genome assembly GCA_031216915.1 of Pictodentalium vernedei. Taxonomy (NCBI): domain Eukaryota; kingdom Metazoa; phylum Mollusca; class Scaphopoda; order Dentaliida; family Dentaliidae; genus Pictodentalium; species Pictodentalium vernedei. Next base: position 151,690,589 of record CM062292.1, read on the forward strand.
TTGTTCAAATCGGCCCCCTGGATTCATATTTGGGCTTAATATAGAAGTGCATTTCGGGCAAATTTATTAAAAAATATTCTTCTCCAGATCCAGCAGGCAGAATCTTTTGATATTTGGTATGCAACATTGTGGGGTGGATCTGATTCAAGTTTGTTCAAATCAGCTTCCTAGTTTCATATTTGGGCTCACTATAGAAGCTCGAATTCGAACTTAGTGCATTTCAGGCAAATTTCTTAAAAAATCTTCTTCTCCAGATCCAGCTTCAGAATCTTTTCATAATTGGTAAGCAGCATTGTGGGGTGGATCTGATTCAAGTTTGTTCAAATCGGCCCCCTGGGTTTATATTTGGGCTCCGTATAGGAGCCCAAATTTTAACTTAGTGCATTTCAGGCATATTTCTTAAAAAATCTTCTTCTCCAGATCCAGCAGGCAGAATCTTTTGATATTTGGTATGCAACATTGTGGGGTGGATCTGATTGTGATTCATGAACGTATTTATTTGTAAAGTTGATAGAATCTTAGACAAAATTTGCAGAAAAGATCTACTATAGAAGGGATGGTATCCAGTGTGAACCGTTTACCCAAATCTAGCAGTACTAATGCATTATTCACACAAATCTCCGTTCAAATTTTATGACCCCTCATTGGAACACACGCATTCAGCTCATTCCAACAAAGGTCATATGCCATGTTTTCGAGACAAAGGAATAAAAATTTTAGTTATTCATGAAATTTTTAGGCAACTGTTGTCTGTTATTCACATTGCTTCATGAAATTTCAGTACTTTTAGAAGTTAGCTCAGTAATCAAGGGTTAATTCCCCTTAATTAAATGTCGACTCTAAAAAACAACCACTTTGCATATCTTACCTTTTTACCAGCATAACTGCCAAAACTTGTCTGCATTCTTCGCAAAAATCGCTATTCAAATTTTAATTTTTGTCTCTTAAACATACATGTACTTATCGCTTGTAAATACCCCATTGGAATGAGCTTTTTGAGCTCATTCCAATGAGAGGTCGCACACCATGCTTTTTGAGTCAAAAAAGCAATTTTTTTAGTTATTCCAGAATTTCGTACGTAAAACACAGCTTTATGACTTCACATTAAAATGAGCTCTCTAAGCTTGTTCCAATCAACATTCACGCACTATGTCTTTCACACAAAAAATAAAATTTTCCATTTATTCAGGAATTTTGTTTGCAAGAACACTCTTACCCCCCCCCCCCCCACACACACACACACAAACACACACACACACACACACACACACACACACACACAAACACAGACACACACATCTAAAAGTTCGTCAGCAAAAAAAAATTACTTCAGTTTTTAAATGCATTATAGGAACAACTTGCCTAATCAAATTTAAATACTTTTGCGTCATTCTGTATCTAGAACAAACCATTTACCATATCTTTACGCAAAATTCTCCAGCATCATTCACAAAAAAACACCATTATTTATATATTCACATTTCTGTCTTAAAAATATACCTGATCTTCCCATACCCCTATTGGAATAAGCTGTTTGAGCTTGTTCCAATGATGATAAAAAAACTAATATTTTGGAAAATTTGTGAAAATTTTTGTTTTCTTGCATGCAAATATATACATGTAGCACATGGAAGATATCCACAGTTGGGGAGAGATGTCCAAGGCTATCTCTTCACATTCCTTTTTTGTGCTTCATGCTAAACCAGTTTGTCTGCAGAGATAAATTTGCTTTATTAAAAATCATTGGAGATTGGCCACACACCAATGATTTTAAATAAAACTAATTTTAGGTAACAAATGTTGAACTTCAAACAAAATCTATCACTCAACCAGTTAATGTTGATGAGGCATGACATGGTGAAGGTGACCTAAAATACTTCTTAGAGTCACTTTGTCAGGTGAGCGATTAAGGCCACGTGGGGCCTCTTGTTTAAAATATTTTTAAAATTTTTGTCCACACTTAGGCTTGGGATCCATTGGGGCTCAACGTTACTTTTCAGAATCTTAGGCTTTTCTGAAAAAATATTTTTTCAAAAAATTTTTTTGATTTCAATTATTATTTCTATGTTAATGGATCATGTTATTATGTTTCTTTGTTTTCAGGGGTTGGTGCGGGTACTAGGACTTTTTGTATTCTTTTCACAATGAAAGGATATTGTTCAAATGGTAATAAGAGAAAATCTTCCTCTGACTTTCATAATCATTGTATTAATTGTAGTCAGTGTACTCGCACTAACTCCTGTTCAGTATGTGTCAATTGGATGACAGACATGGGAAGCGTGTGTCACGGTATGTTGTTAGCGGGGAAATGGCCATGCCGGTATTTTCTCCGCAGGATCACTCTAGTTTATCAATCTCTATTTCAGAGGAACAAGAACAGGGTGATGTTTCTGTGATGTCTTCCAAAAGTGTGCCTCCGTCGTCACAATTAAATGAAGAGCTAGCGGCAAAGTGCTCATGGAAATACGTCAACTGCCTAAGAGGTCCCTAGTAGGATCGATGGCATTGACGTCCGCTAGCTCGCCCGGTGTAGCGTCCATTCATCGAATGGTTCGGCAGCCGGGTTCGTCCGTTGCGGTCCAGGAAGGAGTTTTGGGTGATGCGAGCACTATAAATCAACAAAGTGCACACCCAGTGATGGCGGATCAGAGGAGAGAACGGAGGAAGCCTATTAGTCCGGTTCCTAGCTTGTCCAGGTCCATCTGGGCTGCGAGTGAGAGAGGTCCCTCTCTCGTACAACAACATCTGGGACCAGATGTTGTGGTACAAAATGTTTCGCATTCGGAGCATACGTCCGCCGCTCGGGACGCTCCATTATATAGACAGTCCGGAGAGACTGTCAATAAGGCTTCCTCATCCTCACGGCAGCGCACACGACCACACCTTGACTACATGACTACGGATATCCAGCCAGCTTCGCCAATCAGAGAATCCACGGTGACCAGGTCACGCCATCCGGTAGCCAGGGACACGAGGCCTGTAGACTCCGGACGTTCGCATAAGAGAAGTATGCAGGAGTCAACGTACATGGAGCTTCCAGCGGCAAAGCAACGTAAGACCGCTACTCCACAGGCCTCAGTGACGGACGTGCTATCCGAAATAGCACAACTTATCGCAGCATCCCAGCAACGACAGAATCTCTGTCGGATCAGGTAATATCCGACGACGCTGGGTCGGTACACTCCGCTGAAGCATCAGGTACGGACGACCGAAAACTTCATAGGGTCCGACAGGATGGCGAAGGGGATTCGGAGGATTTCGAGCTTTCCCTTTCGGAACAACATAAGCTGCCGTACATTTCATCCGGCATTATCTTCCAGAGGTTGTTTCGTCAGACCAGAATGCTGCGATGCCGGATAAGAGACTGATAGCGTCTTTGGACACAAGAATTTTTTTTTGATCGGTTCAGGGACATCGTCCCTGAGTTTCCGACACAGTCCAATAATGTCACAGGAACATTCGAATTATTGAACGACGCTATATATATGCTTGCTACTAAACAAGCAAGTCTGGTTTCTTGTTCGCAAAAGTTTCCGTGATGTCTTCCAAAAGTGTGCCTCCGTCGTCATAGTTAAATGAAGAGCTAGCGGCAATAAGTGCTCATGGAAATATGTCAATTGCCTAAGAGGTCCCTAGGAGGATCGATGCCGTTGACATCTGCTAGCTCGCCCGGTGTAGCGTCCATTCATCGAATGGTTCGGTGGCCGGGTTCGTCCGTTGCGGTCCAGGAAGGAGATTTCGGTGATACGAGCACTATAATAAGACAAAAGTGCACACCCAGTGACGACGGATCAGAGGAGAGATCGGAGGAAGCCTATTAGTCCGGTTCCTATGTCGTCCAGGTCCATCCGGGCTGCGAGCGAGAGAGGTCCCTCTCTCGTACAACAACATCTGGGACCAGATGTTGTGGTACAAAACGTTTCGCATTCGGAGCATACGTCCGCCGCTCGGGACGCTCCGTTATATAGACAGTCCAGAGAGACTGTCGATAAGGCTTCCTCATCCTCACGGCAGCGCACACGACCGCACCTTGGCTACGTGACCACGGATATCCAGCCAGCTTCGCCAATCAGAGAATCCATGGCGACCAGGTCACACCATCCGGTAGCCAGGGACACGAAGCCTGTAGACTCTGGACGTTCGCATAAGAGAAGTATGCAAGAGTCAACGTACATGGAGCTTCCAGCGGCAAAGCAACGTAAGACCGCTACTCTACAGGCCTCAGTGACAGACGTGCTATCCCAAATAGCACAACTTATCGCAGCATCCCAGCAAACGACAGAATCTCTGTCGGATCAGGAATAATCCGACAACGCTGGGTTGGTACGCTCCGCTGAAGCATCAGGTATGGACGACCGAGAGCTTCATAGGGTCCGACAGGATGGCGAAAGGGATTCGGAGGATTTCAAGCTTTCCCTTTCGGAACAACATAAGCTGCCATAGATTTCATCCGGCATTATCTTCCAGAGGTTGTTCCATCGGACTAGAATGCTGCGATGTCGGATAAGAGACTGATAGCGTCATTGGACACAGAATTTGTTTTTGATCGTTCAGGGACATCGTCCCTGAGTTTTCCGACACAGTCCAATAATGTCCCAAGAACATTCGAATTATTGAACGACGCTATATATAAGCTTGCTACCAAAACAGGCAAGTCTGGTTTCTTGTCCACAAATGCTCTAAATCTGCCTTTCATCAATTCAAGGAATAAATTCGAAACGGCAGGACTGGGCATACCGAGAGTTCCTCTGCGTCTAAACGACGAGGCTGAAGACTTGGAATTGTCTATACCGTCGTCTATGTTAATTCCAACCACGACGTTGGAAACAACAATAATGTCTAACAGACTTAACTTAGACGCTTTATCATACGCAGACCACCTTACTAAGGCGTTATCATTACGTCTTCAAGGGAAAGAATTCCAGGATACAATCCTCATTGAGACTTCTTTCAAGGGCAGTAGATTATTCCACGTATAACTCCGGCCTTCAGTGGCAAACCTGGAGTTGGTTAGACGTGACGCAGCCCTAGCTACATCCACGCTCGTGGATAGTAAGGTGAAGAACTCTCTCAGAGTTGCTTCGGTCTACGGAGAAGCTTCTCTTCGACGGCAAGCTTTCAGCTATTTATAGACGTTCTCTTGTCTAATCAAGTGTAACAAGAGATTCAGACTTGGGCAAACATTCAGTGGTTGACTCAGGGAGTTCCACTGCAGTTGCCGGACCCAAGTTTTACGATTATGACGGATGCCAGTCAAACAGGTTGGGGTACAACATTGATCCCAACGGATTCGAAGTGCCAGGGTCTTTGGGATCCGCAGTTTCTAGGCAAGCACATAAACATCCAAGAAATGATGTCAATTTGGCTTGCACTACGTCATTGGATGAACATTATTCAGAAAGCACATGTCCAAATCCTGTCCGACAATACGACAGTAGTTGCGTATATCCGGAACCAGGGAGGCACTCATTCCGTTCCGTTATTCAATTTAACGGAAAGAATCCTTCTGTTTGTTCTAGAACACCAAGTTCTGCTTTCGGTCCGTCATATTCCGTGTCGTCTGAATGTATTAGCAGACTCCCTTTCACGGAAGGGTCGCTTGTTGCCGTCAGAATGGACTCTCAACAAACAGGTATTCAATCAGATTTGCTATCAATGGGAGCGGCCGATGATAGACTTATTTGCGACACAACTCAACAATCAGTTGCAGACGTATGTGTCACCATGTCCGGTTCCCCGAGCATATGCAGTAGGTGCTCTATTGATCTCGTGGGTCGGAATGATAGGATATGCGTATCCTCCAGCGCCGTTGATTCAGCAAATATGGCTAAAGATAAAACAATCACAATGCAATTCTGTTGGTAGCATCTCTGTCTCCACATAGACCATGGATAAATCTACTCAGGTGTCTGCTGTGGGATTTTCTGCGAAAACTTCCTCCACGAGAGGTTCTTCTTTCGCAGGGGAATCGCGTCAACTTCATCACAACCCGCAAGGTCTCAACCTTCACGTATTTCCGTTGTGCGGTCCTTCTTGCACCGCAAGCATTGTACAGGACGAGCAGTGGACGCGATTTCTAACTGTAGGAGGACCTTCTCTTCGCTAAACTATGCGGCTAAGGGGAAGGCCTTTCGTCGTTGGTGTAGGGATCATTCTGTTGATATTTTTGATCCCTCCATACTAGACATTGTAAACTTTCTAGTATACTTGTTTGACGAGATCAACTGCAGCCTGTTACTATTAAAGGTTATAGGTTTATGTTATCTGATACCTATGCACACCATGATAGTTTACAATTGGATCTGATGTCTCTTTATCTAAATTAGTTAGAAACTTCTCGCTAAATAGACCTAGAACCCTTAGATTAATTCCTAAATGGTATTTAGCTTGGGTTCTTCTTAAACTAAAAGAAAAGCCATTTGAGCCTCTTGAGACAGTAGATTTCAAATTCTTGTCTTATAAACAGCATTTCTCTTAGCTTTCTCTTCTGCTAGAAGAGTCAGTGAGCTTCATGCACTCTCGGTGGACGATTCTCACTATCGTAGTGTCGGGAACACTATTACCTTTACTACTAATGTTGGATTTTTGGCTAAGAATCAGGCTCCTAATAATATCCGGAACCTATTGTTATTAAGGCCCTTCCGTCGTCAGATGGGCATAGGCCTTTACTCTATCCGGTTAGAGCTTTACGTATTTATAATCAAAGATCTCAGTTTATCAGAAAGGGACGAAAACGCTTCTTTCTGTCTCTGATGCCTAATAGAAAGGACATTACGGTCCATTCTATTGCTAGATGGATTCAATTAACTATCCGTACTGCTTATGATAATCTATCTTCAACTCAGCAGTCTGTGCTTAAGATTTCGGCTCATGAAGTAACAGCTCTTTCTACATCTTAGGCTTACGCAAATAGTGTTGCTATTACAGATTTAATGAAGGCTGCATATTGGTCTCAGCCATCCACATTCACGAATTTTTATCTCAGAAATATTGAATCCATTTCTGGAGACCTGCATTGTTTAGGTCCGTTATCTGTTACTCAGAATGTTGTTCTCTAAGCAGTTGCAATTATAGTTATGCAGGCTTTCTGTTCAGGCAGTGACTCCATCCTGCTGCCCTCTTCGCTCTGGGCTATTTGTCCCAGGGCAAGGGGAAGGGGGGGGGGGAGGGTGTTCCCTTAGGTCACCTGATTTATAGTGAAAAGCAAGGGGATACCTCCTCCAGAGTCAGTAATTCTGAGTTGTTACCGGGATGGTTTTAAAGTGTAAAGTTAATGTTTAAAAATTCATTCATGTCATATTTTTAAGTGTAGCTCGGTGTGAAGCATTTGTATATGTCACATGTCAAATGGGCGTTAATATACAATCCTCAGACTCTTTTAAAAGAGTATAAAGAGTCTCAATTCTCTGGACTATCTTTATTTATTGGCTTACTTTAAAATAATTAGTATAAAGAATATACTGGATGTTAATAGAGAACATGAATGTTATTATGCTCAATTATGGAGGGTGTTGTGTCTTTCTAATTTATCATAAAATAAGAAAGATACATGTAAAGCCTAATGCTCCTTTTCTCCTCGAGGGGATGACTCTATTTTATATAGTTGAGCTTATTGGACTTTCCTCTATGTCCTAGGCCCTCCAGCCTTTTTACTATTCAGCTATGTCTGGGTCATTGGTACAGTATAAAAATGTTAAAAAATTTATAGTAATTTATATATTTTTTATACTTACCAATGACCCAGACGGGGATGGCCCTCCCAGGAGTTGGGAACTCATACCTCCCCGCTGAGTACATAGCGCTGTCCAGGCACTGCTTGTAAGAATGATAATTTGCACCAATTTCGGGACCTCCTTGACACTGCGCATGCGCAGTAGAGGCAAAGTATGGAGGGCCATTCAGGACATGATTTCTTTGGTTTTAGATGCAAATTTTGGGGATTGGGGGGCAAAATTTGTGTTTGGCCCTAGATTTTTAAGAGTTAGCACCATCTATGTCTGAGTCATTGGTAAGTATAAAAAATATATAAATTACTATAAATTTTTTAACTTTTTCAAATTTTTCAAAAAATTTCAACAAAACCATATCATGTGCCCCCTCGTTGGAATGAGCTTGATGAGCTCCTTCCAACGTGAGGGTCACATGATATGGTTTTGTTGAAATTTTTTGAAAAAATAATATTTTTACAAGTGCTGAATTTGCATATTATGCGGGCGGATGCAGCTGATTCGTTGGGTAAAGGGTTAACTTGGAAAACCAACCACAATAGTTTGTAAGACACCACTGGGAACCCCAGGAGCTAAAAATAGAAATATTTTCAAATGCCCATATTTCCCAAACCACACAAAACAGAGAACTGTTATTTGGTATGAAGCATCCTAAGGACCAGTAGAAGGGAATGCTAAAAAAACTGCCATCAGCCGTGTCATGGCATTCTGTGGGGTGGTGGGAGGGGGGGGGGGGGGAGGGGTGGTCATCGAATAAAAGCTGAGTCAGCATATTTGAAAAAATTTAAAAAAAATTCTTCTCCAGAACCACTGATCAAAATCTTTTGATATTTACTATAAAGCATCTATAGGGGTGGGGTGGGGGGCAGATACAAGTTTGTTAAAATTAAGCCACTTGGTTCATATTTGGGCTCAATACAGGAGCCCAAATTTTCACTTAGGGCCATATGGGGAATAATCTTTAAAAATCTTCTTCAGAATCACCAGTCAGAATCTTTTAATGTTTGGTATACATCATTGTTATGAGGGTCAGATTCAAGATTTTTTCAAATCAAGTCCCTCTATTAATATTTGGGCTTCTTATGGGTGCCCAAATTTTAACTTAGTGCAATATGGGGGATAGTCTTTAAAAGTCTTCTTCTCCAGAACCACCAGTTAGAATCTTTTGATATTTGGTATACAACATCCTTCAAGTTTGTTTGAGTTAAATCCCTAGGTTGATATTTGGACTCCTTAGGTTTGCTTTACTGAAAATCTGGGCATTATTTCTGTGGTAGCATCCCAGTTAGTGTTCAAATGACTCTGGGAATCTGGAGTCGATTAGCCAACACCCAAAAGTCGAGTCAAAGTCGACTTGTCGGCACCCCACTTTCTGCTGCCAAGATTTACATAGCAATACCTCTGCAGTCTGCAGCTGCATTTTTCCACTTACACACTTTACTGATGCCAGTTCATGGGTGGCTTACACAGGCATAGTCGACTATATGTGAGAGGTGAGCCGACAATCAGTACCGGCCGATAAGTTTGTATCTGTAAAAGAAGGTTTCCCAGTCTCTTTCATTGCCAATATATTATTATACTGTAACCAATGACCCAGACTTAGCTGGTGCTAACCCAAAAATATCTAGGGCCAAACACAAATTTTGCCCCCCAGTCCCCAAAATTTGCATGCAAAACCGAAAATTAGAAGTCGTAACTGGCCCTCCATACATTTCACCCTCCGCGCATGCGCAGACGCCAGGAAGTCACCAAATCTGGCACCAATAAAATCATTCTAATCTTTGTTTGGCTCTTATCAGATAACAACAAACTGATATTTGGGCTTTTAAATCTCAATTAATAATGATGCCAGACACAAATCAATGGTTAAATTGGTGGATCCAAGTGGTTTGAAACGTTCAGGGCTGTAATTTTATACTGTTTATTAAAATTAGTTCATGTTCTCTAATTTCGGGACATGAGCCTGACGTTATCACTGATTGATTATGATCTATCCACTGTTTATTTAGTATTCCTTCCCTGCCTTCCCTTGATCCCCCCAGTTAAGTTCCCAAGCTTTTTGGCTTGTTTTTATAAAAAAATTTTATAAAATTTATTGGGAGTTTACGTTTTATGCAGAAGATTATTCTGTACATCCCCAGGGTTACGTCCTCATCCTTAGGGTGTTCGGGGGTTTTGGTCATGCATCTTACATCCAATGTATCGTTTTTTCTTCTGAGGATGATCTTGCTTTACATCGGATAGTCTTGTTTCTGTTACTGACTTTGGGCCGTTTTGCCTGGGGGTCTTGATTCCGGTGTTTTGTTTACATTACATTACTCTAGGTAGTTTCCTATTTTTGTTTAGGAACAGTTGTAAGTAACATTAAATATTCTGATAGTGTGGTAGTTAATTTTACACAGTTTTTATAATTTTGTCCACACTTAGGCTTTTTTGGGCTCATCGTTTCCTTTGGGAACTTGGGCTCTTATATTAGGAAAATTTTTTCAAAAATTTTTATTTTATTTTTGAAAGAGTTTTTCTTTTGGATATATTTATTTCATTGATTATATTTAATGTTATCTTATATTATATATAGATTTGGTGGTGGTACAATGACATATATTAGTTTTAGGTAATTATTTTTATCAAATAGTATGGCAAATAGAGGAAACCTTTCCTTTATTTACTTGGTCGTTGTAATGAGTTTACTTGATGTACTACTACTAATCCTACTCCATGTATCAGATTTGATAATCTGAATGACAGGCGTCATGGTTTGTGTTAGGCGAGTGGATACTAACGGTCCTATCGTGGCGAGGGACTTCGTGGTCCTCTCGTCAAAAGGTCACTATAGTTTTTTAGTTTCTATTTACAGAGGAACAAGAACATGATGTGGCTTTGTGACACCATCAAGGAGTGTGCTGTTGTCGTCACAAATCAATCAAGAGCTAGTGGCAAAAGTGCTCAGGTATTGGACAAGGCCTAGATCCTTAGTAGGATTGATGACCTTGTCGCCAGCTAGCTCGACCGGCAGATCTATCACGTTGACTAGTGGTGTGTGATGCTGGGTATGTCCGTAGTGGTCATGAAGAGGAATAAGGGTGTAGCGAGCACTATAAACATACAAACATGCTCACCCTGCGATGATGGGAAGGAGGAAGCACGGGAAGGAGGAAGTAGACAAGTTCTGAGGTATGCTCGTCCAGGTCTTCCGTGATCGTGAGCAAGAGAGAGGCCCTCCCTCTCTCTTATGACAACATCTGCGGTCAGAGGTTGTTGGTAGGAATTTGTGTCGGTCAGACAAGTTCTGAGGTATGCTCGTCCAGGTCTTCAGTGACCGCGCGCAAGAGAGAGCCCCCCCCCCCACTTATTACAACATCTGCGGTCAGAGATTGTTGGTAGGAACTTGTGTCAGTCAGACAAGTTCTGAGGTATGCTCATCCAGGTCTTCTGTGACTGCGAGCAAGAGAGAGGTCCCTCTCTCTTATAACAACATCTGGGGCCAGAGGTTGTTGGTAGGAACTTGTGTCAGTTGAAACTTACGTCCACGGGACGCTCCTTCCATAAACTGCCGGTGCCGGCCAGTCTTATAGCTTCCTCTATGTTCGAAAAGCACACGACTGCGCATGTCCGTTGTCGCTAGTTAGCTCGAACGGTGAACTGTGATGCCGGGTGTATACGATCCGGGCTAGAAAAAGAGAAATCATACAGGGTGGAGCGAACAGTATGATATGCAATTATGCTCACCCCGCGACGAGGGAAGGAGGAAACTGGCAAGGTCTGAGGTACACTCGTCCAGGTCATCCAGGACCGCGAGCAAGAGAGAGGCCGCTCTCTCTTACAGCATCATCTGGGGACAGATGTTGTTGGTAGGAACTTGTGTCAGTCGGAGTATATGTCCATGCCTCCTGTCCGGGACGTCCTGTCTAATAGGCAGCCGGGGCCGGCTAGTCTTGTGGTTTCCTCTACATAACGGACAAAGTGATCTTTATATTGCACAGGGCTATAAAACCCGATGAGTGGTGTCAGTTCCTTGTCGCCGGTGAAACGGTTAAGATTGGATACTTGGACCGTGACTCCGGATGTGTCGCATATGCATTGTATTTAGAGCTTGTAGAAAAGTGCTAAATGATTTAAAAAAAAACGACAAAGGCTGGGTTTCACGGAGGCTTATGCCCTTGTCTGAAAACAGCTAGCTCAATCGGCAGATCTCACTCGTATGTGGGTGATGTAATGTCGGTTATGTCTGTGTCGGCCGAGAGAGAATAAGGGTGTAGCGAGCAATATTGATCGAATCCATGTTCACCTAGTGTTGATGGAAGGAAGAAGACGGCAAGTTCTGAGGTAGGCTTGTCCAGGTCTCTCCGGATCGCGAGCAAGAGGGAGCCCCTCTCTCTCAACAACATCTGGAGCCGGGTGTTGTTGGTAGGAACTTGCGTCAGTCAGAGCTTACGTACATAGCTATTGTCCGGTACGCTTAGTTCAATTCTTAGCTGGGACAGCTACAGTTTTGCTTCTTTAACCCTCAAGTCCTCAGATTAATTTTAAATTATTTATGGCCTTTTTCTGCTTACATAGTTATTGATGACTTGTCAGTGGTTCTACATCACTGCTGGCTGCCTATACAGGCAGCCAGCAGTGATGTAGAACCACTGCCAGGGAAAATTCAGTCTTCGTACAAGAGTAATAAAAAAGATTACACTAGGGAGCACCTGCTTCAATGCAATATAAAAGTGGCGGTTTGGGGCTATATGGGGGCTTAAGGGTTAAGCGTCTACCAAGCACTCGCGACCGCACCTTGGCTAAGTGACTCAGGATTTCCAGTCTGCATCGTCAAAAGGTCCATCTTTAGTGAAGAAAGTCGTGCCATCTAGTAGCCAAGGAGATGAGGCTTCATTCATTGGGTCGTCCGCAGTAATAACTATATTGGACTCCCTGTCCTAGGAGCATCTGGCGAAGAGGCTATTCATGACCGCTGCTCCTCAGGCCTCTGTAACGTACTTGCTGTCGCAGTTGCACAGCTAATCGCAGTTGCACAGCTAATCGCAGTATTCCTGCTAAGGCAGAAGCACTCACCATCAGTCTCAAATCTTGAGCTGTTGCATAGTGGTTATTTGGTCCAGTCACCTGCCTGTTTAGATGCTGGTGACTGTGATTCTACTGATTTGAATGTATGATGGAAAGGATAACTTTTCCTTCCGGAACAACTCTTGGATGATATAGATACCATACATTATCATTTCCTTGAACTTGTTCCAGTGATTCAAAATGCTGCGAGCAATTATGAGAAACCGCTAGCGTAGTTCGACGCTGACTTCATCCGGGTAAAGAGCAGGGTAATAAGATCTCTTTCTGGTTAAGTCTACACAGGCGTCACAGGTCTTCGATTCTGTAGACGACACCATATTTAACTTCCGACGGGAAAAAGTAATTTGGTTTCTTATCTTCTTCCTCTGTATTTTTAATCGTTTGTGATGGTTCACATACTTTTAAAAACAACAGAGGAAGATGTGGAGAATTCCTCAGCGTTGATTGAGCAGGTTAAGATCCTAGTTTTAGCCTTACCTTCATCATTTAGCTGTTCGCTCGGACGCAATTGAGAAGGTAATTTCTTAGAGCGAATTTAGCCTCATGGTCTTATGTACTTTAATTTTAAGTACTGTGACACATCGTCTATATGGAAGGAATTTTGTGGTCGTTTGTACCTTTTAAAAATTCTTTCCAGACCTAGTATTTATTTCTCGGTCTTAACTAATGTTAAGTGGGAATTATTCTGATGCAATGAAGCCTTGTGTCTTCATCTGTGCATTTGACTAGGTGGAAAACTTGCCATAGGTCGCTTTAGTCTTCCAACTCTAGTTTTTATGATAAGAATCAATTCTCGTATCTTTAAGCTGGGGTCTAATGTACCATCACCAACAGAAAGAGTATGAGTGGTTGTCCTAGACTCAAATCGTCTATAAGGACTCATAGCAAGGTATAAGTATACCTAAGTTGTTGATGGTAAGCTTTCATTATTGTAGGATTAAACTACAAGAAAGCATCTATTCTCGACTCTTTATGTTGGGGTCTAATCGACCACAGCCAACAGAAGAGTAGGAGAGTTTGTCCAAGACTCAATTCGCTTATAGGCTCATAGCGAAGGTATAGGTATCTCTCCTGTATATAATTCTTAGGTTTGTGCAGTGGCGTTAAGCACCATTTATTATTCATGAATTCATTTTTTGAGTGCCTGATCGATATTTAATTATATTGTTTCCGAGTTCTGCTTATTGATTCCAGAGATCTCCCCTCTTTCTTTTGAAGTTATGTTCAAAAAAAGGGGGGGGTTCATTTTGTCCACTTCTCTGCCTTATGAGGTATGTGACTATTGAGGAAGCTGTCTTGTCCGTACTATGTTCATCGATCAGCTGCAGTATTATTGTGTGGCGTAGGTTTATGGGAAATTTTCTCTCATTCTCAGTATGCCATAATAATTTTTAAGGCCTAGTCCATACTAGTCTCTAAAATTGTTTATTTGTTACATCCTAATTAACATGATTTTATGCTTAGATTTAGGATTTACATAATTGGGATCCATATTAGGTTATGTCTCTTCTATTATGGTATTAAGAGACATTCATTGTAATTTCTGCATCATGGATTGAAGGATTTGATCTACAGTTACAAGTAGAAGTCCTGTCATGAAATGCGCACAAATAGCACGTAGATCTGCACGTTAATCTACGCGTTATGACCATAGTAAGGCTATCAAATTCTGTACATATGGCCTGTGCACAAGCAATGTTTCAACCAATGGACCTCCGGGCAACCCGGAGGTCCATTGGCAGAACCATTGCCTGTGCTTGGTATGAGTAACCAGCAGAACCTGTCCGTACTTTGGATGCCATTCGATATGGCAATTGCGTGCAATTCTAACGGGCAATTAAGCCAAGATAAGTGCACAATTCGTGACAGGACTTCTAGTTTTAACTGTATGTTGATCTACTATTTTGGAAGATCTAGGCCCTCCGCCTTTTTACGATTCAGCTAAGTCTGGGTTATTGGTTACAGTATAAAAATATAAAAAAATTTATAGTAATTTACATATTTTTTATACTTACCAATGACCCAGACAGGAATGGCCCTCCCATGAATGGGCAGTACTGGGCACTCATACCTCCCCGCTGAATTATTATAATCTTTTTTCTACAAAGAATGATTTTATTGGCACCATCTGGGGAGGGTAAAATGTATGGAGGGCCAGTTAGGACTTCTAATTGTCGGTTTTGCATGCAAATTTGGGGGATTGGGGGGCAAAATTTGTGTTTGGCCCTAGATATTTTTGGGTTAGCACCAGCTAAGTCTGGGTCATTGGTAAGTATAAAAAATATATAAATTACTATAAATTTTTTCATTTTTCTGCAATTTTGTAACCAAAAAATCAGTAAAAATTTCGGCAGTCATCATTGCTTTATGATCAAATTTACAGAAAAAGAAAATGTTATCTCCTATGTTTTGAAATACTATTCTCGATATAATTGCCACATAGTGAGTGATATTTTATTCAAATAAATCATTGTTCAGTGTTTTTCTCCTTTTTCATTTATCACCCATTTTTGAATGTCAACAGAAGAAAATTCTCAGTACTCGTGCGCAATGTAAATATCACTGTCTTGTTACTTCTGTCATCTGTCAGGAATTAAGCATACAGCACGCCTACAAAAGAATCACGACAAATCAGCAGCCGGCCCTAGTTTTATTACTCCAGTGCATTGCAGATGAGCAAAGTGTCCTGCTTCTGTTTTGATTAACTCTTAAGCCACAGAGTATTTTCAAGATATTTTTCATCAAATCTAGACATGGCTGCTATAAAGCAGCCATGACTAGATTTGATGAAAAAATAATGAAAATATAACACAAGATATCACTGGTGAAAACATCCATTCACTTTACAGGGAAAAAATATAATTAAATGTGCCCAAATTATATTGATTTCTGTGACAAGAGAAACCCTGCATTGGGCAGGAATATCCACCAGCAGCATGCAAAAAGTTAAACAACATAACTTATTTTTGTCAATGTTTTGATTCTCTATTCCAAGGTTTCATCAGGTGAGTTGATTTCAAAAGGTTGAGCGATAATCAGTATCAAAACAAAGTGACACAAATTAAAGCTCAATACAATAAACTAGTTACTGCATTAATTTTAGTTGTTTATTAGCTCAACTTTGACTTAGTCAAATTTGAGTTTTTGTCATGGTCCGTCGTACGTCTGTCCATCCATTAACAATTCAATATGGCTTGGCTAGAAGCCGTATTTATGAACCAATCTTTACGAAAAACTTCTTCATACGATCATATTTTTATACTACAGCCAATGGCCCAGACTTAGCTGGTGTAAACTCAATAATATCAAGGGCCAAACATAAATTTTGAACCCCCCCAATCCCCAAAATTTGCATACAGTACCGAAAATTAAAAGTCCTATCTGGCCCTCCATACTTTTAGTTTTTGTGCATGCGCAGTACTCAGGAAGAGACCGGAATTGGCTCAAACATCATTCTTTGTTTGGCTCTTAGTCAGTAAACATCTCAACTGACATCTGTGCTTTAAATCTCTCTTTTGGTGGATGCCAGACACAAATCAATGAAGTATATGGTGGATTCAATGCAGTAAATGGATGATGGAAGTGAACAATGGTGGTTTGAGACATTCAGGGCTGTAACTTTTAAATAGTATGAAAATTATTTCATGTTACCCAATTTTGGGATATACGCCTTGACGTCATTAGTTTTGCTAATGATTTACCTACTGTTGGTTATGTGTTCCTTCCCTATCCTTCCATGAACTCTCCGGTTAAACTCCTAAGTTTTCTGGCGGTTTTTTATTGAAAACTTTTATTAAATTTCTTGGGAGTTTAACGTGTTGTACAGAAGGTTTATTCTGTTTATCCTCACTGTTACGTCCTCACCCTAGGGGTTTTGGGCCGTTATTGTCTTGCATCTCCTACCGATTGCATTGTTTTTTCTTCACATGAAGATCTAGCTTTGCATCAGGTATCAGTTAATTATTTACTGACTTGGGCCTTTTGTATGCCTTTTGTCTAGTTTCCGTTTTTTCTATCCTGACGTTGTTTACTTTAACAACGCCCTTAACAGGTGATATTCAGGGTTTTATTTCATTACAATTATATTCGGATACATTTATTAATATTCCGGTAGTGTAGTGTTAATATTTTGGTGTTTGTCCACACTTAGGCTCTATCGGGATGCCCTTGGGCTCGTGTGGTTCCCTTGGGGAACTTAGGCATTTTCAAGAATTCTTTTGGAAAAAATTTGTTTTGATTTATTTCGAAATTATTTTTGATTGTCTTCGTCATGTATCCTTATATTGTATGATTATATGTTAGATGTTAAGCATGCAGTGAACTTGTTGGATTATAATTATTTATGACTTACTGCTCTCTGTGTAGGCTGAAGTAGTCTACATAGGATTTACATGCTTGTTGCCTTGCGTGTAGTCGCTGCACTCCTACTGTTCAGGCCCTACTTGTATGGTCGGGGTTACCTCATTAGGACACTAACGTTGGAAGTGGGTGTCGCGCTATTTATTTGCAGTGAAGTTCCGATGTCGGGCTGTCATCGCAAGATAATTCAAATTTTCAGTTTCTTTTCCAGAGGAACAAGAACATGGTGATGGTATTGCGACAGCCATCCAGAATGTGCTGCCATCGTCACGCTCTGAGGAGTAAACAGAGCTAGCTGCTAAGGTGCTCTTGAATATAAGGAACAAGGCCTCTTATTCCAGCAGCTAGCAGACCGGTCAGGCGGTTACCCGATAGTTGGAACCGTAATACCGGGTATGTCCAATGCGGTCGAGGAGAGTGTAGATTTGGGTAGAGCGAGCACTTTTTAATCAAAAGCTCACCCAGCGATGATGGCAAAATAAGGGGAAGAAGTCTGTAAGTTTCTCTTCGGGAGCTCGCGAGGTCTGGATCAGGCCGCGAGCCGGAGAGCCTTCTCTTACCCAGTAATAGTCGGGGTTGACTATTGCTTTTAGAAACTTGCACTGAGTCGGAGCTAACGTCCTCCCTGGCCGCTCGGGATGCTCCTTCTACACTGCAGCCAGGGCCGGCTGCAGTTACGGCTTCTTCCTCCGCTTTAGCGAAACACATGCGGCCACACACTAGCTACCCTACTGCAGATGTTCATGCAGCTGAGCGAAGATGCTCCAGTCTTTGCCTTCAGTCAGTCCATCCAGTAGCCAGTGATTCGAGGCTTGATTCATCGGGACGTTCGACGAATAGATCGGTAGCCAGATCCGTCCCGGGAGCAACATGCGGCAGAGAATATAAGCCTCTGCTCCACAAGCTTCTGTAACGGACTTGCTGTCGCAATTTGCGCAGCTTATTGCAGCTTAAAAACCCAGCAAGGGGCACTCAACAGCAGACTACGGTAGTGAGCCGTCGGACGTTGCTGGGTCGGTCTGGCCATTTATGCATGTAGAAGAAGCCAGAAGTTTCTCTAGGGACACTCGGCTAGAACTGGGATCAGATCACCGATTGCGACAACAGAGGGGTTCGACAGTGTCTGTTCTGAGAAACCATATTGAGTCAGAACACGCATCAGAATGTTCCTTCCACACTGCAGCCGGGGGCCGGCGGCAGTTATGGCTTCTTCTGCTTACATGTTAACAGTCGGTGACGACTGTTTTGTGTTGTAAGAAACTTCAATGAGTAGGAGCATCCGTCCAGAATGTGACGAGTTTGAATGCTTCTTCCGCACTTCAGTCGGGGTCAGCTGTTGTCACGGCTTCCTCTTCTTCCACGGATATGCACGCTAAGGGATAGATGCCTACAAGTTTCTAGCAGACCGCGAGCTGGAGAACCCTCTCCTTTCCGTCAACAGTCTGGGTCGACTGATTGCTCTGCGTATCGCAGTAGTCGCTGGTACTACCATTAACAGGCTCAGATGGTGAGCTGTCGGAGGGTGCTGCATTGGTCCAGTAATCCGTTCAGTCGGATGGAGTTGACCATATTTTCAGATGGAACATTTGGATGGTGAGAGGGCTACGGAGTGTGAGTCTCCACCCCTCACAGAAGGGCACCTTAAGACTATGAAATTTTAGTCATAAGCTCTTAGAATCTTGTTCCATCTGAATATAAGTCTGCATTTGCAAGGCAAAACAGCTTATCATACCGGACAATGGAAAGACAAAGATCATTCCTCCCCAGATCTTTTGGCTCAGGTTTCGAGGGCTTTTGTCCCAATTAACGACGCCTTCCTTGCCTTGGCAATAGTATAAGAAATGCAATGCCCTATTCCTTATGAATAGAGGTTCCATAGTGCATAGATAGGCTGAGGCAGCTGTCTTGTTTGGAATAAAGCCATTAGAGGGAATAAGTACATCTTTTCCTTCTTGGTGTTATATTCCTTGGCATCAGGACATTTAATGCCATTGTGGACGCCATAGTAGCCTTATGTACTGTTACAGCAGACTTTTCTTATACATTAGCGGCTAGTGTTGTAAGTCTCCATTTAGTGAGCTTTCAAACGCCACAGGTGACAAAGATATGTTTTCATGCAGATAAAGACTCATAACTGCGTAGCTACCTTGAGACTACTGTCTGTTTGGGAATTACGGCTGTTAGAATAGCGGCTAGTCATTCCCTACATTGCGCGACGATGGTTGTTAGTCTCCATTTAGTGAGCTTTCAAGGTTGCAAGTTACACTGAGATATCTGTCTTCATGGAGATGAAGACTTCTAAGCTACGTTAGCTAGGCTCTGACCGCTGTCCTTTGGGAATAAAACCGCTAAAGGAAAGAGTGCTTTTCGGTTTGTTTTCCTAGGGGTCATAGACTTGAGTCTTATTGTTTACACAATAGTAGCCTAGCTAGAATCATGAGCGGTGTTTTTCAGTAATTGTTCAATGACATAACTGAAATAACTATTGTCTCTTTGGGAATTAGGACTGTTAAAATAGCGGCTCGTTATTCCCTACCTTCTGCGACGATAGTTGTAAGTCTCCGTTCAGTGAGCTTTCAAGGTCACAACTTACAAAATATCTGTCTTCACGGAGATGAAGACTTATAAGCTACGATTGCAGTTATCAGCCTTTTTATTGTCTTCACGAATAGGAAGACCGTTAGCTGCTTCAGCTAGGCTGAGTTCATTGTCCTATCAGACATGATACCGTTATGTTAGAGGAGGTTATTCTCTTCCTACCAGTATGGTTTGGTGTTAGTTATCTGAGGCAATAAGCCCTATTGATGATACCATAGTAACCTAGTGTGATTGATGAGCATTTCTTCAAATGCCTATACTAAACTCCTTCTCAGGAATATATTTCCCGATATCAGATCAAACGTAAGGAAATCATCTAGGTTTTTATGATCGGGTGTTGGAACATTGTTTTTGTCTCCTTTTTATACGCCCGTTTAAAGAACGGTCGTATTATGTTATCAGTCTGTCTGTCCGTCTGTCCATCTGTCTGTCTGTCTGGGCCAACATTGGGGGTTTAGGGGATATTATTATTAGGGGCTACCTCCAAATTAAGGTAGTGTTAGGGTTAGGAGTGGGATGGGGTTAGGGTTAGGGGTAGCCCCAGAGTAGGGGCTTAAGGTTGGGGAGGGTTAGGTCCTGGGGGGGGGTAGGGTTGTCAGGGGTGGGGTTTTAGTTTTAGTAGCCCCTAAACCGAAAAATAGCTCCTAATCCTATTGGTTTGGCTAGGGTGGGGTTGGGTCAGGGGTGAGGTTAGGGTTAGGGGTAGGCCCAGAGTAGGGTTTAAGGTTGGGGGTTAGGTCCCGGGGGAGGGTGGTGGTGGTTAGTGTCTGGGGTGGGCTTTTAGGGTATAGGGTCAGGGTGGGGTAGGGTTAGGGTGTGGTTTTTGGGTGGAGGGGTGGGGTTAGGGTTAAATATAAGTTCTAGGGTGGAGGGGTGGGGTTCTGGGTAAAATAAGGTTTTGGACATACAAAATGTTTTTTGGTAGCCCATAAACCCGAAATGTTGGAGCGTCCGTCTGTCCGGGTATCCGTCTGTCTGTCCGTAAACAATTTGGTTTCCGTTCATTTAAAGTCGAACTCCTTAACGGATCGACATCAAACTTTCAGAAGTTGTTTTTAGCATTAAAATACAGGTCAAGTTCGATATTGGTGTTTCTCAGTCCATCTGCTGCAGAGATATGGCCCTTTGAAAACACAATTTTTCTAAAAAAATTGATTTCCGTTCATTTAAAGCTGAACGCCTTGACAGATTGACACCAAATTTTTCAGATGTTGTTTTTAGCAATGAAATTCAGATCAAGTTCGATATTGGTGTTTCTCAGTCCATCCGCTGCAGAGTTATGGCCCTTTGAAAACACAATTTTTGAAAAAAAATTGGTTTCCATTCATTTAAAGCCGAACGCCTTGACGGATTGACACCAAATTTTTCAGATGTTGATTTTATACACCCGTTTGAAAAACGGGACGTATTATGTGAATGGTCTCTCCACCCGTCTGTCTGTCTGTCCGTCCATGGACACATTTCGTTTCCGGACGATAACTTCAGTTGTATTGGTTTGAGCTGAGTTAAATTTGGCATGTGGATTTAGTATGACAAAATACAGGATGGGTTCGATTTCCGTTTCTAGCGGCCCATTTGCAGTAGAGTTATGGCCCTTTATGGGAATTTTGCCCAACTTTTTGTTTCCGGATGATAACTTAGTTTTCCTTGACCGATTTATTTCAAATATTCAGTTTTTTGTTTTTGACCACAAAATACAGCTCAAGTTCACTTTTGACCACAATCGCATATACTTTTCCATAGGTATTCCCCTTGAATGATTGCTAATTTGTGAATTATGTGGTTTCCAGATGATAACTTTAGTTTGCCTTGACTAATTTGTTTCAAATTCTCAGATTTTGTTTATGACCACAAAGTACAGCTCAAGTTCACTTTCGGCCAAAATCGCATGTACCTTTCCAGAGTTATTCCTCTTGAATTTGTGCATTTTGTGTTTTCCGGATTATAACTTTACTATGGCCTAACTGATTTTTTATGTGCCTGTTGAAAAACCGTTGAATTATGGAATCAGTCTGTCTGTCTGTCCATTTGTCCATCCATTTGTTCCACCGTTGGTCTTTCTGTTCGTCAACATTTGGTTTCCAGATGATAACTTTAGTATTTTTTTTTCGATTGACTCCTAAACTTGGTATGTGGTTTAATCAAAACAAAAGACAGGTCAAGTTCGAATATGGGGTCAGTTCGAACTTCGAAGTTCCCCTGAATTATGGACTTTGTTGGACATAGAATGCATCAAATATTTGGTTTCCGGCATCAAATATTTGGTTTCCGGATGATAACTTTTATTATTTGTTTTCCAATTGGTTCCAAACTTGGTATGTTGTTTAATCACAATGAAATACAGGTCAAGTTCGAATATGGGGTTGGTCCAAACAATTTTCACCCTCATCCCCATCCTTACCCCAACCCTTCAGAAATACAAAACGGGCTTATATTGTCCCGCTACGTGGTGCTCTTGTTCATTTCTATCCAATCTATTGTTGTGGATTATATTTCCACTCTAGGGATTGGATATTGTCTATATGGTGTATTATTTGGTATTCACGTCCCTCTCCATCCTTAGTGGCATTATGGAGTTGGTCAGATGTGAGGGAGCCCTGCGGTTCCTATACTATTTGATAACTAACACAAAAGCGTTACGAGTCGGGCCGGATTATTGTTTTATGATTGCTTTGACTATAAGCTTTTTAGCTGTATTACTCTTATTGAGAACAGCAGCAGCAGTATAGCCTTAATTCTACTCCACTGGGCTTACTTATCTAGCGATTCAAGTAATGTGGGTGTGGGGGGTTCGATAGGAATTATTCGTCGCCCCCCCCCCCCCCCCCCCCCCCCCACACACACACACACACACACACACACTTCCCACCCCATCAATATGTTAAGAGGCAATTACAGGGCAGGACATAGTTTTAGTTTTCTTCCTGTAAGCCTCGTATGCATTCAAGTATATGCATGCCTTTCCTGGCTCCTTGCGGCTGGGTCGTGTTCTAACAGTGACCTCATGGGCACATCCACTATTTAGTTGGTTTGTTTCCTGTGGTTGTTCGTTTCTAAGTCATATAACCATACAAGCATTTGATTCCTTATCAATAAATTGCTATCCTTCGTGTACCTGTGTGGCTGACATGTCGGTCATCTGGGCAACATTCTCCAATGTGGCAATTAGTCCACTCTGAAAAGTTTCGCTCAGAGCGGTGTGGCCTTTTCTTACAACGTATGAGTTTATAACTCAGTTTAACTGCATTAATGTCGTATTAGTCATTCAGTTTCCTGGTTACAATTCTGAATCCAGGTTTCTACCAGAGATGGTACACAGGAGAATTCACATTCCTGTATATTTGCACGGTTCGATTAGAGTTTCATTATTGGAATTAATTGTACACCTGAACGGGGTCGCCTGTTGCTTGCCTCCGAAGCGTGTTTGCTCTAACAGATACTTTCCATTGGGATTCAGTTGGACAAATGTATGGTTGTAGACGCTATATCACCAGTTTTTGACCTGTCTACGTATTCCGACTCCGGTATACATTAGAAGCTTGCACAGTTAATAAACGGTATCGCCATAATAGCCTTAGCTAATGAAGTGGCATTAAGCACCAATAATTAATAACTGGGTGCCTGTTGGGCGAATATATATAGATTATTTGGTACCCGCTTTTCACTGATTCCAGAGCACTTCCCTCTCTTTGTTTTGAAGAATATGCCTTCAAAAAAAGGTGGGGGGGATTTTTCTTTTCTCTTCTGGCTTGATAAGTGTGTAACTATGAGTGAAGCTGTTTTGTCTGTAGATTATTACTGATCTTAGATACAGCTTGTTTATTATATATATGGCATGTGTTTGTGGGGGTTAGCCTCTCACTCTTGAATATGTCATCCTAATTTAAGTGGCTTAGTCCGGAGTAGCCTTAAATTGGGGCTTGTTACACCAAATTAGCATAATCATTCATGCTAAGAATACGGAATTACTTGGATATGGCTCCTTATTGATGATATGTCTTCTCTATTATTGTATATAGAGACATAATGTAATTCCTTTAAAAATTTAATCTCCTTTTCACCTTGGAATGCAGGCTTAGGAGCTGTATTTGGTCTGCTAATTCTTAAGTCCTAGGCCTTAGGCTCGTTACACCCAATTAGCGTAATCAATTATGCTAAGTAATAGGGAATTACTGGGATGTTGCTCCTTATTTCAGTGGTATGTCTTCTCTTTTGTTGTATAGAGAGACATATAGATAATTCCTTAAAATTTTAATCTCCTTTTCACCATGGGAGTTCTAATGCAGGCTAAGGAGCTGTATTTTGGTCTGTTATTTCTTTAAGTCCTAGGCCCTCCGCCTTTTTACGATTCAGCTAAGTCTGGGCCATTGGTTGTAGTATAAAAATATGATAAATTTAAAGTAATTTGTATATTTTTTTATACTTACCAATGGCCCAGACGGGGATGGCCCTCCCATGAGTGGGCACTCATACCTCCCAGCTGAGTTATTATTTTAGTAGGCTCGTCTACAAAGATGTTGGCGCCAATTCCAGTCTCTTCCTGAGTACTGCGCATGCGCAAATAAAAGTATGGAGGGCCAGATAGGTCTTTTAATTTTTGGTATTGTATGCAAATTTTGGGGATTGGGGGATTCAAAATTTGTGTTTGGCACCAACTAAGTCTGGGCCATTGGTAAGTATAAAAAATATTCAAATTACTTTAAATTTATCATTTTTGGGTGTGGTCTGAATTTCAAGATGGCCACCGGCAGGCATTTTGTACTGAAATTAGTGCAATCAGTTTTTTGTACAGAACTTCTGTATGAAAGTTCTGATTTGAATAAATTTTTGTATGAATGTTTAGTAACATGGAATACATCACATATAATACAGATATTTTTCTCAAGCATAAATTATTCAAATTAGTTGAACTTTTGATTTATTCAGTGCTAGTTATACACAGTTAGTTCACATGTCAATACAACTCAGGCTAGAGGCTGTATTTATGAACCGATCTTCACAAAACTTCTTGGGTACCTTTGTTATCACCTTGGGACGAGAACGGGTGTTTTTGGGTGCAGTCCAAAATTTCAAGATGGCCGTTGGCGGCCAATTAGACAAACTTTGATTTAATCAGTGCAACTTATACACAGTAAGTGCACATTTCAATATGGCTCTGGCTAGAGGCATCTAACTGTCACCCACCTTTACAATCCTTTACCTGTACATTTGTTACAGGCTATGGTCAGTATTTATGTACAGACCTTTACAATACTTTACATGTACCTTTGTTATCAGGTCATTATCTAGATGTGTGCCCTTGCTGTGTCACATACTATACATGTACATGTCTTACACAAGTTGAGCTACATTGTCATTGACACTTTCATTTTTAACAAAGTACATGGCAATTCAGGTTCTTCTTATCACTGCAGCAGTTCCTGGAATTATAGACTGTTTTAAAAAGCTGGTTTCGGTTTCCCTTGGCTGTCATGTTTCACAATTCCTAGAAATGTTCTGTTTACAACATGACATCAGCACATGCATTTTATAAATAGTAAATTAATGGTAAAAATATATGGGTATGTATTATTCCCAAGTTTTCTCTTTGATGTGATCTGCAGTAAAACTTATTACTCATCGGTGCCTATAAAACACTGTTCGACATGCCATGTACTTCGTTCTCTTCACTTCACATGTTCTTATTCCCAGTGCAGTAAAGTATTAAGGCATGTGCAGTGCAACCACTCAGCAAATTCAAAGGAGCCGACGCAACACAGTTGACTTTCACGTCTATTTTGATCTCAAAGTCTGTGTCAGTTATCTCATTATTAGTGTTGTTGATTTCACTCTCTGAACAGATCAACTGAAAATCGTTTTAACTCTTCCTCAGTAACCTTGCATTTGAATTTTGTTACGTTGTAATGTAGGAAATACTACATATTCCAACTAGTCAATGCAGAAATCCAGAGTCAACATTGGACTATATCAGCATCGACAACGACTAGTCGACTAATAGTTTTAACACTATTCCCAGTACTTGAGAAAAATGATTCATGTGACATTGCTTCACCAAACATTTGTTTGTTGTTTAGACATAAGTAAAATTATCCAAGTATATTTATTTATACAATCAGTAAACTTTAATTACAAGACCTGTTCATTACATTTTTTTTACCTATCCAGATTCAGTTGATTCAAGATGAAATACAGAGAAGACAGACTGCCCTGAAAGAAGAAATGAAAAGAAAGAAAGAAACAAGCTTCCAGGTATCAATATTAAAATCAGTCCTTACTTGACTTTGATGTTTAATTCTATGAACAAATCATTTCTTGTGTGCAACAATATGCCATCTGCAATGCTAGAGCATTGCAAACAGCATATTATTGTACTCAAGAGATGAAATAGTACTATAAGCTTTTCAAAAATATTATTATGTATCAGCATCATCTCCACCCTTTCTTTCCTTCACATCTGAAGCAAAATATATATGGAATTTGACTTGCAGTACCGTGGTTACAAAAGCAGACAGAGAATTTCGACCAAATTGCAGCTATGTCTTAATCTGGCCAAAATTTTATGTCTGCTTCCCTCCTCAAAATACTGTTGCAAAAAAAAGTGTTATTGTTTATTCAAAGCCCATGAGTATGCAAAAAAAACCATTATATTATTCAAGAGTATCTTTTATGTGTATTGCATGACATAAACACAAAAGACTTCTAAAAGTTTTCATATTGAAATAATAAGTTCCAGTAAACAGACTATAGCATGCATGGCTTCCAGAGAATAGAACACAAAGTGGAAATTTTTATTCTTAGAATCAGTAAGAGTTAACCAAAGGAGAACTGTTTATCAATCTTGTGCTTTTTAGAAACAAACTCCTCACCGAAAGAAGTTACTCCAGTGCAGAGGCATGTATAAATATTTTTCAATATGTTGAAAGATGATAAGGTATGCATCATGTGTGTGCTCAATAATATGGCATAATAATATCTGTTGTTTGTGAGATGAAGTTGGCTGAAGCTGACTTCATAATGGAGAAGCCTACATTTTAATAAGGTTTTTTAGCAGTTCAGATGATGTTGCAGAAGGGAGTTTTTAAGGTCATTCAAAAATGCAAGATGTTTATGATCACATGTCAAAAAAGAAATTTGAAAACATTACATCTCAGGTTTGATTTTCATTTCTTTTTCTTGATTCATTCACAATTTTGTAATAGTTTATTTGTGGAACTTGTCCACCAGTTTAAATGTTTCATGACCAAAACCAATTGCTATCATATTGAGAATGTTTTTGTGATCACACAACTGTATGTTAACCCTTTACCTAATGAATCGGCTGCCCCGCCCATATAATTTACAAATTGAGCAGTTGAAAAATATATATATTTTTATACTGTACCAATGACCCAGACATAGCTGGTGCTAACTCTTAAAATATAGGGCCAAACACAAATTTTGCCCCCCAATCCCCAAAATTTGCATCTAAAACTAAAGAAAACATGTCCAGAGAGGCCCTCCACACCTCGCCCCCACTGCGCATGCGCAGTGTCAAGGACGTTCCGAAATTGGCGCCATTTATCATTCTAAGTTTGGCCCTTCATCAGTTAACATCTGACTGATCTTTGTGCTTTTAAATCTCAGTTTAAATGATGCCAGACAAATAAATATTAGTGAAATGGTGATTCTAAGGAGGATAGAAAAGGAGGAGAGGAAAAGAATGTGTGACAGAATATTATCAGGGCTGTAACTTAAATTTTTTTTAATGAAATTATGTTAAGTTACCTATTTTCAAGGCAGCAGCCATTTTGTTGTCATTCTGATTATTTAGTTACACTGTTTTTACAAGTGTTTTTCCTCTCTCCCTGTCCTTTAAGTTCCCCCTTGCTATTCTCCCATGCTTTTGGCATAATTTCTGTAATTATTATTACTAAAATTTCTTGGGAGTTTAGCTGAATAACAGAATGAATTCTGTTCTTTCCCCATGTTTACGTCTTCACCTACGGGTGGTTAGGCGTTGTGTTCTGCATCTACCATCTGATGTTCTGCAGTTTCTTCCCTGGAAGTCTCTGTTTTGCATCAGATGGTGTATTTTTGGTAACTGATTTCGGGCCTGGGTGCCTGGAGTCTTATTTTAGTGTTTTTACACTCATTGTTTACATTTACAACAGCCCTCTGTGTGAGGGGGGGATTTCTAAATAATAATATCTTTATGTTATTTCAATCATAACTAGATACATTATTATTGTTCGTAAGTGTTGAATAAATTGTTTAAAATATTTTTAAAATTTTTGTCCACACTTAGGCTTGGGATCCATTGGGGCTCAACGTTACTTTTCAGAAACTTGGGCTGTTCTGAAAAAATATTTTTTCAAAATATTTTGATTTCAATTATTTTTTCTATATTAATGGATCATATTATTATTATGTATTTTGATTGCCAGGGGTTAGTGCGAGTACCAGGACTTGTTTTCTTTTCACATTGAAAGGATATTGATCTATTGTTTTAAGAGGAAGTCTTCCTCTGACCTTATTATCATTCTATATGTGGTCAGTGTACTCGCATTAACTCCGGTTCTGTATCGTATGATTTCGATGACAATATGGGAAGCGTATGTCACGGTATGTTGTTGGGGATTTGGACACTCCGGTCCTTTCCCCGCAGGGTCACTCTACTTTATCAATTTCTATTTCAGACGATCAAGATTAGGGTGATGTATCTGTGATGTCTTCCAACAGTGTGCCTCCGTCGTCACAATTAATGAAGGGCTAGCGGAAAAGTGCTCATGTAATACGCCAATTGCCTAAGAGGACCCTAGTAGGTTCGACGGCCTTTGACGTCCGCTAGCTCGCCCGGTGTAGCGTCCATTCACCGAATGGTTCGGCAGCCGGGTTCGTCCGTTGCGGTCTAGAAGGAATTTTGGGGTGATGCGAGCACTATAAAATTAACTTAATGCACACCCAGTGACGGCGGATCGGAGGGAGAACGGAGGAAGCCTTTTAGTCCGGTTCATAGCTCGTTCCGGTCCATCCGGACGGCAAGCGAGAGAGGCCCCTCTCTCGTTCAACAACATCTGGCCCCAGATGTTGTGGTACAAATGTGTCGTTAGCGGAGCATACGTCCGTCGCTCGGGACGCTCCGTTGTATAGGCAGTCCGCTGAGACTGCTAAGGCTTCCTCTTCTCGTCAGTGCACACGACCGCACCTTGGCTGCGTGACCGCCGATATATTACCAGCTTCGCCGATCAAGGATTCTTCGGCGACCAGGTCACACCATCCGGCAGCCAGGGATTCGAGACCGATGGACTCCGGACGTTCGCATAGGAAAAGTATGCGGGAGCCATCTGATGCGGAGCTGCCCTCGGCGAAGCAGCGATAGACTGCGCCTCCGCAGGTCTCGACGCCGGACATTCTTGTGCACATAGCACAGCTTATCGCAGCATCCCAGCAGCCGACAGAAACGGTGTCGGATCGAGAATTATCCGACAGCGCTGGGTCGGTAGCCGGGGACTCGAGGTCTGCAGACTCCGGACGTTCGCATAGGAAGTATGCGGGAGTCAACGTACACGGAGCTTCCAGCGGCAATGCATCGTAAGTCCGCTACTGCACAGGCCTCGGGAACGAACGTGCTTTCCTTAATAGCACAGTTTATCGCAGCATCCCAGCATCAACTGAATCTGTCGCATATATTTTATCCGACGATGCTGGGTCGGGACGCTCCGCGGAAGCGGGTACGGACGTCCGAAAGTTTCATCCGGTCCGACGGGATACCGAAAGGGATTCGGTGGATTTCAAGCTTTCCCTTTCGGAACAACATATGCTGCGATGCCGGATAAGAAACTGATAGCGTCGGTGGACTTAGAAATTTTTGGTTCGGTTCAGGGACATCGTCCCTCAGTTCCGACATAGTCCAATAATGTCACACAAACTTTCGAATTATTGAACGACGCTATATATATTATTATTTTATGCTTGCTATCCAAGCATTTCTGGTTTCTTGTTCGAAGAGTTATGGAGATGTCTTTCAAAAGTGTGCCTCTGTCGTCATAGTTAATGAAGAGTTAGCGGCAATAAGTGCTCATGGAATATGTCTATCGCTTACGGAGTGACATTCGCTAGCTCACCCGGTGTAGCGTACATTCATCGAATGGTTCGGCTGCCGGGTTCGTCCGTTGCGGTCTAGGAAGGAGATTTGGGTGATGCGAGCACTTTAATTACTTTAGTACTCACCCAGTGACGGCAGATTGAGGACAGATCGGAGGAAGCCAACAACATAGGGGACCGCATGTTGTGGTTCAGATATTTTACATTCGGAGCATATGTCCGTTGCTCGGGACGCTCCGTTATATTGACAGTCCGAGAGACTGTCTTTAATGCTTCCTCATCCTCACAGCAGGGCACACGACCGCACATTGGCTACGTGACCTCGAGTATCCGATCAGTTTCGGCATTCAGTGATTCCACAGCGAATAGGTCGCGCCATCCGGTAGCCAAGGGACACGAGGCCTATACACTCCGTTCGCTCGCATATTGGAAGTATGCACGGGGTAACGATCTCGGAGCTTCCTGCGGCAATGCATCGTAAGACCGCTGCTCCTCAGGCCTCAGTGACGGACGTGCTATCCGAGTTAGCACAGTTGTTTCGCAGCATCCCAGCAATTGACGGTTTCTCGGTCGAATCAGGAATTATCCGACGGCGCTGGGTCGGTGCGGTCCGCGGTTGCATCAAGCTACGGACGACCGAACGCTTTATAGGGTCCGACAGGATGGCGAAAGGGATTCGAAAGATTTCGAGTTTTCCCTTTAGTAGTATCGGAAGATGCCTTTCATATCTTCTGGCATTTCTTCCAGTGATTATTTTTCGGACTTCATTGCTGCGATCTTGGATAAGAGACTTATAGCGTCATTGGACTCGGATTTTTCGATCGGTACAGGGACTTTGTCCCTGACTTACCGACGCAGTCCAATATTGTCATTACAACATGTGTTTTATTTTTCGACGCTATATATTTATATATATACAAGACGGCTACTAAGCATGATAGTTTAGTTTCTTGTCCGCGTGGCTCATTTCTGCCATTTTATCTTTTTTACATATAGTTTATTTTGGCAGAGCAGGGCATACCGAGAGTTCATATGCGTCTAGACGGTGTGATTAAAGACTGCATATATTCTTTTTCACCGTTTATGTCTTTTCCAATTTCAATGTTGGGAACGACATTATGTATATTAGACTTAACTTAGACGCTTTATTATACGTAATCCGCCTTACTGAGGCGTTATCATTACGTCTTCAAGAAAAGATTTACGGGATATTATTCTCAATGTAATTTCTTTTGAGGGCAGTAGTTTGTTCACGTATAACTCCGCCCTTCAGTGGCTGATTGGAGTTGGTTAGACGTGAGGCAGCCCTAGCTACATCCACGCGTGGATAGTAGGTTAAGAACTCTCTCAGAGTCGCTTCGTTCTCGGAGGAGCTTCTCTTCGACGGCAACTTTCCGGCAATCCATGAATTGCTTGATTTATACATTCTCTTGTCTATCTAGTGTTACAAGAGATTCAGACTGGGGCAAACATTCGGTGGTTGACTCAGAGAGTGCCGCCGCAGTTGCCGGACCCGAGTGTGGCTGTTATGACGGTTGCCAGTCAAACAGATTGGGATATATACTGATCCCTACGGATTCGAAGTGCCAGGGTCTTTGGGTTCCGCAGTCTTTTAGCTATCAGTTAACTTCCGCGGAATAATGTTTTTTAGGCTTGCTTTATGTCATTGCATGAACATTATTCAGAAACGCATGCCCAAATTCCTGTCCTTTAATTCGACAGTAGTGGCGTATCTCCGGAACCAGGGAGGCACTCTTTCGTTTCCGTTATTCAATTTAATGGAAAGAATCCGTCTGTTGGTTATAGTACACCAAGTTCAGTTTTGGTCCGTCATATTCTGGGTCGTCTGATTGTTTTATCGCACTCCCGTTCTCTTACGGGTCGCTTGTTGCTGTCAGAATGGACTCTCAACAAACAAGTATTCAATCAGATTTGCTATCTATGGGAGCGCCCAATGATGTTTTATTTATGACACAGTTGGCTAATCAATTGCAGACGTATGTGTTGGCTTGTCCAGATCTCTGAGCTAATACTGTTAACGCTCTATTGATCTATAGGACAGAATGATAGGATACGCGTATCCTCCGGCGCTGTTGTTTTTAGCAGGTATTGCTAAGATAAACAACCACAATATATTTCTGTTGATAGCATCTCTATCTTCACAGAGATCATGAGTAATTTACTCTCTTGTCTACTGTGGATCTTAACGTGAAATCTTCCTCTATGTGAGGATCTTTTTTCACTGGGTAAATCGTGTCATTTTTATCACAACCAGCAAGGTCGCAACCTTCATGTTTTCCGTTGTGTGGTCCATATTGCATTGTAAGCACTGTACTGGACGAGCTTTGGACGCGATTTCTTACTATAGGAGATCCTCTTCTTCGCTATTCTATGCGACTAAAGTGGAGGCTCTTCCGTCGTGGTGTAGGGATCATTATGTTCATATGGTTGATCCCTCCATACTACTCATTGCTATTTTTTAGTATACTTGTTTCACAAGATCTACTGCAGCCTGTTGTTATTTAGGTTATAGGTTTATGTTACCTCATACCTATGCACTCTACGATAGTTTACAATTGAGTCTTTTGTCTCTTTATCTAAGTCAGTTAGTAACTTTTTGATAAATAGACTTAGAATCTTTAGATTAAATTCCTATACGGATTTTAACTTCAGGTTCTTATTTAGCTAAGTAATCATTTGAGCCTCTGGAAACAGTAGTTTTCAAATTCTGACCTTTTAGACAGTAATTCTGTTGGTTTCTCTTTTACTGTAGAGTCAGTGAGTTTCATGCACTATCGATGGATGATTTTCACTTTCATAGTTTCGGAATCAATACTTCCGTTACTATTTAGGTTGGATTGTTGCATAAGAGTTAGGCTCCTATTATCCGGAACCTATTATTTTAAGGTCCTTCCGTCTTCGTATGGGCATAGGCCTTTACTCTTTCCGGGTACAGTTTATGTATTTATAAACAGATATCTGTTTATTACAAGGGCGTAAGCTTCTTCTGTCTTTGATGTCTAGTAGAAGGACGTTACGCTCCATTTTATTGTTAATGGATTCTATTAACTAGCGTACTGCTTATGGTATATCATTGGCTTAGCAGTTGTGCTTAAGATTTCGGCTCATGAAGTAAGAGTTCTTCTACTTCTTGGGCTTACATTAATAGTGTTCTATTATAGATTTTTGAAGGCTGCTCATTGCGCTCAGCCATCCATTCATGAATTTTATCTCAGAAATATCGAGTCCATTTCTGGAGGCCTCTATTGTTAGGTCTATTATCTACTGCTCAGAATGTCATTCACTTAACAGTTGCTACTATAGCTAGGTAGGCTGTCTGTTTCGGCAGTGTCTCCGTTCGGCTGCCCTCTTCGCTCTGGGCTATTTGACCCAGGGCAAGAAAAAGGGGGGGGGGGAGGGTGTTCCCTTGGGTCACCTGTTTTTACTATGAAAACAAGGGGATACCTCCTCCGGAGTTAGTAATTCTGAGCTGTTTTTAGGATGGTTGTTTAGTGAGAAGTTTAAGTTTATAAAATTCATTCAAGTCTTAGTTTTTAAAGTATAGCTTTTGAATATTGCATATGTCAACGGACATGATTATGCAATTCTCACACACTTTTAGGAGTATAAGAGTCTCTATTCTCTAGACTTACTTTATTATTGGCTTACTTTAAAAATTATTAGTATAAGGATTATTGGATATTAATAGAGTACATGGATGTATGAAGCTCAATTTTTGGAAGGTGTTGTATCTTTCTAATTTATCATAAATAAGAAAGATACATGTAAGGCCTATTACTTCTTTTCCCTACAGGGGATGACTCTATTTTATTTTATTGAGCGTATTCCATTTTGCTCTATGTCCTTGGCCCTCCAGCCTTTTTACTATTCAGCTATGTCTGGGTCATTGGTACAGTATAAAAATGTTAAAAAATTTATAGTAATTTATATATTTTTTATACTTACCAATGACCCAGACGGGGATGGCCCTCCCAGGAGTTGGGAACTCTTGCCTCCCCGCTGAGTACATAGCGCTTACCAGGCACTGGTTATTAGAATGATAAATGGCGCCAATTTCGGAACGTCCTTGACACTGCGCATGCGCAGTGGGGGCGAGGTGTGGAGGGCCTCTCTGGACATGTTTTCTTTAGTTTTAGATGCAAATTTTGGGGATTGGGGGGCAAAATTTGTGTTTGGCCCTATATTTTAAGAGTTAGCACCAGCTATGTCTGGGTCATTGGTAAGTATAAAAAATATATAAATTACTATAAATTTTTTAACTTTTCAAGAAATTTCAACATAACCATATCATGTGACCCTCACATCCAAAAGAAAGCAGTATGTCAGTGCTTACAAAAAGATTTGTGATGGGCATGAACAGTGTTCAACCGATGATTGGAATCATCCACCCCAATCGGCCAAATGTGGGCAATCGAATGACAACAGCAATGGCTCCTGGAACATCAGTTCAACTGATTGTTGCCAAGCATTTTTTGTGATGATTCATTAACCACATTTTATTATCTTATTTAATTGTTCAATTGTTAATGTAAAATGATGTCAATGATACCATTCAATAAAGTTGAGAAACAACCACAATGTGTATTCTTAATTTCTCTAGACGCCCATTTACGGGATATACAAGGTAAACTACATGTAAAGCTTACGATTGAGCGTACTTGCGGCAATCGCCACTTTGTACCGGAAAAAGTGATGTTTGTACTCCATTGACTCAGGTCGCAGTAAAATGACCAGTCGCACACACTTGGGTGGTACACGTGGCTCTGAGTGCATGTCCGGTCATTTTACTGCACCTTGAGTCAACAACGTTTAACACTGTGAAATATGTTCAATTTAATGTAGTTCTTTCAAGCCTCGTCTCATCTAGTAGTGTACAGTAGAATCGGCCGGGTGTGAGCTCAAATAACTGGTAATCGGTAAATAACTGGTAATCGGTCAGCGGTCATTTTTAGTAATCGGTTGAACACTAGGCATGAAAATTAAGATCAGTTAGGATACCTGAACCATTTCATATTTTTATACAACAACCAATGGCCCAGACTAGCTAGCTGGTGCTAACTCAAAAATTAATCCAGGGCCAAACACAAATTTTGCCCCCCAATCCCCCAAATTTGCATGCAAAACCGAAAAAATCAAGTCGTTTCTGGTCCTCCATACTTTTGAGATCTGCACTTTCGCAGCATCTTGGAAGGTACCGAAATTGGCGCAAACCATCATTCTTTGTTTGGCCCTAAAGACAGCAACATTCAACTGATATCTGTGCTTTTAAATCTCATTTTTTGAGGATGCCAGACACAACTCAATGGTGAAATTGGTGGATCCAAGGACATAAATGGATGATTGAAGTGAACAACAGTGGTTAGGAACGTTCAGGGCTGTAACTTTATAATTTTTATCAAAATCATTTCATGTTTCCCAATTTCGGGACATGTTCCTGACATCATCGTTCTTGCTAATGATTTATCCACTGTTTGTTAAGTGTTCCTTCCCTATCCTTCCTTGAAGCCCTCCTGTTGAACTCCCAAGCTTTTTGGTTTATTTTTATTGAAATTTTGTATAAATTTCTTGGGAGTTTAATGTGTATTACAGAATGTTTATTCTGTTTATCCCCATGGTTACATCCTCACCCTAGGGGTGTTGTGTCATTTTGGGTCATGCATCTTCTATGCGATGTATCATTTTTATCTTCGTTTGAAGATCTTGCTTTACATCTGGTAGCTTTAAAATCTGTTACTGACTTTGGGCCTTTTTTGTTCTGTACCTGATGTCTTGTTTCCAGTTTTTTTTTCCTTGACGTTGTTTACATTTGCAACGTCCTTAAATTAAAGGCCGTGAGTGAGAGAGGTCCCTCTCTAACCCAGCAACATTTGGGGACAGATGTTGTTATGAAAAAACTTGCACGGGCCGGAGCATATGTCCACACCAGCCTGCTGCGCGAAGAAGGAGCCATTCTTCACCCGTGAAGTTGGACCATCCGGTAGCTAAGGAGCCATGGCCTCGATCATCAGGACATTCGGAGAAGAGATCCATCTCCGGAATGCCGTCCCAGGAGCAGCTAAGAAACAGAAAACCGCTGCTCCTCAGGCCTCGATGAGGGACTTGCTGTCACAGATTGCGCAGCTGATTGCAGCATCCCAGCAAGTGCGGGAGCAGCTTCCCTCAGACTCAGAACCTGAGCTGTCAAACGGTGCTGGGTTGCTCCAGTTGTCTGTTCACGCAGATGTAATGGACCGAGATTCTCAACTGATTCACTCGGATGGTGAAAGGGATAAGGAAGAGGATTACCTCTCCCTTTTGGGGCAACAAATGGTTGGGATGGATTTTATCCATTACTACTACCCTTAGTTTGTTCCACCGAATCGGCAAGCTGCGACAACATGGAGAGAAACTGCTTTCGTCTCTAGGCGCAGACTTTTATACGGAGGAGGGAAGAAGTTCTTTCTTTCCTGGTTCAGTCTAGGCAGGTGTCGTAGGCCTTTGGCCATGTAGACGATGCCATATTTAACCTCTCGAGTGCGAGGAAAAGAGGCGGTTTCTTGCCAACATCTTCCATTAATATACTGTTCCTTGGACCATGTTCATTTAAAACAGTTGGAGAAGATGTGCAGAGAGCTCCACTGTGTTTGGATGAGCAGGCCGGGTATTTAGATATATCCTTACCTGCATCATTCAGCATTCGCTCAGATGTAATGGAAACTGCAATTTCATCGAAAAGAGTGAATTTGAACGCAATGTCCTACGCAGGTCACCTTACCAGAGCTATGGCGCAACGTCTCAATGGGAAGGAATTTGAGGACGTGTGTATCTCTCTTAGAGTTCTTTCCAGGGCAATTATGTATGCCACGTATAACTCTGCCTTGACAGTGGCTAATCTGGAGTTAATTAGACGTGATGCTGCCCTTGTGTCGTCATCACTTATAGATGACAAGGTGAAAAGCTCTCTCCGGGTCGCTCCGGTCTCCAGACATACTATCTTTGACGACAAGCTTTCGTTAGTATATGAACAAGCTACCAAGAAAGCATCTGGTGCTCTGCTATTGAAGTTGGTATCTCATCAACCC
This sequence comes from Pictodentalium vernedei, assembly GCA_031216915.1. Taxonomy (NCBI): domain Eukaryota; kingdom Metazoa; phylum Mollusca; class Scaphopoda; order Dentaliida; family Dentaliidae; genus Pictodentalium; species Pictodentalium vernedei. Next base: position 151,727,508 of record CM062292.1, read on the forward strand.
GCATCATCAGACCGGAGTAAGCGAGGACGTTCCAAATCAGAATCATCAAAAGGGAATTCCTCTTGAAGAAACCCTCATACAATTACTCCGGAGGTCGTCAATATAGCGACTTGGGAAAGGGGCGTAAGTCTGATTGGGACTATCAGTCAGACGCCTCCTAAGCTGACGGGGCAAGGATATTCGCGGGAGGGCATAGTTTCTCCTGTAAGCATTGCAAGTCCTACAGGTGATGTTCAAGACCTCTATTGCTTGCCAGTTGGCGGAAGGTTATCAAACTTTGCGAGAAACTGGATAGCAGTCACGGAAGATCAGTGGGTGAGAAGTGTAGTCTCGGACGGCTTAAGGCTATCATTCCGAGCGAAACCCCCACTAACGAGATGTCCGCGTTGGACAAATCTTCCGGAGGATCCTTTCAAAAGAGAGTCTCTCCTAGCGGAGGTACAGGCTCTCTTATTAAAGGAAGCAATAGAGGTCATCGAGAATCAAAATTCTCAGGGTTTTTACAGTCACCTGTTCCTCGTACCAAAGCCAGATGGCTCATTCCGAGCGGTAATAGACTTGAGCTGGATAAACAAGCTTATCGTGGCTCCAAAGTTCTATATGGAGACCATTCGGTCAGTAAGAGCAAGCATTCGAGTGAACGACTATGCGGCAAGCATAGATCTAAAGGACGCTTACTTTCATGTCTTAGTACATCCGGCATTCAGAAAGTACCTGCGGTTCACCATACAAGCGAAGGTTTATCAGTTCAGAGCAATGTGCTTTGGTCTGAACCTGGCTCCTTGGGCATTCACTCGAATAATGAACTCGGTAATGTCATACTTCCGAGCTCATTCGTCTGTGGTAATGTTGACTTACTTGGGCGACATTCTGCAGAGATACGGCAACAGAATTATACTTCAGAATGATGTTCAGAGTCTGCTTCTATTACACTCGCCCCCTCTAGATATTCTTTACTCAGAACTGGAGTGTGAAGATGCATTCGCTTGAAACCAGTATTGTTTTAACAGACCTAGAAAAACAAAAGGTTCAGATTTGGGCAGATCTTCAGTGGTTAACTTAGGGAGTTCCACTGCAACTGGCGGATCTGGCTTTCACGATTATGACGGATGCGAGTCAGGCGGGCTGGGGCATGACCCTAAGTCCTGCAGACTTGAAGTGTCAGGGTCTTTGGGACGCTTGGTTTCTAGAGAAGCACTTAAACATCGAATAGATGATGTCAGTATGAATAGCACTTCAACATTGGATTCGCCTAATAGTGAACGACCATGTTCAAATTCTGTCGGACAATTCGACAGAAGTTGCTTACCTAAGGAACCAAGGCGGCTCTCATTCGATTCCCTTATGCTAATTAACGGAGAGGATTCTCCTATATGTCATGTCCATCATATACCGGGTCGTCTGAATGTACTAGCAGGCTTGCTCTCTTGGAAAGGTCCCCTGTTGCCATCGGAATGGACTCTCAACAAGCAAATATTCAGACAGATTTGCTACCAGTGGGATCGTCCCATGATAGATCTTTTTGCGACACACCTGAACAATCAGTTACCGATGGTCGTGTTGCCATGTCCAGATCATCGAGCGTACGCAGTAGACGGTCTCTCAATTTCATGGGACGGAATGATAGGATACGCATATCCTTCAACTCCGTTGATTCAGCAGATTCTGTTAAAGATCAAACAGTTTCGTTGCAAAATTCTGCTAGTACCACCTCTGTCGTCACAGAAACCTTGGATCAATCTTCTCAGGAGTCGGTTATGGGACATTCCCCAGAAGCTTCCTCCAAGAGAGGACCTTCTTTATCAGGGGAAGTCACGTGCACTGCATCACAACCCGGAAGGTCTCAACCTTCACGTAGTTCCGTTGTGTGGTCATTCTTGCACAGAAAACAGTTTACAGGACGTGCAGTGGATGCAATTTCTAACTGCAGAAGGTCCTCCTCTTCATTGAATTACGCAGCGAAGTGGAGAGTTTTCTTCTGTTGGTGTAAGGATCAGTCGATAGACGTATATGATCTGTCCATACCAAAAATTGCTGATTTCCTGGTCTACTTGTTTGACGATCTCAAACTACAGCCCGTCACTATTAAGGGCTATAGGTCTGTGTTATCAGATACTTACGCTCATCATGATAACTTGGCTATTGGATCAAATACTTCATTATCCAAGCTAGTTAGAAATTTCTCTATCAATAGACCTAGAGCCCTCAGATTAATTCCTAATTGGGATTTGGCTTGGGTTCTGTTGAAGCTCAAAGCTCCTTTTGAGCCATTGGATGTTGTAGAATTCAAATTCTTGACCTATAAAACTTAGCCTTTGCATCTGCTAGAAGAGACTGTGAACTTCATGCTTTATCTGTTGATGAATCTCACTACTGTAGTGTGGGTAATACCATTACCCTCATTATGGATGTGGGGTTTTTGGCTAAGAATCAGATTCCAGACAAGCGCCGGAGCCTATTGTAAGTAAGGCTTTACCGTTCTCCGATAACCGTAGACCTTTGCTGTGTCCAGTCAGGGCTATGCGCATTTATAAACATCGATCAGATTTTGTTAGAAAAGGAAGAAAATGTTTCTTTCATTGATTCCTAACAGAAAGGATATTTCTGTTCATGCCTTCGCTAGATGGATTCATTTGGCAATACACATTGCCTATGAAAACCTATCTTCAGATCAACGTTCTGTTAATAAGATATCAGGGCACAAGGTTAGAGCACTGTCCACTTCTTGGGCTTATTCCAACAGTATAGCCATTCTGATGAAGGCTGCATACTGGACACAGCCCTCTTCATTTACCAAGTTTTACCTGAGAAATTTAGAGTCCATCTCCGGAGACCTTAGTCTTTGGGTCCTCTTTCTGTTGCTCAGAATGTCGTCCATTAATGGTTACATCTATAGGTATTTAGGCAGTCCGTTCCAACATTGATGCTGTTCCGCTGCCCTCTTCTTTCTGAGGATATTTACCTCAGAACAAGGGGAAGGGGGGAGGGGATGGTTTTTTCCCTTATAATCATCTGGCTTTATAGTGAAAAGCAAGGGAAGACCTCCTACGGTGTCAGTAGCCCTGAGTCGGTGCTGGGATGGTTTTAATGTGTAGCTCGGTGTGAAGCAATAATTATGTCTCATTTATGTACGTTTTTTAAAGTGTAGCTCACTGTGAAGCATTTGTATATGTCGTATGTCAAACGGGTGTTAATATACAATCCCTGGACACTTTTAAATGAGTATAAAGAGTCTCATTCTCTGGACTATCTTTATATATTGGTTTTCCTTCACCAAATTAGCATAATGGGTTATGCTGGCATTAAATGGAGAAATTATGTATTTTGTAATACTCAATTACATTGTTATACCCCCGCTTCGAAGAAGTGGGGGCTATATAGGAATCGCCCTGTACGTCCGTACGTCCGTCCGTCTGTCCGTCCGTCCGTCTGTACGTCCGTACGTCCGTCCGTACGTCTTTCCGGACATGAAATTCTTGTGTGCGCAACTCCTCCTACATTTATCAATCAATTTGGACAAAACTTTTCAGACATCATCACTACTAAGTGAACATGCGCATATTCCAAGATTTTTGATCTGCGACAATTTAACCAGGTTTTCTCCCTTTGACTTAGATTTATTGTGTCTTTCCATCCGAACAAATTCTTGTGTGCGCAACTCCTCCTACATTAATGAACCGATTTTAATGAAACCTTTCAAACATCATCTCTACTAAGTGAACATGTGCATATTCCAAACTTTTTAATCTGCGACAATTTTAACCAGGTTATCTCTCTTGAACTTTGATTTAATATGGGTTTCTACATGAAATTCTTGTGTGCGCAACTCCTCCTATATTTATCAATCAATTTGGACAAAACTTTTGAGACATCATCACTACTAAGTGAACATGCGCATATTCCAAGATTTTTGATCTGCGACAATTTTAACCAGGTTATCTCCCTTTGACTTAGATTTATTATGTCTTTCCATTCGAACAAATTCTTGTGTGCGCAACTCCTCCTACATTAATGAACCGATTTTGATGAAACCTTTCAAACATCATCTCTACTAAGTGAACATGTGCATATTCCAAACTTTTTGATCTGCGACAATTTTAACCAGGTTATCTCTCTTGAACTTTGATTTAATATGGGTTTCTGCATGAAATTCTTGTGTGCGCAACTCCTCCTACATTTATCAATCAATTTGGACGAAAGTTTACAGACATCATCACTACTAAGTGAACATGCGCATATTCCAAAATTTTTGAGCTGTGGCAATTTTAACTAGGTTATCTCCCTTTAACTTAGATTTTTTATGGGTTTCTACATGAAATTCTTGTGCGTGCAACTCCTCCTACATTTATCAATCAATTTGGACAAAACTTTTCAGACATCATCACTACTAAGTGAACATGCGCATATTCCAAGATTTTTGATCTGCGACAATTTTAACCAGGTTTTCTCCCTTTGACTTAGATTTATTGTGTCTTTCCATCCGAACAAATTCTTGTGTGCGCAACTCCTCCTACATTAATGAACCGATTTTGATGAAACCTTTCAAACATCATCTCTACTAAATGAACATGTGCATATTCCAAACTTTTTAATCTGCGACAATTTTAACCAGGTTATCTCTCTTGAACTTTGATTTAATATGGGTTTCTACATGAAATTCTTGTGTGCGCAACTCCTCCTACATTTATCAATCAATTTGGACAAAACTTTTCAGACATTGTCACTACTAAGTGAACATGCGCATATTCCAAGATTTTTGATCTGTGACAATTTTAACCAGGTTATCTCCCTTTGACTTAGATTTATTATGTCTTTCCGTTCGAACAAATTCTTGTGTGCGCAACTCCTCCTACATTAATGAACCGATTTTGATGAAACCTTTCAAACATCATCTCTACTAAGTGAACATGTGCATATTCCTAACTTTTTGATCAGCGACAATTTTAACCAGGTTATCTCTCTTGAACTTTGATTTAATATGGGTTTCTGCATGAAATTTTTGTGTGCGCAACTCCTCCCACATTTATCAGTCAATTTGGACGAAAGTTTACAGACATTATCACTACTAAGTGAACATGCGCATATTCCAAAATTTTTTAGCTGTGGCAATTTTAACTAGGTTATCTCCCTTTAACTTAGATTTATTATGGGTTTCTACATGAAATTCTTGTGCGTGCAACTCCTCCTACATTTATCAATCAATTTGGACAAAACTTTTCAGACACCATCACTACTAAGTGAACATGCGCATATTCCAAGATTTTTGATCTGCGACAATTTTAACCAGGTTATCTCCCTTTGACTTAGATTTATTATGTCTTTCCGTTCGAACAAATTCTTGTGTGCGCAACTCCTCCTACATTAATGAACCGATTTTGATGAAACCTTTCAAACATCATCTCTACTAAGTGAACATGTGCATATTCCAAACTTTTTGATCTGCGACAATTTTAACCAGGTTATCTCTCTTGAACTTTGATTTAATATGGGTTTCTGCATGAAATTCTTGTGTGCGCAACTCCTCCTACATTTATCAATCAATTGGGACGAAAGTTTACAGACATCATCACTACTATGTAAACATGCGCATATTCCAAAATTTTTGAGCTGTGGCAATTTTAACTAGGTTATCTCCCTTTAACTTAGATTTATTATGGGTTTCTACATGAAATTCTTGTGCGTGCAACTCCTCCTACATTTATCAATCAATTTTGACGAAACCTTTCAAACATTATCACAACTAAGTGAACATTTTTGATCTGCGACAATTTTAACCAGGTTATCTCCCTTTAACTTGGATTTATTATGGGTTTTCAAATGGGATTCTTGTGTGTGCAACTCCTCCTACATTAATGAACTGATTTTGAATACATGTTGCACATTGTAAATGTGTTTTTCCAAATGTAAACCATATATGTGTGGGCTCTTTAAGTATTCAGTGCTGATCTGTGGAAGGCCACATGCAAATACAAATTTCAACAACAAAAAATGATCTTTATGTATACATTTCCTTATGGCCTTTGCCTACATGATCAGAAGTGCATTCCTCTAAAAACCCAAAGCGGGGGTATTAATCACCTTCAGTGATAGTTCTAGTTGGTGTTATGCCTTTCTCTTTTCTCGTAAAGGAGAAAGACATTATATAATTCCTATTTTCTCCTATTCTCCTGTGGGAGCTATCCTTTACTGAAGTAATTGAGAGATTGGATTTTCCTTTAAGTCCTAGGCCATCCAGCCTTTTTATGATTCAGCTAGTCTGGGTCATTGGTTGTTGTATAAAAATATGATAAATTTTAAGTAATTTGTATACTTTTTATACTTACCAATGGCCCAGACGGGTATGGCCCTCCCATGAGTGGGTACTCATACCTCCCCGCTGTTTATAACATTTAACAGGCAGTCTGTAGAAAGAATGATGGTTGGCGCCAATTCCGGTACCTTCCTGGATACTGCGCATGTGCAGATCTCAAAGGTATGGAAGACTAGATAGGACTAACAGATAGGATCGGTTTTGTATGCAAATTTTGGGGATTGGGGGGAACAAAATTTGTGTTGGGCCTTGGATTAATTTTTGAGTTAGCACCAGCTAGCTAGTCTGGGCCATTGGTAAGTATAAAAAATATACAAATTACTTAAAATTTTATTTTATCATTTTTTTCCCTCAACCTATTTTAACTGGTAGAGTGCTAAATTATTTTTGACCCTCGACATTTGTTCAATTGTCTTTGCCTCGTTATAATTCATGGGGGAGTGCCTGTGGGCACTCTCCCCTAAATTGTAATGAGGCAAATACTTGTAGACTAAATTACATCAGTTCAAAAATAATTTGAAGCATAGCCCCCGAATTTGAAGCCTTTTAGTTGTGGCACCTGCACTTTAGAATAGAGCCCAAATGTGGGGTTCCAAGACTCTACCAGTTAAACATGAGAATTATATAGGAAGTTGCTTTTTTCTGAATTATAGGTTCAAAGCATGACATCTTACGACACAGATTCTCCTTCTTTATCCTCTGTATCAAAAGACTATCCATCAGTATCACCAATTACACCAGCTACACCATCACTGGAAAGGATCATAGTATCACCAGGAAAATCTGGGAAAGAAAATGGGGATATAAATAACTCCAAAAGCAAGAGAAGGTATGTGATTTAAAACATTAGCACAGACTAACTAAACACAAAAAAAACTTTTTCATTTAAAACTAAAATCCAGGCACTTAGGCCATCAGTCAAATTCTGTAAGGAATTTGATGCTGCTATGGGCTGTTTGTTTATCCACTTTTAATAGAGTTTGCATTTAATAGTTTGATTTAATATGATGTCCGTTTACTCGGTGGTATACAGATTTTCATTTGTGCTCCAGTTATAGATATTCCCATAAAAAGTATTTAATTCACCTCAAAGACATCAAGATATTTACACAATTAGTGGAAGTATATGGCATAATCATAAACTCTAGCTATGGTGAGTCTTCATTCCTAATTATTTAGTAAACAAACTTGCATAATAGTATTGGTGAAGTCATCAAAAAAATTTTCAATTGAAGTCTCCACTGTGAAACATTGCTTGCGGTGATTCAAAGAAAAGAATGTTTATGGTATTTTTATATTCAGTTGGCTGGAATATTTCAGTTGGTCAGAAAAGTGAACCTTTTCTAACCAACTGATATATTCCAGCCAACTGAATATAAAAATAATGCAGTGGACTATTTAAGGGCTGGACTTGTTCATAACAGCATCATTGTCAGCTTCATTTAAGAATTTGACTGGTGGCTTGCCTAAAATTCAGTTTTATGGGTGGAGGAAGCTGGGGCACCCGGACAGAACCACTGAGCAACAGTGAGCAAGTATCAGATTCCTAAATGTACTAATGCCACACAAGCAGAGTTAGCATTGGTTGAAGACAAGTGCCCCATCGATGTGCAGTACGCCTTAGTACACAGAGCCCTCATGCCTCCACATGGGCAATAGGGATATAGTGACTTGCCCAAGGACTCGAGGCAGTTACCTCTGGCATAGATCGAACTGTGGATCTCTCTTTGAAGTCCAGTGCCATCACCACTGAGCCACAGCACTCCCTTCAGTACAGTCTATTTCTATTACTTACTGTATTTCTTTTATAACCCCAAGAAGTGAAGCAGTGCTTGTTTACTGTGGCAAACAAGCTATGTTTTACTCATAAAATAGGACCTGGTAACCAATGCCTGTGGTGGAAGTCTGCTAAAATGGGCAACCTAGTTATAAGCAATTGGCTAGACTTGACTTTATATCCATGTTGCAGTCACAGTTAGCCATTGTGTAGAAATATGTGACCATAAATACCAATAAATGAATAAATGGTATGTAGGGTTTTGAGTAAATGCCTTTTAATTTAATAAAAGATATTATGATCTATCAGTGAATTACCCTGAATTTCATACATTTAAAGACCCATTTGACCTTAGTATATGAAATATTAATGAGCATTTAATCTATTATTATTATATCTTGTTTGACAGAGCTCCATCAGCTCTGTTAAGCAAGATATAATAGAATAAATGCTCAGTTTATCGCAAGAAAACAAGTTATGACCAGATTATTGGTATTTGAATACTTGTGTTACTTGAATATTTTTGTCTGGCAGAAGTCCTATCCAATTAAAAGAGTTCCATTGTATTTCCTTAAATAAATATAAATGCCTGAGTTTTATGTTTGAATGCTGTTCATATCAAGCCTTCATAACAAAATGAAATTCCCTATGGGAACACTGGGAAGTGAAGCAGTGCTTGTTTACTGTGGTAAACAAGTTTTGTTTTACTGGTAAAATAGGGCCCAATAACCAAGCCTGGAGGGGAAATCCTCTGAAATGGGCAATATGGGTATAAACGATTGGCTGGACTTGACTATATATCCATGTTGAGGTCACGATTAGCCATTGTGCAGAAATATGTGATCAATAAATAAATATATCGCAAGAATAGAGGAAAATGATCTAATTTCTGTTGATTGTATATCCTTGTTAGGACCCACAAAGTAGATCTTCTGTTTCTCAGGCCGTTTTTTGTAAAATTGCATGTGGGCTGGCATTTTTTTATTTTTTGTTATTTTTGAAATTATTTCTTAACAAATTAAAAGTTCATGTTCTTGGTTCGTTTTATATTTTAGGCCTCATAATCTATAGTATAGCTTGGGTGGTGGCGTATTTCATCCATTGAGTGCAAGAAGACTTTGCAATGCTTTAGCATTGCAAAGCCTTGTTGCACTCAAGGGACAAATTTAGAAACTTTATTAACTTGGGTAAAATATCAGACATAAACCATTTAATTTTTATTTTTTTCAACTTTGCATTGGTTTTAAAAAGAGAGTAAGTGGCAGCTAAAAAGACCATGTGGGAGGGTCTGAGAAACAGATTTTTATTTTTTTTTAGGCCTTAATTTAATAGTTTTCACTCACAAAGTGACTTTTCAATTAACAGGAGTAATCTTTTTCAGTGATAAACCTGCAGTGAAAATTTATTAACCCAGTATGGCAAAAAGGAAAATTTTATTTCAGGCTTGTTATCTAAATGGCTGTTTATGATGAGATAAAAATTGTTAATCTTTGATTTGAAAATATGATATATTTTTGTATACATTGAATTGCCTTTACTGATGAATTCCCCATAATTTTATTTTATTTTTGTAGTTTCTCTTCAGATATGTTCACATATGAGTAAGTAGTGGAACAGTATCAGTTGAAATAAGTTGCCAGTTCTGAATATTCTTGGTCGAGAATATCAAATTCCACTGGTATAAGTTTTTGGAGAGAGCCTTCTGAAAACTGTTGAAATGATTGAATTTTTAGGCAATAGAAGCACAGACATATTCTTGACGAAATCCTCTTATTTCAATTGGTTCTCAGTATATTCATGTTATTTGCAAAACAAGCTTGTTCTGTATAATATACCTTAACTTTTATTCCCCAATGATTCAAGACTGTTACATAACAAGTTATTAATTGAAAATTGAATAGCTATGTTTTTGAGACAAAAATTGAAAAAAAATTACTAAAATTTGAATGGCGAGTTTTGTGAAAAAATTACTAAATTTGGATTGCGAGTTTTATGAATGGTGCTGGCTAGCTTTAGTCATTACATTAGCTAAAAATTTAATTTACACATTATGTGATAAAAAAAAATCTAAAATTTGTCACAATTTAATATGAAATATTTGTACACTGTAAACCAATGGCCCAGACTAGCTGGTGCTTAACTCAAAGTTATTAAGGGCCAAACACAAATTTTGAACCCCCCAATCCCCAAAATTTGCTTGCAAAACTGAAAATTAAAAGTCTTATCTGACCCTCCATACATTTACTCTCTACGCATCCGCAGACATCAGGAAGTGACCGGAATTGGTGCTAACATCATTCTTTGTTTGGCCCTAAAGTCATCAACAATGAAATGACATCTGTGCTTTAAAATCTCCTTTTTTGAGGATGCCAGACACAAATCAATGCAAGAATTGGTGGATACAAGGCTGTTATTGGATGAAGGAAGTGTTCAATGGTGGTTTTGGACATTCAGGGCTGTAACTTTATAATATGTATAAAATTATATTAATTTCGGGACATATGCCTGACGTCATCATTTTTAAAAATGTTTATTCCACTGTTTGTAAAGTATGGTGATTTTGGACGTTCAGGGCTGTAACTTTATAATATTTATAAAATTATATTAATTTCGGGACATATGCCTGACGTCATCATTTTTAAAAATGATTATTCCACTGTTTGTTAAGTATTCCTTCTCTATCCCTCCATGAACCCTTCCTGTTAAACTCTTAAGCTTTTTGGCTAATTTTTATTGAAATTTTTTATTAAATTTCTTGGGAGTTTAACATATATTACAGAATATTATTTTGTTTCTTCCCCAGGGTTACGTCCTCACCCTAGGGATGTTAGGCCGTTTAGTCTTGCATCTTCTATCCGATGTATCGTTTTTTCTTCGTATGAAGATCTAGCTTTGCATCTGATAGCATTTCAATTGGTTCTGACTTTGGGCCTTTTTGTGTGCCTGATGTCTTGTTTACATTGATTTTGTTTACATTGTCAGCGTCCTCATATATAGGTATTTTTTTATATTCTATTACTGCAGGGTTTACGCTAGGGGAACTTTTGTGGGTCTGGTAGTATAAAGAGAGTGAGACTCAGATGCCAAAGGCATCTGCAGTATGTGCCAAAGGCACGTGCGTATAGAGGGGGGTCTGGGGGAAGGTTCTCCCCCCAGGAAAATTTAGATTTTTGGGTGCTCTCTGGTGGCTTCTGGGGGCATTCTGGTCGCTAAAATGCTGAATAATTGAAGTGGAAAATATGTATTTTTTCTTCCTACAATTCTCTAAATTCCCACGGGACACACAATACTACATCTGGTCGGAGGTTTCATAAAAATACAAACCCAAAACATCACAAAATCCACGAATCCTGACAGTGACTGAGTTTTCCGCTCGCAGTAATATTCGAAAAGAACCATGATGCGGACATGTGACGTTATGCACGTGCAATTGCATCATTTATCGCTTGAAATAAAAGCCAGTGGTTTCGGACCAAACACGACAATTTGAGTCCGAAATTTTATAGGCGACGTTTAGGATTTGAACTTTGTTTCCCCCTCTCGTATGGGGTTTATAAAGTATCAGGTTGTCGCCAGTAATAGTAGGCATAGTATACAACATAATTATGCCTATATTACGTGGAAACAAAGGATCCTGGGTGTCATTACGATACAGCATTGTACTCAACATTTTAAGCACCAGCTTTTCTGAATAATCATAGTACGATCGGCGGGGGGAATGGGTGCGGTCGACGGACCCGCAGCCGGTCTAGCGGAAACCCTGATTACTGTAGTATACTGTAGGATACATGGATTATTATTCCGGTAGTGTAGCTCAAAAATTTAGGATTTTGTCCACACTTAGGCTCTATCGGGATGCCCTTGGGCTCTTAATGTTCCCTCTGGGAACTTGGGCGTTTTTTCAAAACATTTTGTTTACAAAAAATATTTTGAATTTAATTATGATTGCTATTATTCATGTATTTCAGTTATATATATATATATATTGTTGAGGAGTTTGGAGGACTGATATCGACTTTAGTTGATACACTCCTGTGGACTCTTGTCATTCTTGTGTTGCACTGGGGTGACTGATGTTGGAGTCGGGTGTCATGGTACATTGTTGGCGGTGAGGTTCTGAGGATCAGAGCCTCTCACCGTGTTTTAATTCATTCTGTCAGTTTCTATTTCAGAGGAACATGAACATGGTGATGATATTCTGACACCCATCCAAGTGTGCTACCATTGTCGCGCTCTGTGGAGCATATAGAGCTAGCTGCAGTGCTCATTATTGCAAGAGTTAGGGCCTTTTGTTAAAGGTTTTAATCTCTTGCAAGCAGCTAGCTCGACTGGTGATGCGGTACTCCGTCCGTGGGTGCCGTGCTGCCGGGTAAGTCTGTTGCAGTCTAAGAAGTGGATTGGGTAGAGGGAGCACTATAATATAAATAGCTCATAATAGGGAGGAAGACAGCAAGTTCTTGTACTTGGCGAGGTCTGATAGACCACGAGCGGGAGAGGCCCCTCTCTCTAATCTAGCAACATTTGGGATCAGATGTTGTTTTGAGAAACTTGCACAAGCCGGAGCATATGTCCGCCCTCCACTCGGGATGCTCTGTTTAGTCTGCAGCTGGGGTCGGCTTCAGTTGAGGCTTCCTCTGCTATGTTTCACAAGGCTGAAATGAAGTTTTCTGGTTGGAAACTTGCACGAGACGGAGCATATGTCCGCCCGCTGCTCAGGACGCTCCGTCTAGTCTGCAGCCGGGGTTGGCTTCAGTCACGGCTTCCTCTGCTACATTATTTAAGCACATACGACCGCATTCTAGATATCAGACTTTATCCGGACAAAGGAGGAAGTCCTTTCTTTTCTGGTTCAGTTTATGCAGGTGTTGCAGGCCTTCGGCCATATAGACGACGCCGTATTTATCCTCTTGAGTGCGAAGAAGAAGGTGGTTTCTTATCTTCATCTTCTGTATACATACCGTTTTTTGGACCACATTCATTTAAAAAGGTCGGGGAAGATGTTTAGAGAGTTCTTCTGTGTTTGGATGAGCAGGCCGGGAAACTAGAGGTATCCTTACCTATATCATTCACTATTCGCTCAGACACAATTGAGACGGCAATTTCTTCAAATAGAGTGAATTTGGATGTTATGTCTTACGCAGATCACCTTACAATAGCTATGGCGCAATGTCTCAAGGGAGAGTTCTTTCCAGGGCAATTATGTATACCACGTATAACTCTGCCCTAACAGTGGCTAATCTGGAGTTAATCAGACGTGATCCTGCCCTTGCGTCGTCATCACTGATAAGATGACAAGGTGAAAAGCTCTCTCCGAGTCACTCCGGTTTCCGGACATTTTATTTTCAACGACTAGCTTTCGTTAGTCTATGTGAACAGGCTACTAAGAAAGCATCTAGTGCTCTGCTTTTGAAGTTGGCGTATCAACAGCCCACTTCAGCAGACAAGAGTTGTCAAAAGGAAACTCCTCACGAGGGTACGAGAAACCCTCTTATAATTACTCTGGAGGTCGTCAGTATAGCGATTCGGGAAAGGGGCGTAGATCTGATCGGGACTACAGGTCAGACGCTTTTCGTGGGGAGGACATGGTTCCTCCTCCCGTAAGCCTCGCAGGTCATACAGCTGATGGTTTAGACCTCTATTGCTGGCCAGTTGGCGGAAGGTTATCAAGATCCGCAAAAAACTGGATAATAATCACGGAAGATCAGTGGGTGAGAAGTGTGGTCTCGGATGGCTTACGGCTATCAGTTTGAGTAATAACCCCACTAACAAGTTGTCCGTGTTGGACAAATCTTCCATCTAATTCTTGCGCAAGAGAGTTTCTCCTACCGGATGTATAAGCTCCCTTATCAAAGGAAGCAATACAGGTCATCGAGAATAAGGATTCTCAAGATTTTACAGTCACCTGTTCCTCGTACCGAAGCCAGACGGCTCGTTCCGACCGGTAATAGAGTTGAGCTGGATAACAAGCTGATCATGGCTCCAAAAGTTTATTTATGGAAGTCATTCAGTCAGTAAAAGCGAACGTTCGAGTGATCGACTATGCGGCAAGCATAGATCTAAGGATGCATACTTTCATGTCCTGGTACATCCGGCATTCTAAAAGTACCTGGTGTTTGCCATACAAGGGAAGGTGTATCAGTTCAGAACAATATGCTTTGGTCTGAATCTGGCCTCCTGGGCATTTCACTCGAATAATAAACCCGGTAATGTCTTACTTATGAGCTCATTTGTCTGCAGTAACATCAGCTTACTTGGACGACCTTCTACAGGAATATGGCAACAGAATTATTCTTCAGAATGATGTTCAGAGTCTCCTTCTATTACTCCGACGTCTCGGTTTCATTGTAAAAGAGAAAAAGTAAGATCCAGCTCCTGTCCAAGTCGTCTATTCACTTGAGATTGAGCTTTGAGACTCACAATAATCTGGTTTGTCTGCTGTTACCCAGAGCGAAGTTAGTCAGTTGTTCTGCTTGCTTTTGTCTACACTCAGACGCATTAATAGTGAGGGAATTCATGCGACTGTTGAAGCTGTGCGGAGCGGCTGTGGATCTCATTCTGATGGGCCGTCTGCGCACACATCCTCTCCAGATATTCTTTACTCAGAACTGGAGTGTGATGACGCTTTTACTTGAACCAGTATTGTTTTAACGGACCTAGTAAAACAAGGGTTCAAATTGTGCAGATATTCAGTGGTTAACTCAGGGAGTTCCGCTGTAACTGCCGGATCTGGCTTTCACGATTATGACGGATGTGATTCAGACAGGTTGGGGCACGACCCTAAGTCCTGCAGTCTGGAAGTGTCAGGGTCTTTGGGACCTTCGGTTCCAGGAGAAACACATAAACATCAAAGAGATGATGTCAATATGGCTAGCGCTACAACATTAGATTCACATAATAACGGACATCCATGTTCAAATTTGGTCGGACAACTTGACAGTAGTAGCGTACATCGGGAACCAGGGCGGCACCCATTCATTTCCATTATGCCAACTAACGGAGAAGATTTTCCTATACGTCATGAATCATCATGTTCATCTTTCTATCCGTCATATACCAGGTCGTCTGAATGTACTAGCAGACTCACTCTCTCAGAAAGGTCGCCTGTTGCAATTGGAGTGGACGCTCAAAACAAGCAAGTATTTGGGCAGATTTGCTACCAGAGGGATCGCCCCATGATAGATCTGTTTGCGACGCACCGGAACAATCTGTTACCGTCGTTTGTGGCGCCATGCCCGAACCATTGAGCATATGCAGTAGACGCTCTGCCGATCTTATGGGGATGAATGATAGGATACGCATATCCTCCAATTCAGTTGATTCAGTAGATTATGTTTAAGATCAAACAGTCTCGTTGTGAATCCTACTAATAGCACCACTGTCATCACAGAAACCTTGGATCAGTCTTCTCAAGTGTCTGTCATTGGACGTTCCCCAGAAGCTTCCTCTATGAGAGGACCTTCTTTATCCAGGGAAGTTTTTGTTCTTCACGTCCTTCTCCGCCCATAGTGGCATAATGGAGTCGGTTAAATGTGAGGGAACCATGCTATATTATTTTATGACTAATACAAGAACGATGAAGTAATGCGGGTGAGGAGGGTTCGATATGACTTCGAATCCCCCTTTCCCCCACCGGCAATGTGTTTAGAGGTGATTACTGGGCAAGACATAGTTTTCTTTCCGCAAGCCTCGTATGAGTTTAAATACATACATGCATTTCATGACTTCTCGATTGGTGGCTGGGTCGTGTTCTATGGCGACCTCATGGGCACATCCACTTTTTAGTTGGTTGATTTCCTGTGATTGTTCGTCTATATGTCATATACGAGCGCATAATTCATCATAAATAAATTGCTAGTCTTTGGGTACCTCGAAGGCTGCATAGCCAGTTAACTGGTATTCAGATGATTACATGCAGGTTTTCAATGCTCACGCGCATAATAATGATTTATTAGGCAGACGCATTATTGTATGTTATGGACCTTAGAAATTATGAATTATTTCGGGGGTTGTCAGTGTCAAGCCTGTTAATTATACCTACTTCCATTTCTAGATCCAGGTTTCTATTAATGTAGGTTCTCAATCGAATACACTCATATATTCGTACATTTATAGTGTCATAGATATCGGATAGTACATGCCGGGGAGTGTTGTTAGTGGTATTTATTGTACGCCTGAATGGGGTCGCCTGTGGTTTACCTCGGAAGTGTGTTACTTTCCAGAGATCGTTCATTGTGGTTCTATTGGACATGTGTATGTTATATATGATATCTCCGGTTTTCGACCTATTTGCATATGCTGACTCTGGGGTACGTTATATGTCGGGTGATATTAATTACCGGGAGCGTCGCTATAGCCTTAGCCTCTGAAGTGGCTTTGAGCACCATTTATTAATAATAATTAATACCTGAGTGCCTGTTTGATGAATATTTCTATTGTTTTTTGGTACCGCTTTTTACTGATTCCAGAGCGCTCCCCTCTTTCTTTTTGAAAATTCCTTCAAAAGAGAAGGGGGGGGGGGGGGGCATTTTTTACCTCTCTTCCGGCTTGATAGGTATGTATCTATGAGGGAAGCTGTTTTGTCCATAATTATATCCTGCATACATCTAGAGTTTTATTGTATATGGCGTATGTTTGTGCGGGATATTCTCTCATTCTCATATACGCCATCCTAATTTTGGGGGCTTAGTCCAGGCTAACCTTAAAAATTGGGATCTTGTTACATCCAATTAGCATAGTCTTCATGCTAAGTATACGGAATTTCTTGAACTGGGCTCCTTTTTGTATGATATGTCTTCTCTATTACTGTATAGAGAGACATACATGTAATTCCTAATAATTTTAATTTCCTTTCACCTTGGGTTACAGGATTGGAACTATGTTGATCTACTAATTCTGAAGTCCTAGGCCCTCCACCTTTTTACGATTCAGCTAGTCTGGGTCATTGGTTTACAGTGTAAAAATATTATAAATTTAAAGTAATTTGTATATTTTTATACTTACCAATGGCCCAGATGGAGATGGCCCTCCCATGAGTGGGCACTCATACCTCCCCACTGAATTTTTATGTAGTACTCTCTTCTACAAAGTATGCTGTTGGTGCCAATTCCGGACACTTCCTGACGTCTGCACATGCGTGGAGAGGAAATGTACCGAGGGCCAGATAGGACTTCTAATTTTCAGTTTTGCATGCAAATTTTGGGGATTGGGGGGTTCAAAATTTGTGTTTGGCCCTTAATAACTTTGTCTTAAGCACCAGCTAGTCTGTGCCATTGGTAAGTATAAAAATATACAAATTACTTTAAATTTATAATTTCTTAACCTTGTCCATTAAAATCAATCTGAGCCTTGGAAATCATGACTCATTGGAGATTCTCTATTTAATTATTGGCTTCAAGCTTACAGATGATTGTTTTTAGGGCATTTTCCTGAAAAGGTAAAAAATGATGACTAAATTTCTCATATTCACATCTGTTGCATAAAATGTTTTGTCACATTTGCAAGGATTCTGTTAGTGATATTTTGTGGGAGCTTTTAAACTCCTGTGCTGAGGTATACTGTTGTAGATAGTTCTTATACTTCCAATCATTCTCTTCTGGTTTTGAGTTCCGCTTGGTCCAAGGTAATAAGTTAGAATGTTTGATGGTTAATTTCCACTTCTCTTCTGGTTTTGAGTTCCGCTTGGTCCAAGGTAATAAGTTAGAATGTTTGATGGTTAATTTCCACTACTCGTCAGGGCTTTTCTTTCATACTTAATTATTGATGTGATTCAAGATATTAGAATATGAAACAAACCTAGATTTTGGGCATATGCTTGCGATACTTCTGATTTTTGGCTTAGACAATACATTACATTGTGCTTATGGGTCTTCTCTGTATGTCCTGGTCTTTCTAGTTTCTATGTGGCATGCGAAAATTCTCTTTGAATATAATTTATACATGAAGTTTAATAGGAAATGCCACTGTTATATACTTACCAAACTAGCTATACCAGGCGTTACACAGGTTGAATGGTTAATATGATGTTGGACATGATCAGGCCCTATCCCATTGCCCTTTCCTGCACAGATTGCCCCATGGTTCCAAATTGTGTAGTAATTGGTCAAGACATCGTGAAGTCTAGAGCCTACAAACAACCAAAGAGAGAGAGAGACAAACATTTTCTTTTATATATAAAGATGAGATCATAACCTTGGGTATCATACTAACAGAAGTTCATAAGATGAAAGGCCATCAGTATTGACCATGTCGCATATGACACTCTAAACACACATTGCTTTCCTCTGGCAGGCAAACTCCATGATTCTCTGAATTTACTTAACGGCACCACCTTTTTTTTGTAGATCTTAAAGTACATTGTGTGTTTTGGAAAACTTGACTATGGTATGAGCAGAACATTGCAAAACCGGCCAAAATCTTTTAACCCTTCACCTAATGAATCATTGGCCCACTTCTTATACAAATTATGCAGATGAAAAAACAAAAACTTTCAACAGAACCATATCAAGTGGCCCTCTGTTTGGAACAAGCTCATCAAGCTCGTTCCATTGAGAGGCACATGATATGCTTTTATGAACTTTTTTGAATAATTTGAAAAAAACAAAATAATAAATTTTGATATCCTGTGTATCAGGTGAAGGGTTAAACACAGTATAATATGGGCACAGCATTCACTGTTACAAATTTGGAGGGAATTGTAAATTGCCTTAAGATTTATAAGCGTACTTATTTATTATTCATGCATATATCATACAGAAAAGCTTTGCTTTGGCATTTGGTTAAAAAGTTAACTCTTCGGTTTAATTTATTTATTGCATGTACAGTATACACAGGATGTGTTGGAATTATTGACTCTCAAGGTGGAAACTTCCCTGTGGGAACCATGGGAAGTGAAGCAGTGCTTGTCTACTGTGGTAAACAATCTCTGTTTTACTGGTAAAATTGGACCCAGTAACCGATTCTTGGTGTGAGTCCTCTAAAATGATCAAAATGGGTATAAACAATTGGTGGGACTTGACTTTATATCCATGTTGTCACGAATAGCCATTGTGCAGAAAAATGTGACCTTAAACACCAATAAAGAAATAAATCTCCCCATTGGAACACAGAAAGTAAAGCAGTGCTTGTTTACTGTAGTAAACAAGCTCTGTTTGACTGGTAAAATAGAACCTTGTAAGTAATGCCTCGGGTGTATGTCCTCTAAAATGTGCAATGTGGGTATAAACAATTGGCTAGATGTGACTTTATATCCCATGTTGCAGTCACAATTAGCCATTGTGCAAAATTATGTAACCTTAAACACCAATAAATAAATACTTGCAGAGCCGTTCCGACTAAATACATATTTCACCAACTATTACTTTATGCAAATCCCTCATTTCAACAATTTTTCCAATCTGATAGTTCTTATCAGTGCAATGACAGATAAAATATATAATGTTGAGCATCATTCAATTTTATTCAGTTCAGTGCAGTGTGCAGATGAATGTGGTGTTCTGGGAAGTTTTCTCATCCGTGACAAGAAAACTCCCTGACCACTACATTCATCTTTTCACATTTATAACTGAAATAAAAACTTTTTTTTTTTTTTTTCTATTTATCTGTAACAGCTTCAATAATTACCATGAGATTATAAAATGACTTCACAATTCTCCCTAATAATATATGAAAATAGAGGGTTGTGGAAGCTGCAGTTGCTAATGAACCTCCATGTGCTACCTGAATTTTCACCTTGACTGAGTCCCAAGTACTCTGAATATACTGTTCATATACAAGAGGCCAGCATAAGTTGAAAATATGTGATTATTAGTTTGATTTTAGGAGGAGCATTGCAGTGAGATAAGAATTTCAGAACATTGATACAACTGTTATTGTGTAATTACCTTTCAGCCTTTATTTTTGTGAAAAATAAAACACTGACAATTCATGGCAAACATTGAAACATCCATCATGTTTTTGGTCAGGTTTTTTCATAAACTTTATCTATATAGTTTGATGAAGTCGGTGTGTGGGTGGGCAGGCAGAGGTGGGCACAGACAGGCTAATCTTGGGGCGAGTGGATATGTGGCATCACCATTATAGCTAGCACGATAACTTCAGCAATTATCAATGGATTTGATCAATATTTGGTATGTTGGACTTTCTTAACAATATCTTGAATGAGTTCGAAAAATGTTATGTTTCGGCCATACTGAGCAGAGTTATGGCCCTTAATTATCTAATTTTGCCAGTTTTCAGCTCATTAACATGATAACTTGAACAAATATCAATGGATTCAGTCCATATTTGGTATGTGAGACTTTCTTAATAATGTCTTGAATGAGTTTGAAAACCAGTGGCGTTTGGCCAAACTGACCAGAGTTATGGCCCTTAATTAGTAGATTTTTGCCTATTTTCATCTCATTAGTGTGAAAACCTGAACAAATAACAATGGCTATGGTCAATATTTGGTTTGTAAGACTTTTTTAACAGTGTCTTGACTGAGTTAAAAAGCTAGTATGGTTCTGTTTTCAGCTCATTAGCATGATAACTTAAACAAATATCAGTGGATTTGATTTTCTTTTTATGACAAGCCTTACAGGTGCAAAAAAACCTACCCTGCATCAGCGATGCATAATCCTTGTTTCATATAGAATTACATCTTTTATATAGTGTACTTATAATAATTGTTTACAGTTCATGGAGAGTGGATTATTATTATACTGGATGGGTGGGGGCACGGTGGCTCAGTTGGTAGAGGTGCAGGCTGCAAGCCGCGAGGTCCTCGGTTTGAATCCCACCTGCGGCAACTGCGTTGTGTCCTTGGGCAAGACACTTCACCCCCATTGCCCACGTGGGGGCACGGTGACGTTGTGTACTAAGGCATACTGCACGTCGATGGTGCACCTGTCTTCAACCTATGCTAACCCTGCTTGTGTGGAGTTGGTATGTTGGGGAGCTGTCGGTTGCTCGCTGTTGCTCGGTGGTTCTCTCCAGGTACTCCGGCTCCCTCCACCCATAAAACTGACACGGTCATGGTTAGCCATTGTGCAGAAATATGTGACCTTAAACACAAATAAATAAAATAATACTGGATGGGCATGGTGTTAGATGGGAAAATAACACCCATGGGGCAAGATATTTGATACCATACATCAGACTTGTCATGTCACATATTCTCTTGCCTACACCCAAAACCCATGGCAGATATTTTTTCTCCCGCCCAACTGCTAATGTATGTCACAAAGATGACTGGTTGGGGTGGTCTGGGATGGGGCGTTGAACCTGAATTATCCTGACTGTGATGGCTCAAGTCCTGACCGATAAAATATTCCAGCTACATAATCAAAGCATGCCTTAATGATGCGTTTGGAATATTAGTCTGTCAGGATTATAGTTGAAAACCGGACTTCTTAAAAATTTATTTGTGGATGAATAAAATATTTTAGTAGTCGTGATAGAATTTCTTATTTAACACGTACTGCACTCAGATCTGTCATGCTGGCTCCCCTCACTGCCTGGATCATGTACCACAGCCATTCATTGGTATGACCACTGTGTGTGGTTGACATAAGTACAACTTGATTACTGTCTAAGGCCCCGATCCAGACAAAAATGTCCTAATCAAATATTCTGATTGAGTGGTGAAAAGTTGAGTATATACTAAATATACATATTTGGAAAACAAATTTAATCTGCATAAAGTCTTGATTTAATCCTTTACGTAAAGAATTGGACGTACCCACCCGCATAAGTTTCAAATTTAGCAGTTGAAAAAAAAGAAAATTTCAAATAATTTCAACAAAAACATATCACATGACCCCTCATTCAAACAATCTCATCGAGATCATTCCAATGAGAGGGTCATATGATTTGTTTTTGTTGAAATTTTGGGAAAAATTAAAAAAAAACAATAATTAAAATAATAAATTTTGATATCCTGTGCATTGGGTTAAGACACTTAAGTAATGAGAAATTTCTGAAGATGCACCATGACGGAGCTAATGATGTCAACTTTTACTAAAATGTGATGTTGTGTTACATGGGGTTGAGTGAGATACATCTTTCTCATGACTTGACTGGACACATATCTTGAGAAGGTTGGACTTGGGAGAAAAATCAAATCAAAGTGAATTAGGAATTTCACCAAAACAATAACTGTTGAATCCTGTAAAGAAACAAAAGCAGAAGTAAAGTTTCAGTCAATGGACCTCTTGGTGGAATATGGAGCTCTGTCAGCTGAAAATTTTCGTGTGTTTTTATGCTCTTTCATAGGGCAAGAGTTATTTTTGTATAGTTTTCATTCTGCAGATGTTTTGTGATAATCCACTTGACACAAACTGTACATGTTAATAGAATATGCACCATTCCTTGTACTATGAATTCAGTTATAATTCAGCCTATTAAATACACTTGATTATGGAAGACATCAATATTAAAATAGAACATAACAAGGGTGGGGTACGGAAGCCTGCAATCAACAACCCAAGGTGGAATTTTTCCTGTATTTCATGCGGAAAAACTCCACCAAGGGTCGTTGATTCACATCCTCCATACTCTAACCAAGTTCTGTGTTCTGTATTTATCCCACAATGAAAATGAATTAAGTGAATGAAGTTGATATTTTTAACCCTTTACCTAACCTGAAAAGCAGACGACACTTGCAAAAATAATTCTTGAATAACTAATTTTTTTCATTTTTTGTCTCAAAAACATAGGTTATGACCCCTCGTTGGAACGAGCTTGACGAGCTCGTTCCAACGAGGGGTCATAACCTATGTTTTTGAGACAAAAAATGAAAAAAATAATGAAAATTATTTGGCGATTTTTGAGAACAGCGCTGGCCGGTTTTGGCCATTATGTTAGGTAAAGTTAACTGGTAGAGTGCTGAATTATTTTTGGTCATCAAAATTTGTTCACATAACTTTGCCTTGTTACAAGTAATGGGAGAGTGCCAGTAGGCACTCTCATAAATTGTAACAAGGCAGCTCCCAACAAACTAAATAATTTCACTTCAAAGGTGATATGAACAACATCCACAAAATATTAAGCCTTTAAGTTGTAGTACCAACATTTCAGAGTTAAAGAAAAATATCAGTCTGATAACTTTTTGCTTGACACTGTTTTTGTGTCGAAGTATTTTTTTCATGTCATTCAGATGCTTACCATCCAATCAGATGCTGCCTTTTACACACAGTCTGGTGTATCTAGCACCTTTCTTAATGTCTGTATTGTAATACCTATATAACTGAATATCATATTTAATATTTTGCATCCACAATTTGTTCATTAATGCATGTAGAAGTTTGTATGTTTTCTCCAAGTTACAAGGAGGAGTTACTTGATAAGGTTTTGTTGGAATTTTTTAAAACATTTGAAAAAGTAATAATCAAAATAACAAATTTTGATATCATATATGTTGGATAAGGGGTTCTTTTTCATTGTAACGATTTACATGTACCAGCATGGATGATATTGATGTTGTCATTGGACTTATTTACAAGAAGGGGATGCTGAAACTAAAATCTGAAAAGTTGATAGGTGGGCTTATTTTTGATTATGGGCTTATTCCCGGGGTCAGTATGGTAGAAGTTTGTATGTTTTCTATATCCTGTGTGAATGAAGGAATAGTATTCAAATCACATATTGTTTGCTTCTCTTATCCTGGCTTCAGTTTTCATCATCATATGTTTCATTCGCTTGATTTTTGTAAAATTAATATTATTATTAATTTTCAGCCTGATTTAATTTTTATTCTCTGCTCATTTTCAATTTTTTTTTACAGTTTGTAATGCATCAGAACATTTATTAATAAATTTATGCATAACTTTTCAATCAGGCAATTCACTTTTGACGAGGTATAACATATTGTATTCTATTTAACAAATCTATCCAAGCTTTTAATAATTCTTCTTGAAGAGAGGTTTCCATTTTTTAGCTTAACTTGACAAAGTCAAGATAAGCTATTGCCATCACGCATGCGGAAGTCTGTCAGTCTGTTCACACTTTTCTTTTGCACAGGCTACACCCCGTAGTTCTTGTCCAATGGTCACAAAATTTCATATGTGGGTTTGAGGTCATGTCGAGATGAGAACGTCCCCTTTTGGTTGCAGTTGGTCAACTGTGATGTCTGCCGAGCCCAAAACCTGAAAACCTTTAGCACAGTCTACAGGTTGTATTTATGAAGGGATTTCATTGTAACATGGTAGGATGACTCTGTATGATGTCTAGATGAGAACATTCCCTTTTGGTCATGATTCGTCAACTATGACAGCTGCCAAGCCCGATAACCCAAAAACTTTTAGCACAGTCGACAGGTTGTATTGATTATGGAGGGATTTCATTGTAACTTGGTAGGATGACTCCGTATGATGTCTAGATGAGAACTTCCCCATTTGGTCACGATCTGTAAACCGTGACGGCTGCCTGGGCCCAAAACCCGAAAACCTTTAGCACAGTCTACAGGTCGTATTTGTGGAGGGATTTCTTTGTAACTTGGTAGGATGACTCCATATAATGTCTAGATGAGAACGTCCCCTTTTGGTCATGATCGGTCAACTGTGATGGCTGCCCGACCTCAAAACCCGAAAACCTTTAGCATAGACTACAGGTCGTATTTATGAAGGGATTTCATTGTAACTTTGTAGGATGATTCAGTATAATGTCTAGATGAGGACGTCCCCTTTTGGTTGCAATGGGTCTACCGTGATGGCTACACAGGTCCGAAGCCTGAAAACCTTTAGCACAGTCTACAGGCCGTATTTATGAAGGAATTTCATTGTAACTTGATAGGATGACTCGTTATACCCCCGCTTCAAAGAAGTGGGGGCTATATAGGAATCGCCCAATACGTCCGTACGTCCATCCGTACGTCCGTCCGTCCGTACGTCTTTCCGGACATGAAATTCTTGTGTGCGCAACTCCTCCTACATTTATCAATCAATTTGGACAAAACCTTTCAGACATCATCACTACTAAGTGAACATGCGCATATTCCAAGATTTTTGATCTGCGACAATTTTAACCAGGTTATCTCCCTTTGACTTAGATTTATTGTGTCTTTCCATCTGAACAAATTCTTGTGTGCGCAACTCCTCCTACATTAATGAACCGATTTTGATGAAACCTTTCAAACATCATCTCTACTAAGTGAACATGTGCATATTCCAAACTTTTTAATCTGCGACAATTTTAACCAGGTTATCTCTCTTGAACTTTTGATTTAATATGGGTTTCTACATGAAATTCTTGTGTGCGCAACTCCTCCTACATTTATCAATCAATTTGGACAAAACTTTTCAGACATCATCACTACTAAGTGAACATGCGCATATTCCAAGATTTTTGATCTGTGACAATTTTAACCAGGTTATCTCCCTTTGACTTAGATTTATTATGTCTTTCCGTTCGAACAAATTCTTGTGTGCGCAACTCCTCCTACATTAATGAACCGATTTTGATGAAACCTTTCAAACATCATCTCTACTAAGTGAACATGTGCATATTCCAAACTTTTTGATCTGCGACAATTTTAACCAGGTTATCTCTCTTGAACTTTGATTTAATATGGGTTTCTGCATGAAATTCTTGTGTGCGCAACTCCTCCTACATTTATCAATCAATTTGGACGAAAGTGTACAGACATCATCACTACTAAGTGAACATGCGCATATTCCAAAATTTTTGAGCTGTGGCAATTTTAACTAGGTTATCTCCCTTTAACTTAGATTTATTATGGGTTTCTACATGAAATTCTTGTGCGTGCAACTCCTCCTACATTTATCAATCAATTTGGACAAAACTTTTCAGACATCATCACTACTGAGTGAACATGTGCATATTCCAAGATTTTTGATCTGCGACAATTTTAACCAGGTTATCTCCCTTTGACTTAGATTTATTGTGTCTTTCCATCCGAACAAATTCTTGTGTGCGCAACTCCTCCTACATTAATGAACCGATTTTGATAAAACCTTTCAAACATCATCTCTACTAAGTGAACATGTGCATATTCCAAACTTTTTAATCTGCGACAATTTTAACCAGGTTATCTCTCTTGAACTTTGATTTAATATGGGTTTCTAACTGAAATTCTTGTGTGCGCAACTCCTCCTACATTTATCAATCAATTTGGACAAAACTTTTCAGACATCATCACTACTAAGTGAACATGCGCATATTCCAAGATTTTTGATCTGTGACAATTTTAACCAGGTTATCTCCCTTTGACTTAGATTTATTATGTCTTTCCGTTTGAACAAATTCTTGTGTGCGCAACTCCTCCTACATTAATGAACCGATTTTGATGAAACCTTTCAAACATCATCTCTACTAAGTGAACATGTGCATATTCCAAACGTTTTGATCTGCGACAATTTTAACCAGGTTATCTCTCTTGAACTTTGATTTAATATGGGTTTCTGCATGAAATTCTTGTGTGCGCAACTCCTCCTACATTTATCAATCAATTTGGACGAAAGTTTACAGACATCATCACTACTAAGTGAACATGTGCATATTCCAAAATTTTTGAGCTGTGGCAATTTTAACTTGGTTATCTCCCTTTAACTTAGATTTATTATGGGTTTCTACATGAAATTCTTGTGCGTGCAACTCCTCCTACATTTATCAATCAATTTTGACGAAACCTTTCAAACATTATCACAACTAAGTGAACATACGCATATTCCCAAATTTTTGATCTGCGACAATTTTAGCCAGGTTATCTCCCTTTAACTTTTTTTGACCGATTAACCGATTTTGAATACATGTTGCACATTGTAAATGTGTTTTTCCAAATGTAAACCATATATGTGTGGGCTCTTTAAGTATTCAGTGCTGTTCTGTGGAAGGCCACATGCAAATACAAATTTCAACAACAAAAAATGATCTTTATGTATACATTTCCTTATGGCCTTCGCCTACATGATCAGAAGTGCATTCCTCTAAAAACCCAAAGCGGGGGTATTAATCACCTTCAGTGATAGTTCTAGTTTTGGAATAATTTCACTGTAACTTGGTAACTTTGGTTGACATACATTAACTGTGTGGGCCACATTAACCCACCCCTCAGTTCTTTAGTACAGTCTACACCTCAAATTATTGTCTCCCGCTTTTTCAAAAAAACGGGAGATATTAAATTCGGGGTGTCCTTCCGTCCTTCCGTCCTTCCGTGTTTTTCGTTTCCAGACTCTAACTTTTCTTACAGTGACCGGATCTCGATGAAATTTGGGTAGTAGATCACTTTCATAAATTGTGGATCTAAGTTTGAATATGGGCATTTTCCCCGCATATTTAATTAGGTTGCTGAAATTTGATTGGCTGATGGTTTCCAGACTCTAACTTTCCTTAAAATCAACCGATTTCGATGAAATTTCATATATTTATTACTTTTATCAATACCTAGGTCAAGTTCGAATGTGGGAAATTTTGTACCGAAAATCTGTCTGTCTGCCTCGTGCGTCAACGCACCTCAGACTAAAAGCCGTATTTATGAACAGATCTTCACGAAACTTCTTGGGTATCTTTGTTATTATTGTGAGACCAGAATATGTGTTTTGGGGTTTGGTCTAAAATTCAAGATGGCCGCCAGCGGCCATTTTGTCCCAAAATTGGGTGTAATCAGTGTTTTGTACAGAACTTCTATATGAAAGTTCGGATTTGAATAAATTTTTGTCTGAATGTTTAGTGACATGCAATACATCACATATAATACAGGTTTTGTTCTCGTGCAAAAATTATGCAAATTAGGAAAACTTTGATTTATTCAGTGCTACTACTAATACACAGTAAGTGCACACCTTCCGTGTTATTCTTTTCCAGACTCTAACTTTCCTTACAGTCAGTTGATTTTGATGAAATTTGGGTAGTAGATCAATTTCATCAATTGTGGGTCCAAATTCGAATATGGGCATTTTCCGCACATATTTAATTGGGTTGCTGAAATTTGATGGGTTGACTGTTTCCAGACTCTAACTTTCCTTAAAATCAACCGATTTCGATGAAATTTCATATATGGATTACTTTTATCAATACCTAGGTCAAGTTCGAATGTGGGAAATTTTGTACTGAAAATCTGTCTGTCTGCCTGTCTGTCTGCCCTGTGCATCAACACACCTCGTGCTAAAAGCCGTATTTATGAACCGATCTTCACAGAACTTCTTGGGTATCTTTGTTATCATTGTGAGACCAGAATATGTGTTTTGGGGTTTGGTCCAACATTCAAGATGGCCACCAGTGGCCATTTTGTTCCGAAATTGGGTGTAATCAGTTTTTTGTACAGAACTTCTATTTGAAAGTTCGGATTTGAATAAATTTTTGTATGAATGTTTAGTAACATGCAATACATCACATATAACACAGGTTTTGTTCTCATGCAAAAATTATGCAAATTAGGGAAACTTTGATTTATTCAGTGCTACTACTAACACACAGTAAGTGCACACCTTCCGTGTTTTTCATTTCCAGACTCTAACCTTCCTTACAGTCAGTCGATTTCGATGAAATTTGGATAGTAGATCACTTTCATCAATTGTGGTTCCAAGTTTGAATATGGGCATTTTCCGAGCATATTTAATTATGTTGCTGAAATTTGATTGGCTGATGGTTTCCAGACTCTAACTTTCCTTAGAGTCAACCGATTTCAATGAAATTTCATATATGGATTACTTTTCACATCAGTTTAATGTAATATGTCTTATCATACAGTCTTAATTTTTAGTGATTCTCACAGTTATACTCCACATCACTTCACTTGCTTTGGCTGTGACCTGAGTGAAAATAAATCTGATAACCACTGTCTGAAGCACTGTCTGTTCTGTCTCTTTTAAATAACTTCCACTTGCAACTCAACTATATTCCACTGGATGCATTAATTTCCCTTGAAACTGCTGCCCAGTGGGAGACATGAATTCTCTGAATTTGCTTGTTTTTATTGAAAACATAGCACACAGTGAATAGAAATTAACGTATTCTCAATCATCATAATTCTTGTCGTATTTCATAATCCTTTCATAAACATTGAACATTATCCTTTTCATCAAACACAACACACAGTCAAGTTAAGCTACAGTGTCATTGATACTTTCATTTTTCTCAACACACTGGTACCAATGTTAACATTTCCTGCATTTATCACACCTCTTCAGCAGGTGTAATATTATTGAATGTAAAAATCTTAAAAAATTTTCAGTTTCAACCTTTAGACTAGTGTGATAACAAAATAAATTTTTTTTCCGATCAGATCAAAATCTAGTTCTGACACACTTCTACGGTCAGTGGGTCATGATTTCATAAAATTGAAATTCTGCAAAATGAAGATTGATTGAAGGAATATAAGCTGAAATATGAGATTCAGTGTTCTTGCATTTTTATACCCCCTGCAAACAAAGTTTGGGGGGGTATATAGGAATCACCCTGTCCGTCCGTCTGTCCATCTGTCCGTCTGTCCGTCTGTCCATCCATCGTAAGCGCAACTCCTCCTAAACCGTTTGAAGAATTTTCATGAAACTTTACACAATGGAAGAACTCCATATGGCAATTTGCATGAATTAATATAATTCCATTCTGACATTTCCAAGGGGAGATAATCTGTCCGTCTGACCATCCTTGTAAGCGCAACTCCTCCTAAACCGTTTGAACAATTTTCATGAAACTTTACACAATGGAAGAACTCCATATGAAGATGTGCATGAAGCAATATAATTCCGTTCTGACATTTCCAAGGGGAGATAATCTAACTTATACCGTCTGTCCATCCTTGTAAGCGCAACTCCTCCTAAACCGTTTGAACAATTTTCATGAAACTTTACACAATGGAAGAACTCCATATGAAGATGTGCATGAAGCAATATAATTCCGTTCTGACATTTCCAAGGGGAGATAATCTAACTTATACCGTCTGTCCATCCTTGTAAGCGCAACTCCTCATAAACCATTTTAAGAATTTTCATGAAACTTTACACAATGGAAGAACGCCATATGAAGATGTGCATGGAGCAATATAATTCCGTTCTGACTTTTCCAAGGGGAGATAATCTAACTTATACATTTCAGGCGTGGGGGGTATCACTTTGTGAGTTTGCTCACAGTACCTCTAGTTTTGTTTGGATAGTTAAGATTCTGTAATATTGTGGCATGGAAAGCAAACATATCATTTCCACTGTACCACAACCCAGTATAAATTTTCTGTCTGCTTTTGTAATCATTAGGGCTGGGTTGTTTTTCCGGTTTTCCAGTTTTCCCAGCAAACTGCAAGACCCAGCAAAAACTGGTTGAATAGTTTTACTGTGTTTGTGCATAAACTGATCAAACAATCTTACTGGGAAGGAACTAGACTAGCAACTGCTATGGACTCTCATCACTTAGTCCATATGACAAAAGGGGTAAATACGTTGTGTTCTCATTGTTACATTTTCTCCCTTATTGACTCGTCCACCGGAAAGGTCAATAAGGAATAAAATGTGACAGTGAGAACACAGCATAGTTTAGATGAACCTTATTAATTTGTTACGCTGATTTATGTTTTTTCTCTGACTGAATAGGCTAAGTAACTGATCCTCTAGAATTCAAGGGGAAGTTAGGCTGAACACAATACCGACAGGGCAAAAATGGATCCAGTCTAATTTATTTTGCCGAGTTGGTGATTTATTTGTCATGCAATTACTGTTATTGGAATGATGACCTTGACATGTGTAATCAGTTTTCGATGAGTGTAGGTAACAACATTCTGCGAATGAAGGATCGCACATACTCGCAGAAGTTACTGTGGCTGATACAAATTTGTATCAGTCTGGATGTTTTAACATGATTTGGGAAAAAATCGATTGATTGTCAGATAAATGAATAAATAAATGTAATCACAGTACTGTACCAGACATATGTTTAAAAATCTGCCCTATACAATATGCAAAGATTGTCATTCAAATTCTGATAATTCTTTCCATAGTACCAATAAGTTACAGATCTTTGCATTTTACCAAATATATGGTACCCAACATGTAGGGACTTCATTGTGACACTTGTGTCTCATATTTCATTTATTCATAGGGACAATGAACCGCAGCTCATTAAAGTTGTTTTTCTGATGACATACATGTCCAGCACCCCCCCCCCCCCTCCCCCACTTGCATGATTTGTAATAAGTATGGTGGAATGGAAGGTGTATAAAACAAAGGGGTTGTGTGTTAGGGAGGGGGTGAAGGCGACGTACATGTGGTGCATTGTCCTTCTGTTTTGTATATACTTTCTTCTACTATATCAGTCTCCAGCCTATATAATGTTATGTCGTTCATGCATCTAATGTTCTTTCTCAATCATAGCTGCTAAGGCTATCAATTGTGAATATGGACTTTACATTGTAAGGAACCTTTCATATATTTTCTGCTTGATAAAGGTCAAGTGGCCGAAAATTTGTGGATAAAAGAGTGATGATATAGTTTATAAACACTCCCAATAGTTTTTCTAGAATTGTCAAGTCACTATGAATGTAAACTGTTGAGGGTCAGTCAATGTCATAAAGCCAGAACAGTGAAATGATGGGTTGCTGATTAACATTTCTTCCTAAAGCAAAGGGAATGTTGGAATTTTTTTGTATATGAAGTTGGAAAAGTTAAATTTTTAAGGAGGACATAGTCTCCCCTTGGAACCGTCGTCTTCCTCGACTACCGCCTCTGGAGACCAGTGTTACTTGGGAGGACAATCTGCAAGGTCCACCTCCAACCAGATCATCAATTTTAAACATGTTCATAATTTTATTTTCTAGAATTGTATTTTCTACTTGCATACTGCTGGTGGATATTCCTGCCCAGGACACGATTTCTCCTGCCTGTAAAATAAGTATAATATGGGCACATTTAGCCCAATTTTCTCCATGTAAATTAAATGGATTTTTTCACGAATGGCTTCTTGAATTAAATTTAGATGAATTTTTTATCAAATCTAGTCATGGCTGCTTTGCAGCAGCCATGACCAGACTTAATGAAAAATAGTTAAAAAAATACTCAGTGGGTTAAGAGTTTAATTGTAGAATTGAATTATTGGCATTTTAAAACACAAGTACATAAACTGCCATGTCTGTTAAAATGCATTTGTTTCACTTCTGTCATTTATTTTTACAGGTAGCAAGTATAATTCTACAAAATACAATTGTAAACATTTTACATTGCATTATGAGTTTGAAAAGTAGTTAAAAACATGAATCATTGGTTTTGAGGATATATAACTTTTTAGCTCTCCTGACTTTCAGTCATGGTGAGCTATAGTGATCACTCACCGTCCGTCGTCCGTATGTCGTCCGCGAACATGGTGTTTGCATTTTCTCCTCCAAAACCGCTGAATCGATTTAAGTGAAATTTGAGATGATTGTTTATTATGACATCGCATTTTGATTTTGTTCAAATCAAGTTGCCCCACCCCTCAGTTGAGCCACTCCCAAAAAGTATGCCTAAATTTTAAAAAATCTTCTGATGAACCAGCAGTAGCAGAGATATTTGGTGTGCAGCTTCCTTTTGAGGTGTGGACTCAGATTTGTTCAAGAGACATTTGTGGGACTATATTTGCCGTCGTTATGGGCGGGGCAAGAATTTTCGCCCTGCCCAAAATTTCTATTTTCCAAACCAAGAGGCTGACTTGAACCAAATTTGATATGAGTGCTTATTGGGTCATAAGTACTTAATTTATGCAAAAAGTATTTTTCCCATTGCCCCATGGGAACTGCAGAAGCTAAAAAAAAAAAAATTAAAACGCCCATATCTCCAAAACTACAGCACTGGGAATTCTTATTTGGTGTGAAGCTTCCTTAGGACCAACAGAATGGAATGGTCCAAAAAAATTGCTATCGATTTTATCATGGGGAACTTTTTCTGGACTTTGAAAAAATGCTGAGCCTGCATTTTTTAACACTGTGTGTAATAGGGAAAACATTTAAGACTCCTCTTCTCCCAAACCACTGCTCCAAAAGCTTTCACATTTCACATATAACATCTTTGGAAGAAAAACATGTTTATTGAAATCAAATCCCTGGGTCCATATTTGGGCTCTCTATCAGAGCCCAAATGTTTAAATTAGTGCAGTATGAGGAATATTCTTTAAAAATCTTCTTCTTCAGATCCACCAATCAGAATCTTTTTATATGTGGTATGCAGCATCCTTAGGGGGGTGAGATTCAAGTTTGTTCAAGCCAAGTCCCTGGATTCATATTTGGACTCACTGTGGGAGCCAGAATTATAATTCAGTTCAATATGAGGAATATTCTTCAAAAAATCTTTTTCACATCCACCAGTCAGAATCTTTTGATATTTGATATACAGTATCCTTAGGGAGGTGAGATATAAGTTTGTTAAAGCCAAGTCCCTGGGTTCATATTTGGGCTTCCTGTGGGAGCCCGAATTGTACCAAAATTTCTAATTTCCAAACTGAGAGGCCAAATTTGATATGAGGACTTATTGGGTCATAAGTACCTAATTTATGCCCCCCCCCCCCCCAAATTTTCCCGTCACCCCATGGGAACCGCAGGTGCTAAAAATAGAAAAAATTTAAAACGTCCATATCTCCAAAAGTACATGGCACTGAGAATTTTTATTTTGTGTGAGGCTTCCTTAGGAACAGCAGAAAGGAATGGTCCAGAAAAAATTGCCCATCGGTTTTTCATATGGTACTTTTCCAGGACTTTGAACAAATGCTGAGTCATCATTTTTTAACACTGTGAGTAATGGGAAAAACATTAAAGAATAATCTTCTCCCATACCACTTCTCCCTTTGGCTTTCATATTTCGCATATATATTTGGAAGATTCATTCACATGTTTGTTGAAATCAAATCCCTGGGTCCATATTTGGGCTTTCTATGGGAGCCCAAATGCTCAGATTAGTGCAATATGAGGAATATTCTTTAAAAATCTTCTTCCAATCCACCAATCAGAATCTGTTGATATTTGGTATGCAGCATCCTTAGGAGGGGGGAGGGGGGGGGGGGGTAGAGGGGGGGGGGGGAGCCTAAATTATAACCTAGTTCAATATGAGGAATGTTCTTTAAAACTATTTTTCTTCAGATCCAGCAGTCAGAATCTTTTGATATTTGGTATACAGCATCCTTAGGGAGGTGAGATTCAAGTTTGTTCAAGCCAAGTCCCTGGGTTCATATTTGGGCTCCCTGTGGGAGCCTGAATTATAACTTAGTTCAATAGTGACCCCAAATACTTCTTTGAACCACTTTGTTTGAATCACTTTGCCTGGTGAGCGATTAAGGCCCCTTGGGGCCTCGTTAGTCTACTTTTGATTGTGTTATAAATTAATATGCAGAATAGGGACAAACATTGCCTTAGTTTTTGAGACATGTACCGGTAATCTTAAAAAAACATGAAAAATCAGAATTGATTGAATTAATTAAATTGTAAACTGCTTGATATTTTGGTTGTTTGACATTGGTGTAAAGGGTGGGGGTGGGGGAAGGTGTGAAGGGTGATATTTTACATGTCACACTTTCAACTTAATTTCCATTCATCTTATATTTCAGGAGATCTAGCACTCCCAAGCGTCAAGAGGATGATGTGAATAAAAACTTGACATCTGGTATTGTTGTTATAGCTTTCAATATGAATGGAGAAAGAGTAATACATCAAGGAAAATGTCTTGGTAATGTTGTAGGATTAGTGGACATGGAAATAAATTTTGTTCTTACGGAAATTTTTTTTTTTCAGTAAAGGTACAGATAGCCGTAATATGTTCTAAGCAATGTAAAGTCAAAATATTTTTAAAAGTGGCATGAACATGAATGAAAATGTTTTGTTCTGACCTTAAGAAGGAAATAGGTTAGGCCGAAAAAGTTAAAAAAATTGTTTCTCAGGCCCTCCCGCATGGTACTTTTGGCTGCTGCATGCCCTCTTATAACAGATGCAAACTTAAAAAGAATAATAATTAAATGGTTTATGTTTGATATTTTACCTAAGTTAATAAAATTGATAAATTTGTCCCTTGAGTGTAACAAGGCTTTGAAATGCTAAAGCATTGCAATTAGCCTTCTTGCACACAAGGCCCAAAATACACCACCACCCATACTATTTCTGTAGATTATGAGGCCGAAAACATAAAACAAACCAAGAACATGAACTTTTGATGGAAAGACATAATTACAAAAATAAAAAAATAAAATAAAAAAACGCCCACCCCCATGCAATTTTACAAAAAAATAGCATGAGAAACAGAAGATCTACTTTGTGGGGCCTTACTTAAAATGTACTTTGTCATCCATTTCATTACATACTAATTAATAAGTATCCCTATGGACAGAAATTTTTCAAGCCCAAAATCATTCATCATACATTCAGTTTGTTTTCTGTTAGGGTGAATGAATGAATGGATAAATGAACAAACGAATGACCAAACAAATGAACAAACAAACAAATGAATGGATAAACAAACAAATGAATTAACAAACAGATGAATGAATGAATGAAACTTTATTTTGCAGCATACAGTACAGTCACTGTGGACTGGTCGTAATTCATGTATGGGCAGTGATGTGTACACATGCATTTACCAGGAAATAAAAATCATCAGCAGCAAAATTTTAATTAATGAAGCACTGGGTTGTACCTGGTGCTTCATTAATTACATTTTTGATGATTATTCCTATAATTAGTGTCTGGAATTTAATATCATTGCATCCGTGGAAATATTGCTTACCCGTGGAAATTGACCAGTCCGCGGTGGCCACACTGTACAATATCAATTTAGCAAATCAAATAACAATGTAAGTGTACACTGCCTGGAAATGGAATAGCCAGAGAGGCTGTCTTCCTGCCATTCCTACATATTATTTTTTTGACATTAAAGCCCTTTCACCATCTTTTACTTGACCTTTTTGTCTGAATAAAAAAACACTCCCAATGCATGGACCACAGACATTTCTAGCTTCAGTCACTCTAGTTTAAAAGATTAATAGTTTAGAAGAGGAAATAATGGGTTTGAAGATGGGATCTCTTTATGTAGAAAAGCATTCAACACGAAAGATTGGCACAAGGGATGATGGAAGAATATGAATTTAAAGTTGATTATTGCCTTTTTAAAAACAGCAGCCTCCTGTATTGTTGTGTTTCTAGGTTTTAATCTTTCAAAATTTTTGAAAAAGAATGAAGTGGGAATCCGCTGAGAAACAGGTTCTCGGTTTTAGTGTGTGCACACTCCCAGATTGTCAATTTTCCATTCCCAAAGGTTTTATGTAAATTTCAAAGGTACTAGTACTGTCAAAGGTACAGGCAGTTTATTATGATACCAGACATACATAAACAAAAGAACATGTAACAGGCCGTCAGATTGCCACAATTTGTAAATAATGGTTCAGTGTGTGAGCAATATTTTCTGTTCGTTAAACACAGATAGAGTTTTTTTAACTGGTTGAGCGCTAGAAGCCACTATCAGGGCTTTCCAAAAAATGAGAGCACCAGAGCCACAGCTAACATTTTCCATGCTCATATTTAATATTCACTGAAATGCAAATAATATTTTGTTCATATAAATTTGTTTTATTAGAACTTATTGGAGAGTGCCTGTGGACACTCTTCAATAAGTTGTAATAAAACAAATTTTGAATAACAAATTCAGACCACCAACAATAATCTAGCCCTCAACCAGTTAATCAAGGTTAGCATTCTACTTGTTAATAGTACATAATCCCAAACAAGTATACCATACAACAGATGGCTACACCTAATCCCATATAGCTTAATTCATAAATCCTGTTAAATGCAGAGACCCATTATATACCAAACCATTTACTGTACCTTGGGAAAATATTTACTTATTAATTGCCTATAGGTTAAAGAATTTCACTCTTAATTCAATAAAAGTACTCTGATCCAACCTGGAAATAAGGAATGAGTTTTGTAACCTGTTTACAGGTTATGCTTAGTTGATCATCGTAACCTGTTTAAAGTTATGGGGCGACCAATGATCGTCCTTATGACGGGCTGACCATGATTCGGCCTGTGGTAGGAAAATTTTGAATTCCTGGGTTCAAAAACCCCATTTCCTTGCATCTGAGCGCCTCAGCGGCCGTATTTCATCTAAATGTCCAGACGCAATTTTTCTTTTTCTTTCGATAGCCAAAAATATCGAAAATTGAAAGAAATTGCCCAATTCCAAAAACAGGTTGGAAAATATTCAGTGTTCATAGTTTACCTCCAAAATGGGAAACTATGGCTGTACAAAATGGCGCAAATTGCGGCAATGTCAACATTGGTGAAACATCACATTAACCCTTTACCCAATGTACCGTTAATGGCCAAAAATCGCCAATTAATTTTCATTATTTTTTTGTCTCAAAAACATAGGTTATGACCCCTCATTGGAACGAGCGTCATAACCTATGTTTTTGAGAAAAAAAATGAGTTATTCAAGAATTGTTTTTACATTTTGCAAGTGTTGTCTGCTTTTCATGTTAGGTAAAGGGTTAAGTCATATCAAGGGAGCTAACTATCACACTTAGACTACAGACCATCGAGCGGAACAGTCTGCCATTCCCGAAATTAAAATGAGAAAAGAGCCATTTCAGATGATTAATTGAATGGATTTCTTTGCGTTTGTCAGAAGCATACCCCATAGAAAGCCCTTTCAGGTGATAGGTCTGGACCATAAGTTTATGAAAAAAGTTTGTCAGGTGTTTGATCACCGTTTCAAGTTGAGGTGCTTGACACAACAATGAAGTGATGATCTTTTTTTTCCGTTCACGGTAAAATACGATCACAAACGGTTCGGAGGCTACAGTTTTTTAAATCATTGTAACCTCTCCTTAACCTGAACGACCGTTCGTGACTTATTTCCAGGCCTGTCTGATTTATCAAAAAATTATACATAACAGTTTCCACTGTACAGATGTCTTTGGCCCCATCAATTAATCCATTAAATCTTGTTTGAGAGAGCTCTACAAGCTTTGTCTAATAAGATGTAATAAGGTAAATGCTCAAATTATCACTAAAGGTGAATATGTTTTCACAGCAAAGTTGCTGTTGAATTAACAGGGTTCCAGTGTAATTTAAAGCTTGACCATGAAAGATGATATTTGAATGGAAAAAAGTCTTTTCATCAAGAGTTATCCAAGGAAAACATTTATTTTTGCCCCAACTTCAGTAATGCTCCTCTGTTGTCAGTGTGGAAGTTCACTATATCTTGTTTTCCCATTTCTCTATAATCTTTCAAACAATGTAATGTGAATTAAATTTGAAAGTTTATCAGAAAAAGTAAGAACCTAGATGTTGGATAACAGAGAATCCTTATTTATTATATGCTAAACAATAGATTATCAAAGAAATTGCAGAAAGATAGAAATTGTATCCCACGCTGTGAAGATATAAAAATTTTCACTCTCACAGTATCAATTAAAATGGCAGCTTTCAAAGCATCACTTCAAGGTGAATACAAGTCAAATTATGACTGGAAATGACCAATTTGTTCTAAAAACGTATAATGAAAAGTAAATCTAGTATTTTTGAGTGGTTACCGATAATTTCCAGCAAAAATTCAATCTGTATTCACCTTGAATTGATGCATGAAACCCGCTAGTCCAAACATGGCCTGAAAGTCTGTAATACGTATTAAAGTTTTTGGTTTGGTATGTCCTTTGAAAGGATGTACGAAACTAAAAACTTATATTACAGACTTTTAGGCCATGTTTGGACTAGAAACCCGCCAACTGAATCAGATCGCAATACGCTATATGTTGCGAGTATCGTTCAAATCACTTCCATGTTTCAATGATTCAATGCACTGTTTACTTTCATGCATCAATTCAAGGTTGAAACAAGTGGAATTATCAAATTCTTATAAAAAGCATATAATAAAAAGAAAATCTTGTGTTTTTGAGTGGATACCTAAAATTATCTCATTTGTGATGACTGAGACAAATGGTTATTTAAACATTTGTATCGGTCATTCATTAGATCATTTTCGGTATCCACTCAAAAACACTAGATATCCTCTATTTATCCATCATTATCACTGGTTCAGCCATGCTGGCACTCTTTTCGTTGCATTTTAGGCCAAACACTTAATTTTGAAACCGGTGCTTTGAGCAAAGGAATTGTCATCCATTTCCACCAATAACCATTCTTTTATTTGTCCCTCTTGTAAACAGTTCCAATTGTTTACCTGCTCTCCAAAATTTAACTGTTTTCACAGCTTAAAATGCTGAATTAAGGAGAAAAGACATGTAATAAATACACAGAACGACACACATGTGTGACTGGTTTAATCGATGTGGCATGAGTGCCTGCATGGAAGGATGAAAGGAGAGGCTGCAGGCCTCGAGTTTCATCATTCCACTATGGCACAAGTGCCATATCGATTAACCCATTCACGCATGTGTGTTGCTCTGTGTTTATTACATGCCTTCACACCCATAAAAACAATTATTAGAAGGACACTGAGCAATTCATTTGACAACTATCAACAAAAAGAACACATTTTCTCCCCAACCAAATTTACAAGGGGAACCCATGTTACCATTTCGTCCCCTGAGTTCCAATGTGTTCTATGTGCCTACTGGCACATAGAACACATTGGAACTCAGGGGACGATTTTCAGCTATTTAAAAATAGACTTTCAATGATTTCCATTCCACACGTATATGCAGAACAGATTTTCATTTTCCGCATTGTTTAGTGTGCTGTAGATGTGGATTACATAGAACAGGCGTGTAATAAGAATGGTGACATGATGAGGAAGGATGTGAATTGAATATGGATTTGTTCAGGACTGTGCTTTGGAAACTATTTTTACCAATTAGAATCATGTGTTACCTGTTTATTGGGCCATTCTCTGAATCGACCCCCATTTGTATTTACATGTACTACATGTTTGCTCAGTGTTATCCTTCCCTTCTCCCCTGAAGTTGTTTGGCTATTTTAGAAAAAAAAAAATTCTGGAAATTCTTTGATTTGTTTACGTGAGAAAAGTATACTCAAAGACAACAGTTTTTTGGATACCCCTTCAAATTGGGCCCTGTACTTTGTCTTGAAATGCCTTATTGCCTTTTAATTATGTTTCAGAAATTTTCACTTCTGTTATGACCTGGACATACCTATTAACGCAGATTCGGTACATTTTATAAAATTTCTTTGTTTTGAAAATGCACTTTGAATCCTCATTTTAATCTTGAATTCCCAAAATTTATGTATATCAAAGGGACAGTGAGCCACGATTTTGAAAAAAATTAGTTGTTAACAAAGCCAAGATGTCCCTTATGCAGAATTTTACTATGCTATATATATCATTTGTGTGACAGTGTCTTGATTTGATACCAATGCTAACCCTGCCGAGTGTGGAGTTAGTAATAATAATAATAATAATAATAGATATTTATATAGCGCTCATTTCACAATAATAAAAAGTTCCATGGCGCTTTACAAGAAAAATCATGGTTACATGTGACAGTACTTCTGTACTGTAGATTTGCATAGTGCTACGCGGAAATCACTCCGAGTATGGTTTACCAAAAAGATAGGTTTTCAGTACCGATTTGAAAGCACTTGGCGCAGTCTGTCGCACTGAAATGGGTAGCTCATTGAAAAGCCTAGGTGCACTATGAGAGAAGGAGCGGCCACCATATGATACCAAGTTGCAGGTAGTCTCTTCAAGCAAGTCATGCATAGAAGACCTTAACGTGCGTTTAGGCTCATACGGAACCACTAGGTCGCTTATATAAGCCGGGGTCAGATCACAGCAGCGAGCCCTGTGTGCAAAAAGTAAGACCTTGAACTGAATCCGTGATGAAATAGGAAGCCAATGAAGATCTTTCAGGACTGGAGTTATGTGTTGGCGCCGCTTCGTCAGTGAGACAATACGGGCAGCTGTGTTCTGTATTTGTTGCAACCTTTGTATCTGCTTGCCTGGAAGCCCATACAACAATGAGTTGCAATAATCTAAGCGTGATGTGATAAATGCATGCACCAGGCACACTGCAGCCTTCTTCGTCAAAATTTTTCGAGAGCGACCCAGTTTACGGGGGTACCAGTTGGCAGACTGACATATTTTGGTAATATGATCAGCCATAGTTAGGTGTCTGTCGAAATAGACACCTAAATTCCGAACCTTAGTTGACGGATTAATCACTACATCACCAACCATGAGCCGTGGCAGAGTGTCTGGTGCGGGTCTGAATCTTGAGGAAAATACTATCAGCTCAGTTTTTTCGTCATTTAATTTAAGTTTGTTTTGTAGCATAAATGCTCTCACTTCCTTAATACAGTTTTCGAGACGCATAAACTGTGTGGCTGTATCTTCATAATCAATGGGGTTAAATTCTACATATAACTGGGAGTCGTCAGCGTAAAAGATGCACTCAATACCGTGTGAGCGAATAATGGCGCCCAGAGGCTGCATATAAAGGGTGAATAAAATTGGGCCGAGAACGGAACCCTGGGGTACCCCAAATTCAAGTGAGGCTATTTCAGATTTGTTGCCATCAACGGTAACACACTGGGTTCGGTTACTCAAATAAGATCGAAACCAATCTAGTGCTGATCCTTCTATTCCTAGCTGAGAAAGTCGTTCAAAAAGAATTTCATGGTCAATCGTGTCGAATGCGGCTGAAAGGTCAAGTAGCACCAACGCAACACCTTTTTTGTTGTCAATAGATTCCAAAACCGCATTTTGGACTGAGAGAAGGGCAGTCTCTGTTGAATAACCAGGTCTATATGCAGACTGCTTAGGGTCAAGTAAACAATTATCGTCCAAATGCGCACGCAGTTGTTGTGCAATGACTTTTTCTATAATCTTGGAGATAAAAGGAAGATTCGAGACCGGGCGATAATTTTTCAGCATTGTGGGATCAAGAGATGTTTTTTTAAGAAGTGGGGTAACAAGAGCTGTTTTCAGACTAGGCGGTAGATAGCCAGAACTCACTGAGTTGTTAACAATTTCTGTAATGCTGCCAATGAGTACGGGAAGAGATGTTTTAAGGAGTGTAGTTGGTATCGGATCCAGATCACAAGTTTTTGATGGTGAAGACATTATGATTTTTTGAACAGTCTTCTCTGAAACCGTGTGAAAATGAGTTAGTTTTGAGGATGGGTTGACAGTTTGAAAGGGCTGGTCAGGTTGCCTATTCTCCGTATCTGCCTTATCCAAAGACTCCCTGATGTTTTTAATCTTTGTGATAAAAAACTCTGAGAACGCATTTGCGACCTCTGTTTTGGAAAGATGATCGGAGAAATTATGGGTTTCTTTGGCTTCCAGTGACTTTAGGATCTTGAAGAGCTGTTTTTGGTCAGATTCACAAGCGGAAATTTTCTCACTCAAATATTGCTTTTTTAGGTGGTTTATCAAGTTTTTAACTTTTTTACATTGTTGTTTAAACAACTCATGATGCACAGTCAACTTAGTTTTACACCATTTCCGTTCGAGTTGATGGCGCAAACGCTTAGTATGTTGGGGAGCTGACAGTTGCTCGCCATTGCTTGGTGGTTCTCTCCAGGTACTCCGGCTTCTTCCACCCATAAAACTTGTGGTCATGATTAGCCATTGTGCAGAAATATGTGACCTTAAACACCAATAAATAAATAACTTCAAAGTGAGAATTTATTGGATATTTTAAAAAATTCTGCCAGCGTTTTCAATCTGAACTGGTGAGCCGATCACTCTCGGAAAATTCTTTCTTTAGCTTTCTTAGAAGGACAAAGGTGAAGGTTGTTTTCATGTAGGTCTATTTATGGCATACATGTCAGTGAAATCTATTTCAGACTGCCATTGTTGATAAACGTACTGAGGGTTTTATTGGATTTTATTGGATACATAACTGCAATTTATTTGAATGTAACAAAGTTGTTTTTTTCTAGGAATACCCAATTATTGTTAGACTAATGCACTGTTGTTCTTAGTGGCAGTTTTTTATTCGAACAGGCAAAAAGTTAAACTAAGAAACCATATGTCTTCAGAAATTATGTCATGGGGATTTGTTTACGATCGATGACTTTTTGAGAACGCTGTCTGTATCTTAGCAATGTCAATCATTTTTATTAGCTCACCTGACTTTCAGTCAGGAGAGCTATAGTGATCACTCACCGTCCGTCGTCCATCGTCCGTGAACATGGTGTTTGCATCTTCTCCTCCCAAACCGCTGAACCAATTTAATTGATATTTGAGATAATAGTTTGTTATGACATCGCAATTTGATTTTGTTCAAATCAAGTTGCCTCGCCCGTGTGTAGGGCCACACCCAAAAAGTGTGCTGAAATCTTAAAAAATCTTCTTCTCATGAACCAGCAGTAGCAGAGACTTGATATTTGGTGTGCAGCTTCCTTTTGAGGTGTAGACTCAGATTTGTTCAAGAGAAGTTTGTGGGGCTATACTTGGCGTCGTTATGAGAGGAGCAAAATGTTTTGCCCCGCCCAAAATTTCTATTTTCCAAACCGAGAGGCTAAATTGAACCAAAGTTTATGTGAGGGCTTATTGGGTCATAAGTACCTAATTTATGCTGATTTTTTTTTTCCCGTAGCCCCATGGGAACCGCAGGAGCTAAAAATAAAAAAAAATTAAAACGCCCATATCTCCAAAACTGCACGGCACCGAGAATTTTTATTTGGTGTGAAGCTTCCTTAGGACCAACAGAAAGAATTGGTAAAAAAAAATTGCCATCGGTTTTATCATAGGGTACAGTTTCGGGACTTTGAAAAAGTGCTGAGTCAGCACTTTTTAACACTGTAGGCAATGGGAAAAACATTAAAAAATCTTCTTCTCCAGATCCAGCAGGCAGAATCTTTTGATATTTGGTATGCAACATTGTAGGGTGGATCTGATTCAAGTTTGTTCAAATCGGCCCCCTGGGTTCATATTTGGGCTCAGTATAGGAGCCCGATTTCGAACTTAGTGCATTTCAGACAAATTTCTTAAAAAATCTTCTTCTCCAGATCCAGCAGGCAGAACCTTTTGATATTTGGCATGCAACATTGTGGGGTGGATCTGATTCAAGTTTGTTCGAATCGGCCCCCTGGGTTTATATTTGGGCTCAGTATAGGAACCCAAATTTGAACTTACTGCATTTCAGGCAAATTTCTTTGAAAATCTTCTTCTCCACATCCAGCAGGCAGAATCTTTTGAAATTTGGTATACAACATTGTGGGGTGGATCTGATTCAAGTTTGTTCAAATCGGCCCCTTGGGTTTATATTTGGGCTCAGTATAGGAGCTCAAATTTGAACTTAGTGCATTTCAGGCAAATTTCTTTGAAAATCTTCTTCTCAAGATCCAGCAGGCCGAATCTTTTGATATTGGGTATGCAACATTGTGGGGTGGATCTGATTCAAGTTTGTTCAAATCGGCTCCCTAGGTTTATATTTGGGCTCAGTATAGGAGCCCAAATTCGAACTTAGTGCTTTTCAGGCAAACTTCTTAAAAAATCTTCTTCTCCAGATCCAGCAGGCAGAATCTTT
The DNA here is from genome assembly GCA_031216915.1 of Pictodentalium vernedei. Classification (NCBI taxonomy): domain Eukaryota; kingdom Metazoa; phylum Mollusca; class Scaphopoda; order Dentaliida; family Dentaliidae; genus Pictodentalium; species Pictodentalium vernedei. Next base: position 151,771,988 of record CM062292.1, read on the forward strand.
TGATATTTGGTATGCAACATTGTGGGGTGGATCTGATTCTATATTGTTCAAATCGGCTCCCTAGATTCATATTTGGGCTCACTATAGAAGCTCGAATTCGAACTTAGTGCATTTCAGGCAAATTTCTTCAAAAATCTTTTTCTCCAGATCCTGCAGGCAGAATCTTTTGATATTTGGTATGCAACATTGTGGGGTGGATCTGATTCCAATTTGTTCAAACCGGCCACCTGGATTCATATTTGGGCTCACTATAGAAGCCCAAATTCAAACTTCGTGCATTTCAGGCAAATTTCTTCAAAAATCTTCTCCAGACCCAGCAGGCAGAATCTTGTGATATTTGGTATGCAACATTGTGGGGTGGATCTGATTCAAGTTTATTCAAATCGGCCCCCTGGGTTTATATTTGGGCTCAGTATAGGAGCCCAAATTTGAACTTAGTGCATTTCAGGCAAATCTTCTTCTCAAGATCCAGCAGGCAGAATCTTGTGATATTTGGTATGCAGCATCCTTAGGGGGGTGAGATGCAAGTTTGTTCAAGCCATGTCCCTAAGTCCATATTTGGGCTCACTGTGGGAGCTTGAATTGTAACTTTGTTCGAAATGAGGAATTTTCTTAAAAAATCTTCTTCTTCAGATCCAGCAGTCGGAATGGTTTGATATGTGGTGAGTAGCATCCTTGGGGGGGGGGGGGGGGGGGGGGGAGGAGGGGGGGGGGATTCAAGTGTGTTAAAGCCAAGTCCATGGGACTATATTTGGGCTCCCTATGGGAGCCCAAATTATAACGTAGTCAATATGAGGAATTTTTCTTTAAAAATCTTCTTCTTCAGATTCAGCAATTGGAATGTTTTGATATTTGGCATGGAGCAACCTTAGGGGGCTGAGATTCAAGTTTGTTCAAGCCAAGTCCCTTGGTTCATATTTGGGCTCACTATGGGAGCCTGAATGACAGCTTAGTTCAAAATGAGGAATTTTCTTTAAAAATCTTCAGATCCAGCAGATGAATGCTTTTGATATTTTTTATGCAGCATCCTTAGGGGGGTAAGATTCAAGTTTGTTCAAGCCATGTCCCTAGGTCCATATTTGGGCTGATTGTGGGAGCTCGAATTGTAACTTGGTTCAAAATGAGGAATTTTCTTTAAAAATCTGCTTCTTCAGATCCAGCAGTCGGAATGTTTTGATAATTGGTGTGCAGAATCCTTAGGGGTGTGAGTTTCAGGTTTGTTAAAGCCAAGTCCCTGGGTTCATATATGGGCTCCCTGTGGGAGCCCGAATTATGACTTAGTTCAATATGAGGAATATTCTTTAAAAATCTTTTTTTAGATCCACTGGTCAGAATATTTGGATATTTGGTTTCAGCTTTTATTAGGAGGAGCAGATGCAACTTGTGGAAATCAATTCTCTGGGTTGATATTTAGGCTACCATGTCAGGTGAGCGCCCTCAGGCCCCCTGGGGCCTCTTGTTTTAGCTCATCTTGACAAAGTCAAGCAAGCTGAGATGTCATGCATTTTTATCTTAGCTCAACTTGACAAAGTCAAGCAAGCTGAGCTAATCTCATCGCTCTCCGTCCATCGTCTGTCGTCCGTCCATCCGTCGTCCGTGGTCCGTCAACACCATGTTTTGGTCTTCTCCTCCAAAGCCACTGGGCCAATTCAAGTGAAAGTTTGTATGAGTGATGGTCCCAAAGGGGCATTGCATTTTTGTTCAACTCAACATGCCCAGCCACATAGGGAGGGAGTGGGGGAAAAAGCTCCAAAATATTTTTAAAATCTTCTCATGAATCAGTGTGTACAATGACTTGATATTTGCTATGGAGCTTCATTTTGAGGTGTAGAATCAAGTTTGTTCAACCGAAGTTCATGAAGCAATATTTAGCTTTGTAATGGGTGGGTTAACATTTTTGGCCACGCCCAAAATTTCTATTTTCTGAACAGATGGTCTGGTTTAAACCAAATTTGGTATGTGGTACTATTGGGTCATAAGTACTTGACCCATGCAAAAAAAAAAAAAATCCTGCATCCCCATGGGAACCCTGGGAGCTAAAAATAGAAATATTTTCAAATACCCATATTTCCCAAACCACACGGAATAGAGAGCGGTTATTTCGTATGAGTATCCTTAGGACCAGTGGAATTGAATGGTAAAAAAAATTGCCATCGGTTATGTTAGGGTGTTCTGTAATGGGCATCAAAAAAATGCTGAGTCAGCATATTTGCAAAAATTTTAAAAAATCTTTTCTCCAGAACCAATCATCAGAATCTTTTGATATTCGGTATACAACATTCATAGGGGAGTCCGATATAAGTTTGTTAAAATAAAGCCCATTGGTTCATATTTGGGCTCAATACAGGAGCCCAAATTTTTTACATAGGGTAATATGGGGAATATTCTTTAAAAATCTTCTTCTTCAGAACCACCAGTCAGAATCTTTTAATGTTTGGTGTACATCATTGTTATGAGGGTCAGATTCAAGATTGTTCAAAACAAGTGCTTTGGTTAATATTTGGGCTTCCTACGGAAGCCCAAATTTTAACTTTGTTCAATATGGGAGATAATTTTAAAAAATCTTCTTCTTCAGATCCACCAGTCAGAATGCTTTCATATTTGGTATGCAACATCTCTAGGGGGGTCAGATTCAAGTTTGATCAAATCAGATCCCTTGGTATATATTTGGGCTCGCTATGGTAACCCAAATTTTTACTTAGTGCGATATGAGGAAATTTCTTTAAAAATATTCTTTTTCAGATCAACCAGTCGGAATGCTTTTATATTTAGTATACAACATCTCTAGGGGGGGGGTCAGATTCCAGTTTGTTCAATTCGAGTGCCTGGGTTAATATTTGGGCTCCATATGGGAACCTGAAATTTAACTTAGTACAATATGAGGGAATTTCTTCAAAAATCTTCTTCTTCAGATCCACTAATCAGAATGCTTTCATATTTGGTATACAACATCTCTAGGGGGCTCAGATTCAAGTTTGTTCAAATCGGATCCATAGGTTAATATTTTGGCTCGCTATAGTAGCCCAAATTTTAACTTAGTGCAATATGAAGAAATTTCTTTAAAATTTCTCTTCTTCAGATCCAACAGTCAGAATGCATTCATATTTGGTACACAGTATCTCTAGGGAAATCAGATTCAACTATGTTCAAATCGAGAGCCTGGGTTAATATTTGGGCTCCCTATGGGAGCTGGAATTGGCCATTTTGCTAAAGAATTAAAAATTTTGTATTCAGTACCCTCTAGAGGTGTGTAACGAAGATTAATCCACAAAGCTTGTATCAAGGGGCTTCATAGGGGGCTCTACATTTTACATTATGATCAACTGAAGAAAAGGCATGATGCCCGGATTATTTTTGTCACTCCTGAGGGACTCAATGATTGAGAGTGTAGCCTATGGATATGGATTGCTTAATGTGGACTCATTCTTGGACTCTGTTTGTATTGTGTTCTTTTCAAGATGAGCACTTCAGGCCCCGTGGGGCCTCTTGTTAGCTTACCTGCCTGAAAGTCAGGATGAGTGAAATTAATCACTCACCGTCCGTCGTCCGTGAACATGGTGTGTGCACCTGCTCTTCCAAAACCGCTGAACCAATTTTAGTTAAATTTAAGGTGATTGCTTGTTCGGACATCGGATTTTGTTTTTGTTCAAAGCAATGTGCCCAGCCCCATAGGGAGGGGGTGGGGGAAAATGCTCCAAATTTAAAAAAAAAATTTCTTCTCAGTGGCTTGATATTTGGTATGATGTTTCCTTTTAAGGGGTAGAATCAGGGGTAGAATCAAGTTTGTTCAATCGAAGTTTGTGGAGCAATATTTGCCTTTGTAATGGGAGGGGCAAGATTTTTGGCCCCAGCAGAAATTTCGATTTTCTGAACCGATGGTCCAATTTGAACCAAATATGGTATGTGGTATTATTGAGTCCTAAGTACTTGATTCATGCTCTCCCCCCCCCCCCCCCCCTCCCCAAAAAAAAAAGAATTTCTGTGTCCCCCAGGAGCTAAAAATAGAAATATTTTCAAATGCCCATATTTCCCAAACCACACAGAACAGAGAACTGTCATTTGGTTTGAAGCATCTTTAAGACCAATAGAATGGAATGGTAAAAAAAATTGGCATTGGTTGTGTCAGGGTGTTCTGTATGGCACATCGAAATAAATGCTGAGTCAGCATATTTGCAAAAATTGTAAAAATCTGATCAGAATCTTTTGATATTTGGTATAAGGCATCAATAGGGGGGTCAAATACAAGTTTGTTAAAATGAAGCCTTTTGGTTCATATTTGGGCTCAATATAAGAGCCCAAATTTTTAACTTGTGCACAATACGGGGAATAATCTTTAAAAATCTTCTTCTTCAGAACCACCACTCAGAATCTTTCAATGTTTGGTATACATCATTGTTATGAGGGTCAGATTCAAGATTGTTCAAATCAAGTCCCTCGGTTAATATTTGGGCTTCCTAATGGGGGCCCGACTTTTAACTTTTAAAAGATGCCAGAAAATCTTACTACACAACATGTGTTGAAGCTTGTAATGGTGACAGCAAAAAACTGTTCAAAGTTGTTAAAAATCTGTGTACAGAAAAACAAAGTGTGTCATTTCCACCACACGATGATCCATCAAAGCTAGCTGATCAATTTGGCAAATTATTCATCAAAAAAATAAAATTAATTCAGGAAAAAATTAAGAACATAAATGTAGACAAAACTGACATCAAACAGAGACTATCAGAAAAAGAGCTTTCAACTTTTCGACCTTTAGAAATCCACGAGGTAACCAAATTAATAAAAGAATCCTCAAATGCCTCATGTCAACTCCTCCCAATACCAACATCTATTGTCAAATCATGTGTAGACTCTTTTGCTCCTGTAATCACAAAAATGATCAACATGTCTCCACTAGAAGGATATGTGCCTGATGCGTGGAAAATAGCAATTGTTAATCCTCTTCTGAAGAAACAAGGTGCGGAACTTGTGTTTAAAAACTTCCGACCAGTGAGTAACTTACCCTTCATCTCTAAGCAGTGTGAAAAGGCCGCAATTGACCAACTAATGTTACATAGTGACATGCATGCTCCATTACCGGCCAACACGTCTGGATTCAGGAAATTTCACTCGACTGAAACGGCATTACTCAAGGTTCAGAATGACATCCTCCTTAATATGGAGTTTGGAAGGGTAACATTGCTTGTTCTTTCAGACCTTAGTGCTGCCTTTGACACTGTTTGTCATAAAACTCTGCTAGAGACAATGAATTCTGATTTTGGACTTAATGGTGTTGCTGCTAGCTGGCTATCATCATACCTCAAGAATAGACAGCAGCGTGTATCAATAAACGGTAATCTGTCAAAAGACTTCCATCTTGAATGTGGAGTCCCACAGGGCAGTTGCCTTCATCCTGTTCTCTTTCTATTCTATATTTCAAAAATGTTCACCATCATTGAATCTCACCTGCCTGACGTCCATGGTTATGCTGATGACACACAGGTCTATTTCTCTTTTTGTCCATCAATCAAGGATCAAACTAAAGCTCTAGAAACAATTGAATCATGTATTTCGGACATTCGCACATGGATGGTTTCAAACAAATTAATGATAAATGATGATAAGACTGAATTCTTAATAATTGGTTCACGACAACAACTCACTAAAGTTGACATCAATTCAGTGAAGGTAGGAGATTCCACCATCAGTACAAGTAACAGTGTACGTAATCTTGGTGCCTTCTTCGACTCTACCATCTCTGTGGACAGACATGTTACAAATATGTGCAATATACAAAGTTAAACAGATAAGACAGTTCCTCACCAAAGACTCAACAAAAACCCTAGTTCATGCCTTTGTAACTTCACATTTGGATTATTGTAATGCCTTACTGTTCAACCTTCCACAATATCAGTACTCTTGCCTGCAGATGGTACTAAATGCATCAGCCCAAGTGGTATGTGGGGTATTACAATCTCAACACATCACTCCTGTTCTGAGGGATATGCACTGGCTGCCAGTTAAGTACAGAATAATTTTCAAAACTTTATTTTTAGTTTTTAAGACACAAAACAACATGTCACCAGCCTACTTAGAAGAACTCCTTAATACCAAGAATGTGTGTCAATACAACCTGATGTCTGATGGTAAAATGCTGCTACATGTTCCAAAACATAGGTGTAAGACATTTGGAGATAGGTCATTCTCATTTGCTGGCTCTCACTTGTGGAATAATTTACTAGAACACCTAAAAAGACTGTCAGATGTCAACCTTTTCAAGAAAGATCTCCAAACATACCTGTTTCAAAAAGCCTATAAGTGATGTTCTGGACTGTAAGATACTGTATATATTCCGTTTGTATATTTGCACGAGCTCAGTAACATGTACAGCACCTTAGAATATGGTTCTATATCTTCTGAACTATAATTTTGGCGCCATATAAATGTGTATATTATTATTATTATTATTATAACTTTTGCAATATGGGGAATAATCTATAAAAATCTTCTTCTTCAGATCCACATGTCAGATTCTTATAATGTTTGGTATACATCATTGTTATGAGAGTCAGATTCAAGATTGTTCAAATCAAGTCCCTTGGTTAATATTTGGGCTTCCTGTGGGGGCCCAAATTTTAACTTAGTGCAATATGGAGGATAATCTTTAAAAATCTTCTAGTCTGAATCTTTTGATATTTGGTATACAGCATCCTTAGGGAGGTTAGATCTCATTTTGTTGTCCCTGGGTTAATATTTGGGCTCCCTATTGGGTCCTAAATGTTAACTTAGTCTAATGTGAGGAATAATCTTTAAAACTCTTCTCCAGAAACACCAGTTTGAATCATTTAATATATAGCATACAGAAGCTTTACAGGGATTGGATTCAATTTGTTCAACTGAAGTCCATCGGTTGATAATTGGGCTCTCTAAGGGAGCCCAAATTTTAGCATAGTGCAATATGATGAATAATCTTTGAAAATCTTCTTCTTCAGGTCTACCGGTCAGAATCTTTTGATATTTGGTATAAAGCATCCTTTGGGAAGTCAGATCTAAGTTTGTTCAAATTATGTTTTTTTACGGCTGCTCATATGAGCGGGCCATATTATGGTATGGCTCTCTGTCTGTCTGTTTGTCCGTCTGCCTGTCCATCCACCTGTCCATCTGTCCATCCATCCGTCCGGACAGACATATGGGGTTTAGGTGGCTATTTGTTGGTAGAAATGGGGGTTAGGTGACTACCGCAATTTATGTGACTAGTCACATAGTTAAATGTCATTATTCTAGGGTGGAGTTTAGAGTTGGGGTGGGGTGGGGTTAGGGTCAGTAAAGGGTAGGGTTAGGGTTTGCTACCACCCCAAAAATATTTTTATACTGTACCAATGACCCAGACATAGCTGGTGCTAACTCTTAAAATATAGGGCCAAACACAAATTTTGCCCCCCAATCCCCAAAATTTGCATCTAAAACTAAAGAAAACATGTCCTGAGAGGCCCTCCACACTTCGCCCCTACTGCGCATGCGCAGTGTCAAGGACGTTCCGAAATTGGCGCCATTTATCATTCTAAGTTTGGCCCTTCATCAGTTAACATCTGACTGATCTTTGTGCTTTTAAATCTCAGTTTAAATGATGCCAGACACATAAATATTAGTGAAATGGTGATTCTAAGGAGGATAGAAAAGGAGGAGAGGAAAAGAATGTGTGACAGAATATTATCAGGGCTGTAACTTAAAATTTTTTAATGAAATTATGTTAAGTTACCTATTTTCAAGGCAGCAGCCATTTTGTTGTCATTCTAATTATTTAGTTACACTGTTTTTTCAAGTGTTTTTCCTCTCTCCCTGTCCTTTAAGTTCCCCCTTGCTATTCTCCCATGCTTTTGGCATAATTTCTGTAATTATTATTACTAAAATTTCTTGGGAGTTTAGCTGAATAACAGAATGAATTCTGTTCTTTCCCCATGTTTACGTCTTCACCTACGGGTGGTTAGGCGTTGTGTTCTGCATCTACCATCTGATGTTCTGCAGTTTCTTCCCTGGAAGTCTCTGTTTTGCATCAGATGGTGTATTTTTGGTAACTGATTTCGGGCCTGGGTGCCTGGAGTCTTATTTTAGTGTTTTTACACTCATTGTTTACATTTACAACAGCCCTCTGTGTGAGGGGGGGATTTCTAAATAATAATATCTTTATGTTATTTCAATCATAACTAGATACATTATTATTGTTCGTAAGTGTTGAATAAATTGTTTAAAATATTTTTAAAATTTTTGTCCACACTTAGGCTTGGGATCCATTGGGGCTCAACGTTACTTTTCAGAAACTTGGGCTGTTCTGAAAAAATATTTTTTCAAAATATTTTGATTTCAATTATTTTTTCTATATTAATGGATCATATTATTATTATGTATTTTGATTGCCAGGGGTTAGTGCGAGTACCAGGACTTGTTTTCTTTTCACATTGAAAGGATATTGATCAATTGTTTTAAGAGGAAGTCTTCCTCTGACCTTATTATCATTCTATATGTGGTCAGTGTACTCGCATTAACTCCGGTTCTGTATCGTGTGATTTCGATGACAATATGGGAAGCGTATGTCACGGTATGTTGTTGGGGATTTGGACACTCCGGTCCTTTCCCCGCAGGGTCACTCTACTTTATCAATTTCTATTTCAGACGATCAAGATTAGGGTGATGTATCTGTGATGTCTTCCAACAGTGTGCCTCTGTCGTCACAATTAATGAAGGGCTAGCGGAAAAGTGCTCATGTAATACGCCAATTGCCTAAGAGGACCCTAGTAGGTTCGACGGCCTTTGACGTCTGCTAGCTCGCCCGGTGTAGCGTCCATTCACCGAATGGTTCGGCAGCCGGGTTCGTCCGTTGCGGTCTAGAAGGAATTTTGGGGTGATGCGAGCACTATAAAATTAACTTAATGCACACCCAGTGACGGCGGATTGGAGGGAGAACGGAGGAAGCCTTTTAGTCCGGTTCATAGCTCGTTCCGGTCCATCCGGACGGCAAGCGAGAGAGGCCCCTCTCTCGTTCAACAACATCTGGCCCCAGATGTTGTGGTACAAATGTGTCGTTAGCGGAGCATACGTCCGTCGCTCGGGGCGCTCCGTTGTATAGGCAGTCCGCTGAGACTGCTAAGGCTTCCTCTTCTCGTCAGCGCACACGACCGCACCTTGGCTGCGTGACCGCCGATATATTACCAGCTTCGCCGATCAAGGATTCTTCGGCGACCAGGTCACACCATCCGGCAGCCAGGGATTCGAGACCGATGGACTCCGGACGTTCGCATAGGAAAAGTATGCGGGAGCCATCTGATGCGGAGCTGCCCTCGGCGAAGCAGCGATAGACTGCGCCTCCGCAGGTCTCGACGCCGGACATTCTTGTGCACATAGCACAGCTTATCGCAGCATCCCAGCAACCGACAGAAACGGTGTCGGATCGAGAATTATCCGACAGCGCTGGGTCGGTAACCGGGGACTCGAGGCCTGCAGACTCCGGACGTTCGCATAGGAAGTATGCGGGAGTCAACGTACACGGAGCTTCCAGCGGCAATGCATCGTAAGTCCGCTACTGCACAGGCCTCGGGAACGGACGTGCTTTCCTTAATAGCACAGTTTATCGCAGCATCCCAGCATCAACTGAATCTGTCGCATATTTTTTATCCGACGATGCTGGGTCGGGACGCTCCGCGGAAGCGGGTACGGACGTCCGAAAGTTTCATCCGGTCCGACGGGATACCGAAAGGGATTCGGTGGATTTCTAGCTTTCCCTTTCGGAACAACATATGCTGCGATGCCGGATAAGAAACTGATAGCGTCGGTGGACTTAGAAATTTTTGGTTCGGTTCAGGGACATCGTCCCTCAGTTCCGACATAGTCCAATAATGTCACACAAACTTTCGAATTATTGAACGACGCTATATATATTATTATTTTATGCTTGCTTTCCAAGCATTTCTGGTTTCTTGTTCGAAGAGTTATGGAGATGTCTTTCAAAAGTGTGCCTCTGTCGTCATAGTTAATGAAGAGTTAGCGGCAATAAGTGCTCATGGAATATGTCTATCGCTTACGGAGTGACATTCGCTAGCTCACCCGGTGTAGCGTACATTCATCGAATGGTTCGGCTGCCGGGTTCGTCCGTTGCGGTCTAGGAAGGAGATTTGGGTGATGCGAGCACTTTAATTACTTTAGTACTCACCCAGTGACGGCAGATTGAGGACAGATCGGAGGAAGCCAACAACATAGGGGACCGCATGTTGTGGTTCAGATATTTTACATTCGGAGCATATGTCCATTGCTCGGGACGCTCCGTTATATTGACAGTCCGAGAGACTGTCTTTAATGCTTCCTCATCCTCACAGCAGGGCACACGACCGCACATTGGCTACGTGACCTCGAGTATCCGATCAGTTTCGGCATTCAGTGATTCCACAGCGAATAGGTCGCGCCATCCGGTAGCCAAGGGACACGAGGCCTATACACTCTGTTCGCTCGCATATTGGAAGTATGCACGGGGTAACGATCTCGGAGCTTCCTGCGGCAATGCATCGTAAGACCGCTGCTCCTCAGGCCTCAGTGACGGACGTGCTATCCGAGTTAGCACAGTTGTTTCGCAGCATCCCAGCAATTGACGGTTTCTCGGTCGAATCAGGAATTATCCGACGGCGCTGGGTCGGTGCGGTCCGCGGTTGCATCAAGCTACGGACGACCGAACGCTTTATAGGGTCCGACAGGATGGCGAAAGGGATTCGAAAGATTTCGAGTTTTCCCTTTAGTAGTATCGGAAGATGCCTTTCATATCTTCTGGCATTTCTTCCAGTGATTATTTTTCGGACTTCATTGCTGCGATCTTGGATAAGAGACTTATAGCGTCATTGGACTCGGATTTTTCGATCGGTACAGGGACTTTGTCCCTGACTTACCGACGCAGTCCAATATTGTCATTACAACATGTGTTTTATTTTTCGACGCTATATATTTATATATATATACAAGCCTGCTACTAAGCATGATAATTTAGTTTCTTGTCCGCGTGGCTCATTTCTGCCATTTTATCTTTTTTACATATAGTTTATTTTGGCAGAGCAGGGCATACCGAGAGTTCATATGCGTCTAGACGGTGTGATTAAAGACTGCATATATTCTTTTTCGCCGTTTATGTCTTTTCCAATTTCAATGTTGGGAACGACATTATGTATAGTAGACTTAACTTAGACGCTTTATTATACGTAATCCGCCTTACTGAGGCGTTATCATTACGTCTTCTAGAAAAGATTTACGGGATATTATTCTCAATGTAATTTCTTTTGAGGGCAGTAGTTTGTTCACGTATAACTCCGCCCTTCAGTGGCTGATTGGAGTTGGTTAGACGTGATGCAGCCCTAGCTACATCCACGCGTGGATAGTAGGTTAAGAACTCTCTCAGAGTCGCTTCGTTCTCGGAGGAGCTTCTCTTCGACGGCAACTTTCCGGCAATCCAGGAATTGCTTGATTTATACATTCTCTTGTCTATCTAGTGTTACAAGAGATTCAGACTGGGGCAAACATTCGGTGGTTGACTCAGAGAGTGCCGCCGCAGTTGCCGGACCCGAGTGTGGCTGTTATGACGGTTGCCAGTCAAACAGATTGGGATATATACTGATCCCTACGGATTCGAAGTGCCAGGGTCTTTGGGTTCCGCAGTCTTTTAGCTATTAGTTTAACTTCCGCGGAATAATGTTTTTTAGGCTTGCTTTATGTCATTGCATGAACATTATTCAGAAACGCATGCCCAAATTCCTGTCCTTTAATTCGACAGTAGTGGCGTATCTCCGGAACCAGGGAGGCACTCTTTCGTTTCCGTTATTCAATTTAATGGAAAGAATCCGTCTGTTGGTTATAGTACACCAAGTTCAGTTTTGGTCCGTCATATTCTGGGTCGTCTGATTGTTTTATCGCACTCCCGTTCTCTTACGGGTCGCTTGTTGCTGTCAGAATGGACTCTCAACAAACAAGTATTCAATCAGATTTGCTATCTATGGGAGCGCCCAATGATGTTTTATTTATGACACAGCTTGCTAATCAATTGCAGACGTATGTGTTGGCTTGTCCAGATCTCTGAGCTAATACTGTTAACGCTCTATTGATCTATAAGACGGAATGATAGGATACGCGTATCCTCCGGCGCTGTTGTTTTTAGCAGGTATTGCTAAGATAAACAACCACAATACATTTCTGTTGATAGCATCTCTATCTTCACAGAGATCATGAGTAATTTACTCTCTTGTCTACTGTGGATCTTAACGTGAAATCTTCCTCTATGTGAGGATCTTTTTTCACTGGGTAAATCGTGTCATCTTTATCACAACCAGCAAGGTCGCAACCTTCATGTATTCCGTTGTGTGGTCCGTATTGCATTGTAAGCACTGTACTGGACGAGCTTTGGACGCGATTTCTTACTATAGGAGATCCTCTTCTTCGCTATTCTATGCGACTAAAGTGGAGGCTCTTCCGTCGTGGTGTAGGGATCATTATGTTCATATGGTTGATCCCTCCATACTACTCATTGCTATTTTTTAGTATACTTGTTTCACAAGATCTACTGCAGCCTGTGGTTATTTAGGTTATAGGTTTATGTTACCTCATACCTATGCACTCTACGATAGTTTACAATTGAGTCTTTTGTCTCTTTATCTAAGTCAGTTAGTAACTTTTTGATAAATAGACTTAGAATCTTTAGATTAAATTCCTATACGGATTTTAACTTCAGGTTCTTATTTAGCTAAGTAATCATTTGAGCCTCTGGAAACAGTAGTTTTCAAATTCTGACCTTTTAGACAGTAATTCTGTTGGTTTCTCTTTTACTGTAGAGTCAGTGAGTTTCATGCACTATTGATGCATGATTTTCACTTTCATAGTTTCGGAATCAATACTTCCGTTACTATTTAGGTTGGATTGTTGCATAAGAGTTAGGCTCCTATTATCCGGAACCTATTATTTTAAGGTCCTTCCGTCTTCGTATGGGCATAGGCCTTTACTCTTTCCGGGTACAGTTTATGTATTTATAAACAGATATCTGTTTATTACAAGGGCGTAAGCTTCTTCTGTTTTTGATGTCTAGTAGAAGGACGTTACGCTCCATTTTATTGTTAATGGATTCTATTAACTAGCGTACTGCTTATGGTATATCATTGGCTTAGCAGTTGTGCTTAAGATTTCGGCTCATGAAGTAAGAGTTCTTCTACTTCTTGGGCTTACATTAATAGTGTTGCTATTATAGATTTTTGAAGGCTGCTCATTGCGCTCAGCCATCCATTCATGAATTTTATCTCAGAAATATCGAGTCCATTTCTGGAGGCCTCTATTGTTAGGTCTATTATCTACTGCTCAGAATGTCATTCACTTAACAGTTGCTACTATAGCTAGGTAGGCTGTCTGTTTTGGCAGTGTCTCCGTTCGGCTGCCCTCTTCGCTCTGGGCTATTTGACCCAGGGCAAGAAAAAGGGGGGGGGGGGAGGGTGTTCCCTTGGGTCACCTGTTTTTACTATGAAAACAAGGGGATACCTCCTCCGGAGTTAGTAATTCTGAGCTGTTATTGGGATGGTTGTTTAGTGAGAAGTTTAAGTTTATAAAATTCATTCAAGTCTTAGTTTTTAAAGTATAGCTTTTGAATATTGCATATGTCAACGGACATGATTATGCAATTCTCACACACTTTTAGGAGTATAAGAGTCTCTATTCTCTAGACTTACTTTATTATTGGCTTACTTTAAAAATTATTAGTATAAGGATTATTGGATATTAATAGAGTACATGGATGTATGAAGCTCAATTTTTGGAAGGTGTTGTATCTTTCTAATTTATCATAAATAAGAAAGATACATGTAAGGCCTATTACTTCTTTTCCCTACAGGGGATGACTCTATTTTATTTTATTGAGCGTATTCCATTTTGCTCTATGTCCTTGGCCCTCCAGCCTTTTTACTATTCAGCTATGTCTGGGTCATTGGTACAGTATAAAAATGTTAAAAAATTTATAGTAATTTATATATTTTTTATACTTACCAATGACCCAGACGGGGATGGCCCTCCCAGGAGTTGGGAACTCTTGCCTCCCCGCTGAGTACATAGCGCTTACCAGGCACTGGTTATTAGAATGATAAATGGCGCCAATTTCGGAACGTCCTTGACACTGCGCATGCGCAGTAGGGGCGAAGTGTGGAGGGCCTCTCAGGACATGTTTTCTTTAGTTTTAGATGCAAATTTTGGGGATTGGGGGGCAAAATTTGTGTTTGGCCCTATATTTTAAGAGTTAGCACCAGCTATGTCTGGGTCATTGGTAAGTATAAAAAATATATAAATTACTATAAATTTTTTAACTTTTCACCCAAAAAGTTGTTTTAATACAATGGATATGCATTTTAGTTAAAATAGACTAGGAATATATTGAATTTTCATTAGTCTAGGGTGGGGTTTAGAATTGGGGGTGGGGGGTTAGGGTTAGGGTCAGTAAAGGGTAGGGTCAGGGTTTGCTACCACCCCAAAAATTTTCCCCCAAATCACTTGTTTTAATATAATGGACATGCATTTTATTGTAGTCCCATAAAAATAGCCACATAACTACCAATTGTTAGAATGTCTGTCCGTCTGTCCGTCCGTCCGTCCATCCGTCCGCACTAACAAATGACTACTTATGTGGCTACGAGTTAGTAAAACAGGATACTTATGTGGTTAAAGTCTGTTACGTGGCTAGCTACGTAACAGAATCTCTTATTGTGGGGGGGGGGGGGGGAAATAAATGTCAGGGTTAGGGCATTCCAGGGTGGGATTTAGGAGTGGGGTGGGAGTCAGTGAAGGGGTGTTAGAGTTATGTGGCTAGGGTTAGTTTATGGTTAGCTTAGGGTTATGGGTGGGTAGGGTTAGGGTCAGTAAAGGGTAGGGTTAGCTGACCCCCCCACAAATTTTCCCCCCAAAAACTTGTTTTATTATGTTGGACATGTGTTTTAGGTTAGCCACCTAATATGTCCATAAAATAGCCACATAAGTAGCCATTTGTTAGAACGTCTGTCCGTCCGTCCACCCGTCCATTAGCTTTTGTTTGTCCACGCGATAACTTGAAAACAATACATCCAACAGATAATGTTTTTTTTATAGTTGATTAGTCATGACTAGAGAATGGTTCCTTTCGATAACCAGCTTTCTGGCATATCCAATATGGCCACCATGGCAGCCATCTTGGATTTTCGGGGACTTTTGATTGCCCACGCGTTAACTTGAAAACTATAAATCCATCAGATGCTACTTTTTTATGGTTGATTAATTATGACTAGAGGATGGTTCCTTTCGATATCCAGAATACTGGCATGTCCAATATGGCCGCCATGGCAGCCATCTTGGATTTTCAGGGACTTTTGATTGTCCATTTGATAATCTAACAGATACTGTTTTTTTATGGTTGATTAGTCATGACTAGAGGACGGTTCCTTTTGATAACCAGTATCAATGTCCATCCGTCCATCCATCCGTCTGTCTGTCTGTCCATCTGTCCGTTAACTTTTGTTTGCCCACGCGATACCTTGAAAACAATACATCCAACAGATACTGTTTTTTTATGGTTGATTAGTCATGACTAGAGGATGGTTCCTTTCAATAACCAGCATCAATGTCCATCCGTCCATCCGTGTCCATATGTCCATCCGTCTGTCCGTTAACTTTTATTTGTCCATGCTATAACTTGAAAACAATACATCCAACAGATACTGTTTTTTATGGTTGATAAGTCATGACTAGAGGGATGGTTCCTTTCAATAACCAGCATTCTGGCATGTCCAATATGGCCGCAATGGCAACCTGGTTTTGGTGACTTTTGATTCTCCACGCAATAACTTGAAAACAATATATTCAAGTTTAATGGGTCATAAGGTAGGAATGTACAATTATTTTTGAAGGTATTTTTGACCTTTTGTTGAGCTAAAAATTTCTTCACAAGCGCAATTTCTTCATAGGCGGCCGTATATTGATCCACCGCTGGCGGTGCACTTGTTAGGTTAATATTTGGGCTCCCTATTGGAGCCCGAATTTTAACTTAGTCCAATATGAGGAATAATCTTTAAAAAACTTTTTCTTGAAATACAATCAGAATCTTTTTGGTATACAACATCCTTAAAGGGTTCAGATTCATTTTGTTCCTATAAAGTCTGTGGATTGATATTTGTGTTCCTATGGGTGGGGGGGGGGGGGGGGTGCAGGGGGGGGGGGTGCGGGGGGGGGGGGGGGGTTGTTAAATTTTAACATAGTGCAAAATTGGTGATATTCTCAAAATCGTCATCTCCAGAACCACCAGTCAGAATCTTTTAATATTTGGAATACAACAGCCTTCATGTTTGTTCAAGTCCATTGGTTGATATTTGGACTCCCTAGTTTTTCATTATTGAAAATCTTGGCATTATTTCTATGGTAGCATCCCAAGCATTATAAATAATTAAATAATCCATTCCTCTGTGGTGTTAACTAGCCATAGTTGCTAATTAAATTCTTCTTTATACAACTATGGTCAAGTGTACGCCTCAGGCCCTATGGGGCCTCTTGTGAAATTTATGTAATTTCACATTGCTCTGATGTATTAAAGCAAAATCTGAGAGTCAGTATTTTGTGCAGTTAGTGACTTTTTGTCCCTTTAAAGGTATTATTAACCATTCTGTGGTAATAATATTTTTCCTGCAACTTGCTTACAGTATAGTTGCCATGGACTGGTGGTAATCCACGCATGTGCAGTGATTTCCACACATGAATTTACCAGGTAATAAAATCATAATCAGCAAAATTTTAATTAATGAAATACCCGGTTGTATCCGGTGCTTCATTAATTAAATTTTGGTGATTATTCCTATAATTTGTGTTTGGAATATAATATTATTGTGTCCTTGGAAATATTTCCCACCTGTGGAAAGTGACTAGTCCTTGGTGGCCGTAATGTATAGGCTCACTTCAGGTGACCCTTATTACTATCTTGTTTACAGTAATTGCCAGTAAGATCTGTAGTAGCACTACATGTCAGTGTTAATAAAGTATTTCTGAGCTTTCTATTCATGATTCTTCATTCATTACCATTGCATTTGGTATAACCTTATTATCATTACAAATTACATTGCATCATATTATCGTGTAATTTTCAACTTCAGTGTTTTTTTTATACCACCCACTTGAAAAGTGGGCGGTATATAGCATTCATGGTGTCCGTACTTCCGTACTTACGTACTTCCGTACGTCCGTACTTCCGTACGTCCGTACGTCCGTGACGCTTTGGGGGTACACATCTGCTATCCGCTACTCCTCTTAAACCAGTGGGTGGATTTCATTGAAACTTACAGGCATTCTTTTCTATACATTATAGATGTGCACCTCCTATTTTGCTTTCAGGTATTTTTATTTTTTACTCTTTCCCAAAGGGCGAAATGAACTTAGCCAAATTGTTGTGATGCTTTAGGGGGGTACACTCCTGCTATCCGCTACTCCTCTTATACCAGTGGGCGAATTTCATTGAAACTCTCAGACATTCTTTTATATACATTATAGATGTGCACCTTTTATTCTGCTTTCAGGTATTTTTATTTTTTCTATCCCATGTGGCAAAATGAACTTAGTACGTCCGTACGTCCATACATCCATTATGCTTTGAGGGGTACACATCTGCTATCCGCTACTCCTCTTAAACCAGTGGGCAGATTTCATTGAAACTTTCAGGCATTCTTTTATATACATTCTAGATGTGCACCTCCTATTTTACTTTCAGGTATTTTTTTTTTTATTTAAACTAGTGAATGGATTTCAATGAAACCTTCAAACATTCTTTTACATATTGTGAAGATGTGTACCTTCTACTTTATTTTCAGATATTTTCATTTTTACAGTTTCACATATTGAAAAATGGGCTTTGTCAATTCAAGCTTCGGAGTGGATGTGTGGTGGGGGGGGGGGGGGGGGGGATTTCAGTGTTTGTGCTCTCTACATTAAACACACTTTTACTGTTGTAAAATGTTTCTTTTTGTGCTCTCTACATTAAACACACTTTTACTGTTGTAAAATGTTTCTTGGTGGGAGTGGGTGGTATCATTTAGTGAGCAGTGCTCACAGTTTTTCTAGTTTTTCATAGAAATTTGTTTGTGTGAAGACATTTGGGGATGTTTTGTTTATGCCACTGTAGTCTTCTAATATAATTTAGGCATTGTATATCATTGATAATTGTAATTACTATGCCATATCATTGTTGATGTAATTTGTATTGTTTTGGATGCAATCACTATCTTGGGCTATAATTTTGCTGATTTGTGTTTAGTGTTGCTTAGTTTCTTTGGTGGTCTCTTAGCCCTGTAACTTAATTTTTAGCTTAACTTGACAAAGTCAAGATAAGCTATTGCCATCACGCGTGCGTAAGTCTGTTTGTCTGTGAGTCCGTGTGTCTGTGAGTCTGTTCACATTTTCTTTTAGCACAGCCTACACCCCGTAGTTCTTGTCTGATCGTCACGGAATTTCATATGCAGGTTTGAGGTCATGTCCAGATGAGAACGTTCCCCTTTGGTCGCCATCGCCCAACCACGATGGCTACCCGAGCCCAAAACCTGAAAAACCTTTAGCACAGTCTACAGGTCCTATTTATGAAGGGATTTCATTGTAACTTAGTAGGATGCCTCTGTATAATATCTAGATGAGAACGTCCCCTTTTGGTCATGATCTGGCAACCGTTATGGCTGCCCAAGCCCGAAACCCCAAAACTTTTAACACAGTCTTCAGGTCATATTTAATATGGAAGGATTTCATTGTAACTTGGTAGGATGACTCCATATGATGTCTAGATGAGAGATTCCCCCATTTGGTCGCAATCTGTCAAGTGTGACGACTGCCCGAGCCCAAAACCTTTAGCACAGACTACAGGTCGTATTTATTGAGGGACTTCATTGTAACATGGTAGGTTGACTCCATATAATGTCTAGATGAGAACGTCCCCATTTGGGTGTGATTGGTCAACTGTGATGTCTACAGGGTCCCGAAGCCCGAAAACCTTTAGCACAGTCTACAGGTCATATTTATGAAGAGATTTCATTGTAACTTGGTAGGATGACTCCAGATAATGTCTAGATGATAACGTCCCTCTTTGGTTGCGATCATTCAGCCATGATGGCTGCCCAAGCCCAAAACCCGAAAACCTTTAGCACAGTCTACAGGTCATATTTATGGAGGGTTTTCATTGTACCTTGGTAGGATGACTCCATATAATGTCTAGATGAGAACGTCCCCTTTTGGTCGTGTTTGGTCAGCTGTCATGGCTACAGGGGCCCGAAGCCTGAAAACCTTTAACACAGTCTACAGGTCGTATTTATGAAGGGATTTCATTGTAACTTGGTAGGATGACTCCAGATAATGCCTAGATGAGAACGTCTCCTTTTAGTCGCGATCATTCAACCATGACAGCTGCCCGAGCCCAAAACCTGAAAAACTTTAGCACAGACTACAGGTCGTATTTATGAAGGGATTTCTTTGTAACTTGGTAGGATGACTCAGTATAATGTCTAGATGAGGACGTCCCCTTTTGGTTTCGATCGGTCAACCGTTATGGCTACACAGGCTCAAAGCCTGAAAACCTGCAGCTCAGCCTACAGGCCATATTTATGAATGGATTGTGGCTCAGTAGGTAGAGGTGCAGGCTGCAAGCCGAGAGGTCCTCCGTTCGAATCCCACCTGCAGCAACCTCATTGTGTCCTTGGGCAAGACACTTCATCTCCATTGCCCACGTGGGGACACAATGACGCCGTGTACTAAGGTGTACTGCACGTCGATGGTACGCATGTCTCCAACCAATCTAACCCTGCCTGTGCTGCAGTGCAGAGTTACGATGTTGGGGAGCTGGCAGCTGCTCATCGTTGCTCGGTGGTTCTTTCCGGGTACTCCGGCTTCCTCCACCCGTAAAACTGTCACGGTCATGATTAGCTATTGTGCATAAATAGGTGACCTTAAACATCAATAAATAAATATGAATGGATTTCATTGTAACTTGATAGGATGACTCATTTTGGAATAATTTCACTGTAACTTGGTAACTTTCGATGACTTACATTAACTTTGAGGGCCACATACATTAACTGTGAGGGCCACATTAACCCACCCCTCAATTCTTTAGTACAGTCTACACTTCATATTATTTTTATTGAAAACATACCATACAGAGAACAGAAATTGACATATTCCCAGTTATCACAATTCTGTCTTATTTCATAATCCTTTCATAAACATTGAACATTATCCTTTTCATCAAACACAACACACAGACAAGTTAAGCTACAGTGCCATTGACACTTTTATTTCATGTACAGGGCTAGTTCATATGTAATTAATCCAAAAATAGGGGAATTGGGTTCCTTGTTTCCAAATTTTGTGCCTCCGAAATTTGTGAAACATGAAGATATTTTGCTCGAATTGTTTCACTAAGAAGTCAAGCAGCAAAAATCACCTGTCATGCTAGATCTTCAAGGGTTAAAATGCAGAAAAAACTTGTGAAATTTGTGGAAAATGGGATAGTAAACATTGGACAAAAGCTTAACCTTACAGTTTAGACTGTGATCGTAATATGCTATCTCCTAAACATGATCTCATCTGAAATCTTCTACACATCCAGAAGTCTTGACAGGATATTCTTCTGTTCAAAAGTCTACCACAAATGATGTTATTCCATCCATGTCGGAAAATGTTTCCACAGAGACTGTTATGGTTGAAGGTACTTAAAAATAATAGGTCATCTGCAGTCAGGGTTCCTGCGGGCCTTGAAAAGCCTGGAAAAGCCTGGAATTTCAAAAATGAAATTCAAGGCCTTGAAAAGCCTTGATTTGGCTCCCTGGGCCTGGAAAAGCCTTGAAAAATGAAGCATTGCACACCGAGTTGAGATGAATGAAATACGTCTGAGACAGTTTGAGTGGTTCAACTACGATAAGCCTGGAAAACCTTGAATTTAACTTTCTATTAGCCTTGAAACTCCTTGAATTTGGGGTGTATAAGGCCTGGAAAAGCCTGGAATTTCATGTCAGGTCAGGTGCAGGAACCCTGGCAGTGATCTTGCGGCCAAGCCTTGCTAGTAGCTTGACTGCTTCTAGCCCACAGGTCTGCAGGACATCCTCTGTTAGTTTGGCACTGACACTCTTAAGTATAACGGTACAATAGTTGAGAAAATGTACTGTCCCAGAGATACACTGGCCTTGCTGTTAAGTGGTTCTTCCGGTCTAACCAGAATCCCCTTCACTCATACATTGACATCAGCACTTCTTGTAGTGGAAACATGCAGCATGGTTCCTTACTCATCTTCATATCATGTACATTGTGTACGGTCACCGAGTAAACATTCCGATATCAGGAGTCATCAGTCTTCACACAGTTATCACCAGTATTTGAATCATCGGGCATCTTACAGAAGTAAAGATCCAACACACATTGATAGCTTTGCTTCCACAGTGCAGCATACTTGCAAACGTTGCCATGGAGTCTCTCCACATAGGTCATCATCTAAAGATTACAATGGGAGCGCAGTGGCTCAGTGGTAGACTGTTGGACTTCTATGGTAGAGTTCCTGAGTTCGATTCCTGTCCAGGACGACCCACATTGTGTCCTTGGGCAAGGCACTTTATCCCGGTTGCCTACATGGGGGCACGTTGATGCCATGTACTAAGGCGTACTGCACATCAATGGTGTACATGTCTTCAGCTGCTGTAACCCTGCTTGAACGGAACTTGAACAGAGTTAGAATGTTGAGGAGCTGACAGTTGCTCATTGATGCGCGGTGGTTCTCTCCGGGTACTCCGGCTTCCTGGACCCGTAAAACTGTCACGGTCACGATTAGCCATTGTGCATAAGTATGTGACCTTAAACACCAATAAATAAATTAAGGATTACAATGGGCCTCTATGTCATGACACAGAATCTGGACAAGCTTTTACACAAGCTCTTGAATTGTTCTCACATGCATTCTCCACATGAAATGTGCTGATAAGCAATCTTACTCATAAGTTTTGTGTTGAATTCATTCCAATTCAGAAGGGTCAGTGGATGACAAAGGCAGTCCTTCTCATTCGGCACAACACATGGCTGTGATTAATTTCATTTATCAGTTCTATCCAAACATTGTGCTTATGGAACTTCAAACCTCATCATCGCTTAATAAACCGTCATCTTCTTTGGGCAAAGTTCATTGTCACAAGAAAGCGGATTCTCTGTCTTTCCCAATTCAGTCACCTCAGATTGTGGAAGCTTTCAGTAGAATAAACCCTCTTCTCATTCCTAAAGCTGACACTGCTTCTTTTATCTCACAAAGAAACACAGCATTACCGTTCAAAGAGTCCATCAGAACATAGGGCACTCGCTTCTGTCAACACCATTACCATTGGAGAAAAAAAAAGTCTTATGAGCTGAACATCCATATGCCATCTTAGTGTTCTGTACATTCATACCTGTTGGACCAAACTATTGAATTTTCTAGGAGCTTATTGAACGTGTTATCCTTTGCAGATCATATCACTCGAGCCTTGGATAAATGATTAGATAAAGTGGGTTCGAGGACACCTTATATCTACTGAGGGGTACTATCTTGCTCCATTATGGCATCCAGTCAAACTACATGTATAGCCTGTACTGTTGGTAACTTAGAGCTAGTCAGACAAGATAATGCCCTGATGTTGGCATCTAATCTAGACAGAGTGCTGAACTCTTCCCTTCGAGCAGCTTCTCGGACAGGGACTATTCTATTTAATGATCAGGTCACCTTTGTCCTTGAGTAGCTTACCAAACAATCACCATAAGTCTCATCCTAAATCAAATATTGAATCAGAATTTTCATTCAAGGCTACCTTGGAAATTTGATTCGAGGAATTTTTGTGGCTTGTCTCATTCTAAATCTACCCTCTTCATAACCTGTGTCCCATCCAGTCTCAGCAATCAAGCAGGAGATGTTCTCAATCTTCTTATCGAGGCTAGTCTGGTGGGGAGAATAGTTTTTTCCATCAAAAGAAAACCTCCTGTGTCAACAACTCCTTGATACAGAAATCTTGTTGACTAAGAAATTATCAGAAATTTTGATTTTGTTGATTAGGTTAAAGTATTGTAAAAACAGGGCAAGGAAAAAATAGTGTATGTAGTCATATTAAGATGTACTCCTTGGGAAACTAAAATTGTCACCATAAATGGTCTGCGCAAGTGATTTGGGAAAGCATACATAATTTTCTTCTGAAGCATTTATTTAATGTAATATCTGTAGTTTATTTGATTACTTTTTGTGTCAGTAGCTATTTTAAAGGGAATATACAGTAATAAAAATAACTAACTTGATTATTGCCAGAAAAAATGATGCCACGTCTCTGACATGCATGCAAATCGATATACTGGTGTGCATATTCCTAAATGTTTAAGCTGTGACAGTTCTAGATGCGTTGTCTCCTCTTGATCTAAAATTTAATATTTTTATCTACTTAAAGGAAACTCTTTTTGCCTGTAACTGCTTCTTCAGTGGAAACTTCTCATGATTGATCACAAGCGACTGGACATGTTTTAACTTCCCATATTTTTACATTGTGACAATTCTAACCTCGTTATTTCCACTGGGAGCATCATGCCTTAGTGATAAGAGCATTGAACGTACAACTTAAAGATTGACAGTTTGATCCTGACTAATGGTAACTTTGTTGTATTCTCAGGCAAGGCACTTAATCCTGATTGCCAACATGGTGGAACAGTGGTACTGTTTAAAAGGCATGCTGCACATTGAAGGTGCATTTGTCTTCAGCTGCTGCTAACTTTGCTTGTGCATGGTTAGCTCTCTGCAGGTACTCCAGTTTCCTCCACCTGTAAAACTGTCTGATAAGATGTGATACTGGCTTTGGAAGTGTCATAAAACTCCAGTAAAGAAATAAACAGTTATCTCCTCTTGAACTCCAGTATAATATTGGTTTCTCTGTGAACTTCTTTTGTGTGCAACTCCTCCTACATTGAGGTACAGTGGAACCCTGTTAATTGAATAACCACTTTGCCAATGGAAATTATTCAGTTAACAGGAGTGTTCAATTAGCAGGGATTGTGTCACTTCCCTGTATTCTAGAAATAAACTTAGCATTTCGGAGCTCTGTCAAACAAGATATAATAGATTAAATGTCTGTATTGGATGTACTGAGGCCAAATACGTCTATAAACAAAGGAAAACAGGGGAGAGTCAGTTTAATTTCTTGACAGGTTAAAAGATTTTTTACACAATTTTCAGGAGTTTATTCTGTAACCTATATTCAATTAACACGTCAAATTTGTACTGGAGGTATGGTAAAGGGTTTTGTGTTGGGAAATTATATTTAGTTAACATGGTTATTCAGTTAAGAGATATCCAGTTACGTGGGTTCCACTGTTCTGGTTTTGGTAAAACTTCCCACAACATGCCACAAGCAAGTGGACATGCAGATATTCCCACTTTAATTTTTAAGCTGCAACAATTTTGACCTATCTCCATTTGAACTTAGACTTAGTATTGATTCCAGTGGGAAATTCTTGTGTGCACAACTCCTCCTTTTTGTATGAAGCAATTTTAATTATGCTTCTCATACATCACACTAACAAGTAGACTAAGACAGAACATGACGAGAGAGAAGTATGGGAGGAGGGCTGGAATCAACGACTTCAGTTGGAGCTTTTCCTGTATTTCACAAGAGTTGAAGGCATGCATTAAATACAGGAAACACTCAACCAAGGATCATTGATTCCTGTCCTCAGTACTCTTCCGGAGTTGTGTCCTGTATTTACACTATGATTAAACTTGAATTAAATGAATGAAGCTGGTATTTTCTAAGAAAAATATCTCCTTCAGGGGTCTGATAACTTTCTAGCTTGATACTGTTTTATGTCAAAGCAATTCATTCACATCCTAATGTCCTCAGAGGTGCAATGTCCAATCAAGTATGCTCTTACATGACATTCTTATACGTAATCTGGATTCCATGTTTGGGGTACCTGAAACATTTCTCAATGTTTGTATTGTCTCGCATAATCTTGAACACACAGCAATTGAGGTATAAAAGATCAACGTTCCAATTTGTTTAGGTTGCAACAATTCTAATCAAGTTATTCTCTTGTGATCTTAAATTAAATATTGATGATAAACCTATTTAAATGGTGGAGTGCTGAATTATTTTTCAAAGGTGATTTGTAACACAAGTATTTTTTTTCAAAGATACAATGCTACAGGCAAGGGGAGCCATAGTTTAACAAGATATTGTTCATAAATAATTGTTTTATTACCATTTATTGGAGAGTGCCTATTGGCACTCTCCAATAAATTGTAACAAAACAAATTTATAGCAATAAAAAAAATTTACTGCTGAGCAAACAAAAAGCTAATGCATTCAGTGTAAAGCCACTGTATTGGCTTTCAGCACTTTTCAGCAGAGCCATGACAGTGGCTTCTAGCACTCAACCAGTTAAAAAAGTTCTTGTTTCTCAGGCTTTCCCCTTGTCAATGAAAATCTGCCTCATCACTCTTTTTATACGGCAGATCATATGAGCAGGCCATATTACGGTATGGCAATGTCCGTCCACCCATCTGTCAGTCTGTCTGTCCATCTGTCTGTCTGTCCATTAACTTTTCATTGTCCAAGCGATATCTTGAAAACAATACATCCAACAGATACTGTTTCTTTATGGTTGATTAGTCATGACTAGAGGATGGTCCCTTTCAATAACCATTATTCTGGCATATCCAGTATGGCCACCACAGCTGTATATTGATCCACCGCCTGGCGGTGCACTTGTTTTAACCTGGAAATCTCTTCATTGATACTATTTTACCTTGTATGACTTGAAATTTAACCAACCTTATCTTGTTTGACATGGTTCACTGAGCTCTGTCAAAGAATATATAGTTGGTAAATTTGCAACTGTATCATGGTAAAGTTTCACTGCTGAGAACATTGGTTTTTCCTGAGAATAGTGTAAGGAGTTGAATTAATAATTTCCTCAAGTTTCTGGGCTGTATTTTCCATTTGAAAAAAAAGTCTCTCCATAAAAGTGGGGGAAACTGTCTGAGAAACAAGAATTTTTTTAATATGACTCATTGCACCAATTTCTTTTTGGTTTTTCTTTTTTTACGTCGATTACCTGTAATATTTTATCATTATTCCAACCTTGTTTGCAGGACAAAGCCCCAGTGGTAGTACAGTGTATGTAGGTATAGATAATAGTACAGGAGATATTGTAGCTATCACAGAATGGACAATAAAGTGGAAACATTCTGCTAGGAGGAAAATCATGAATAAAAGTGATGAAGATGAAGAAGGTGCTAAATATTTGAAACAGGTAAAAGGCCAGTATGATGTATAAAAACATAGTTTATTTTTTGCCATTGTAGGGTTTATATGGATGCTTGAAAATTCTTGAATTTTGAAATTTTGTGCAAGATGATTCGAAAACACCTGAAAATCCTTAAAAAATATTTTAGGTAACTGTTTGACTAGTCACATTTTGGTGAAATATGTATTCTTAAAAGCATTGATGTGTGTTTGTTTTTGTTGTGTAGATTTCGGTTGTGTTATGGTATACCGTTGTCCGTCTGTCCATCCATCCACACGTACAATAACTCGAAAACACTTCGAGCAATTTTTGTGATTTTTTGGTGGAAAGTGTATGTTGATGGAAGGAAGCTCCCTTTCGATTTGTGTCGCTGTCCGATTTGTCTTTCCAGAGTTATGGGACTTTATTCGTTAAAATATAGGCAATTTTCCACATGTCGGACTTTGAGCAATTTTCATGATTTTTTGATGCCAAGTATATGTAACCTGACAAGTACACATGTATACTCATATTGTGTGCTTCCCTCTTGTAATTAATAATGGGCATATCATGCGCTCATGGCGCAGCTGTTTTTTATCCCCTGACCAACAGGAATCGGAGGTTATAGCCATCTGTCTTGTTCCACCTGCCTGTCTGTGTCCATCCATCTGTAAATGTAAAACAAAAATCATAAAAACTCAATTCAAAAGATGTTTTTACTTGAAGCCTATATTTGAGCTTTATTCTGAAGTGCAGGTGCTTCACTGTAAAGGCTTCATATTCTGTGGATGCACTCCATTTTATCTTTGGATTGCAACTATTTTGTCTCTACAGATTTCTTTGTTTTTTTACTCAGAAGACCTTTTAAATTTAAGTTTCTCTTTAATTCATAACACAAAATGTTTGTCAGTGAACTCCAGCTTAATTTAACCTTTTACCTTATGGAACAGTGACATCTGCTCATGTAATTTAGGTGGCTTTGTGACTTTGTCAATCCCATAACAAAGATGTATTAGTCCTTTATCTAATGAATCAGTCATGTACACCCTCATAATTTTCAAGTCGACGAGTTGGAAAAAGATAAATCTAAAACAATTTCAACAAAACCGTTTCATGTGATCCCCTCAATGTAACATGCTCATTGATCTTATTCCAATGGTTTTGTTAAATTTTTTTACACATTTGAAAAAAAAATAAATTGAAGTCACAAATTTTTATAACATGTGCATTGGGTAAGGGGTTCTTTTTTAGCTCACCTGACTGAAAGTCGGGGTGAGCTTTTCTGATTACTCTTCGTCCATCGTCTGTCCGTCCGTCGTTCATTGTCCTGCATGAAGGTGGTGTTTGAGCCTCTTTCTCCTAAACCACTGGCCACACTTTAAATAAATTTCATATAAATAGTGGTTATATAGGGGCATATCGATTTTTATGGAAATTAGGTTTCTGCTCATATTGAGCAGAGAGGTAGGGGAAAATGGCCAAATTTTTTGAAAATCTTCTTCTAATGAACCGCCAGTAGCAGAGACTTGATCTGTGGTATACAGAGTCCTTTTGAGGTTTAGAATCAAGTTTGTTCAAAAGAAGTTTATCGGGCATTATTTGCCTTCGTTATGGGAGGGGCAAAAATTTTGGCCACCCCCAAAATTTCTATTTTCAGAACCGTGAGGTCGATTTGAACCAAATTTGATATGAGATGATAATGGGTCATAAGTAATTGATTGATGCAAACAATTTTTTTCTCCTTGCCCCGTGGGAACCTTGGGAGCTAAAAATAGGAAAAATCTTAAATCTGCCATATCCTCAAAACTACACGGCACAGAGAATTCTTATTTTGTGTAAAGCTTACTTTTATCCAGCAGAATAGAATGGTTAAAAAAAATCCCTATCGGTTTGATCACAAGGTACTTTTTTTCAGGACTTTGAAAAAGTGCTGAATCAGCACTTTTTAACACTGTAGGCAATGGGAAAAACATTAAAAAATCTTCTCCAGATCCAGCAGGCAGAATCTTTTGATATTTGGTATGCAACATTGTAGGGTGGATCTGATTCAAGTTTGTTTGAATTAGCCCCTGGGTTCATATTTGGGCTCAGTATAGGAGCCCGATTTCGAACTTAGTGCATTTCAGGCAAATTTCTCAACAAATCTTCCCCAGATCCAGCAGGCAGAATCTTTTGATATTTGGTATGCAACATGTGGGGTGGATCTGATTCAAGTTTGTTCAAATCGGCTCCCTAGATTCATATTTGGGCTCACTATAGAAGTTCGAATTCGAACTTAGTGCATTTCAGGCAAATTTCTTCAAAAATCTTCTTCTCCAGATCCAGCAGGCAGAATCTTCTGATATTTGGTATGTAACATTGTGGGATTGATCTGATTCAAGTTTGTTCAAATCGGCCCCCTGGATTCATATTTGGGCTCACTATAGAAGCCTGAATTCGAAATTAGTGCATTTCAGGCAAATTTCTTAAAAAATCTTCTTCTCAAGATCCAGCATGCAGAATTTTTTGATATTGGGTATGCACCATGCTTAGGGGGGTGAGATCAAGTTTGTTTTAGCCAAGTCCCTGGGTTCATATTTGGGCTCACTGTGGTAGCCCGAATTATAACTTAGTTCAAAATGAAGAATTTTCTCTAAAAATCTTCTTCAGATCCAGCAGTCGGAATGTTTTGATATTTGGTATGCCGCATCCTTAGTGGGGTGAGATTCAAGTTTGTTCAAGCCATGTCCCTAAGTCCATATTTGGGCTCACTGTGGGAGCCCGAATGATAACTTAGTTCAAAATGAGGAATTTTCTTTAAAAATCTTCTTCTTCAGATCCAGCAGTCGGAATGTTTTGATATTTGGTATGCAGCATCCTTAGGGGGGTGAGATTCAAGTTTGTTCAAGCCATGTCCCTAGGTCCATATTTGGACTCACTGTGGGAGCTCGAATTGAAACTTAGTTCAAAATGAGGAATTTTCTTTAAAAATCTTCTTCAGATCCAGCATATTTGGTGTGCAGCATCCTTAGGGGGGTGAGTTTCAAGTTTGTTAAAGCCAAGTCCCAGGATTCATATATGGGCTCCCTGTGGGAGCCCAAATTATAACTTAGTTCAATATGAGGAATAGTCTTTAAAAATCTTTTTTTTTTAGATCCACTGGTCAGAATTTTGGATATTTGGTATAAGCTTTTCTTAGGAGGAGCAGATGCAACTTGTTGAAATCAATTCTCTGGGTTGATATTTAGGCTACCCTGTCAGGTGAGCGCCCTCAGGCCCCCTGGGGCCTCTTGTTATTGTAACAATTTACAAGCCTGGCTGTTGCCAGTGTGGTCATTCCAAAGTCAGGGACTGGGCCTATTTATAAGAAGGGGTCTTTGAAAAGGAATTCAAAAATTGTGGTAGGTGGGCTTATTTTTGATTATGGTCTTTATTCCGGGGTCACTATGGTAATTATACCCCCACATTCGAAGAAAATGGGGAGGGGGAGGTATACTGGATTACATGCGTCTGTCTGTGTGTCCGTGCATCCGTCCGTGTGTGAGTCCGTCCGAGAATATTCATAACTTTCATAACTGAAGTAAATTATTAATAATATTTGGTCATAGGTATGCCCACACTAGTTGAAAATAGAATATGTTTTAATTTTTGGAATTCTCTTTAAAAAAATTTCCACAATTCAGTATAAATATTTCCATTAGTTCCTTGAATCCTGCACTCTCTGTAACATACAACCAACTAATCCTGTGCATTTTTACAGCCTAAGTGTATATTTTCATGTAGTGTGTGATATGGCAGCCAATCAATTAATCCTATGCAATGCCTATGGTTAGTCAGTGTATGTCATCTTACCAACTTACTCTGTGCAATGCACAGGGTTAGTCACTCTTTTCTCTCTGGTTATAAATTAGATCATCTCTATTATGGGACTAACCCTGTGCATTACACAACCTTAGTAAGTGTACATATTCATGTAGTGTGTAATATGGCACTCACCAATTTTTATGTGTACCCATACTATGCATGGTACACATAATGCCATCATTTGGGGTGGACCTCTGTCGTTCGTCCATCCTTCATCTGTCCGTCCATCCGTCCATCCATCCATCTGTCCATCCGTCCGGCGTCCATATCCATTTCTTTGGCATTCGATAACTTGAAAAATATTGCTTGGATTGTCAAGTTACTTTATATTTGTGTTATATTTGTGTTCAGTTTACTGATGTGCCGAGCTGTGTAGTTTTTGGTGTAAATCTGATAATTTAATCCTGAGATATTAACTCTTTATCCTTCAAATTGAGAATTCTTCCAATCCCTTTGCCATGAGATAACTCAAAAAATATCAATCCAATTGTCATGTTACTTTATATATATCTTCAGGTTACTGATGTTCCGAGCTGTATAGTTTTTGGTGTAAATCTGTTATTTTGATCCTGAGATATTAACCCTTTATCCTTCAAATTGAAAATTCCCCCAATCCCTTTGGCATTCGATAACTTGAAAAATAGTGCTTGGATCTGACGATTTCATCGGCCTATTTTTTATAACCAGATTGTGTGACTAACCCTGTGCATTGCACAGGGTTAGTCACACTTCCTGGTCATAAAAATTTTCATTATTAAGTGAGTAACTAACACTGTGTGCACTGTACAGCCTTAGTGTTAATTTCTCTATCAACTCTTTAACGAACATAATGGCTTAAACCAACAAGTACTATTATTAAAAAGCATTGAAACTCAGCTTATGACCTCTCATTGGAATTGATTGTAGAGTTTTTTTTCTTCAGTGAATTCCAAAAATGAAAACATATTCTATTTTTAATTAATAGTTTCTTATATAATGGATTATTTCAAACACTTGATTACATTGTAGAATATTCTAATGTCTAACTCTATACATATGGTTACAGCTACATCCGGAAATGTTGTGACTTGATGGATCATAGTAGTAATATTACACGACTGAGCTGTACTCTTTTATATTTCTTTAGATTACAAGTATTGAGCATGAGATGATGTCACTAGTACGTCTGAAACACAAAAATCTCATCAACTACTTAGCCATGAAATACCTCCATGACAGTGGTACAATTAATGTATATGTAAGTTCATTCTTTATTCATTTATTTTTGAATAATTGTTTGTATTTGTTATTCCTTCTATGTCTTTGCTTTGTATAAGACAGCACACAATGAGGGTGGACCAGGAAACTTGGGTACAAAACTCAGCCTTTGATCGGCTGAATTCACCCTGACTTCAATAAAAAGTGACTCAGAAATCACCTTGTGAAAATTTGTACTACCTTGAAATTAGGTAATTTCATGCAAAACTTAATTTACATTTTTGCAGACGTTTTAAATGATATTGGAGCTAATTTTCATTGCAATTAAACATAATATCAAGATAAAAAAAACATCGAATGATGGAATAATTCAAACTCAACATGCTATTGCTTATTGTAAAAATAAGTGACAACCCAACCTGTTAACCTCTGAATATGATTGTCAGTGAGATATTAGTGAGCTCTCCGGGAGATTTCCATGCTTGTCGCGGAGATTTGCACATGCAGCCAGCATATCAATAATTTCACCTGTGCAAATACCATTTGTTTTTTTTCGGGAATTGATGTCTCAACTATGACTCCTACAGCAGAACAAAAATCATTGTTATTGACTGTTTGAAAATACATCCTCCGTTGTGTATCGATTTTCAGTCATAATTTTTGGGCATATCATGGAAGCAAGGTGAATTTCTGTGAGGAAATTCTGACACATTTTGTGACTATATTCCACTGCTTTGCCATAGAGGACTACAGATCGAGTAGGTAGTTGAATGAAAAATGTGTGGATATTTAAATTGAATAAATAAATATATATTGTTCAATTCTTTTTCATACATTTTATTCATCAGGAATCATTATTTAAGTGATTTTGGATGCCAAGAGGTGATGTTCTGAAGTCACCTTTCTGTAAATTGACCACACAGCCCAATTGAAATGAATAAAACCGAAAAAATGGGTATGATGGAAATATTTGATAATAAAAAACTCCTTTATTAAATACAATTCACTTTTATGCATATATTTTTATACTGTACCAATGACCCAGACATAGCTGGTGCTAACTCTTAAAATATAGGGCCAAACACAAATTTTGCCCCCCAATCCCCAAAATTTGCATCTAAAACCAAAGAAAACATGTCCTGAAAGGCCCTCCACACTTCGCCCCTACTGCGCATGCGCAGTGTCAAGGACGTTCCGAAATTGGCGCCATTAATCATTCTAAGTTTGGCCCTTCATCAGTTAACATCTGACTGATCTTTGTGCTTATAAATCTCAGTTTTAATGATGCCAGACACATAAATATTAGTGAAATGGTGATTCTAAGGAGGATAGAGAAGGAGGAGAGGAAAAAAATGTGTGACAGAATATTATCAGGGCTGTAACTTAAAATTTTTTAATGAAATTATGTTAAGTTACCTATTTTCGAGGCAGCAGCCATTTTGTTGTCATTCTGATTATTTAGTTACACTGTTTTTTAAGTGTTTTCCTCTCTCCCTGTCCTTTAAGTCCCCCCTTGCTATTCTCCCATGCTTTTGGCATAGTTTTTGTAATTATTATTACTAAATTTTCTTGGGAGTTTTAGCTGAATAACAGAATGAATTCTGTTCTTTTCCCCATGTTTACGTCTTCACCTACGGGTGGTTAGGCGTTGTGTTCTGCATCTACCATCTGATGTTCTGCAGTTTCTTCCCTGGAAGTCTCTGTTTTGCATCAGATAGTGTATTTTTGGTAACTGATTTCGGGCCTGGGTGCCTGGAGTCTTATTTTAGTGTTTTTACACTCATTGTTTACATTTACAACAGCCCTCTGTGTGAGGGGGGGATTTCTAAAAACTAATATCTTGATGTTATTTTAATCATAACTAGATACATTATTATTGTTCGTAAGTGTTGAATAAATTGTTTAAAATATTTTTAAAATTTTTGTCCACACTTAGGCTTGGGATCCATTGGGGCTCAATGTTACTTTTCAGAAACTTGGGCTGTTCTGAAAAAATATTTTTTCAAAATATTTTGATTTCAATTATTTTTTCTATATTAATGGATCATATTATTATTGTGTATTTTGATTGCCAGGGGTTAGTGCGAGTACCAGGACTTGTTTTCTTTTCACATTGAAAGGATATTGATCAATTGTTTTAAGAGGAAGTCTTCCTCTGACTTTATTATCATTCTATATGTGGTCAGTGTACTCGCATTAACTCCTGTTCTGTATCGTATGATTTCGATGAAAATATGGGAAGCGTATGTCACGGTATGTTATTGGGGATTTGGACACTCCGGTCCTTTCCCCGCAGGGTCACTCTACTTTATCAATTTCTATTTCAGACGATCAAGATTAGGGTGATGTATCTGTGATGTCTTCCAACAGTGTGCCTCCGTCGTCACAATTAATGAAGGGCTAGCGGAAAAGTGCTCATGTAAATACGCCAATTGCCTAAGAGGACCCTAGTAGGTTCGACGGCCTTTGACGTCCGCTAGCTCGCCCGGTGTAGCGTCCATTCACCGAATGGTTCGGCAGCCGGGTTCATCCGTTGCGGTCTAGAAGGAATTTTGGGGTGATGCGAGCACTATAAATTAACCTAATGCACACCCAGTGACGGCGGATCGGAGGGAGAACGGAGGAAGCCTTTTAGTCCGGTTCATAGCTCGTTCCGGTCCATCCGGACGGCAAGCGAGAGATGCCCCTCTCTCGTTCAACAACATCTGGCCCCAGATGTTGTGGTACAAATTGTGTCGCAAGCGGAGCATACGTCCGTCGCTCGGGACGCTCCGTTGTATAGGCAGTCCGCGGAGACTGCTAAGGCTTCCTCTTCTCGTCAGCGCACACGACCGCACCTTGGCTGCGTGACCGCCGATATATTACCAGCTTCGCCGATCAAGGATTCTTCGGCGACCAGGTCACACCATCCGGTAGCCAGGGACACGAGGCCTGCAGACTCCGGACGTTCGCATAGGAAGTGTGCGGGAGTCAACGTACACGGAGCTTCCGGCGGCAATGCATCGTAAGACCGCTACTGCACAGGCCTCGGGAACGGACATGCTTTCCTTAATAGCACAGTTTATCGCAGCATCCCAGCATCAACTGAATCTGTCGCATATATTTTATACGACGATGCTGGGTCGGGACGCTCCTCGGAAGCGGGTACGGACGTCCGAAAGTTTCATCCGGTCCGACGGGATACCGAAAGGGATTTGGAGGATTTCGAGCTTTCCCTTTCGGAACAACATATGCTGTTGTGTATGTCATCTGACTTGGTCTTCTACAGCTTCTTTCGTCGGACCAGAATGCTGCGATGCCGGATAAGAAACTGATAGCGTCGGTGGACTTAGAAATTTTTGGTTCGGTTCAGGGACATCGTCCCTCAGTTCCGACATAGTCCAATAATGTCACACAAACTTTCGAATTATTGAACGACGCTATATATATTATTATTTTATGCTTGCTAACCAAGCATTTCTGGTTTCTTGTTTGCAGAGTTATGGAGATGTCTTTCAAAAGTGTGCCTCTGTCGTCATAGTTAATGAAGAGCTAGCGGCAATAAGTGCTCATGGAATATGTCTATCACCTACGGAGTGACATTCGCTAGCTCACCCGGTGTAGCGTACATTCATCGAATGGTTCGGCTGCCGGGTTCGTCCGTTGCAGTCTAGGAAGGAGATTTGGGTGATGCGAGCACTTTAATTACTTTAGTACTCACCCAGTGACGGCAGATTGAGGACAGATCGGAGGAAGCCTGTTAGTCCGGTTCCTGGCTTGTCCAGGTCCGTCCGGGCTGTGAGCGAGAGAGGTCCCTCTCTCGTCCAACAACATAGGGGACCGCATGTTGTGGTTCAGATATTTTACATTCGGAGCATATGTCCGTCGGTCGGGACGCTCCGTTATATTGACAGTCCGAGAGACTGTCCTTAATGCTTCCTCATCCTCACAGCAGGGCACAC
Organism: Pictodentalium vernedei; assembly: GCA_031216915.1. Classification (NCBI taxonomy): domain Eukaryota; kingdom Metazoa; phylum Mollusca; class Scaphopoda; order Dentaliida; family Dentaliidae; genus Pictodentalium; species Pictodentalium vernedei. The sequence goes on from CM062292.1 coordinate 151,807,270, forward strand.
GACCGCACATTGGCTACGTGACCTCGAGTATCCGATCAGTTTCGTCATTCAGTGATTCCACGGCGAATAGGTCGCGCCATCCGGTAGCCAAGGGACACGAGGCCTATACACTCCGTTCGCTCGCATATTGGTAGTATGCACGGGGTAACGATCACGGAGCTTCCAGCGGCAATGCATCGTAAGACCGCTTCTCCTCAGGCCTCAGTGACGGACGTGCTATCCGAGTTAGCACAGTTGTTTCGCAGCATCCCAGCAATTGACAGTTTCTCGGTCGAATCAGGAATTATCCGACGGCACTGGGTCGGTGCGGTCCGCGGTTGCATCAGGTACGGACGACCGAACGCTTTATAGGGTCCGACAGGATGGCGAAAGGGATTCGAAAGATTTCGAGTTTTCCCTTTAGTAGTATCGGAAGATGCCTTTCATATCTTCTGGCATTATCTTCCAGTGATTGTTATTTCGGACTTCATTGCTGCGATCTTGGATAAGAGACTTATAGCGTCATTGGACTCGGATTTTTCGATCGGTTCAGGGACATTGTCCCTGACTTACCGACGCAGTCCAATATTGTCATTACAACATGTGTTTTATTTTTCGACGCTATATATATATATATATATACAAGCCTGCTGCCAAGCATGATAGTTTAGTTTCTTGTCCGCGTTGCTCATTTCTGCCATTTTATCATTTATACGAATAGTTTATTTTGGCAGAGCAGGGCATACCGAGAGTTCATACGCGTCTAGATGGTGTGATTAAAGACTGCATATATTCTTTTTCGCCGTTTATGTCTTTTCCAATTTCAATGTTGGAAACGACATGATGTATAGTAGACTTAACTTAGACGCTTTATCATACGTAATCCGCCTTACTGAGGCGTTATCATTACGTCTTCAAGAAAAGATTTACGGGATATTATTCTCAATATAATTTGTTTTGAGGGCAGTAGTTGGTTCACGTATAACTCCGCCCTTCAGTGGCTGATTGGAGTTGGTTAGACGTGGCGCAGCCCTAGCTACATCCACACGAGTGGATAGTAAGGTTAAGAACTCTCTGAGTCGCTTCGTTCTCATAGGAGCTTCTCTTCGACGGCAACTTTTCGGCAATCCATGAATTGCTCGATTTACACGTTCTCTTGTCTATCTAGTGTTACAAGAGATTCAGACTGGGGCAAACATTCGGTGGTTGACTCAGAGAGTGCCACCGCAGTTGCCGGACCCGAGTGTGGCTGTTATGACGGTTGCCAGTCAAACAGATTGGGATATAATACTGATCCCTACGGATTCGAAGTGCCAGGGCCTTTGGGTTCCGCAGTCTCTTAGCAATCAGTTTTCTTCCGCGGAATAATGGGTTTTTTTTAGGCTTGCTTTATGTCATTGCATGAACATTATTCAGAAACGCATGCCCAAATTCCTGTCCTTTAATTCGACAGTAGTGGCGTATCTCCGGAACCAGGGAGGCACTCTTTCGTTTCCGTTATTCAATTTAATGGAAAGAATCCGTCTGTTGGTTATAGTACACCAAGTTCAGTTTTGGTCCGTCATATTCCGGGTCGTCTGATTGTTTTATCGGACTCCCGTTCTCTTACGGGTCGCTTGTTGCTGTCAGAATGGACTCTCAACAAACAAGTATTCAATCAGATTTGCTATCTATGGGAGCGCCCAATGATGATTTATTTATGACACAGCTTGCTAATCAATTGCAGACGTATGTGTTGGCTTGTCCAGATCTCTGAGCTAATGTTGTTAACGCTCTATTGATCTATAGGACGGAATGATAGGATACGCGTATCCTCCGGCGCTGTTGTTTCAGCAGGTATTGCTAAGATAAACAACCACAATACATTTCTGTTGATAGCATCTCTATCTTCACAGAGATCATGGGTAATTTACTCTCTTGTCTACTGTGGGTCTTAACGTGAAATCTTCCTCTATGTGAGGATCTTTTTTCACTGGGTAAATCGTGTCATCTTTATCACAACCCGCAAGGTCGCAACCTTCATGTATTCCGTTGTGTGGTCCATATTGCATTGTAAGCACTATACTGGACGAGCTTTGGACGCGATTTCTTACTATAGGAGATCCTCTTCTTCGCTATTCTATGCGGCTAAAGTGGAGGCTCTTCCGTCGTGGTGTAGGGATCATTATGTTCATATTGTTGATCCCTCCATACTACTCATTGCAATTTTTTAGTATACTTGTTTCACAAGATCTACTGCAGCCTGTTATTATTTAGGTTATAGGTTTATGTTACCTCATACCTATGCACTCTACGATAGTTTACAATTGAGTCTTTTGTCTCTTTATCTAAGTCAGTTAGTAACTTTTTGATAAATAGACTTAGAATCTTTAGATTAAATTCCTATATGGATTTTAACTTCAGTTCTTATTTAGCTAAGTAATCATTTGAGCCTCTGGAAACAGTAGTTTTCAAATTCTGACCTTTTAGACAGTAATTCTGTTGGTTTCTCTTTTACTGTAGAGTCAGTGAGTTTCATGCACTATCGATGGATGATTTTCACTTTCGTAGTTTCGGAATCACTACTTCCGTTACTATTTAGGTTGGATTGTTGCATAAGAGTTAGGCTCCTATTATCCGGAACCTATTATTTTAAGGTCCTTCCGTCTTCGTATGGGCATAGGCCTTTACTCTTTCCGGGTACAGTTTATGTATTTATAAACAGATATCTGTTTATTACAAAGGGCGTAAGCTTCTTCTGTCTTTGATGTCTAGTAGAAGGACGTTACGCTCCATTTTATTGTTAATGGATTCTATTAACTATTGGTACTGCTTATGGTATATCATTGACTTAGCAGTTGTGCTTAAGATTTCGGCTCATGAAGTAAGAGTTCTTCTACTTCTTGGGCTTACATTAATAGTGTCGCTATTATAGATTTTTGAAGGCCGCTCATTGCGCTCAGCCATCCACATTCATGAATTTTATCTCAGAAATATCGAGTCCATTTCTGGAGGCCTCTATTGTTAGGTCTATTATCTACTGCTCAGAATGTCATTCACTTAACAGTTGCTACTATAGCTAGGTAGGCTGTCTGTTTCGGCAGTGTCTCCGTTCGGCTGCCCTCTTCGCTCTGGGCTATTTGACCCAGGGCAAGAAAAAGGGGGGGGGGGGAGGGTGTTCCCTTGGGTCACCTGTTTTACTATGAAAACAAGGGGATACCTCCTCCGGAGTTAGTAATTCTGAGCTGTTATTTGGATGGTTGTTTAGTGAGAAGTTTAGGTTTTTAAAATTCATTCAAGTCTTAGTTTTTAAAGTATAGCTTTTGAATATTGTATATGTCAACGGACATGATTATGCAATCCTCAGACACTTTTAGGAGTATAAGAGTCTCTATTCTCTAGACTTACTTTATTTATTGGCTTACTTTAAAAATTATTAGTATAAGGATTATATTTGATATTAATAGAGTACATGGATGTATGAAGCTCAATTTTGGAAGGTGTTGTATCTTTTTAATTTATCATAAATAAGAAAGATACATGTAAGGCCAATTACTTCTTTTTCCCTACAGGGGATGACTCTATTTTATTTTATTGAGCGTATTCCATTTTGCTCTATGTCCTTGGCCCTCCAGCCTTTTTACTATTCAGCTATGTCTGGGTCATTGGTACAGTATAAAAATGTTAAAAAATTTATAGTAATTTATATATTTTTTATACTTACCAATGACCCAGACGGGGATGGCCCTCCCAGGAGTTGGGAACTCTTGCCTCCCTGCTGAGTACATAGCGCTTACCAGGCACTGGTTATTAGAATGATTAATGGCGCCAATTTCGGAACGTCCTTGACACTGCGCATGCGCAGTAGGGGTGAAGTGTGGAGGGCCTTTCAGGACATGTTTTCTTTGGTTTTAGATGCAAATTTTGGGGATTGGGGGGCAAAATTTGTGTTTGGCCCTATATTTTAAGAGTTAGCACCAGCTATGTCTGGGTCATTGGTAAGTATAAAAAATATATAAATTACTATAAATTTTTTAACTTTTGATTCATTCGCTAAATTGGATCTTTGGAGACCTATGAACAGAAAACTTTTATAGTACTAAAGAACTATTTTGAAAAGTATTAAAGCGGGAGAAAATCTGCTGTTACCATGAGGGGCAAATTGAGAGTCTCTTGGCGAAATCGGGAGACTATTTATTTATTGGTGTTTAAGGTCACATCTTTCAGTCCAATGGCTAATCATGACCACAGTCAGGAGACTTAACAGGTGTGGTGACAATCTTAACAGGTAAAAAAGAATGTAATCTTGTGTTCAAGCATTCTTTTAATACAACTTTTTTCCACACTGACAATCATTGTAGAGGTCATTTCTCCAGAAAAAACACTTTTGGGTAAAAACTGCTCTGAAGTGCGCAATAAAAAAAAACTATTGCATTATGTTGACATTATATGGGCACACTCTATTTGTTTCCAACTGCACTTGCCCCAGAAAATAGTGAATGGATTAAAAGGAGGTTATTAAGTCTTGAATTTTTCACTTTAAATTTTGATAAAACCATATCATATGACCCCTCATTGGAACAAGCTGGATGAGCTCGTTCCAGTGAGGGGGTCACATGATATAGTTTTGTTGAATTTTTCGAAAAATAATTATTTTCCAACTATCTAATTTGCAAATTACACAAGCCAATGCGTGAGTTTTTAGGTGAAGGGTTAATTGAATAACCCTGTTTATTGTATATAACTTACAAATACTAGGCCATTCACTATAATTTCAATACAAATTTGACCTGTTAATTTCACACACACAGAGAATGACACACGCATCATTCTGTGTTTATTACATGCCTTTACATCTATAAAAGCAATTATTAGAAGGACACTCAGCAATTCATTTGACCACTCATCCCCTGAGTTTCAATGTGTTCCATGTGCCAGTAGTTTTGTAGAAAATTCCAACAAAATTTCGCATCTATAATAGTCCATCAATGATTTCTATTTGGCACATGTATGCAGAATGGATTTTCATTTTCCGCATGGTTTAGTCTTGCTGTGGATGGGAATTTCATAGAATAGGCATGTAATAAAGGTCATAGAGTAAACTCCTGTTAACTGAAGAAAATGTTTTGTAATCTGTGGAAGAATCACTCTTGACATCCACTGAATTCCCAGCATTTATACACAAGATACCCAATACAGGCATTTAATCTATTACATCTTATTTGACAATGAGCTCTGTCAAACAAGATATAAAAATTAGAGTAAATACTCAGTTTATAAGTAGAAGGTAGAAGAATGAATGCATACTCCTGTTAATTGAATATTTTTCTCTGGCAAAGTGCAATTTTTTATAATCCATTGTTCTCCCCATTGGAACCCGGGAAGTGAAGCAGTGCTTCTTTACTGTGGTAAACATACGGTTTACTGATAAAATAGGATTCATTAACCAATGTCTGGGTTGGAAGTCCTCTAAAATGGGCAACATATGTATAAACAATTGGCTTGAATTGACTTTATACTTTGTTGCATTCATGATTAGCCATTGTCCAGAAATATGTGACCTTAAACACCAATAAATAAATATATCCATGTTATGGTCACAATTAGCCATTATGCAGAAATATATGACCTTAAACACAAATAAATAAATAGCCCATTGTTAGATAATTTAATTGTTATGTGTATGCATACAATTTACATGAAGTCATGCTCCTGTTTCTAAGGGAACATCAAATTGACTTTTTTTTCCCCTGTGACATGGTGTTAAAAACATAAATTTGAAACTAATTGTACTCATGCATATGATGGCTGTGATTTGTGCAGACATTATTAAATATCTCTGGTTGTAATTTTATGATTCAAGATATTAATGGAGTATGTTGGTGGTAGTAATCTGGAGATGCATATAAAGAGAAAAATTCCAGTTCCAGTTAGCACTATACGGGTATATACAGAAGACTTACTTATGGCTCTTGACTACTTACATAGAAAAGCTGTTGTTCACAAGAATATCAGGGTAGGTACCTTGTCTCTCCAAGAATTTTTGACCATTATTTTTGAGTAATGCATTAGTATATATACCTGGAAATTGATATCTATTAACCATTGAGGGCCTATTTCTGACTTTAGTCAATGTTTACTGCATTAGAACAGGTGCTCCAACTTGCTGTGTTTGGGTAAACTTGCAAGGTACCCTCCAAGTACATTGGCAGTTGTTTCTAGGCAAGTCTTGGCTTCCTATATAGATAGCCAAGACTTGCATAGACACAATTGCAAAGTCACAGAGCATTAAATGTCACAGTGTGGCAGAAGTGTATGAAAAATCTCCAGACCTTTAAGGGTTAAAGGCTGCAACATTTCTAGGCAACTCCCACATTAGGTTAACTTGTGGGTCTAGTATCTAACCAGTGCTTTGTAGTCAAATCTTGGCTGCCTGTATGGGCAGCATAGACTTGACTAGAAACCTCTGCTAGGGTCATTATCCTATTGTCAGAAAGACTCTCGTTTGATTGTATGTTGGCACACCTGTTCTGATATTTTAAATACATCTAGTGTGAAAGTCGGAGTTCAGCCTTTAACCCTTTACCAAACAGTATTTTTAAAAAATAAATTAAATTTCACATTTTTCCAAAAGAAATTTCACAACTTTCAATAAAACCATACAGATATGGATATCTTCAGAACCAGCTGGACGAGCTGGTTCTAATGACATCCACATTTGTATGGTTTTGTTGAGAAACTTCCGGGATATTTTAGGTTGTGGTAGGCTGATTCTGGCTAATTTTCTGGCTGTTTTTGGCCACTATGTTGGATAAATGGTTAAGGGGTAAGCTATAAGTTTTCATCAATTTCTGCATGGCTGTGTGAAAATGGTGCTGTTGGATCACCTGGTTAACATGGGTATAAATGATTAGCTGGACTTGATATTAAATCCATGTTGCGGTCACAATTAGCCATTGTGCAGAAATAATTGATCTTAATCATCAATAAATAAACATTAAATTTCTGCTCTCAAGTACCACCCTCATCAATGGAGACCTGCCTACTTTGACAATACTATTTGTAGTACTAAACATTTAATCAACTATATCTTGTGTGACAGTGCTCACATTGTTAAATAAGCAACTGAATTATGGTAAAGTTTTGATGCTGAAAAGATTGTTTTTTCCTCATCATAGTATAGAGAGATAAACTTTTAAATTCTGATTTAAACTATTGCCAGGACTGTTTTGTGAATAAAAAAAATTGAAACAAAAAATATTACCCCTCCCCCAATCGAAAATTGAGGGAAAATTGGAGCAGAAAAATTAAATTTTTATCATAGGCCTAGTGATAAAACTTCTTTTTTTTTTAAATGCAGTTTCATCAGTGACAACCTTCAACACGATATCATCTGTACGTGTAGCTATTATATTGTTACAGTACTGGGATTGGGAGAGGGGATACTCATGTGAAAGTCTTGAAGATATCATTGATATTTATTTTGCTTTTATTTTTTTTTCAGGCTTCCAGTGTTTTTATTGACAATATGGGAAGATTGAGACTTGCAGACTTTAGTATAGATAAAAGGTAATTTTACCCATGGATCATATTGTGTTTTTATGTATGGTGGAGAAAATTATTTAAGAGTAAGGCTTTTCGCATCATGGGTATGAATTTATGCATCATTGATTGTCTGTTTGCATATCAGAATAAAGATGACAAAAGTTTTAGTCCTTGTTAAGTTTTGGACACTGGGAGGTATTGGTGTCAAAGATTAAGGTATCAACGTTGTTCAAACATGTCTTACAAGTATGTATGTATAAACACTTGAAGATATCTAAAGCAGATATAGTGGGGAATAGTCCATGTTAAGCTCAAGATTCCTTATGATTCTGATGGACAAAGGTCAAGATTAAAGTGTTGACATATTCCTGTTTGTGCTTTACATGAAAATCAATTGAATGTATTGATATTCATTGGGAATATTCCTTCGTATGTTACGGATACTAAATGATTTTGGTGGGGGCACAGTGGCTCAGTTGGTAGAGGTGCAGCCTGCAAGCCCAGAGGTCCTCGGTTCGAATCCCACCTGCGGCAACCGCGGTGTGTCCTTGGGCAAGACACTTCACCCCCATTGCCCATGTGGGGGCACGGTGACGTTGTGTACTAAGGCATACTGCACGTCGATGGTGAACCTGTCTTCAACCAATGCTAACCCTGCTTGTGTGGAGTTAGTATGTTGCCGAGCTGACAGTTGCTCACCGTTGCTCAGTGGTTCTCTCTGGGTACTCCGGCTTCCTCCACCCATAAAACTTGTGGTCATGATTCGCCATTGTGCAGAAATATGTGACCTTAAACACCAATAAATAAATAATGATTTTGGTGATCCAGTATCAAAAGTCAAGGTCACAGGGTAGGTAACATTTCTATGTATGTTAGTATGTCATTTCAGAATTTTCTTGAAAAGCAATTGAAGAGATCAACTGCAGACTGGGTGGAGGGTTAGTTCTTGATAGGTTCTATATAGACTCGTGGAAGAAAGTCTGTTAATTTGGCAGGTGTAATCTTATGGTATTGGTTAAAAAAATTGAATATTTAAATACTTTTCTATCATCTCTAACAAGATATAGAATCCTCTCTGTCATTTCACATTGTGCTTTTCTATGATGTCACACATATCCTATTTAACCTAAATAGATTATATTATATTATGTTATGTTATGTTATGTTATGTTATGTTATGTTATGTTATGTTATCTTATCTTATCTTATATTATATTATATTATATTATATTATATTATATTATATTATATTATATTATATTATATTATATTATATTATATTATATGGGTGTCCTCACATGTCAGGCCACACATTAGGCAATCTCTCATTGAAATTGAACCACCTCATTGGACATTTTTGTTACCTTGCGATGTCTTCCTTCCAATATTACTACAAAATTGGGTGATTCAGAGACTGGCTTTAGTATTTACTAGGAAGTGGCTCTAAAACTGGAACCTGCTGAGCATAACTAAAGATGCAAAACAGTTTTTATACATCATTAGCACTGGCCCAGACATACTGGCATTCTATTTGATGATAGAATTCAGGCTAAACACATAATTTCGAACCCCCCCCCCCCCACCCCCCAACAACTAAGCCAAAGTAACAGAAAAACTAGAGTCCTATCTGGAACTCCATATATAGCACCTGCACATTTGCAGAGCAAAGGAAGTGTCCTGCATTCTTTTGTTTGCCCCCCCACCCCCCACTCCCCCCCACCCCCCCATGTAAATAGTTCAGTGTTTACCTACTTCTGGTGGCCCCTCCATCTCCTAAGAGATCTTGGGTCAGTTTTATCAGTCCTCTTCTACTCGATATACTGCATTGATTACCTCTGTGAAAGGACATGTTGTTTCAAGGCAACGACTACAGGCTACACAACAGTTCAGCGATTCTCAACCTTTATGTCTTTCTCTCTGTTCCTCAGTCTCTCTCATCTATATGTGTCCTACTATATCTAACTTTGCAGACTTTTTGTATTTGTTTTTGATGAGAAGCTTCAACCTGTCACCATAATGATGCTGCTCTATGTTGTCAGATAATTATGCTCACAAAGGCTGCATCATGTCGTGTCAGGTCAATCCTTGTTAAAATTGTTAAAGAGTTTTTCCGTTAGAAGAGCTAAGTCATGGAGATTAATTCCAAAATGGAACCTCGCCTGGGTTATTTTAAAGATGCTCCTTTTGAACCATTAGACTCAGTTGAGTTTAAGTATCTGACATTCAAGATGATATTCACGCTTGCTGTTGCCACTGCTAAAAGAGTTAACAAACTTCACACTCTCTTTATTGAGGATTCTCATTATCATAGTATTGATAATACAGTAGAATCCTCTTACTTGAATATCCATTTTGCCAGTGAAAATTATTCAATTAACAGGAGTATACAATTAACAGGGATCTGGTCAGTTTCCTGTGTTCTGGAGGTAAACTGAGCATTTATTCTATTATATCTTGTTTGACAGAGCTCATAGAGCTCTGTCAAACAAGATATAATAGAATAAATGCCTGTATTGGATGTAGTGAGGCCAAAAATGTTGATAAATATGGGGAATTTGGTGCGTGTCATGGTAATTTTTTCGACATATTACAAAAATTTATATACAATTAACAGGAGTTTATTCTACAACCCATATGCAATTAACAGACCACATTTGTACTGAAGGTATTGTAAATGGTTTTGTGTTTGAAAATTATATTCAATTAACAGGGATATACAATTAAGAGATATCCATTTAAGTGGGCTCCACTGTACTACAATTTTATCCAGAAAGAAAGGAAGAGACCTTTTTCTTTTTACTTTACCAGGCAGAGAAGATAATAAAGAACATTTCATTTTTAGATGGATTCAATCTGCTATCCGCATTACATACATTATAGCTTATCTGTTGCAAATAGCTCACTCATGAGGTTAGATCCTTGTCTTCTTCCTGGGCATATGTAAATTCTGTTACTTTATCAGATGTAATGATGGCTGCTTAATGGACATAGCCATCAACATACACTACATTTTACACGAGAAACTAAGATCTCTAGGTTCTTTGTCTCCTGCTTAAAATCTTACTCAAAAAATTTGAAACTTTTGTAATGTAGTGCTTCACATTTATTGTGCCCTACTCCTCTGCTTTGTGAATATATCTTTCACAAAATCACAAAACATGGGGAGGGGGATGGGGAGGGGGAATACTATTTACAATACATTAGCTTTATAGTGAAAAGGTTGTGAGCCTCTCTCTTGGCAAATTTGTGGACCACAATTAATGTCACTGTTTTGTGTTTCTGTGTTTGTAATATAGTTTTTAGAAGTCATCAGTTAATTCCATACTGTAACTAATGATTCATAATCTTCATATAAATCACCTTAATTATGTTACTTCCAGATGCATTTAGATTTTAGTCCCCAAATTGTAACATGTAGGGTATAGTATGGCCTTAAAAGAGGTAACCAGTCTTACTCCAGTCTAGGATTCTTGTATCCCTAATTGGTATTGCTTCCAACAATGATAATTATCTGTCATTGTTGGGTGTGAATAAATCCATCTGTTATCCCTAATGTTATGTCAGGGATCCCTTCTTTATTAAGTAAAGTATATAGCCTGCCTATTATCAGTACTGCTTTCCTTCTAGTCCTGTCTTGGCCCTCCATTCTATTATCTATTCAGCATATCTGTGCCAGAGGTAATAGTGGATAAATAATGGAAATTTCTAATAATTTCTGTATTTATCATGCCTACCACAGGCCCAGACAGGAAGTGCCCTCCTGTTAGTTTATTCACTCGCATCTCCACACCCAGATCTCTACGCATCCAGCAGGCACACAAAAAAATGGTTATTGGTGAGAATGTTTGCTCTGTTCATGTGTAAATGTTTTGTAAGGAGTATCAAATAGGACTCAAGAAGTTGTTTTACCACTTTGGCCCAATTTTTGGGGGGTGTGTGTGCATGTAGGAGGGGGGTGGGGGCAAAATTAAGCATTTGTCGGAATTCTATCAGATAGAGTGCCACCATGTCTAGGTCAGCGGTAAGTATGATAAACACAAAAATGATCAGAAATTCCCATTTGTATTCTAAAATTAAATGAGTTTATTTGTATTACTATGCACTTCCTATATTTTCTGTGTGTAAAAAGGCATTGGAAAGCCACTAATGTCATGCTTACTACATACAAGGAAAAAGGAAAAAAAAATTAAAAATACCCTCCCCCATCTGATTTAAAAGATAAATTTTCTGAGAATTGGTTAATTTACTTTGTTTGGCCTCAGAGGTGCAGACTCAATGATGCATTTGGGATGTCTTTTTCATAGCCACTGGCATTTATTGGATTGTTTATTGGTCCCATTTTTTCCTGTGTGCACAGCAAATACCAGCAAATAGTTAGTTATGGTTGGAATGGGGAAATAAATTGAAGGCATTTTCAGTTTTCAGAAAATGGCATAAAATTTTGTTTCTGGAATCTTTTTAATAGCTTAACTTGACAAATAGTGATTAACCAATAAGGATTTGCAACCATCATCTGGTTGCCGATTTGCTGAGTGCACAATTGGACGATTGTGAGTGTCGATGTCAGATGTCACAATCAAAAGGAGTAGTATGTTCAACCACATATAAGGTTAATTTTACAGTACAGTCAAGTTGATATGTTTGTTGACCTCAACATCGAGTCACTGTGTGTATCAAAATAAAAAATATTACGTCAGTGGAAACATGTTAACAGTGCAATGTCTTTGATCAGTGCGAAAATAGGTGACTTACACTCATACTATTTTAAATTCCACCGCCATTTAAATTAAGTTTTAAGATGAAATTGAATACTTAAATAACATATATTTATTTACTTGATTTAATAACTGATTTATGTTCGAAGCCAAATTTTCAATTCAAAACCCACATGTATATAAAGGTCAAAACAAAAGTAGGTCCCATTTTGTACTCAGTAATTCAGATTGCTTTCGTTGTGGGGCAGAAATCAATGACTGAAAATACATTCATAACAGCTGTGTTTTCAAATAGCTTCAATACATTCATAACAGCTGTGTTTTCAAATAGCTTCTAACACTGCAATTCACTCAATTTCGTAGATTTGTATTCATGCGACTAGTGCTGGAAAATCCTGAATGGAAAAATATAATGTTTCACAAATGATAACCAATCCCAGAAGTTCATGCACAAAATGGCCATACTCTATTTTTAGATAGTTTACATAAATAAGTAATATGCACAACAGATTAAAGTTATACTCCTACTGAAAATAATCGGCTGATGAGTGTATTTTATGTTCATTTGTTATTGTCCACTTTGTGTTGACAGTGAATAAAAAAAAAAGAATTGGGCAACTAGGTTGTTTACAAATGAACTGACAGTGATATCAGACGATGAAACAGCAATTCATAGTACTAGTGGGGTGCTGTCAGTGTAACTTGTTCGGGGAGTGGGATATTATAGATGTTGAACAATCGACAAATCGTTTCAACACTACTGCCAATCACTTTGGCGATTTATTAGCTCACCTGACTGAAAGTCAGGATGAGCTTTTCTGATCACTTTTTGTCCGCCGTCCGCCGCCCATCATCTGCCATCCATCGTCTGTCGTCCGTCGTACATCATGAAGGTGGTGTTTGGGTCATTTTCGCCCAAGCCACTGGCTGCAGTTTAATGAAAATTCACTTGAGTAGCGGTTATATAGGGGCATTTGGGTTTTTCTTCAAATTGGGTTTCTGCTCATATTGAGGAGGGGGTGGGACCAAAATGCACAAAATCTTTAAAAATCTTATAGTGAACCAGCTGTAGCAGAGACTTGATATTTGGTATGCAGCTTCCATTTGAGGTGTAGACGCAGGTTTGTTCACGAGAAGTTTGACGGGCAATATTTGCCTTTGGTCTGGGAGGGGCAAGAATTTTTGTCAAGCCCAAAATTTTCCAAACCGAGAGGCAGATTTGAACCAAATTTAATTTGTGGGCTTATTGGGTCATAAGTACTTAATTTATGCCCAAATTTTTTTTCCCGTCGCCCCATGGGAACCACAGGAGCCAAAAATAGAAAAAATTAAAACGCCCATATCTCCAAAACTACATGGCACAGATAATTCCTATTTGGTGTGAAGCTTCCTTAGGACCAACAGAACTGAATGGTTAAAAAAGATTGCTATCGGTTTTATCATGGGGTACTTATTTGGGACTTTTGAAAAAGTGCTGAGTCAGCAATTTTTAACACTGTGGGTAATGGGGAAAACATTTAACACTACTTTTCTCCCAAACCAATGCTCCAAAAGCTTTCAAATTTCACATATATCATCTTTGGAAGATTGTTTCACATGTTTTTTGAAATCAATTCCCTGGGTCCATATTTGGGCTCTCTATGGGAGCCCAAATGTTTAAATTAGTGCAGTGTGAGGAATATTCTTTAAAAATCTTCTTCTTCAGATCTACCAATAGGAATCTTTTGATATTTGGTATGCAGCATGCTTAGGGAGGTGGGATTCAAGTTTGTTCAAGCCAAATCCCTGGGTTCATATTTAGGCTGAAAATTTGGGGTCCCGGTCTGGACTTAGAAATTTTGGACCAAAATCTGGAATTTAGTTTTTTTGGTTTTTTATGCGTTTTGGTCAATTTTAAGACAAAAAATTTTTTATTTTTTTTTACACTGAAAATTTGGGGTCCGGGTGGGACTTTAAATATTTTGGACCAAAATCCGGAAATTGTTTTTTTGGTTTTTTATGCGTTTTGGTCAATTTTAAGAAGAAGAAAATAAAATTTTAGTCTGAAAATATTTTGTTTGGGGCTTTGGAAATTTCCGAACAAAAATAAAAAAAAATCTGTATTTTATGCGTTTATCTCAATTTGGGGATGTAAAAGTGCAGGAACTGAAAATAGAAGGAAAATGTTGTGTATTGTGTGGGCACAATCGCTTCATCTATTTTGTATATGCTTTTCTTATGAGGGGCGTATGCAGCTTATTCAAGTCAAGTCCCTGGTTTGATATTTAGACTACCATGTCAGGTGAGAGCCCTAAGGCCCCCTGGGGCCTCTTGTTAAGCTTGTTACTGCTTTTATTAGGTAATGAATCAAATGTAAATATGAACAATTTTGATCCTGTGGTATTCCATGTAACCATTGGCATGAACCGATGTTCAAACACTTCTTCCTATGGTCAACTGATGGCTTAAAATCGGCCGATGTCTGATGCGATTGCTGAACATCGGTTAATCACTATTGGCAAAGTCAAGATAAGCTATTGCCATCACATGTGGACAGTCTGTGAGTCTCTTCACATTTTCTTTAGCATAGGCTACACCCTGTAGTTCTTGTCTGATCATCATGAAATTTCATATGCAGGGTTGAGGTCATGTTTAGATGAGAATGCTAGCCCAAAACCCAAAAACCTTTAGCACAGTCTACAGGTCATATTTATGAAGGGACTTCATTGTAACTTGGTAGGATGACTCTGTATAATGTCAAGATGAGAATGTCTCCTTTTGGTTGCGATCAGTCAACCATGATGGCTATGCGAGTCTGAAACCCGAAAACCTTTAGCACAATCTACAGGTCATATTTATGAAGGGATTTCATTGTAACTTGTCAGGATGACTCTGTATAATATCTAGATGAAAACATCCTATTTTGGTTGGGTTCAATCAACCATGACGGCCACAGGGGTACATTACCTAGATTCTTTAGCATAGTCTACAGATTCCATTTATGAAGGGATTTCATTGTAAATTGGTAGGATGACTTCGTATAATGTCCAGATGAGAACGTCCTATTTTGGCTGTGATCAGTCAACCGTAATGGCCACAAAGGCACGTGACCTAGATTTGTTTAGCACAGTTTACAGTTCATATTTATCAAGTGATTTGATTGTAACTTGAAAGGATAACACGTTATGATGTCAAGATGAGACTGTCCTATTTTGGTCATCATTGGTTAGCTGTTGCCGCTATCTGATCACATGACCTAGATTCCTTTAGCACTGTCTACAGGTTATTTTTATGAAGGGATTTCATTGTAACTTGGTAGGATAACTTGGTATGATATCCAGATAAGACATGTATTTTGGTCATGATTGGTCAGCTGTGACCCCCGGACCATCACATGGCCTAGATTCCCTTAGCAAAGTCTACAAGTTATATTTATGAAGGGATTTCATCGTACCTTGGTAGGATGACTTGTTTTGGAATAATCTTGCTGTAACTTGGTAACTTTGGCTGACAGACATTAACTGTGAGGGGCACATTAACCCCGGTCTCATTTCTTT
This sequence comes from Pictodentalium vernedei, assembly GCA_031216915.1. NCBI lineage: Eukaryota > Metazoa > Mollusca > Scaphopoda > Dentaliida > Dentaliidae > Pictodentalium > Pictodentalium vernedei. The sequence goes on from CM062292.1 coordinate 151,823,024, forward strand.
AGTACAGTCTACACCTCAAATTATTATACCCCCGCTTCGAAGAAGTGGGGGCTATATAGGAATCGCCCTGTACGTCCGTACGTCCGTCCGTCTGTCCGTCCGTCCGTACATCCGTCCGTACGTCTTTCCGGACATGAAATTCTTGTGTGCGCAACTCCTCCTACATTTATCAATCAATTTGGACAAAACTTTTCAGACATCATCACTACTAAGTGAACATGCGCATATTCCAAGATTTTTGATCTGCGACAATTTTAACCAGGTTATCTTCCTTTGACTTAGATTTATTGTGTCTTTCCATCCGAACAAATTCTTGTGTGCGCAACTCCTCCTACATTAATGAACCGATTTTGATGAAACCTTTCAAACATCATCTCTACTAAGTGAACATGTGCATATTCCAAACTTTTTAATCTGTGACAATTTTAACCAGGTTATCTCTCTTGAACTTTGATTTAATATGGGTTTCTACATGAAATTCTTGTGTGCGCAACTCCTCCTACATTTATCAATCAATTTGGACAAAACTTTTCAGACATCATCGCTACTAAGTGAACATGCGCATATTCCAAGATTTTTGATCTGCGACAATTTTAACCAGGTTATCTCCCTTTGACTTAGATTTATTATGTCTTTCCGTTCGAACAAATTCTTGTGTGCACAACTCCTCCTACATTAATGAACCGATTTTGATGAAACCTTTCAAACATCATCTCTACTAAGTGAACATGTGCATATTCCAAACTTTTTGATCTGCGACAATTTTAACCAGGTTCTCTCTCTTGAACTTTGATTTAATATGGGTTTCTGCATGAAATTCTTTTGTGCGCAACTCCTCCTACATTTATCAATCAATTTGGACGAAAGTTTACAGACATCATCACTACTAAGTGAACATGCGCATATTCCAAAATTTTTGAGCTGTGGCAATTTTAACTAGGTTATCTCCCTTTAACTTAGATTTATTATGGGTTTCTACATGAAATTCTTGTGCGTGCAACTCCTCCTACATTTATCAATCACTTTGGACAAAACTTTTCAGACATCATCACTACTAAGTGAACATGCGCATATTCCAAGATTTTTGATCTGCGACAATTTTAACCAGGTTATCTTCCTTTGACTTAGATTTATTGTGTCTTTCCATCCGAACAAATTCTTGTGTGCGCAACTCCTCCTACATTAATGAACCGATTTTGATGAAACCTTTCGGGGGCGCGGTGGCTCAGTTGGTAGAGGTGCAGGCTGCAAGCCGAGAGGTCCTCGGTTCGAATCCCACCTGCGGCAACCGCGTTGTGTCCTTGGGCAAGACACTTCACCCCGATTGCCTTCATGGGGGCACGATGACGCTGTGTACTGAGGCGTACTGCACGTCGATGGTGCGCATGTCTTCAACCAATCTAACCCTGCCTGTGCTGCGGTGCAGAGTTCAGAGTTACGATGTTGGAGAGCTGACAGCTGCTCGTCGTTGCTCGGTGGTTCTCTCCGGGTACTCCGGCTTCCTCCACCCGTAAAACTGTCACGGTCACGATTAGCCATTGTGCATAAGTATGTGACCTTAAACACCAATAAATAAATAAATAAATAATGATGAAACCTTTCAAACATCATCTCTACTAAGTGAACATGTGCATATTTTTATACTGTACCAATGACCCAGACTTAGCTGGTGCTAACTCCACAAAAAACCAGGGCCAAACACAAATTTTGCCCCCCAATCCCCAAAATTTGCATCCAAAACAAAAAGAAATCATGTCCTAAAGGACCTCCATAGTACGACTCTACTGCGCATGCGCAGTGACGCAGTCGTCCCGAAATTGGCGCCAAATATCATTCTCTGTTTGGCCCTTCATCAGTCAACATCTCACTGATCTTTGTGCTTGTAAATCTCAGTTTAAAGGATGCCAGACACGTAATTCTTGGAGAAAATGTGATTCTAAGGAGGATAGAAGGAGGAGAGGAAAAAAGAAGTGGCAAAAAATAATCAGGGCTGTACTTAAAATTTTTTGTTAAAATTATGTTAAGTTGCCTATTTTCGAGGCAAACGCCTCTTGTTGTCATTCTTGCTAATTGTTGCACTGCTTATTCAGTGTTTCCTCTCCCCTAACCTTCTAAAGTCCCCCCTTGCAATTCTCCCATGCTTTTGGCATATTTTTGAGAAGTTTCATTTCTAAAATTTCCCTGGGAGAGTTGCTTGGTTACAGAATGTTTTCTGTTATTTTCCCCATAGTTACGTTTTCACCCATGGGTGTATAACGTTTGTGTTCTGCATCTTCCATCTGATGTTCTGCAGATTCTCCCCTGGGAGTCTCTGTTTTGCATCAGATAGAGTGTAATTGAGGACTGATTCCGGGCCAGTTTTTTCAGTGCCTGGAGTCATGTTTTCTTCTGTGTTTACACTGTTTGTTTTCATTGGCAACAGCCTTTTTTGAGGGGGGCTGTTTGCCTTTGAGGTAGTTTATCTCATTATAAGATACATTTATATTATCCGAAAGTGTCTCATTAATTATTTTATATAATTTTAAAATTTTTGACCACACTTTGCCATCGGATCCATCGGGGCTCAACGTTACTTTTCAGCAACTTGGGCTTCTCTGAAAAAATATTTTTTCAAAATTATTTTGTTTTGCAATTGTTTTTTCATTTATTAATGGATCATGTTATTATGTATCTTTGTGTCAGGGGTTTTTGCGAGTAACTAGGACTTATTGTTGTTCCTTCACAATGAAAGGAACTTGTTCAAATTGTAATAGGAAGAAATCTTCCTCTGACTTTCATGATTATTGCATAAATTGTAGTCAGTGTTCTCGCATTAATCCCTGTCCTGTATGTGAACATTGGGATGAGAAACATTGGAAACGTGTGTCACGATATGTTGTTTCTGGAGAAAGAGCGATGCCGGCTCTTTCTCCACAAGGTCACTCTACTCTCTCAGTTTCTATTTCAGAGGAACCAGAACAGGGTGATGTTTCCATGTTATCTTCTTCAAGTGTGCGTCCGTCGTCACAATTAAATACAGAGCTAGCGGCAAAAGTGCTCATGGAGATTAGACAAATGTCGTCCGCTAGCTCGCCCGGTGTAGCGTCCATTCACCGAATGGTTCGGCAGCCGGGTTCGTCCGATGCGGTCCAAGAGGAAATTTTGGGTGATGCGAGCACTATAAAAATAATAGATGCACACCCAGTGACGGCGGATAGTGAACGAGAACGGAGGAAGCCTTTTAGTCCGGTTCCTAGCTCGTCCAGGTCCAGCCGGGCCGCGAGCGAGAGAGGCCCCTCTCTCGTACAACAACATCTGGGACCAGATGTTGTGGTACAAAATGTGTCTTTAGCGGAGCATACGTCCGTCGCTCGGGACGCTCCGTTGTATAAGCAGTCCGCAGAGACTGTTAAGGCTTCCTCTTCTCGCCGGCGCACACGACCGCACCTTGGCTGCGTGACCTCCGATATCTTGCCAGCTTCGCCGAGGAAGGATTATTCGGCGACCAGGTCACACCATCCGGCAGCCAGGGACTCGAGACCGATGGACTCCGGACGTTCGCATAGGAAAAGTATGCGGGAGCCATCCGATGCGGAGCTGCCCTCGGCAAAGCAGCGAAAGACCGCTCCTCCGCAGGTCTCGACGTCGGACATTCTAGTGCAGATAGCACAGCTTATCGCAGCATCCCAGCAGCCGACAGAGACGGTGTCGGATCGAGAATTATCCGACGGCGCTGGGTCGGTACGCTCCGCCGAAGCATCGGGGGCGGACGACCGGGAACATCGGGAGGTCCGACCGGATGGTGAAAGGGATACGGATGAATTGGAGCTATCCCTTTCGGAACAACACAAAGCTGCCGTAGACTTCATCCGGCACTTTCTTCCTCAAGTTGTTCCGTCGGGCCAGACTGCTGCGCTTCCGGACAGGAGAATTATAGCGTCATTGGACTCTGATTTTTTCGAGCGGTTCAGGGACATCGCTCCCGAGTTTCCGTCGCAGTCCAATAATGTTGCAAGAACATTTGAATTATTGAACGACGCTATTTTTAAACTTGCTTCCAGGACAGGGAAAGCAGGCTTCTTGTCCGCAAATACTCTCAACCTGCCTTTCATTAATGCAAGGAATAAATTCGACACGGCAGGTCAGGGTATACCGAGAGTTCCTCTGCATATGGACGACGAGGCGGAAGACTTAGAGCTATCATTACCGTCGTCAGCTTCTATTCCAACCGCAGTGTTGGAAACAGCTATTGCGTCTAACAGAGCCAATTTAGATGCCTTATCTTACGCAGATCACCTTACGAAGGCGTTATCACTGCGTCTTCAAGGGGAAGAGTTTCAGGATATACAATCCTCCTTAAGACTTCTTTCAAGGGCAGTAGCTTATTCCACGTGTAACTCCGCCCTTTCAGTGGCTAATCTGGAGTTGGTTAGACGTGACGCAGCCCTGTCTACATCCACACTAGTGGATTCTAAGGTGAAGAACTCTCTTAGAGTCGCTTCGGTCTCAGGAGATCTTCTCTTTGACGGCAAGCTTTCCGCTATTTATGATAATATTAAAAAGAAAGCTAGTGATTCTCTGTTGTTTAGATCCGCTCCTAAAAGGTCGGATTCAGCAGACACGAATAAGGCAGGCACTTCTGGGTCTTATCCGCCCAAGAGAGGTTCCTATAGAGGTTCCGGTGCGTCCTCTAGCTCTTATTCGAGAGACCGTCAGGATAGCGACTCTCGTTCGGGACGTCCTTCAGGCCGGGACAATCGGTCGGACGCCCCGAGGTCGACGAGGCGAGGTGCGGGTCGTGGAAGACGTGGTTTCTCCTACCGCAGGCCTCGCAGATCCAGGAGGTGATGGCTCAAACCTCTATCGCGTTCCGGTTGGCGGAAGGTTGTCGAGTTTTTCTCAAGAGTGGGCGTCGATTACGGACGACCCTTGGGTGAGAGGAGTGACTTCGGAAGGTCTAAAGATATCCTTCAAACGAAAGCCTCCATTAACTCGAAGTCCAAAGTGGACTCATCTTCCGTCAAACCCTCAGAAAAGAGACGCTCTGCTATCAGAGGTGCAGTCTCTTTTAATGAAGAACGCGGTAGAGGTCGTAGAAAACCAGGAATCGCTGGGATTCTACAGCCATCTGTTTCTGGTTCCGAAACCAGACGGCTCGTTCCGTCCAGTCATAGATTTGAGCTGGATAAACAAGCTGATCATCGCTCCGAAGTTTTATATGGAGACGATTCGATCGGTCAGAGCGAGTATTCGGGTGAACGATTATGCAACGAGCATAGATCTCAAAGATGCGTACTTTCACGTCATGGTACATCCGACATTCCGAAAGTATCTACGCTTCGCAGTCCTAGGAGTGGTGTATCAGTTCCGGGCCATGTGCTTCGGATTGAATCTAGCACCCTGGGCTTTCACTCGAGTAATGAACTCGGTAATGATTTACTTCCGAGCTCATTCGTCTGCGGTAACGTCGGCCTACCTGGACGACATTCTTCAGAGGTACGGCAACGAGTTAACGCTTCAGAACGATGTTCAGAATCTTCTTCTATTGCTCCGACGTCTCGGTTTCATAGTAAACGAGGAGAAGTCGGATCTGGTGCCGTCCAAGTCATTCACTCATCTGGGAATGAGCTTCGAGACGCACAACAATCTCGTTCGTCTGCCGTTAACCAGAGCGAAATTAGTCAGTTGTTACGCTCGCTATTGTCTAAATACAGACAAAGTCACAGCGAGAGAATTTATGAGACTGATAGGTCTGTGCGGAGCCGCTGCGGATCTCATTCCGATGGGACGGCTACGCACACGGCCTCTTCAAATTTTCTTGACTCAGAATTGGAGTGTGAAAATTCATTCGCTCGATGTAGACGTTCTCTTGTCAGATCAAGTGAAACAAGAGATTCAGACTTGGGCAAACATTCAGTGGTTAACTCAAGGAGTTCCGCTGCAGTTGCCGGATCCGAGTTTTACCATTATGACGGATGCCAGTCAAACAGGTTGGGGTGCATCATTAATCCCAACGGATTCGAGATGCCAGGGTCTTTGGGATCCGCAATTCCTGTGCAAGCACATAAACATCAAGGAAATGATGTCAATTTGGCTTGCGTTACGTCACTGGATGGACATTATTCACGATGCTCATGTCCAAATCCTATCCGACAATACGACAGTAGTGGCGTATATACGGAATCAGGGAGGCACTCATTCAGTTCCGTTGTTCAATCTAACGGAAAGAATCCTTCTGTTTGCGTTGGAACATCACGTTCTTCTTTCGGTCCGTCACATACCGGGTCGTCTGAATGTGCTAGCAGACTCCCTTTCTCGAAAGGGTCGCTTGTTGCCGTCGGAGTGGACTCTCAACAAACAAGTATTCAATCAGATTTGCTACCAATGGGAACGGCCAATGATAGACTTATTTGCGACACATCTCAACAATCAGTTGCAGACGTATGTGTCCCCGTGTCCGGATCCAAGAGCATTTGCTGTAGACGCTCTATCGATCCCTTGGGACGGAATGATAGGATATGCGTATCCTCCAGCGCCGTTAATTCAACAAGTATTGCTAAAGATAAAACAATCTCAATGCAAGATTCTGTTGGTAGCATCTCTGTCGCCACAGAGACCGTGGATAAATCTACTCAGGTGTCTGTTGTGGGACCTACCGCGGAAGCTCCCTCCACGAGAGGATCTTCTTTGGCAGGGGAAATCGCGCCAACTGCATCACAACCCGCAAGGTCTCAACCTTCACGTTTTTCCGTTGTGCGGTCCTTCTTGCATGGCAAGCACTTTACAGGACGAGCAGTGGACGCGATTTCTAACTGTAGGAGGACCTCCTCTTCGCTAAACTATGCGGCTAAGTGGAAGGTTTTCCGTCGTTGGTGTAGGGATCATTCTGTTGATATATTTGATCCCTCTATACCAGACATTGCTAACTTTCTAGTATACTTGTTTGACGAAATCAAACTGCAACCGGTTACTATAAAGGGTTATAGATCTATGTTATCTGATACCTATGCACATCATGATAGTTTACAAATTGGATCTAATGTCTCTTTATCGAAATTGGTTAGAAACTTTTCGATAAATAGACCAAGAACTCTTAGATTAATTCCTAAGTGGAATTTAGCTTGGGTTCTCCTTAAATTGAAGGAAAAGCCATTTGAACCTCTTGGGACAGTAGATTTCAAATTCTTATCTTATAAGACAGCTTTTCTCTTAGCTTTCTCTTCTGCCAGAAGAGTCAGTGAGCTTCATGCACTATCGGTGGATGATTCTCATTATCGTAGTGTTGGGAACACTATCACCTTCACTACTAACGTCGGTTTTTTAGCTAAGAATCAGGCTCCTAATAAATATCCGGAACCTATTGTTATTAAGGCTCTTCCGTCTTCAGACGGGCGTAGGCCTTTACTCTGTCCTGTTAGAGCACTACGTATCTATAAACAGAGATCTCAGTTCATCAGAAAGGGACGGAAACGTTTCTTTCTGTCTTTGATGCCTAATAGAAAGGACATTTCAGTCCATTCTATTGCTAGATGGATTCAGTTAACTATTCGTACTGCGTATGAAGATTTATCTTCTTCTCAGCAGTCTGTGCTTAAGATTTCTGCTCATGAAGTAAGAGCTCTTTCTACTTCCTGGGCTTATGCTAATAGTGTTGCTATTACAGATTTAATGAAGGCTGCTTATTGGTCTCAGCCATCCACATTTACTAATTTTTATCTCAGAAATATTGAGTCCATTTCTGGAGACCTGCATTGTTTAGGTCCGTTATCTGTTGCTCAGAATGTCGTCCACTAAACAGTTGCAACTATAGTTATGCAGGCTTTCTGTTCCGGCAGTGACTCCGTCCGGCTGCCCTCTTCGCTCTGGGCTATTTGACCCAGGGCAAGGGGAAGGGGGGGGGCGGGTGTTCCCTTAGGTCACCTGCTTTATAGTGAAAAGCAAGGGAATGCCTCCTCCAAGACAGTATTTCTGAGTCGCTTCCGGGATGGTTTTAAAGTGTAATATTAATGTTTAATTTCATTCATGTCTTATTTTTAAAGTGTAGCTCGGTGTGAAGCATTTGTATATGTCAAGTGTCAAACGGGCTTTAATATACAATACTCGGACACTTTTAAATGATTATAAAGAGTCTCAATTCTCTGGACTACTTTATTTATTGGCTTGTTTTAATAATAATTAGTATAAAGGTTATACTGGATATTAATAGAGAACATGAATGTTATTGTGCTCAGTTATTAAGGGTAGTGTATCTTTCTAATTTAAATATTAAATAAGAAAGATACATGTAAAGCCTAATACTCCTTTTCTCCTTAAGGGGTTATCTCTTTATTTTATAATTGAGCTTATTGGATTTTCCTCTATGTCCTAGGCCCTCCAGCCTGTTTACTATTCAGCTAAGTCTGGGTCATTGGTACAGTATAAAAATGTTAAAAAATTTATAGTAATTTATATATTTTTTATACTTACCAATGACCCAGACGGGGATGGCCCTCCCTGAGTTGGGAACTCTTGCCTCCCCGCTGAGTACATAGCGCTGACCAGGCACTGCCAGTAAGAATGATATTTGGCGCCAATTTCGGGACGACTGCGTCACTGCGCATGCGCAGTAGAGTCGTACTATGGAGGTCCTTTAGGACATGATTTCTTTTTGTTTTGGATGCAAATTTTGGGGATTGGGGGGCAAAATTTGTGTTTGGCCCTGGTTTTTTGTGGAGTTAGCACCAGCTAAGTCTGGGTCATTGGTAAGTATAAAAAATATATAAATTACTATAAATTTTTTAACATTCCAAACTTTTTAATCTGTGACAATTTTAACCAGGTTATCGCTCTTGAACTTTGATTTAATATGGGTTTCTACATGAAATTCTTGTGTGCGCAACTCCTCCTACATTTATCAATCAATTTGGACAAAACTTTTCAGACATCATCACTACTAAGTGAACATGCGCATATTCCAAGATTTTTGATCTGCGACAATTTTAACCAGGTTATCACCCTTTGACTTAGATTTATTATGTCTTTCCGTTCGAACAAATTCTTGTGTGCGCAACTCCTCCTACATTAATGAACCGATTTTGATGAAACCTTTCAAACATCATCTCTACTAAGTGAACATGTGCATATTCCAAACTTTTTGATCTGCGACAATTTTAACCAGGTTATCTCTCTTGAACTTTGATTTAATATGGGTTTCTGCATGAAATTCTTTTGTGCGCAACTCCTCCTACATTTATCAATCAATTTGGACGAAAGTTTACAGACATCATCACTACTAAGTGAACATGCGCATATTCCAAAATTTTTGAGCTGTGGCAATTTTAACTAGGTTATCTCCCTTTAACTTAGATTTATTATGGGTTTCTACATGAAATTCTTGTGCGTGCAACTCCTCCTACATTTATCAATCAATTTGGACAAAACTTTTCAGACATCATCACTACCAAGTGATCATACGCATATTCCAAGATTTTTGATCTGCGACAATTTTAACCAAGTTATCTCCCTTTGACTTAGATTTATTATGTCTTTCCGTTCGAACAAATTCTTGTGTGCGCAACTCCTCCTACATTAATGAACCGATTTTGATGAAACCTTTCAAACATCATCTCTACTAAGTGAACATGTGCATATTCCAAACTTTTTGATCTGCGACAATTTTAACCAGGTTATCTCTCTTGAACTTTGATTTAATATGGGTTTCTGCATGAAATTCTTGTGTGCGCAACTCCTCCTACATTTATCAATCAATTTGGACGAAAGTTTACAGACATCATCACTACTAAGTGAACATGCGCATATTCCAAAATTTTTGAGCTGTGGCAATTTTAACTAGGTTATCTCCCTTTAACTTAGATTTATTATGGGTTTCTACATGAAATTCTTGTGCGTGCAACTCCTCCTACATTTATCAATCAATTTGGACAAAACTTTTCAGACATCATCACTACTAAGTGAACATGCGCATATTCCAAGATTTTTGATCTGCGACAATTTTAACCAGGTTATCTCCCTTTGACTTAGATTTATTATGTCTTTCCGTTCGAACAAATTCTTGTGTGCGCAACTCCTCCTACATTAATGAACCGATTTTGATGAAACCTTTCAAACATCATCTCTACTAAGTGAACATGTGCATATTCCAAACTTTTTGATCTGCGACAATTTTAACCAGGTTATCTCTCTTGAACTTTGATTTAATATGGGTTTCTGCATGAAATTCTTGTGTGCGCAACTCCTCCTACATTTATCAATCAATTTGGACGAAAGTTTACAGACATCATCACTACTAAGTGAACATGCGCATATTCCATAATTTTTGAGCTGTGGCTATTTTAACTAGGTTTTAACTTAGATTTATTATGGGTTTCTACATGAAATTCTTGTGCGTGCACTCCCTTTAACTTAGATTTATTATGGGTTTCTACATGAAATTCTTGTGCGTGCAACTCCTCCTACATTTATCAATCAATTTGGACAAAACTTTTCAGACATCATCACTACTAAGTGAACATGCGCATATTCCAAGATTTTTGATCTGCGACAATTTTAACCAGGTTATCTCCCTTTGACTTAGATTTATTGTGTCTTTCCATCCGAACAAATTCTTGTGTGCGCAACTCCTCCTACATTAATGAACCGATTTTGATGAAACCTTTCAAACATCATCTCTACTAAGTGAACATGTGCATATTCCAAACTTTTTAATCTGTGACAATTTTAACCAGGTTCTCTCTCTTGAACTTTGATTTAATATGGGTTTCTACATGAAATTCTTGTGTGTGCAACTCCTCCTACATTTATCAATCAATTTGGACAAAACTTTTCAGACATCATCACTACTAAGTGAACATGCGCATATTCCAAGATTTTTGATCTGCGACAATTTTAACCAAGTTATCTCCCTTTGACTTAGATTTATTATGTCTTTCCGTTCGAACAAATTCTTGTGTGTGCAACTCCTCCTACATTAATGAACCGATTTTGATGAAACCTTTCAAACATCATCTCTACTAAGTGAACATGTGCATATTCCAAACTTTTTGATCTGCGACAATTTTAACCAGGTTATCTCTCTTGAACTTTGATTTAATATGGGTTTCTGCATGAAATTCTTGTGTGCGCAACTCCTCCTACATTTATCAATCAATTTGGACGAAAGTTTACAGACATCATCACTACTAAGTGAACATGCGCATATTCCAAAATTTTTGAGCTGTGGCTATTTTAACTAGGTTATCTCCCTTTAACTTAGATTTATTATGGGTTTCTACATGAAATTCTTGTGCGTGCAACTCCTCCTACATTTATCAATCAATTTTGACGAAACCTTTCAAACATTATCACAACTAAGTGAACATACGCATATACCCAAATTTTTGATCTGCGACAATTTTAACCAGGTTATCTCCCTTTAACTTGGATTTATTATGGGTTTTCAAATGGGATTCTTGTGTGTGCAACTCCTCCTACATTAATGAACTGATTTTGAATACATGTTGCACATTGTAAATGTGTTTTTCCAAATGTAAACCATATATGTGTGGGCTCTTTAAGTATTCAGTGCTGTTCTGTGGAAGGCCACATGCAAATACAAATTTCAACAACAAAAAATGATCTTTATGTATACATTTCCTTATGGCCTTCGCCTACATGATCAGAAGTGCATTCCTCTAAAAACCCAAAGCGGGGGTATTAATCACCTTCAGTGATAGTTCTAGTTCTTATTGAAAACATCGCATGTGGGGAACAGAAATTAACATATTCTCAATTATCACAATTCTTGTCTTATTTCATAATCCTTTCATAAACATTGAACATTATCGTTTTCATCAAACATAACACACAGACAAGTTAAGTTACAGTTTCATTGACACTTTCATTTTTCTTTAACAATGCATCTGTCCATTATGGGGACCAGCTAATAAGTCAAGTTTTGTTTCAGTTACTGTCAAAGACTATGTTTTGAAACATGAACAGAAACATTCTGGAATGTATTATCCTTTGTTTACATATTTTGTTCCATCAGATTCTGTTACGCATAAGCAACCATTATCTTAGACATGCTCTTCTCTTGTGAAATTAAATTTTGTTTTCTCCACATTTCAGAGCCTGGAAGTACCCCACATGGAATCAGTATAAAAACTATTAATTGAAAATAGAATATTTTTATACTGTACCAATGACCCAGACTTAGCTGGTGCTAACTCTAACAAAACCAGGGCCAAACACAAATTTTGCCCCCCAATCCCCAAAATTTGCATCCAAAACAAAAAGAAATCTTGTCCTAAAGGACCTCCATACTACGCCCCACTGCGCATGCGCAGTGTCACGGACATCCCGAAATTGGCGCCAATTATCATTCTCTGTTTGGCCCTTCATCAGTCAACATCTCACTGATCTTTGTGCTTGTAAATCTCAGTTTAAAGGATGCCAGACACGTAATTTTTGGAGAAATGGTGATTCTAAGGAGGATATAGAAGGAGGAGAGGAAAAAGAAGTGACAAAAAATAATCAGGGCTGTACTTAAAATTTTTTGATGAAATTATGTTAAGTTGCCTATTTTCGAGGCATGGGCCTCTTGTTGTCATTCTTGCTAAATGTTGCACTGCTTATTCAGTGTTTCCTCTCCCCTAGCCTTCTAAAGTCCCCCCTTGCAATTCTCCCATGCTTTTGGCATATTTTTGAGAAAGTTCATTTCTAAAATTTTCCTGGGAGAGTTGCTTGGATACAGAATGTTTTCTGTTATTTTCCCCACAGTTACGTTTTCACCCATGGGTGTATAAACGTTCTGTTCTGCATCTTCCATCTGATGTTCTGCAGATTCTCCCCTGGGAGTCTCTGTCTTGCATCAGATAGAGTGTAATTTTGATGACTGATTTCGGGCCAGTTTTTTCAGTGCCTGGAGTCATGTTTTCTGGTGTTTTACACTGTTTGTTTACATTGGCAACAGCCTTTTTTGAGGGGGGCTGTTTGCCTTTGGTGTAGTTTATCTCACTATAAGATACATTTATATTATCTGTAAGTGTCTCATTAATTATTTAATATAAATTTAAAATTTTTGACCACACTTTGCCATCGGATCCATCGGGGCACAACGTTACTTTTCAGCAACTTGGGCTTCACTGAAAAAATATTTTTTCAAAATTATTTTGATTTGCAATTGTTTTTTCATTTATTAATGGATCATGTTATTATGTATCTTTGTGTCAGGGGTTTGTGCGAGTAACTAGGACTTGTTGTTGACTTTTCACAATGAAAGGATATTGTTCAAATTGTAATGGGAAGAAATCTTCCTCTGACTTTCATGATCATTGTATTAATGGTATTCAGTGTTCTCACACTAATCCCTGTCCTTTATGTCAATATTGGGATGACAAACATTGGAAACGTGTGTCACGGTATGTTGTTTCTGGAGAAAGGGCTATGCCGGCTCTTTCTCCGCAAGGTCACTCTACTCTCTCAGTTTCTATTTCAGAGGAACAAGAACAGGGTGATGTTTCCATGTTATCTTCTACAAGTGTGCGTCCGTCGTCACAAATGAATTCAGAGCTAGCGGCAAAAGTGCTCATGGAGATTAGACAAATGTCGTCCGCTAGCTCGCCCGGTGTAGCGTCCATTCACCGAATGGTTCGGCAACCGGGTTCGTCCGATGCGGTCCAGGAGGAAATTTTGGGTGATGTGAGCACTATAAACATACAAGGTGCACACCCAGTGACGGCGGATAGTAAGCGAGAACGGAGGAAGCCTTTGAGTCCGGTTCCTAGCTCGTCCAGGTCCAGCCGAGCCGCGAGCGAGAGAGGCCCCTCTCTCGTACAACAACATCTGGGACCAGATGTTGTGGTACAAAATGTGTCGCAAGCGGAGCATACGTCCGTCGCTCGGGACGCTCCGTTGTATAGGCAGTCCGCAGAGACTGCTAAGGCTTCTTCTTCTCGTCAGCGCACACGACCGCACCTTGGCTGCGTGACCGCCGATATCTTACCAGCTTCGCCGATCAAGGATTCTTCGGCGACCAGGTCACACCATCCGGCAGCCAGGGATTCGAGACCGATGGACTCCGGACGTTCGCATAGAAAAAGTATGCGGGAGCCATCTGATGCGGAGCTGCCCTCGGCGAAGCAGCGAAAGACTGCGCCTCCACAGGTCTCGACGCCGGACATTCTTGTGCAGATAGCACAGCTTATCGCAGCATCCCAGCAGCCGACAGAAACGGTGTCGGATCGAGAATTATCCGACGGCGCTGGGTCGGTACGCTCCGCCGAAGCATCGGGGGCGGACGACCGGGAGCATCATGAGGTCCGACCGGATGGTGAAAGGGATACGGATGATTTGGAGCTATCCCTTTCGGAACAACATTAAGCTGCCGTGGACTTCATCCGGCACTTTCTCCCTCAAGTTGTTCCGTCGGGCCAGACTGCTGCGGTTCCGGACAAGAGGATTATAGCGTCATTGGACTCTGAATTTTTTGAGCGGTTCAGGGACATCGCTCCCGAGTTTCCGTCGCAGTCCAATAATGTTGCAAGAACATTTGAATTATTGAACGACGCTATATTTAAACTTGCTTCCAAGACGGGGAAAGCAGGTTTCTTGTCCGCTAATACTCTCAACCTGCCTTTCATTAATGCAAGGAATAAATTCGACACGGCAGGACAGGGTATCCCGAGAGTTCCTCTGCGTATGGACGACGAGGCGGAAGACTTAGAGCTATCATTACCGTCGTCGGCTTCTATTCCAACCGCGGTGTTGGAAACAGCTATTGCGTCTAACAGAGCCAATTTAGATGCCTTATCTTACGCAGATCACCTTACTAAGGCGTTATCACTGCGCCTTCAAGGGAAAGAGTTTCAGGATATTCAATCCTCTTTAAGACTTCTTTCAAGGGCAGTAGCTTATTCCACATGTAACTCCGCCCTTTTAGTGGCAAATCTGGAGTTGGTTAGATGTGACGCAGCCCTAGCTACATCCACACTCGTGGATACTAAGGTGAAGAACTCTCTTAGAGTCGCTTCGGTCTCCGGAGATCTTCTCTTTGACGGCAAGCTTTCTGCTATTTATGATAAAATTACAAAGAAAGCTTCGGATTCTCTGTTGTTCAAATCTGCTTCTAAGAAGTCGGATACAGCAGACAAGAATAAGACAGGCACTTCTGGGTCTAATGCGCCCAAGAGAGGTTCCTATAGAGGTTCCGGTGCGTCCTCTTGGTCTTATTCGAGAGACCGTCAGGGTAGCGACTCTCGTTCGGGACGTCCTTCGGGCCGGGACAACCGGTCGGACGCCCCGAGGTCGACGGGGCGAGGTGCGGGTCGTGGAGGATGTGGTTTCTCCTACCGCAGGCCTCGCAGGTCCAGGAGGTGATGGCTTAAACCTCTATCGTGTACCGGTTGGCGGAAGGTTGTCGAGCTTTTCACAAGAATGGGCGTCGATTACGGACGACCCTTGGGTGAGAGGAGTGACATCGGAAGGTCTAAAGATATCCTTCAAACGAAAGCCTCCATTAACTCGAAGTCCAAAGTGGACTCAAAGTCCGTCAAATCCGCAGAAAAGAGACGCTCTGTTATCAGAGGTGCAGTCCCTTTTAATGAAGAACGCGGTAGAGGTCGTAGAAAACCAGGAGACTCCGGGATTCTACAGCCATCTGTTTCTGGTTCCGAAACCAGACGGCTCGTTCCGTCCAGTCATAGATTTGAGCTGGATAAACAAGCTGATCGTCGCTCCGAAATTTTATATGGGGACGATTCGATCGGTCAGAGCTAGTATTCGGGTGAACGATTATGCAACAAGCATAGATCTCAAAGATGCGTATTTTCACGTCATGGTACATCCGACATTCTACGCTTCGCAGTCCTAGGAGTGGTGTATCAATTCCGGGCGATGTGCTTCGGATTGAATCTAGCACCCTGGGCTTTCACTCGGGTAATGAACTCGGTAATGATCTATTTCCGAGCTCATTCGTCTGCGGTAACGTCGGCCTACCTGGACGACATTCTTCAGAGGTACGGCAATGAGTTAACGCTTCAGAACGATGTTCAGAATTTACTTCTATTGCTCCGACGTCTCGGTTTTATAGTAAACGAGGAGAAGTCGGATCTGGTGCCGTCCAAGTCATTCACTCATCTGGGAATGAGCTTCGAGACGCACAACAATCTCGTTCGTCTGCCGTTAACCAGAGCGAAATTAGTCAGTTGTTACGCTCGCTATTGTCTGCACGCAGACAAAGTCACAGCGAGAGAATTTATGAGACTGATAGGTCTGTGCGGAGCCGCTGTGGATCTCATTCCGATGGGGCGGTTGCGCACACGTCCTCTCCAAATTTTCTTGACTCAGAATTGGAGTGTGAAAATTCATTCGCTCGACGTAGACGTTCTCTTGTCAGATCAAGTGAAACAAGAGATTCAGACTTGGGCAAACATTCAGTGGTTAACTCAGGGAGTTCCGCTGCAGTTGCCGGATCCGAGTTTTACCATTATGACGGATGCCTGTCAAACAGGTTGGGGTGCATCATTAATCCCAACGGATTCGAGATGCCAGGGTCTTTGGGATCCGCAATTCCTGTGCAAGCACATAAACATCAAGGAAATGATGTCAATTTGGCTTGCGTTACGTCATTGGATGGACATTATTCACAATGCTCATGTCCAAATCCTATCCGACAATACGACAGTAGTGGCGTATATACGGAATCAGGGAGGCACTCATTCAGTTCCGTTGTTCAATCTAACGGAAAGAATCCTTCTGTTTGCGCTAGAACATCACGTTCTTCTTTCGGTCCGTCACATACCGGGTCGTCTGAATGTGCTAGCAGACTCCCTTTGACGAAAGGGTCGCTTGTTGCCGTCGGAGTGGACTCTCAACAAACAAGTATTCAATCAGATTTGCTACCAGTGGGAACGGCCAATGATAGACTTATTTGCGACACATCTCAACAATCAGTTGCAGACGTATGTGTCTCCGTGTCCGGATCCAAGAGCATTTGCAGTAGACGCTCTGTCGATCCCTTGGGACGGAATGATAGGATATGCGTATCCTCCAGCGCCGTTAATTCAACAAGTATTGCTAAAGATAAAATAATCTCAATGCAAGATTCTGTTGGTAGCATCTCTGTCGCCACAGAGACCGTGGATAAATCTACTCAGGTGTCTGTTGTGGGACCTACCGCGAAAGCTTCCTCCATGGGAGGATCTTCTTTCGCAGGGGAAATCGTGCCAACTCCATCACAACCCGCAAGGTATCAACCTTCACGTTTTTCCGTTGTGCGGTCCTTCTTGCATGGCAAGCACTTTACAGGACGAGCAGTGGACGCGATTTCTAACTGTAGGAGGACCTCCTTTTCGCTAAACTATGAGGCTAAGTGGAAGGTTTTTCGTCGTTGGTGTAGCGATCATTCTGTAGATATATTCGATCCCTCTATACCAGACATTGCAACTTTCTAGTATACTTGTTTGACGAAATCAAACTGCAGCCTGTTACTATTAAGGGTTATAGGTCTATGTTATCTGATACCTATGCACATCATGATAGTTTACAAATTGGATCTAATGTCTCTTTATCTAAGTTGGTTAGAAACTTCTCGATAAATAGACCCAGAACTCTTAGATTAATTCCTGAATGGAATTTAGCTTGGGTTCTTCTTAAATTGAAGGAAAAGCCATTTGAACCTCTTGGGACAGTAGATTTCAAATTCTTATCTTATAAGACAGCTTTTCTCTTAGCTTTCTCTTCTGCTAGAAGAGTCAGTGAGCTTCATGCACTATCGGTGGATGATTCTCACTATCGTAGTGTCGGGAACACTATCACCTTCACTACTAATGTGGGTTTTTTAGCTAAGAATCAGGCTCCTAATAAATATCCGGAACCTATTGTTATTAAGGCTCTTCCGTCTTCAGACGGGCGTAGGCCTTTACTCTGTCCTGTTAGAGCGTTACGTATCTATAAACAGAGATCTCAGTTTATCAGAAAGGGACGGAAACGTTTCTTTCTGTCTTTGATGCCTAATAGAAAGGACATTTCGGTCCATTCTATTGCTAGATGGATTCAATTAACTATCCGTACTGCTTATGAGAGTTTATCTTCTTCTCAGCAGTCTGTGCTTAAGATTTCCGCTCATGAAGTAAGAGCTCTTGCTACTTCTTGGGCTTATGCTAATAGTGTTGCTATTACAGATTTAATGAAGGCTGCTTATTGGTCTCAGCCATCCACATTCACAAATTTTTATCTCAGAAATATTGAGTCCATTTCTGGAGACCTGCATTGTTTAGGTCTGTTATCTGTTGCTCAGAATGTCGTCCACTAAACAGTTGCAACTATAGTTATGCAGGCTTTCTGTTCCGGCAGTGACTCCGTCCGGCTGCCCTCTTCGCTCTGGGCTATTTGACCCAGGGCAAGGGGAAGGGGGGGGGGGGGGGGCGGATGTTCCCTTAGGTCACCTGCTTTATAGTGAAAAGCAAGGGAATGCCTCCTCCAAGTCAGTATTTCTGAGTCGCTTCCGGGATGGTTTTAAAGTGTAATATTAATGTTAAAATTCATTCATGTCTTATTTTTAAAGTGTAGCTCGGTGTGAAGCATTTGTATATGTCAAGTGTCAAACGGGCTTTAATATACAATACTCAGACACTATTAAATGAATATAAAGAGTCTCAATTCTCTGGACTACTTTATTTATTGGCTTACTTTAAAAATAATTAGTATAAGGGATATACTGGATGTTAATAGAAAACATGAATATTACTGTGCTCAATTATTAAGGGTATTGTATCTTTCTAATTTAATATTAAATAAGAAAGATACATGTAAAGCCTAATACTCCTTTTCTCCTTAAGGGGTTACCTCTTTATTATATAGTTGAGCTTATTGGATTTTCCTCTATGTCCTAGGCCCTCCAGCCTGTTTACTATTCAGCTAAGTCTGGGTCATTGGTACAGTATAAAAATGTTAAAAAATTTATAGTAATTTATATATTTTTTATACTTACCAATGACCCAGACGGGGATGGCCCTCCCAGGAGTTGGGAACTCTTGCCTCCCCGCTGAGTACATAGTGCGGATCAGGCACTGCCAGTAAGAATGATAATTGGCGCCAATTTCGGGACGTCCGTGACACTGCGCATGTGCAGTGGGGGCATAGTATGGAGGTCCTTTAGGACATGATTTCTTTTTGTTTTGGATGCAAATTTTGGGGATTGGGGGGCAAAATTTGTGTTTGGCCCTGGTTTTGTTAGAGTTAGCACCAGCTAAGTCTGGGTCATTGGTAAGTATAAAAAATATATAAATTACTATAAATTTTTTAACATCTTGTCATTTTTGGAATTCACTATAAAAAATCTTTCCATATTACATTCCACAGAGGGATCATAAGCTGAGTTTCAACTCTTTGAGAATAATACTGGCTGGTTTTGTCCATTACATTGGGTAAAGAGTTGATACAGATGAGATTTACAATAAGGCTGTACAATGCACAGGGTTAGTTACTCAGTTAATAATACAAATGCTCTATAACCAGGCCTGAAAATAAGCAATCTGACATTTGCAGAATGAGGTCCCCAGAAGGTGAATTTAATGATGCTATCCCATACAGTGGGCCAATTTATCCTCTGGGTACCTCCTTCTGTTTAGTTTTGAGACCCTATTTTAGATTGAGGTTTACAGAGGGTAAATTTAGTGATGCTACCCTGCTGTGTAGGGTAGCATCACTGAATTCACCCTCTGAGAACCTCATTTTGCAGCTGACAGTCTGCTTATTTTATGGCTTGTCTATAACCATGTTATGGTTGGAATGAGGAAATAAATTGAGGACATTTTCAGTTTTCAGAAAATGGCATAAAATTTTGTTTCAGAAATCTTTTCATTTTTCTTTAACACTGTATCTATCCATTATGGGGACCAGCTAATAACTCAAGCTTTGTTTCAGTTACTATCAAAGACTATGTTTTGAAATGAACAGAAATGTCCTGGAATGTATTAACCTTTGTTTAGATATTTTGTTCTATCAGATTCTGTTACACATAAGTCGGAAACAGCAACCATTATCTTAGACATGCTGTTATAAAAATTGGTAACAGCCATATCACACGCTACATGAAAATATACACTTATCAAGGTTGTAAAAAATGCACAGGGTTAGTTACATGTTACATATGGTGCATGATTCAAGCAACTGGACTGTGGAAATTTTTTATAAAGGGAATTCCAAAAATGAAAACATATTCTTTATTTAATGCTCAGGCATCAATTCACGCTGAAAAATTAAGTCATATTCCCCTGTCGGTCGGCAAAACGAATTATCAAAATGATATTTAGAAATCGATATTTCATCGTAGGTTCGGATGACGAATCACATGTACTTTAAACGAGTCAGCACATCAGTAATGAATTCCAGAGTCCCAAATACAAACGAATTCGAATAATTGATAGTGACAGTGACTAAATCAATTCATTAAATCAGCGGTTTCAAAGTTTGACTTTCTCATTCACCTTCCAGCGAAAAGCCGAAATCACTTTCAAATTTCTTCAGTTCAACTTCACACGTCTTCAGTGCATTGAGTTCAAAAAAAATAAAATGACGTGTCTTGTTATTGAAAATAAGAAAGTGGTGTTTTTTGTTATTGTTCTATTTCTTCGAAACACATTGCGATTATTTCAATTCGCCAGCCTTGGTAAATAGTAAAGTTAGGGGAGAAATAAGACGGGACTACTTTTTGTGCGGATATTCACACATTCCAAGGGTTGGAGTTTGGTTGTTGTAATTTTTGTATGGACGCCGGTTCGGCACATAAATTTTGCGCCTTAATGGCAAATAAAGGCCACAAATTGGAGAGTTTGTAGTCGTAGAGCATCAAATGAAAAGAAAATTTACGAAAATTTGATGAATACCGAAAATATCTCGTTCGTGGCTACAAGAAATATGAGGATCTTCACTCGCGACTGTGTCGCTCGTGAAGATCCTCATATTTCTTTGTAGCCACTCACGAGATATTTTCGGTATTCATCAAATTTTCGTGAATATCCTCTATATTTTCAATTATTTATTCATGTATATTATCTCAGTTCAAATCATTCTCTAGGTAACTGTTATCTGTAAATATCAAGTTTTCACGTATTTAGCCATGAAAATATTCTATTTACTTTTTCAGACTATCTGATTTGTATAACCAAACAGAACAGAACAGACCTGGAGTACACTTCACTGATCCAAAACCAGTTGTCATGAGTACGGGTGGCAAGAAAGGAGATATCTATCAACTGGTATGTTTCATCACTTTCTTGTATAGAGGCAAGCTCTGAAACCGCCAGTCACATTTTTAATCGAATCTGACACTGTTATGGACTGGAATCAGTCTAGCCCTCAACTGGCTGAGTGCTGGAAGCCACTATCATGGCTTTACTGAAAAATGCTGAATGCCACTACACCATGTATGGCATCGCTATTTTTGTGTAGCCTGCCCCTCGAAGTGGTGAGCGACATATAGGAATTACTTTTGTCGTCTTGCGTCGTCCACGTCGTCTGCGTCGTCGTCCGCGTCACACTTTCTCTTATCCGCCACTCCTCTTTAACCTATGAATGGATTTTGATGAAACTTTCAGTGATTCTTTATCACATAATGGCATTGACACACATCTTCCATGGAAGGCTCACATCTAAGTTTCAAAAATAATAGAACGCGTATTGAAATGAAATATTTTGTTTTCCATTGTTGGAGAGTGAACAAAATAGCATTCTGCCAGTTAAAGGGTTCATTTTGAGATTCAATTGAAACCTATGGTATGCTTTTCCAACCAACTGAAATTTTCCATCGATTGGCTCTAAAAGTATGAAAAACATTCATTTTCTTTATATCAATGCAAGAAATGTTTCAAAATCAAGACTTTATTTGACTGAATCTTTGATGATATTACCAATATGATTGTTTGCTAAATAATTATGAATGAAGACTCACCACAACCATACTTTTATGGGTACGCCACATTGTTCCACTGTCTGTGTTGATATTTTGATGTTTTCAAGATGAATTAAATACTTCATGATTGGAATATGTACAACTGGAGTACAGATTGGAATATGTATGACTTGAGCACAAAAGATTATCCATTTATTGTTTTAGCAAAGGGACATCACATTACATGAATGGTAGCCTCCACGTAGACTCCACAAAAAGTGGATAAACAAACATCTGAATTCCTTACAGAATTTGACTGGTTCTCAACTGAGACACCAGTTTATAGTCAAATTTATGAAATGAGTTCAGTAAATTAAATCTAAATTTACTGGATGAATTTCATAAATTACTGGCTGAATTTCATAAATAGTTTTGTTGAAATTTTTGGGGAACTAAAGAAAAAGATAATGAAAATAACAAATTTTGATATTGTGTGTGTTGGGTAATTGGTTAAAGATTTCAGTAATAGAATTTTATTGAAATAATGGTTCAAAACTCAAAAAACATTTTTTCTGAATTGCAAATAAGTGATAAATGTTCAGGTTTCACACAAAAATACCTCTGTGTAAACCTGGTGCTACTTCTGGAATTTTATTGCATGATTGTACTTTCAAAAAATTTCAACAATACCATATCCTGTGACCTCCTAATTGGAATGGGCTCATTGAGCTTATTCCAATGAGGGGCCACTTGATACAGTTTTGTTAAAATTTTTAGAAAAATTCCAAAAAGTAATATTTAAAATAATAAATTTTAATATTGTGTGAATTGGGTAAAGGGTTAAAGCTTTTTGAGTTCATGTATAAGTTTAATGTTTTACAGTAGGGTCATGTGATAATATGTGCCTCCACACACTGTTGTCAAAGTACAGAAATTTAAAGCAGAAATTTTTTTACCGTAATGCAAGTAGGAATTTTACCAATTTAGTGTTGCTTGACAAGCAAAAACTGTGTTTACATTTTCAGTGGCAGTTTATGAATGATATTCTGGACATGATTATGTGTTTACACTACCAGATTGATGTACATTAAATAACTGTACTGTGCTTGTTATTAGTCGACTATTGGATTGCACTCGGTCTGTCTGTCCTTCTGTCCTGTTACCACCTGTATCTCAGAGATGCTTTGGCGCTTTTGTTTCAGATTTTCAGATTTGATGGGGCATTAGGCAAAATTGATGCACGCCAATTTTTAAAAAAAAAATTCAAGATGGTCGTCTGGCAGCCATTTTTGTTGGAAATTGCATGTAATTCATTATATGCACTGAACTTCTGAATGACATTTCCAATTTCAATAATTATTGGTATGGAAGTCAATGGAGCATAAGATAAATATCATATCATACAGGTTTTTTTCTCGGTACATAAATTATGCAAATTAGCCTTACTTAACCTTTTTTCGGGTAATATTTTTGTGCGTATTATGTTGTGTACTGTTATCATCTGTATCTCAGAGATGCGTTGATGCTTTGTTTCAAATTTTCAGATTGCACGTCAATTTTTTTCCAAAAAAAATTCAAGATGTCCGACTGGCAGCCATTTTTGTTGGAAATTGCGTGTAATTCGTTATACGCTCAGAACTTCTGAACGACATTTCCAATTTCAATAATTTTTATTTTAGGAGGTCTAGTAGAATAAGATAAATAAAATATTCGGGTTTTTTTCTTGTGCATAAATTATGCAAATTAATCTCAATGGTAGACTGTTGGACTTCTATGCTAGAGGTGCCGAGTTCTATCCCTGTCCGGGATGACCCGCGTTGTGTCCTTGGGCAAGGCACTTTATCCCAGTTGTCCACCAGACATATTAAGTTTCACGATTTTGGCAGGAGGCTCCCGATTTTTGATGCCATCTCCCAATCTCACGATCAGGGGACAGATTCTCATGATTTTGAGACCCTATGTTTTGTTTTGCAAACTTGAGTCTCAAGTTTTCAGTTTACTGTACTAACTACTGTAAATAAGCTGAGTGGAACTTGGAAGATAAGAAAAAGTATTTCAAACAAATTGCCTTACATTTGCCTGGGCTGTAGATAATTCAGATGTGTGAAAGAATAACAGAAAAATGTGAAAAAAATAACTAGTTAAAAAACGAACCTCTACAGTCAAAATTAGGAGTGATATTGGTGAAAACATTGGAGTTAGTAACCCAACAAAAGTGATTCGAATTCCACGACTTGAATCAATAAAAGTTAACAAAATCACAAGAAATATGATTTGTGTTGTGTTTCAATTATTCCACTGGCATTTGAAGTGGGGGGTCATAAAAAATGGGGCAGATTCTAGTGTTTCTTGCAGTGGGGATTAGGACAACTCGGACCAAAGACAACTCGGACCAAGACAAGTCACACCACTTTTGAAGACAACTCGGACCACTTTTGAAGACAACTCAGACCAACTTTGAAGACAAGTCGGCCCAACTTTCAAGACAACTCGGACCACTTTTGAAGACAACTCGGACCAACTTTGAAGACAAGTTGGCCCAACTTTCAAGACAACTCGGACCACTTTTGAAGACAACTCAGACCAACTTTCAAGACAAGTCGGCCCAACTTTCAAGACAACTGGGACCACTTTTGGACACAACTCGGACCAACTTTCGAGACAAGTTGTAATTAATTGTGATCTCAAAGACTTCAATAGATGCGACGGAACACTTTTCAGTGGAGCTTGTGTTGTCTTTGAAGTTATTCTGTAAAATTAAAATGCTTCTTATCACAAACTTTGATATGTGATGAATGTTTGCATTGCAACTAAACAAGTAGTCACACAGAAATCATGTGTGAAAGAAAAATTCCTTGCAGTGATGTCTAATTACCAAAATAAGCTCAACAATTTGCATATTATCCCTCAAAACCATGGTAAAAGCTTAGTGACTCCTCAAAAAAAGGAAATGTTGATTTTTGCTAAAATATAGCTTTTTTTGTTAATTTTTGCATCTTGATAAAGCACCAAACCTTACTTTCCAGTGGGGGTGGGGGGGGGGGGGGGTAGCATGGCCCTGAAATCATGGGAGATCATGATGCTAGTGAAGGGGGGGGGGGGGGGGGATCTCAGAACTGAAGGCCTGTACTGTACTTGTACAGAGGGCAGGAAATCAACAAAATTATCTTCAAATTTGGGAGTGGGTATTCCACTCCTCCCTCATATGGGGGGGGGGGGGGATTGGAGGTGGGGAGTTGTTTGGAATTTATTTTATGCAAATTTTTTGTTAGATGAAACTGTGCATATGTTCCCGCAACGTTGCCAATATTTTATTTATTTATTTTTTTACCTTGATTTCTAAAAGTAATGGAGGGCGGGGAGGGAATTAAAGTTTTTGTCTTGTATGGAAAAACAAGCTTCGCCATGTAAAAAAGTCACTATTTTGAGTTTCTCAAACTTAACGTCTGTTGCCTACATGGGGGCACGATGACGCTGTGTACTAAGGCATACTGCATGCCGATGGTGCACATGTCTTCAACCGCTGTAACCCTGCTTGAGCGGAGCTTGAACAGAGAATGATGAGGAGCTGACAGTTGCTCATCAATGCTCGGTGGTTCTCTCCAGGCACTCTGGCTTCCTCCACCCGTAAAACTGTCACAGTCATGATTAGCCATTGTGCATAAGTATGTGACCTTAAATACCAATAAATAATATGCAAATTAGCCTTACTTAATCTTTTTTGTGCATATTATGTTGTGTACTGTTACCACCTGTATCTCAGAGATGCTTTGACGCTTTTGTTTAAAATTTTCAGATTTGATGGGGCATTAGGAAAGATTGATGCACGTCAATTTTTTTCTAAAAAAAATTCAAGATGTCCGACTGGCAGTCTTTTTTATTGGAAATTGCGTGTAATTCGTTATTCGTTATACGCTCAGAACTTGTGAATGACATTTCCGATTTCAGTAATTTTTGGTATGGAGATCTAGCAGCATAAAATAAATAACATACCATACAGGTTTTTTTCTCGTGCATAGATTATGCAAATTAGCCTTACTTAACCTTTTTGTCAGGTCATATTTTTGTACGTATTATGTAGTGTACTGTTACCCCTGTATCTCAGAGATGCTTTCATGCTTTTGTTTCAGATTTGAAGGGAAGGGACGTAAGATAAATAACATATTATACCGTTTTTTTTTTCTTGTGCATAAATTATGCAAGTTAGCCTTACTTAACGTTTTTACAGGTATTTGGATGCTTTCAGTAAAACCACAGAAATATGGGTAATATTGGGACTAGTTTGTTGAGTTGTTCCTTTGATATCCATATTTGTTTGGGTTTTATTGAGGAAATATCAATATATTTCTTTATAATCCACCTACCGGGGGAACGATTGTCTGGTCGCTTGCGATCGGCATTGCACTTGTATTTTTTTTGAGATCCTTATAAAAAAATGAAAAAGTCTATGAAAGTTCTTGAACTTTATTTTCCCAGCTCTATGAAAGGTTTTATTCATAAATAATTGTGTTTTTACAGTTTGTGCCTGTTAGCACTCTCCAATAGACACAAAAGAGTTTCATGTATCAAAAAAATTGTTCCTGCTGCTAAAGAATACACCCAGTATAAATCCACTGAAGCGTCTTGCAATGCTTTTCAGTGTAACACCCAGTCAGTGAAAAATTCTGTATAAGTATAATGCTAAAAAAAATGAAAGTCTGTTTCTCAGAGTCCTCCTACATAATCATTTTGGCTGTTGCATGAATGCATTTTATTACCTTTGTAAGCTCAAAAACAATTAATTGCTTGATGTCAAATAAATTGACTTGTTTTGAAATCTTCTGATCACATTCGTGCAGTTCCATTTTTAGCTTAACTTGACAAAAGGCAAGATAAGCTATTGCCATCATGCGTGCGGAAGTCTGTTAGTCTGTTCACATTTTCCTTTAGCACAGGCTACACCCTGTAGTTTTTGTCCGATCGCCACAAAATTTCACATGCAGGTTTGAGGTCATGTCTAGATGAGAATGTCCCCTTTTGGTCGCTATCGGTCAACCGGGATGGCTGCCGGAGCCCAAACCCAGAAAACCATTTGCACAGTCTACAGGTTGTATTTATGAAGAGATTTCATTTTGTAACTTGGTAGGATGCCTCTGTATAATATCTAGATGAGAACATCCCCTTTTAGTCATGATCTGTCAACTGTGATGGCTGCCTAAGCCAGAAACCCCAAAACTTTGAGCACAGTCAACAGATAATATTTAATATGGAGGGATTTCATTGTAACTTGGTAGGATGACTCTGTATGATGTCTACATGAGAACTTCCCCATTTGGTCGCGATCTGTCAATCGTGATGACTGCCTGAGCCCAAAACCTTTAGCACAGTCTACAGGTCGTATTTATGGAGGGATTTCATTGTAACTTGGTAGGTTGATTCCATATAATGTTTAGATGAGAACGTCCCCTTTTACTCACGATTGGTCAACTGTGATGGCTACAGGGGCCTGAAGCCCGAAAACATTTAACACAGTCTACAGGTCATATTTATGAAGGGACTTCATTGTAACTTTGTAGGATGACTCCAGATAATGTCTAGATGAGAACGTCCACTTTTGGTCGCGATCATTGAGCTGTGACAGCTGCCTGAGCCCAAAGCCCAAAAAACTTGAGCACAGACTACAGGTCATATTTATGAAGGGATTTCATTGTAACTTGGTAGGATGACTCAGTATAATGTCTAGATGAGGATGTCCCCATTTGGTTGTGATCTGTCAACCGTGATGACTGCCCAAGTCCAAAACCCAAAAACCTTTAGCACAGTCTACAGGCCGTATTTATGAAGGGATTTCATTGTAACTTGATAGGATGACTCGTTTTGGAATAATTTTACTGTAAATTGGTAACTTTCATTGATATACATTAACTGTGAGGGCCACATACATTAACAGTGAGGGCCACATTAACCCACCTCTCAATTCTTTAGTACAGTCTATACCTCATATTATTTTTATTGAAAACATAGCATACAGGGAACAGAAATTAACAGATTCCCAATTATCACAATTCTTGTCTTATTTCATAATCCTTTCATAAACATTGAACATTATCGTTTTCATCAAACATAACACACAGACAAGTTAAGTTACAGTGTCATTGACACTTTCATTTCATGTGCAGGGCTAGTTCATATGTAATTACCGGTAATCCAATAATTGGGAAATTGGGTGCAATGTCATATTTTCTGAAAATGTTTCTTTATTTATGTATTGTATTTGCAGTTTTAAGTCATTTCTCATTGCTTTTGTTGTATAAGACTTTGCATACATTGTTTTTTTTGTTCATACTCTTTCACATACCAGCAAAATCAGAAGAATCAAATTAGCGGTTTATTACTCCTTAAAAGAACTATACTTAGACGTTATTACATGGTTTGTTTCATATCGGTCGAGATATCAGCCTGAGGTAAATTCATATCAGCCTGAGAGGCTGAAGGCTGATGTGAAGTTACCAAGTTGATCTCTCGACCAGTATGAAACTAACCAAGTAATAACCTCTTTATTTATTAAGCTAAAATAAATAATTATAAATTCTCAGATCTGTTGCAGTTTTCTGAGTGTTATTGTTTCTAGTTCTTTTCACAAAGTCCAAAGTTTCCTCTTCTCCTAGTTCAGCTATCCCAACATCTCAGCTTTGCCAGTGGCCATTTGGAAGCCGCAACGTTCAGATAGCCAAAATACCTCTTCTGCCACTTCTACAATATCCAATTACAACTCTGCATTTTAGTTTTTGATGAATTTTCTATACAACTCTCTTCTTTATTCTCATCATCACCTAATCATTATTACCATTGTTAATTCCTCATCATGCAGAACTCTGTTTCAAACCAATGAGAATAACTGTATCTTGGTACATAGCAGCCGAGATTAGTGTGATATCAGCCGAGTTTGAAGCTTTATCAGCCAAGTTTTGTTGATGGGAACTTCTAGGAAAGAAAATCATATCTAATAAATAAATGATCTTCATACCTTAAGCCATAACAACCTTTCTAAATGATTAATAGGTATGAAGCATCCATACATAATCCATAGAAATAATTTTGTCCGGAGATTTTCTCAGATGTTTATGGACCAATCTGCTCGAAACTTGGTACGAATATTCATCACCCTGGGAACCTGTGCATCAACGATTATAGTTCGGGTCGGATTATTTTTTCAAGAATTATCCCCCATTTCAACTTGAAATATCAGGCCTAGAATTTTGTCTGGAGATTTTCTCAGATGTTTATGGGTATATTCCTTTGAAACTTAGTATGGATGTTTACTACCATGGGAACCTGTGCACCTGCGATTATAGCTTCTGGTGGACTTTTCTTTGCCAGAGTTATGCCCCCTTTTCTTCTTAGAATGCCTGAATTGCCTAGAATTTTGTTCTAAGGTTTTCTCAGATATTTATGGGTTGATTCCTTTTAAACCTGGTGTGGATGTTCACTACTATAGTAACCTGTGCACCTGCAATTATTGTTTTGGTCAGACTTTTTTGTCCTTATCATCTTAGGATGCTGGAATTTTGTCTGGAGATTTTCTCAGATGTTTATGGGTCAACTCCTTTGAAACTTAGTTTTGATGTTCACTACCATGGGAACCTGTGCACCTGTGATAATAGTTTTGAGCAGACTTTTCATACCAGAGTTATGCCCCGTTTCATCTTAGATTGCATGAATTTTGTCCGGAGATTTTCGCAGATACTTATGGGTCGATTCCTTTGAAAGTTGGTAAGGATGTTCACTACCATGGGAACCTGTGCACCTGTGATTATTGTTTCGGTCAGACTGTCTTTGCTAGAATTATGCCCCCTTTCATCTTAGAATAATCATGATGGTGGGGGGGGGGGGGGGGGGGGGGTGTATGGGCAGGCCCATCTGGGACAGTCACACCTCTAGTTGTATCAGGTTTGGCACTGAAAAGGATGAATTGGTTTGTTATTTCAGGGAATATTGCTCCTGTCTCTTGCTAGAGGAACAAATATCATCAATCCAGACCAAGAATTACCAGTGCTATCAGATTATTTTCCAATTGAGTTTTGTGATTTTCTTAACAAGTAAGTATTCGGATATGCACTGTTTGATGTGATGGTACAAGGATTTAAGTATTTAACCCATCGATATAGAGACCTTTTCAACATTGGCTAATTGAGCAAGCTACTTTGAAAATGTAGAAGCGTGTCTTTAACGATTTCCTTTAAAAATTTACATAAAAATTAGTTCCAGCAGGATATGGAAACTTGGAATTCACTCAGATATTAAAAACTTTATTTTGAGCTCTACCATGTTCTCAGGTTCATCTGTTCTGCCAACAGGTTCTTTGAAAAAAAACAAAAAAAAAAAAAACAGCAGGTGTGTGAATCCAAGTATAATGTTTTTCCTCTTTAAATTGTTAAGTGCAAGAAGACACTATCATGGTTTTTTTGAAAAGTGTTGCAAGCCACTTTTCTGAGGTTGCGCTGTATGAATTAGATTGCTGCTTGTTCGGGAGTAGAAAAAAATGGTTATGCAAAACTGTTTAGTTGAAATCTATTGGAGAGTGCAATTAAGCATAGGATCTGGTAAAGAGGAAAAACAGTATATTTGATCTTAAGTGAAGCAGTGCTTGTATACTAAATAGGATCTGGTAATCAATGCCTTGATAGAAGTCTTTCATAACATGGTTATTGACAATTGGCTGGACTTGATGTTTTATCCATGTTGCATGCTGTCATGATTAACCGTTGTGCAGATATATTTGATCCTAAACACCAATCAATAAATAAATGGAAAATCTTAGTATTGTGAATGTGATAGTTTTTTTTTAAATGCTAAATATCCTGTAATCATTTGTTGTTGTGATCACAAATAATATTTCTACTTTTTCTCTAAGCAAGGAAAATGAGAAAGCATGTCACAAATGAATATTTATCCACCATTACCTCTGGCCATGAGCTGGCTACGTAATTCGAAAGAATCAGGCCAAAAGCTTAAATTTTGACCCCCCCCCCCCCCAACCAAAATGAAGCCAAACTAACAAAAGAAAATCTAGAGTCCTGTATGTGACTCCATAGATTGTCATCTGCACATGCTAAGAGGCCCTTGAAGTGACCTCCAGTCCTGCCAATAATCATTCTTTTGTTTGACTCTTTATCTGCTCTCTCAAACTAAAACTTTTTGGTTGGTTTCAAATAATGGATGAACAGGAATGCTTCAATAGAATGTCAAGCAAGATGCATAGAAGGATGGCAGACAGGAGCGAATTTGATCAGATGGTGCTTTCTGATGTTTCTAATGCAGGGTTTGCACGCGGGTCCTGGAACCTTGAAAGTCCTGGAATTTGGCCGTTTTAAATTCCAGGCCTGGAAAGTAATGGAAAACGAATGTTTTATTAGGCCAGTCCTTGAAAGTCCTGGAAAACCCGGTCAAAATTTTAGGAGCACCGTCGAACATGCTCCAATTCACCGCTTGCTTTTTTGTTTCCGGTTGCATGTTGTCGTATATTTCTGTGCATTTTGGAAAACGATTATCTTGTGTTTGCTTGTGAAGTCTTTCAGTTTGATATTAAAATACAGAGAAAGTGTGTATTTAAAAAAAAATGGACTGATAAGAAGGAATATAAAGAATGGATTACGAGTGATTTGAAAGACAAACATAGGGCAAAATGTTGATTGTGTGCAAAGTAGTTTGACATAGAAATATGTGCAAGTTGGCACTGATTAACCACATGTGTGGTAAATATATCGCATATTTTTTGTTATAACAGATACAAATGTTGGTCATGGAAATTCGCATTTTTGGTCCATGAAAGTTCTGGAAAAGTCCTTGAATTTCAATCTTGATTTAGGGTACGAACCCTGCTAATGTCTCTAATGTTTAAGAAACCTCAGTGATTATTTTCAGACAACACTCTTCTTGTATGGATGTAAGACAACTGATACAGTTATGATTACATTGAAAAGAAGGGTCAGTTAGAGTCCAGCCTGAAAATAAGCAATTTGTCAAATGCAGGATGAGGTCCTAAGAGGGTGAATTTGCTGCTGCTATCCCATACAGTGGGCCAATTTACCCTGTGGGTACTTCTTTCTGTTCAGGCCTGAGACCTTGATTCAAATAGAGGTTCACAGAGGGAAAATGCAGGGTACCATCACCAAATTCACCCTCTAGAGACCTCCTTTTGCAAATGACAGTCTGCTTATTTCCTAGCTTGGTGAGAGTACATATTGTATCACACTGATGAGCTGGAAATATAAAAAAATTAAGTAATATTTCTCCTTCAATGTGTACACCTAAACCATGCTGCCTAAAAATAAACTTCATTGGGATCATATTCCTGGACTCATTTCTAGTTTCTAGAATTGAGTTGTTTTCAACATGATTTTACTTGCACTGAGTTAAATACTGCCATAGAAAATATTATTGACTGAAATGACCCACCATACTTTTTAGACATGGCATACTTTCTCATCATGGCAGGTTTTGTTTACACAAGTGTCATCAACATATTTTAAAGTTTCAAGCAGTATTCTCTATGGCACAATATATGAAATTTTAAGGCCTTAGCTCATATATACCATAAATTCAGAACTGTTGATGTTGGTTTTGTCGAGTTTGGACCTCACCATGCTGAGGATGAGAGTCTCGAAAAATATTCTTTAACAGTGATTTTATTAAATATTTAAATTGTTAAAATCAAAATTATAGTTCTTGGGATAGGTTATTTATTATATAGATTAAAAATAAACTAAAAATACATCACAAACTGGAGTTAACTCTTAACCTGCTGAGTATGTTTGAGATATTTTTTATCAGATCACAGCAGCCATAACTAAATCTGTTGAAAAATTCATCTGAATTTAATCCATTTAATTCACAGGGAGATAATTTGATTAAATGTGTCCATATTATACTTATATAAGGGGCAAGTGAAATCCTGTCCTGGGCAGGAATATCCACCACAAGCATACGTGTTCTAATTGGTAATTTTCCCCATATTGTTTCTGTTTACATTTCCTTTAACCCTTGACCTAACATGAAAAGCAGCCAACACTTGCAAACAAAATTCTTGAATAATTAATATTTTTACACTGTACCAATGACCCAGACATAGCTGGTGCTAACTCTTAAAATATAGGGCCAAACACAAATTTTGCCCCCCAATCCCCAAAATTTGCATCTAAAACCAAAGAAAACATGTCCTGAATGGCCCTCCACACTTCACTTCTACTGCGCATGCGCAGTGTCAAGGACGTTCCGAAATTGGCGCCATTAATCATTCTTAGTTTGGCCCTTCATCAGTTAACATCTGACTGATCTTTGTGCTTGTAAATCTCAGTTTAAATGATGCCAGACACATGAATATTAGAGAAATGATGATTCTAAGGAGGATATAGAAGGAGGAGAGGAAAAATGAGAGACAGAAAATTATCAGGGCTGTAACTTAAAATTTTTTAATGAAATTATGTTCAGTTACCTATTTTCGAGGCAACAGCCATTTTGTTGTCATTCTTGTTATCAAGTTACACTGCTTGTTCAGTGTTTTCCTCTCTCCCTTTCCTTTAAGTCCCCTCTTGCTATTCTCCCATGCTTTTGGCATATTTTCTGTAATTTTATTACTAAAATTTCTTGGGAGTTTTAGCTGAATAACAGAACGAATTCTGTTCTTTTCCCCATGTTTACGTCTTCATCTATGGGTGGTTAGGCGTAGTGTTCTGCATCTACCATCTGATGTTCTACAGTTTCTTCCCTGGAAGTCTCTGTTTTGCATCAGATAGTGTATTATTGGTAACTGATTTCGGGCCAGAGTGCCTGGAGTCTTATTCTAGTGTTTTTACACTTATTGTTTACATTTACAACAGCCCTCTGTGTGAGGGGGGATTTCTTGAAAATAATATCTTTATGTTAATTTAATCATAACTAGATACATTATTATTGTTCGTAAGTGTTGCATAAATTGTTTAAAATATTTTTAAAATTTTTGTCCACACTTAGGCTTGGGATCCATTGGGGTTCAACGTTACTTTTCAGAAACTTGGGCTATTCTGAAAAAATATTTTTTCAAAATTTTTTGATTTCAATTATTTTTTCTATGTTAATGGATCATATTATTATGTATTTTGATTGTCAGGGGTTGGTGCGAGTACTAGAACTTTGTTTTCTTTTCACATTGAAAGGATTTTGGTCAATTGTAATAAGAGGAAATCTTCCTCTGACTTTTATAATCATTGTATATGTAGTCAGTGTACTCGCACTAACTCCTGTTCTGTATGTTATAATTTCGATGACAACATGGGAAGCGTGTGTCACGGTATGTTAGTGGGGAATTGGACATTCCGGTCCTTTCCCCGCAGGGTCACTCTACTTTATCAATTTCTATTTCAGACGATCAAGATTAGGGTGATGTATCCGTGATGTCTTCCAAAAGTGTGCCTCCGTCGTCACAATTAATGAAGAGCTAGCGGAAAAGTGCTCATGTAAATACGCCAATTGCCTAAGAGGACCCTAGTAGGTTCGACGGCCTTTGACGTCCGCTAGCTCGCCCGGTGTAGCGTCCATTCATCGAATGGTTCGGCAGCCGGGTTCGTCTGTTGCGGTCTAGAAGGAGTTTTGGGGTGATGCGAGCACTATAAATCAACCAATGCACACCCAGTGACGGCGGATTAGAGGGAGAACGTAGGAAGCCTTTTAGTCTGGTTCCTAGCTCGTCCAGGTCCATCCGGA
This sequence comes from Pictodentalium vernedei, assembly GCA_031216915.1. Classification (NCBI taxonomy): domain Eukaryota; kingdom Metazoa; phylum Mollusca; class Scaphopoda; order Dentaliida; family Dentaliidae; genus Pictodentalium; species Pictodentalium vernedei. The sequence goes on from CM062292.1 coordinate 151,857,591, forward strand.
CGGCGAGCGAGAGAGGCCCCTCTCTCGTACAACAACATCTGGCCCCAGATGTTGTGGTACAAATGTGTCGCATTCGGAGCATACGTCCGCCGCTCGGGACGCTCCGACATATAGTCAGTCCGGAGAGACTGTCAATGAGGCTTCCTCATTCTCATGGTAGCGCACACGACCCTCTTGGCTACGTGACCTCGGATATCCAGTCAGCTTCGCCAATCAGAGAATCATCGGCGACCAGGTCACACCATCCGGTAGCCAGGGACACGAGGCCTGCAGACTCCGGATGTTCGCATAAGAAAGTGTGCGGGAGTCAACGTACACGGAGCTTCCGGCGGCAATGCATCGTAAGACTGCTACTGCACAGGCCTCGGTGACGGATGTGCTATCCCAAATAGCACAGCTTATCGCAGCATCCCAGCAACGACTGAATCTGTCACATCATGTATTATCCGACGATGCTGGGTCGGGACGCTCCGCGCAAGCAGGTACGAACGTATGAAAATTTCATCCGGTCCGACGGGATGCCGAAAGGGATTCGGAGGATTTCGAGCTTTCCCTTTCGGAACAACATATGCTGTTGTGTATGTCATCTGACTTTATCTTCTACAGGTTCTTTTGTCAGACCAGAATGCTGCGATGCCGGATAAGAAACTGATAGCGTCGGTGGACTTAGAAATTTTTGGTTCGGTTCAGGGACATCATCCCTCAGTTCCGACATAGTCCAATAATGTCACACAAACTTTCGAATTATTGAACGACGCTATATATATTATTATATGCTTGCTATTACCAAGCATTTCTGGTTTCTTGTTCGCAAAGTTACGGAGATGTCTTTCAAAGTGTGCCTCTGTCGTCATAGTTAATGAAGAGCTAGCGGCAATAAGTGCTCATGGAATATGTCTATCACCTAAGAGGTCCCTTGTAGGATCGACGGAGTGACTAGCTCACCCGGTGTAGCGTCCTTTCATCGAATGGTTCGGCAGCCGGGTTTGTCCGTTGCGGTCTAGGAAGGAGATTTGGGTGATGCGAGCACTATAATAACTTTAGTACTCACCCAGTGACGACAGATTGAGGACAGATCGGAGGAAGCCTGTTAGTCCGGTTCCTGGCTCGTCCAGCCCCGTCCGGGCTGTGAGCGAGAGAGGTCCCTCTCTCGTACAACAACATAGGGGACCGCATGTTGTGGTTCAGATATTTCGCATTCGGAGCATATGTCCGTTGCTCGGGACGCTCCGTTATATTGACAGTCCGAGAGCCTGTCGATAATGCTTCCTCATCCTCACAGCAACACACACGACCGCACATTGGCTACGTGACCTCGAGTATCCGACCAGTTTCGTCATTCAGTGATTCCACGGCGAACAGGTCACGCCATCCGGTAGCCAAGGGACACGAGGCCTATACACTCCGTTCGCTCGCATAATAGAAGTATGCACGGGGTAACAATCACGGAGCTTCCAGCAGCAATGCATCGTAAGACCGCTTCTCCACAGGCCTCAGAAACGGACATGCTATCCAAGTTAGCACAGTTTATCCCAGCATCCCAGCAATCGACAGATTCTCGGTCGGATCAGGAATTATCCGACGGCGCTGGGTTGGTGTGCTCCGCTGTTGCATCAGGTTCAGACGACCGATCGCTTTATAGGGTCCGACAGGATGGCGAAAGGGATTCGGACGATTTCGAGCTTTCCCTTTCGGAACAATGGAAGCTGCCATACATTTCTTCCGGCATTATCTTCCAGAGGTTGTTCCTTCGGACTACATTGCTGCGATGTTGGATAAGAGACTTATAGCGTCATTGGACACGGAATTTTGGATCGGTTCAGGGACATTGTCTCTCACTTACCGACACAGTCCAATAATGTCATTAGAACATTTGTATTATTTATCGACGCTATATATATATAAGCCTGCTACCAAGCATGATAGTTCAGTTTCTTGTCCGCAATGCTCTATTCTGCCTTTTATCATTTCTAGGAATAATTTATTTTGGCAGAACAGGGCATACCGAGAGTTCATATGCGTCTAGACGGCACGGTTAAAGACTGGAATTTATCTTTTTCGCCGTCTATGTCTTTTCCAAACACTATGTTGGAAATGACAATGATGTCTAATAGACTTAACTTAGATGCTTTATCATACGTAATCCACCTTACTGAGGCGTTATCATTACGTCTTCAAGAGAAAGAATTCCGGGATATGATCCTCAATGTGATTTCTTTCAAGGGCAGTAGTTTTTCCACGTATAACTCCGCCCTTCAGTGGCAACCTGGAGTTGGTTAGACGTGACGCAGCCCTAGCTACATCCACGCGCGTGGATAGTAAGGTGAAGAACTCTCTCAGAGTCGCTTCGGTATCGGAGAAGCTTCTCTTCGACGGCAACTTTTCAGCAATCCATGAATTGCTCGATATACACGTTCTCTTGTCTATCAAGTGTAGCAAGAGATTCAGACTGGGGCAAACATTTGGTGGTTGACTCAGAGAGTGCCACTGCAGTTGCCGGATCCGAGTTTTATATTATGACGGTTGCCAGTCAAACGGGTTGGGGTACAATATTGATCCCAACGGATTTGAAGTGCCAGGGTCTTTGGGTTCCGCAGTCTCTAGGCAAGCACTTATCTTCCACGGAATATTGTTATTTAGGCTTGCTTTATGTCATTGGATGAACATTATTCAGAAACGCATGTCCAAATCCTGTCCGATAATACGACAGTAGTTGCGTATCTCCGGAACCAGGGAGGCACTCATTCCATTCCGTTATTCAATTTAACGGAAAGAATCCTTCCGTTTGTTATAGTACGCCAAGTTCTGCTTTGGTCCGTCATATTCTGGGTCGTCTGATTGTATTAGCGGACTCCCTTTCACGTATGGTTCGCTTGTTGCCGTCAGAATGGACTCTCAACAAACAAGTATTCAATCAGATTTGCTATCAATGGGAGCGCCCAATGATAATTTATTTACGACACAACTTGCTAATCAGTTGCAGACGTATGTGTTTTGCATGTCCGGATCTCTGAGCTTATGTTGTTAACGCTCTATTGATCTAATAGGACGGAATGATAGGATATGCGTATCCTCCTGCGCTGTTGTTTCAGCAAGTATTGCTAAGATAAACAACCACAATACATTTCTGTTGATAGCATCTCTGTCTTCACAGAGACCGTCGGTAAATTTACTCAGGTGTCTACTGTGGGACTTAACGCGAAAACTTCCTCTATGAGAGGATCTTCTTTCGCTGGGGAAAATCGTGTCATCTTTATCACAACCCGCAAGGTCTCAACCTTCACGTATTCCATTGTGTGGTCCTTATTGCATTGTAAGCATTGTACTGGACGAGCTTTGGACGCGATTTTTTTACTGTAGGAGAACCTCTTCTTCGCTATACTATGCGGCTAAAGTGGAGGCTCTTCCGTCGTTGGTGTAGGGATCACTATGTTGATATTGTTGATCCCTCCATACTAGTCATTGCAACTTTCTAGTATACTTATTTGACAAGATCTACTGCAGCCTGTTACTATGAAGGTTATAGGTCTATGTTATCTCATACCTATGCACTCTATGATAGTTTACAATTGAGTCTTATGTCTCTTTATCTAAGTCAGTTAGAAACTTTTCGATAAATAGACTTAGAATCATTAGATTAAATTTCTATATGGAATTTAACTTCGGTTCTTTTTTAGCTAAGTAATCATTTGAGCCTCTGGAAACAGTAGTTTTCAAATTCTGACCTTTTAGACAGTAATTCTGTTGGCTTCTCTTTTACTGAAGAGTCAGTGAGCTTCATGCACTATCGGTGGATGATTTTCACTTTCGTAGTTTCGGAATCACTACTTCCTTTACTATTTAGGTTGGATTTTTGGTTAAGAGTCAGGCTCCTAATATCCGGAACCTATTGTTATTAAGGTCCTTCCGTCTTCGTATGGGCATAGGCCTTTACTCTTTCCGGTTAGAGTTTACGTATTTATAAACAGATATCTGTTTATTACTACGGACGTAAGCTTCTTCTGTCTTTGATGCCTAATAGAAGGACGTTACGCTTCATTCTATTGCTAATGGATTCAATTAACTATCGGTACTGCTTATGGTATATCATTGACTCAGCAGTTTGTGCTTGAGATTTCGGCTCATGAAGTAAGAGTTCTTTCTACATCTTGGGCTTACATTAATAGTGTCGCTATTATAGATTTTTGAAGGCTGCTCATTGCGCTCAGCCATCCACATTCATGAATTTTTATCTCAGAAATATCAAGTCCATTTCTGGAGGCCTCTATTGTTAGGTCTGTTATCTACTGCTCAGAATGTCATTCACTTAACAGTTGCTACTATAGCTAGGTAGGCTTTCTGTTTCGGCAGTGACTCCGTTCTGCTGCCCTCTTCGCTCTGGGCTATTTGACCCAGGGCAAGAAAAAGGGGGGGGGGGGGGGTGTTCCCTTGGGTCACCTGTTTTACTATGAAAACAAGGGGATACCTCCTCCGGAGTTAGTAATTCTGAGCCGTTACTGTGATGGCTTTTTAGTGAGAAGTTTATGTTTTAAAAATTCATTCAGGTCTTAGTTTTTAAAGTATAGCTTTTGAATATAGCACGTGTCATACAGACGTTATAATACAATCCTCAGACACTTTTAAGGAGTATAAGAGTCTCTATTCTCTAGACTTTCTTTATTTATTGGCTTACTTTAAAAATTATTAGTATAAGGATTATACTAGATATTAATAGAGTACATGGATGTATGATGCTCAATTTTGGAAGGTGTTGTATCTTTCTAATTTATCATAAATAAGAAAGATACATGCAAGGCCTAATACTTCTTTTTCCCTAGAGGGGATGACTCTATTTTATATAATTGAGCGTATTCCAACTTGCTCTATGTCCTAGGCCCTCCAGCCTTTTTACTATTCAGCTATGTCTGGGTCATTGGTACAGTGTAAAAATGTTAAAAAGTTTATTGTAATTTATATATTTTTTATACTTACCAATGACCCAGACGGGGATGGCCCTCCCAGGAGTTGGGAACTCATACCTCCCCGCTGAGTACATAGCACTTACCAGGCACTGGTTATAAGAATGATTAATGGTGCCAATTTCGGAACGTCCTTGACACTGCGCATGAGCAGTAGAGGTGAAGTGTGGAGGGCCATTCAGGACATGTTTTCTTTGGTTTTAGGTGCAAATTTTGGGGATTGGGGGGCAAAATTTGTGTTTGGCCCTATATTTAAAGAGTTAGCACCAGCTATGTCTGGGTCATTGGTAAGTATAAAAAATATATAAATTTTTATACTGTACCAATGACCCAGACATAGCTGGTGCTAACTCTTAAAATATAGGGCCAAACACAAATTTTGCCCCCCAATCCCCAAAATTTGCATCTAAAACTAAAGAAAACATGTCCAGAGAGGCCCTCCACACCTCACCCCCACTGCGCATGCGCAGTGTCAAGGACGTTCCGAAATTGGCGCCATTTATCATTCTAAGTTTGGCCCTTCATCAGTTAACATCTGACTGATCTTTGTGCTTTTAAATCTCAGTTTAAATGATGCCAGACAAATAAATATTAGTGAAATGGTGATTCTAAGGAGGATAGAAAAGGAGGAGAGGAAAAGAATGTGTGACAGAATATTATCAGGGCTGTAACTTAAAATTTTTTAATGAAATTATGTTAAGTTACCTATTTTCAAGGCAGCAGCCATTTTGTTGTCATTCTGATTATTTAGTTACACTGTTTTTACAAGTGTTTTTCCTCTCTCCCTGTCCTTTAAGTTCCCCCTTGCTATTCTCCCATGCTTTTGGCATAATTTCTGTAATTATTATTACTAAAATTTCTTGGGAGTTTAGCTGAATAACAGAATGAATTCTGTTCTTTCCCCATGTTTACGTCTTCACCTACGGGTGGTTAGGCGTTGTGTTCTGCATCTACCATCTGATGTTCTGCAGTTTCTTCCCTGGAAGTCTCTGTTTTGCATCAGATGGTGTATTTTTGGTAACTGATTTCGGGCCTGGGTGCCTGGAGTCTTATTTTAGTGTTTTTACACTCATTGTTTACATTTACAACAGCCCTCTGTGTGAGGGGGGGATTTCTAAATAATAATATCTTTATGTTATTTCAATCATAACTAGATACATTATTATTGTTCGTAAGTGTTGAATAAATTGTTTAAAATATTTTTAAAATTTTTGTCCACACTTAGGCTTGGGATCCATTGGGGCTCAACGTTACTTTTCAGAAACTTGGGCTGTTCTGAAAAAATATTTTTTCAAAATATTTTGATTTCAATTATTTTTTCTATATTAATGGATCATATTATTATTATGTATTTTGATTGCCAGGGGTTAGTGCGAGTACCAGGACTTGTTTTCTTTTCACATTGAAAGGATATTGATCTATTGTTTTAAGAGGAAGTCTTCCTCTGACCTTATTATCATTCTATATGTGGTCAGTGTACTCGCATTAACTCCGGTTCTGTATCGTATGATTTCGATGACAATATGGGAAGCGTATGTCACGGTATGTTGTTGGGGATTTGGACACTCCGGTCCTTTCCCCGCAGGGTCACTCTACTTTATCAATTTCTATTTCAGACGATCAAGATTAGGGTGATGTATCTGTGATGTCTTCCAACAGTGTGCCTCCGTCGTCACAATTAATGAAGGGCTAGCGGAAAAGTGCTCATGTAATACGCCAATTGCCTAAGAGGACCCTAGTAGGTTCGACGGCCTTTGACGTCCGCTAGCTCGCCCGGTGTAGCGTCCATTCACCGAATGGTTCGGCAGCCGGGTTCGTCCGTTGCGGTCTAGAAGGAATTTTGGGGTGATGCGAGCACTATAAAATTAACTTAATGCACACCCAGTGACGGCGGATCGGAGGGAGAACGGAGGAAGCCTTTTAGTCCGGTTCATAGCTCGTTCCGGTCCATCCGGACGGCAAGCGAGAGAGGCCCCTCTCTCGTTCAACAACATCTGGCCCCAGATGTTGTGGTACAAATGTGTCGTTAGCGGAGCATACGTCCGTCGCTCGGGACGCTCCGTTGTATAGGCAGTCCGCTGAGACTGCTAAGGCTTCCTCTTCTCGTCAGCGCACACGACCGCACCTTGGCTGCGTGACCGCCGATATATTACCAGCTTCGCCGATCAAGGATTCTTCGGCGACCAGGTCACACCATCCGGCAGCCAGGGATTCGAGACCGATGGACTCCGGACGTTCGCATAGGAAAAGTATGCGGGAGCCATCTGATGCGGAGCTGCCCTCGGCGAAGCAGCGATAGACTGCGCCTCCGCAGGTCTCGACGCCGGACATTCTTGTGCACATAGCACAGCTTATCGCAGCATCCCAGCAGCCGACAGAAACGGTGTCGGATCGAGAATTATCCGACAGCGCTGGGTCGGTAGCCGGGGACTCGAGGTCTGCAGACTCCGGACGTTCGCATAGGAAGTATGCGGGAGTCAACGTACACGGAGCTTCCAGCGGCAATGCATCGTAAGTCCGCTACTGCACAGGCCTCGGGAACGAACGTGCTTTCCTTAATAGCACAGTTTATCGCAGCATCCCAGCATCAACTGAATCTGTCGCATATATTTTATCCGACGATGCTGGGTCGGGACGCTCCGCGGAAGCGGGTACGGACGTCCGAAAGTTTCATCCGGTCCGACGGGATACCGAAAGGGATTCGGTGGATTTCAAGCTTTCCCTTTCGGAACAACATATGCTGCGATGCCGGATAAGAACTGATAGCGTCGGTGGACTTAGAAATTTTTTGGTTCGGTTCAGGGACATCGTCCCTCAGTTCCGACATAGTCCAATAATGTCACACAAACTTTCGAATTATTGAACGACGCTATATATATTATTATTTTATGCTTGCTATCCAAGCATTTCTGGTTTCTTGTTCGAAGAGTTATGGAGATGTCTTTCAAAAGTGTGCCTCTGTCGTCATAGTTAATGAAGAGTTAGCGGCAATAAGTGCTCATGGAATATGTCTATCGCTTACGGAGTGACATTCGCTAGCTCACCCGGTGTAGCGTACATTCATCGAATGGTTCGGCTGCCGGGTTCGTCCGTTGCGGTCTAGGAAGGAGATTTGGGTGATGCGAGCACTTTAATTACTTTAGTACTCACCCAGTGACGGCAGATTGAGGACAGATCGGAGGAAGCCAACAACATAGGGGACCGCATGTTGTGGTTCAGATATTTTACATTCGGAGCATATGTCCGTTGCTCGGGACGCTCCGTTATATTGACAGTCCGAGAGACTGTCTTTAATGCTTCCTCATCCTCACAGCAGGGCACACGACCGCACATTGGCTACGTGACCTCGAGTATCCGATCAGTTTCGGCATTCAGTGATTCCACAGCGAATAGGTCGCGCCATCCGGTAGCCAAGGGACACGAGGCCTATACACTCCGTTCGCTCGCATATTGGAAGTATGCACGGGGTAACGATCTCGGAGCTTCCTGCGGCAATGCATCGTAAGACCGCTGCTCCTCAGGCCTCAGTGACGGACGTGCTATCCGAGTTAGCACAGTTGTTTCGCAGCATCCCAGCAATTGACGGTTTCTCGGTCGAATCAGGAATTATCCGACGGCGCTGGGTCGGTGCGGTCCGCGGTTGCATCAAGCTACGGACGACCGAACGCTTTATAGGGTCCGACAGGATGGCGAAAGGGATTCGAAAGATTTCGAGTTTTCCCTTTAGTAGTATCGGAAGATGCCTTTCATATCTTCTGGCATTTCTTCCAGTGATTATTTTTCGGACTTCATTGCTGCGATCTTGGATAAGAGACTTATAGCGTCATTGGACTCGGATTTTTCGATCGGTACAGGGACTTTGTCCCTGACTTACCGACGCAGTCCAATATTGTCATTACAACATGTGTTTTATTGACGCTATATATTTATATATATACAAGACGGCTACTAAGCATGATAGTTTAGTTTCTTGTCCGCGTGGCTCATTTCTGCCATTTTATCTTTTTTACATATAGTTTATTTTGGCAGAGCAGGGCATACCGAGAGTTCATATGCGTCTAGACGGTGTGATTAAAGACTGCATATATTCTTTTTCACCGTTTATGTCTTTTCCAATTTCAATGTTGGGAACGACATTATGTATATTAGACTTAACTTAGACGCTTTATTATACGTAATCCGCCTTACTGAGGCGTTATCATTACGTCTTCAAGAAAAGATTTACGGGATATTATTCTCAATGTAATTTCTTTTGAGGGCAGTAGTTTGTTCACGTATAACTCCGCCCTTCAGTGGCTGATTGGAGTTGGTTAGACGTGAGGCAGCCCTAGCTACATCCACGCGTGGATAGTAGGTTAAGAACTCTCTCAGAGTCGCTTCGTTCTCGGAGGAGCTTCTCTTCGACGGCAACTTTCCGGCAATCCATGAATTGCTTGATTTATACATTCTCTTGTCTATCTAGTGTTACAAGAGATTCAGACTGGGGCAAACATTCGGTGGTTGACTCAGAGAGTACCGCCGCAGTTGCCGGACCCGAGTGTGGCTGTTATGACGGTTGCCAGTCAAACAGATTGGGATATATACTGATCCCTACGGATTCGAAGTGCCAGGGTCTTTGGGTTCCGCAGTCTTTTAGCTATCAGTTAACTTCCGCGGAATAATGTTTTTTAGGCTTGCTTTATGTCATTGCATGAACATTATTCAGAAACGCATGCCCAAATTCCTGTCCTTTAATTCGACAGTAGTGGCGTATCTCAGGAACCAGGGAGGCACTCTTTCGTTTCCGTTATTCAATTTAATGGAAAGAATCCGTCTGTTGGTTATAGTACACCAAGTTCAGTTTTGGTCCGTCATATTCTGGGTCGTCTGATTGTTTTATCGCACTCCCGTTCTCTTACGGGTCGCTTGTTGCTGTCAGAATGGACTCTCAACAAACAAGTATTCAATCAGATTTGCTATCTATGGGAGCGCCCAATGATGTTTTATTTATGACACAGTTGGCTAATCAATTGCAGACGTATGTGTTGGCTTGTCCAGATCTCTGAGCTAATACTGTTAACGCTCTATTGATCTATAGGACAGAATGATAGGATACGCGTATCCTCCGGCGCTGTTGTTTTTAGCAGGTATTGCTAAGATAAACAACCACAATATATTTCTGTTGATAGCATCTCTATCTTCACAGAGATCATGAGTAATTTACTCTCTTGTCTACTGTGGATCTTAACGTGAAATCTTCCTCTATGTGAGGATCTTTTTTCACTGGGTAAATCGTGTCATTTTTATCACAACCAGCAAGGTCGCAACCTTCATGTTTTCCGTTGTGTGGTCCATATTGCATTGTAAGCACTGTACTGGACGAGCTTTGGACGCGATTTCTTACTATAGGAGATCCTCTTCTTCGCTATTCTATGCGACTAAAGTGGAGGCTCTTCCGTCGTGGTGTAGGGATCATTATGTTCATATGGTTGATCCCTCCATACTACTCATTGCTATTTTTTAGTATTCTTGTTTCACAAGATCTACTGCAGCCTGTTGTTATTTAGGTTATAGGTTTATGTTACCTCATACCTATGCACTCTACGATAGTTTACAATTGAGTCTTTTGTCTCTTTATCTAAGTCAGTTAGTAACTTTTTGATAAATAGACTTAGAATCTTTAGATTAAATTCCTATACGGATTTTAACTTCAGGTTCTTATTTAGCTAAGTAATCATTTGAGCCTCTGGAAACAGTAGTTTTCAAATTCTGACCTTTTAGACAGTAATTCTGTTGGTTTCTCTTTTACTATAGAATCAGTGAGTTTCATGCACTATCGATGGATGATTTTCACTTTCATAGTTTCGGAATCAATACTTCCGTTACTATTTAGGTTGGATTGTTGCATAAGAGTTAGGCTCCTATTATCCGGAACCTATTATTTTAAGGTCCTTCCGTCTTCGTATGGGCATAGGCCTTTACTCTTTCCGGGTACAGTTTATGTATTTATAAACAGATATCTGTTTATTACAAGGGCGTAAGCTTCTTCTGTCTTTGATGTCTAGTAGAAGGACGTTACGCTCCATTTTATTGTTAATGGATTCTATTAACTAGCGTACTGCTTATGGTATATCATTGGCTTAGCAGTTGTGCTTAAGATTTCGGGTCATGAAGTAAGAGTTCTTCTACTTCTTGGGCTTACATTAATAGTCTTCTATTATAGATTTTTGAAGGCTGCTCATTGCGCTCAGCCATCCATTCATGAATTTTATCTCAGAAATATCGAGTCCATTTCTGGAGGCCTCTATTGTTAGGTCTATTATCTACTGCTCAGAATGTCATTCACTTAACAGTTGCTACTATAGCTAGGTAGGCTGTCTGTTTCGGCAGTGTCTCCGTTCGGCTGCCCTCTTCGCTCTGGGCTATTTGACCCAGGGCAAGAAAAAGGGGGGGGGGAGGGTGTTCCCTTGGGTCACCTGTTTTTACTATGAAAACAAGGGGATACCTCCTCCGGAGTTAGTAATTCTGAGCTGTTTTTAGGATGGTTGTTTAGTGAGAAGTTTAAGTTTATAAATTCATTCAAGTCTTAGTTTTTAAAGTATAGCTTTTAAATATTGCATATGTCAACGGACATGATTATGCAATTCTCACACACTTTTAGGAGTATAAGAGTCTCTATTCTCTAGACTTACTTTATTATTGGCTTACTTTAAAAATTATTAGTATAAGGATTATTGGATATTAATAGAGTACATGGATGTATGAAGCTCAATTTTTGGAAGGTGTTGTATCTTTCTAATTTATCATAAATAAGAAAGATACATGTAAGGCCTATTACTTCTTTTCCCTACAGGGGATGACTCTATTTTATTTTATTGAGCGTATTCCATTTTGCTCTATGTCCTTGGCCCTCCAGCCTTTTTACTATTCAGCTATGTCTGGGTCATTGGTACAGTATAAAAATGTTAAAAAATTTATAGTAATTTATATATTTTTTATACTTACCAATGACCCAGACGGGGATGGCCCTCCCAGGAGTTGGGAACTCTTGCCTCCCCGCTGAGTACATAGCGCTTACCAGGCACTGGTTATTAGAATGATAAATGGCGCCAATTTCGGAACGTCCTTGACACTGCGCATGCGCAGTGGGGGTGAGGTGTGGAGGGCCTCTCTGGACATGTTTTCTTTAGTTTTAGATGCAAATTTTGGGGATTGGGGGGCAAAATTTGTGTTTGGCCCTATATTTTAAGAGTTAGCACCAGCTATGTCTGGGTCATTGGTAAGTATAAAAAATATATAAATTACTATAAATTTTTTAACATTACTATAAATTTTTTAACTTTTTTCATTTTTTGTCTCAAAAACATAGGTTATGACCCTTCATTGGAATGAGCTCGACGAGCTCGTTCCAAAGAGGGGCCATAATCTATGTTTTTGAGACAAAAAATGAAAATTAATTGGCAATTGTTTAGAATAGCACTGGCCATTACGTTGGGTAAAGGGTTAAAATATTGGACATTCAGATAAGCTTGGTTTATTATATCCTTTTTTTTCCTATCCACAATATGAACTATTCATATTGTCATAATTTGTCAACTTTTGGTTCACTTCAAGTAGTATTGAGCGTTATTCACATTTAGTTGAGACATTTTTTAATGCCTTTATGGTGTCTACATATATAGTTTTAGGAATTTATTTCTATTTTTAGATTAACTTGACAAAGTCAAGATAAGCCATTGCGATCACGCGTGCGGAAGTCTCGTTAGTCTGTGAGTCTGTTCACATTTTCCTTTAGCACTATCTACACCCATAGTTCTTGTCCGATCATCATGAAATTTCATATACAAGTTTGAAGACATGTCTAGAAGAGAACATCGCCTTTTGGTCGTGATCGGTCAACCGTGATGGCTGCCCAAGCTCAAAACCCAAAAACCTTTAGCACAGTCTACAGGTCGTATTTATGAAGGGATTTCATGGTAACTTGGTAGGTTGACTTTGTTTAATATCTAGATGAGAACATTCCCTTTTGGTCATGATCGGTCAACTGTGATGGCTGCCCAAGCTCGAAACCCAAAAACTTTTAGCACTGTCTACAGGTCATATTTAATATGGGGGGATTTCATTGTAACTTGGTAGGATGACTCCGTATGATGTCCAGATGAGAACTTCCCCATTTTGTCACGATCTGTCAACTGTGACAACCGCCCAAGCCGAAAACCTTTAACACAGTCTCTAAGGTCTTATTTATGGAGGGATTTCATTGTAACTTGGTAGGATGACTCCATATAATGTCTAGATGAGAACATCCCCTTTTGATTGTGATTGGTCAACTGTGACGGCTATATGGTCTATTCTTCCTCTCAACTGGAGTACACCTCTTTGTTCACTTGTTGCCAGACATTCTCAAAAAGTATTAATTAGTCCCCCATGATTTCACTGTGAATGAGACTATTGGATTGCACTCAGTCCACCCATCTGTCCATCCATCCTGTTACCACCTGTATCTCAGAGATACTTTGGCGCTTTGGTTTTAAATTTTTATATTTGATGGAGCATTAGGAAAAATTGATGCATGTCAATTTTTTTCCGAAAAAAATTCAAGATGTCTGACTCACGGTCATTTTTGTTAGAAATTGCGTGTAATTCGTTATACGCTCAGAACTTCTGAACATTTCCGATTTCAATAATTTTTGGTATGGAGGTCTAGCAGCATAAAATAAATAACATATACAGTATTTTTTCTCCTGCATAAATTATGCAAATTAGCCTTACTTAACCTTTTTTTCGGGTAATATTTTTGTGCGTATTATGTTGTGTACTATTACCACCTGTATCTCAGAGATGCTATGATGCTTTTGTTTAAAATTTTCAGATTTGATGGGACATTAGGAAAAATTGATGTACGTCAATTTTTTCCGAAAAAAATTCAAGATGTCTGACTGGCAGTCATTTTTGTTGGAAATTACGTGTAATTCGTTGTGCGCTCAGAACTTCTGAATGACATTTTCGATTTCAATAATTTTTGGTATGGCGGTCTAGCAGAATAAGATAAATAACATATCATACGTTTTTTTTTCTCATGCATAAATTATGCAAATTAGCCTCACTTAACCTTTTTCTCAGGTAAAATTTTTGTGCATATTATGTTGTGTACTGTTACCATCTGTTTCTCAGAGATGCTTTCATGCTTTTGTTTCAAATTTTCAGATTTGAAGGGAAGAGGCATAAGATAAATTACATATTATACAGGTTTTTTTTCTTGTGCATAAATTATGCAAATTAGCCTTACTTATCTTTTTTATTTGGATGCTTCCAGTAAAACCACAGAAATATGGGTAATATTGGGACTAGTTTGTTGAGTTGTTCCTTTGATATCCATATTTGTTTGGGTTTTATTGAGGAAATATCAATATATTTCACAGTAATCCACCAACTGTGGGAGACGATTGTCCGATCGCTGGCGATAGGCATTGAACTTGTTCCTTATTAGCTTAACTTGACAAAGTCAAGATAAGTTATTGCCATCAATCTGTGAGTCTGTTCACATTTTCTTTTGCACAGGCTACACCCTGTAGTTCTTGTCCGTGATCCGATCATCACGAAATTTCATATGCAGATTCGAGGTCATGTCTAGATGAGAACGTTGCCTTTTGGTCGCGATCAGTCAACCGTGATGGCTGCGTAAGCCCAAAAACCAAAAACGTTTAGCACAGTCTTCAGTTCGTATTTATAAAGAGATTTCAATGTAAATTGGTAGGATGACTCTATATAATGTCTAGATGAGAATGTCCTCCATTGGTCGTGATTGCTCAACCGTGATGGCTGCACGAGCCTGAAACCTGAAGTCCTTTAACACAGTCTACAGGTCATATTTCTGAAGCGATTTCATTTAACTTGATAGGATGATTCCAGATAATGTCTAGATGAGAACGTCCCCTTTTGGTCGCGATTATTCAACCGTAATGGCTGCTCGAGCCCAAAAACGTTTAGCACAGAATACAGGTCGTATTGATGAAGGGATTTCATTGTAACTTGGTAGGATGACTCAGTGTAATGTCTAGATGAGGACGTTCCCTTTTGGTTGTGATTGGTCAACCATGATGGCTACACATGCCGGAAGCCCAAAAACGTTAGCACAGTCTACAGGCCGTATTTATGAAGGGATTTCATTGTAACTTGATAGGATGACTCATTTTGGAATAATTTCACTGTAACTTGGTAACTTTGGTTGACATACATTAACTGTGAGGTCCACATTAACCCACCCCTCAATTCTTTAGTACAGTCTACACCTCAAATTATTTTCATTGAAAACCATAGCATACAGGGAACAGAAATTAACATTTTCCCAATTATCACAATTCTTGTCTTATTTCATAATCCTTTCATAAACATTGAACATTATCCTTTTCATTAAACACAACACACAGTCAAGTTAAGGTACAGTGTCATTGACACTTTAATTATTATTATTATTAATACGCTGTAAACTTATTATATAAATATTTTATAGTAATTTGTCCACATTCAGCAACTTAGGATACAGCCAATATGATTTGCAACTTGGTGTCACTTTCTGAACACAGTTTCATCCATCTACCAAGCAGAATTAGGAAGTAAGTACGTGTACCTAATAGAGAGGACAATTGCACTTCCATTAGTTCCGTTGTGAGTGATGCCTGTTGGTTAACCCTCGAGGAGGGACCAGTCAGTTAAAGTCTTGAACAATTTATGCACTATGGTGTAAGTTATTGAGTGGAAGGTGAGCAGTGAGGGCTGCATACCACTAACCACATCGAGGGCTGGCATAGGAAGTTGAGTCTGTTTATCACTTAGCTGGCTCCCAGTCATACCTATTTAAGTTGTTAGACTTTTTGAAAAAAGAACCGTAACTCCTGGAGTCCACTATTCTACAGCTGAGTACCTGAGGAAAGTTGGCACCAAGAAAAAAAAAATATAGAAAATAAGACCACTCAGTTGAAGATTTTAAGAGAGTTTTTCTACAAGAGAAATCAGACTTCTTCATTACTTAGATTCTGTGTCTCATTGTACTGGGTTTTAAAATATAATTTATATAATTTCTATGTCTCATGTCTCTTAGTGCTTGATTCTTTATTAATTTTATTAATTTATTTTATTATGTGTCTCATAGTGCTTGATTTTAAAATGTGTTTTGTTATGTAATTTCTCTTAGGTATCTCATAGTACTTGATTCAAAATATATTTAATTGTGCAATGTGTCTCATGTGTGTGCTGATTTTAAAGCAAGTGAAGTAAACAAACTTCAAAGAACTGACTATAATCAGTACACTTTTGATCTACCTGATATTCACACATTCTACTGAAACAATAGCAACCGGATAAGTGAGACTCCCCCAAGTTAACCATGGGTGGTAGTAAGTTTTTGTAAGATAGAATATTCTATAGTTATCTTTTGTCGTACTGGGATGAATTTCCTGCTTGATGTAGCAATGCTCAGCTCACCAGAAGAAGTGTAATTCTGACTCTCTTTAACAAAATGTTATCTCATACAGCAGTAAATTGTATTTGTAATGTAGCCTTCATTTCATGTTTTTAAATAGTGCACATAAATAGCAGGTTAACCCTTTACCCAAAATGAATAGCAGATTTCAATTCCCCAAAATGTCCTGAATAACTAAAAATTTTCTCTTTTTTTTATCTCAAGACATAGCTTATGACCATCATTGGAATGACCTCAAAAGCTATGTTTCGAGACAATAATTTAAAAAGTTAAAAATTAAAATCATTTTTCTGAATAGAACCAGCTAGTTTTGGCAGGTTATATTAGGTAGATGCTTAAGATTAATAAGACAAAGAGCTGATATAAAAGTTTTCCATCACTGTATAGTTAGTTTTTATGTTGTAACATGACTTGATTTTATTTCTTTTCTTAATATTTAGATGTCTCATGTCTGATGAAACACACCGGTGGTCAGTTCACCAGCTGCTGGAACATACTTTTATCAAAGAACCAATAATATATCTAACAGAAAGACAGAAAAGAGCAGTTTCAGAGGACAAGCCTGAAGAGAAGAATGGTTAGTACAGAAGTATTCATATCCAGAAATATTCATTTAGTTTTGCTTAGTGATAAGTACTCAATACATTTCAAGTATCAGTGTCCAGTTTAATTTGACCACCAGCACTTGTTTTTTGAATTGTCAGTTTATTATACACCCACTCTTAAAGAGATTGTGGAGTACTGGATTACATGTATCTGTCCCTCTGTCTCTCCATCTGAATTCATATCTCAGCAGAGTGGATGGATTTGAACAAACTTTGGTATGTGGCAAGGCGGTACGATGCTACAATGGAAGTATGCACTGTGCTGTGACCCAGCTCTTATTTTTTTAAGTATGATGAAGAAAGAAAATAACCTGAAATAAATCCTTAACTCTTAACGAGATGAGTATTTTCAAGATATTTTTCATCAAATCTAGTCATGGCTGCTGAAGAGCAACCATGACTAGATTTGATGAAAAATTAATCTAAATTTAACTCAAGAAATCATTGGTGAAAATATCCATTCAGTTTACTGGGAGAAAATTAGACTAAATGTGCCCAAATTATACTTATTTTAGTGGCAAGAGAAATTTTGTCCTGGACAGGAATATCTGCCAACAGCATGCAAGGAATTAATGTGGTTTATTTTTTAAGATACTATTATATGTCAAAGCAATCAAAAGATACAACAGTTTTTTTACATTTCTTTGATAAGTAATAATTTTTGTATTTAATTATCAGGATATAATTTTTGTGAACAATGTGCAATCAAAGGCCAAATCTACAATGGATTGTATCTTGAAAATTGTTGCAATTGACAAAGATTTACTTTTACCAGTTCTTATATTGAGTCATGTTACAAAACTGCACCTTAGAAACATTGCTTTATGTGTGTCACGTTCATGTTTTCCAGAACTAAATGAAGAAAAAGAATTGGAAGGCCTACCTTTTATAACAGCACTGGAAGCAAGTGGATTTTCACGGTTGACTACAGAGTTTGAAATTCTGAAGTCACTTGGAAAAGGAGGTTTTGGAGATGTTATTAAGGTACTGGAATTAATTAACATCTTTCTATAAATATCACAATATGCAGTATCATTTTTATTAATAAAACATAACCAGCTGTATCTAGTTTAAGTATAGGATGATGATATGACAATGGCTGCTTGTAATGATAAAATTGGTATGGCCAGTGCATGCATGAAAGATAAAATATAGGCCTATCACTCAGGCATGATTTAATTAAATTCTGATTTGATCAGAAAGATATGGGATGCCTGCACAAATTGTTTGGTTGATCATTTCACATACTTATTATTCCACTCAGTAAATGCCACTGGTCTTTTGTTTAACCAGAATACTCCAAAAAAAAGCTGAAAAAGATTTACTTGAATTCAAGGTAGCCGCTGGAATATGAAATAATTTAACCCTTTACCCAACACACAGGATGTTTTATTGTTTTATTTTCTATTTTTAAAATGTTTGAAAAATGTTCAACAAACAATATTATGTGCCCCCCCCCCCCCCCCCCTCACCACTCCCCTCATTGGTATGAGCTCAATGAACTCATTCCAATGAGGGGGTCACATGATGTATTTTTTAAAATAAATTTTGAAAAATACATTTTGTAAATTTGTAAATTACTTGGAGGATATGGTCAGTTTGTTAGGTAAAGGGTTAAAAAAGTCCTTGAATTGTGATAAGATAGTTTTCAGGGCCTTGGAGGTACCATAAAATGGCTTCTGAATCTCTGCTGCCTTGAAAAGACTTGAAAATGATATGGATTTGGGAGCACGGTGGCTCAGTGGTTATGGCATTGAACTTCACACCAGAAAGGTCCACAGTTCAATCCCCACCAGGGGTAACTGTGTTGTGTCCAAATGGAGACACTGTGTACTGCAGCGTACTGCTTGTCGATGGTGCACTTGTCTTCAACCAATGCTAACCCTGCTTGTGTGAAGTTAGAACGTTGGGGAGTCTGACATTTGCTCACTGTTGCTTGGGGGTTCAGTCTGGGTACTCCGGCTTCCTCCACCCATAAAAGTGTCAAACATGAGGTGACCCTGGCTGTCAAAAGTGTCATTAAACCACAATAAATAAATTGATGTGAATTACCTGAACTTTTGGTGATGAATATTTTAGTTGCTCTGGTTGCATTGTTGGAATTATTTATTTATTTATTGGTGTTTAAGGTCACATACTTATGCACAATGGCTAATCGTGACCATGACAGTTTTACGGGTGGAGGAAGCCGGAGTACCCGGAGAGAACCACTGAGCATTGACGAGCAACTGTCAGCTGCTCAACATTCTAACTCTGTTCAAGCGCCGCTCAAGCAGGGTTACAGCGGTTGAAGACGTGTGTGTGTGTGTGCACCATCGTCAAGCAGTACGCCTTTGTATATGGCGTCATTGTGCCCCCATGGAGGCAACCAGGATAAAGTGCCTTGCCCAAGGACACAACATGGGTCATCGCGGACGGGGATCGAACTCCGGACCTCTAGCTTAGAAGTCCAACAGTCTACCACTGAGCCACCACGATCCCCATTGTTTGAATATATATGTTTCAAAATTAAAAAATTAAAAAAAAAAAAAAAAAAATCATCAAATTATATTTAATGCAGTTTTAAAAGTCATTAATTTTTCATTCCCTTGAAAAGTAAGGAACATATAAGGGTCTTAATCATGTCCTTTTTTAAGAGAAGTTTAACAGCCTTTTTAAGGATTATTTAAGTAAATAATTTAAGAACATTTTAATGCTGAACTTAGGAAATGTCGCACAGTAGTGAAACCTGCAAGATGGTCTTCAGGAATTCTCCCAATAAAGAAATTTCCTAAAATCTGATTTGAATGATGATACTCAAGTAGTCCAGCAGTCATACTTCAAGCTTATTTTATTTTAAAATTGAGTGTACATATAATAAAACATTGACTGGAAGTAACATGAAGAGATTTTGAAGAGGGGCAACATACTTGGAACAGTGGTACAACTTAAGATGCCTATGTGTTTCATGATCAAGTTAAATCGTCATGACCAAGGTTGAAGAGCTGATCTCTCATATATACAAAAGGAGTTTGACTAGAACATGAAAATATTGTCATCTAGATTCTAATACTTTACTTTGGTACAGGTGTGTCTCATAAATGAGATTTTCATTATTTTTGAAACTCAGTCAGTATCATACTGATTAACTGGTTGGGTGCTAAATTATTTTTTTAGTGGTGATTTGTAATATGAGTATTTTTTCAAAAATATGATACTACCAGCAACGATAGCGTTTGTTTAGCATAATTTTGTTCATAAATATTTGTTTTTATTACAATTTATTGGAGAGTGCCTAGTGGCACTCTCAAATAAATTGCAACAAACATTTTTTAGACAAACATTTTTTTATACGCTCGTTTGAAAAAACGGACGTATTAATTTATGGCGCTGCCCGTCTGTCCGTCCGGGGACAGTTGTATTCCGTGCTCTACAGAGTGTGATTTCAATCGGATTTCAAAAATATTTGATATACTGCACAACCATAATAAGATCTCGCGCAAGTTCGTATTTGTGTCATGTTCAACAGTTTTCCTAGTAGTTATTCCCCCTTTAATACTTAGAAATTGAGCAAATTATGCTTTCCGTGCTCTACAGACCGTCAACTTAATCAGATTCTTTTCAAATTTAATACGCAGCTTCATGGCCATAATATCTCGCACAAGTTCATATTTGGGTCGCGTTCAGTTGTTTTCTTAGGAGTTATTGCCCTTTTCATACTTAGAAATCAGTCAAATTATGCTTTCTGTGCTCTACAGTCTGTGAACTTAATCAGATTCTTTTAAAATTTAATATGCAGCTTCATGAGCATGGTATCTTTTTTATTTTGTAAAGACCTCAGATCGCTTAATTTGAAAATGTGGAAACAGGCGAATTACCCTTTACCCCAGACAGGGCAGGGGAATGGGCAATGATTGGAGGGGGGGGGTGGGGGCAGACATAGTTGAGTTAACAAAAATTTCAAACTTTATCCCAGAGAAACTTGTGCATGTTCCAATTTTGACGGGCGTATGTTGCCCTGCTAGGCAGTGCTCTTGTTCTGCTGAGAAACAAGTTAATCATTTCATTCAGCATTAAGCCACTAAGGTGGTTTTCTGCACTTTTCAATAGATCCATGATAGGGGTTTCTAGCACTCAACCAGTTAACAGTATAAGCTTGTTAATTGCATATAATTGGCTAACACCAAATCACTTGCCTTATTTTTAGTACAAGTTCACACCTGTTCAAATAAAAAAGTAAGACAACTTCAAAAAATGTGGTCTTAATTTTTTCAGGCAATGCTTTTCTGATTTTTTTTCAATCAGAGAAAGGTAAAGTAATAATGGTCTGTTTGCCCATGTCAGTGCAAAGGCTGGGATAGCAACTTATAGAATACTGAAGATTATTTTACTCAGTCTTTCGTTTAGCCGATGAGATGCTGCAATGTAATACACTGTTGGAAAGGGCTCTATGAGCCCTTTCCAACAGTGTATTACATCACATCACTTTATCTTGATAGTTAGAGAACATGAACTGAAGATTATTTTATTCAGTCTTTTGTTGAGCCGATGAGGTGCTGCAATGTAATACACTGTTGGACAGGGTCCTGTGAGCCCTTTCCAACAGCATATTACATAACAGCACTTTATCTTGATAGAGAATATGAAGTGTTTAAGTAAATTATGATTTTAGACCTAATAAATGAATCCCAGGTGCAATATGTGTATATATTTTTATACTGTACCAATGACCCAGACTTAGCTGGTGTTAACTCTAAAATATTTAGGGCCAAACGCAAATTTTATCCCCCAATCCCCAAAATTTGCATCTAAAACCAAAAAATACATGTCCTATATGGTCCTCCATACTTTTACTCCACTGCGTATGCGCAGTGTGAAGGAGGTCTCGAAACTGCTGCCACTAATTCTTTGTTTGTCCCTCAATACAGTTACACTTCGCTGTTATTTGTGCTTGTAAATCTCAGTTTTAAAGATGCCAGACTCATATTTATGAGAGAAATGGTGGATATATGGTGGAAATAGAAGGTGGAGAGGAGAAAACAGTGGAAACAAATGTTCAGGGCTGTAACTTATAATTATTTTACGAAATTGTTACATGTTACCTATTTTCGTGGCATGACCTCATTGTGGTCATTCTTGCTATGAATGTTCCATTGTTTAATCAGTGTTTCCTCTCTCCCTTTCCTTTATTCCCCTCTAGCTATTCTCCCATGCTTTTGGCTTAATTTTTGTAATGTTTATTACTAAAATTTCTTAGGAGTTTTGGCTTGGAAACAGAATTATTTTCTGTTTTTTCCCCATGTTTACGTCCTCACCCAAGGGGTATTTAGGCGTTTTGGTCTGCATCTACCATCTGATGTTCTACAGTTTCTTCTCTGGAAGCCTCTGTTTTGCATCAGATAGTGTTTAAATTGGTAACTGATTTCGGGCCATGTTTGTTTCAGTGCCTGGAGTCTTGTTTCCGGTTTGTTGACACTTTTGCTTATGTTGACAACTGTTACTTCTGACAATGATTGCTTGTCTTCTGCTTAATTTAGTTCATAGCAAGATACATTAATATTGTCCGTAAGTGTTACATTAATTTTTCAAAATGATTAAAATTTTTGTCCTGACTTAGGCTTTTTTGGAATCCTTTGGGCTCAGGGTTCCCATTGGGAACTTGGGCTCTTCTGAAAATTTTTTCCAATATTTTTTTTTTTTTAAATTATTTTCTTTTGAAATGTTATAATTTATTATGTATATTTATTTCAAGAGTTAGTGCGAGTAATATGATGGTGTATATTTTTTCTGGTTGAAAAAATATTCTTCAATTGTAATGCGAGGATATCTTCCTCTAATTTACAAGTTCGTTGTGTTTCTTATAGTCAATGTAGTTGCATTAATTCTTGCTCTGTGTGTGTTGATTGATATGACAACGTTGAGAGGTCCATTACGGTCCTCGCTCCGTAGGGTCACTATATATTATCGGTTTCTTTTTCAGAACTCAAGAGTGATGTTTCCGTGATGTCTTCAATAAGTGTGTCTCCGTCGTTGCTATATTAGGGCTAGCGAGAAGTGCTCAAGGTATTACGACAATTGCTGGGAGTTAGCTAGTTCTATCAAAGGCATTGTCACCCGCTAGTCCGCTGGTGTTGCGACCATTCACCAGGAAAGAATGGCTCAGCACCCGGGTTAGTCCGTTGCGGTCCAGGGAAGCAGATTGGGTGATGCGAGCACTATAAAACTTCAGATGTGCACACCCAGCAACGGCAGATTTGTGGATAGTATGGAGGAAGCCTGTCAGTCCGATAGCTAGCTCATCCAGGTCCCCCGGACCGTGAGCGAGAGAGGCCCCCTCTCTCTTGCATCAACATCTGCGCCGCTATGTTGTTGTATGTTGTTCGCTTAGTTGGAGCTTATGTCCACTCCTCCTGCTCGGGACGCTCCGTCGCATGACAGTCCTACGCGGCTGTTATATTGGCTTCCTCATCCTCGTCAACACACACGACCACACCTTGGCTATGTGACCACAGATTTCCAGGGGACGTTCGCATATTATATAAATGCAGGATTGAACGTCCCCGGTGCTCCTGCTTCGCCGACCAAAGAATACATGTCGACCAGTTCACTCCTTCTGCTAGCCAAGGATACGAGACCTTTCCAGTTGGGATGTTCGCATATTATATAAATGCAGGAATGAACGTCCCGGGAGCTTCCAGAAGATATTCACGTAGGACCCCGGCTCCACAGGTCTCATAGGGTAACATGAACTAGGTATTGTTAGGGAGCCATGAGAAATGAGACTCTATATACTCTCTATAAGTGTATAGGCCTTCGGTTCCGGCAGTGACTCAGTCCTGCTGCCCTCTTTGCTCTGGAGTATTTGATCCAGGGCAAGGAGAAGGGGGGGGGGGGGGGGGTGTTCCCTTAGGTCACCTGCTTTATAGTATAAAGCAAGGGAATACCTCCCTTAGAGTCAGTAATTCCGAGTCGGTTCCGAGATGATTTTAAGGGTAAAGCTTATGTTTACTCATCTGTGTAATATTTTTTAAAGTGTTGATTTGTGTGAAGTATCTGTATATATCACGTGATTAATTGGGTGTTAATATACATTCCTTGAACACTTTTAAATCAGTATATAGAGTCTCATTTCTCAAGACTCCTGTTTTTATTGGATTTCCTTTTAAACATATTAGTATAAAGAGTTATACTAGATCTTTATAGAGATCATTGATATTATTGTGCTCAATTACAGAATGGTGTTGTGTCTTTCATTTTGATACAAATAAGAAAGATA
This sequence comes from Pictodentalium vernedei, assembly GCA_031216915.1. Classification (NCBI taxonomy): domain Eukaryota; kingdom Metazoa; phylum Mollusca; class Scaphopoda; order Dentaliida; family Dentaliidae; genus Pictodentalium; species Pictodentalium vernedei. The sequence continues at coordinate 151,881,870 of CM062292.1, forward strand.
CATGTAGCCTATCTATCCTTTTCTCATTGAGGGTATAGGTCTGTTATAGGTAATTGAGTCTATTGGATTTTCCTTATGTCCTAGGCCCTCCAACCTTTTTACTATTCAGCTAAGTCTGGGTCATTGGTACAGTATAAAAATGTTAAAAAATTTATAGTAATTTATATATTTTTTATACTTACCAATGACCCAGACGCGGATGGCCCTCCCAGGAGTTGGGAACTCTTGCCTCCCCGCTGCGTACATAATGCTTATCAGGCACTGGTTGTAAGAATGACTTTTGGCGGCAGTTTCGAGACCTCCTTGACACTGCGCATGCGCAGTGGAGTAAAAGTATGGAGGACCACATAGGACATGTATTTTTCGGTTTTAGATGCAAATTTTGGGGATTGGGGGGTAAAATTTGCGTTTGGTCCTAAATATTTTAGAGTTAGCACCAGCTAAGTCTGGGTGATTGGTAAGTATAAAAAATATATAAATTACTATAAATTTTTTTACTTTCTTATTAGTCTATTTTCAGTATTGTAGGAGAATGAAAAATTGGTTACTTACATCTTTTTAGGTGACTGATAGGCGAACAAAACAATCATTCGCCCAATTTGCTCTGGCCTGTAAAAAATGTTATTAAAAAAAACCCTCTTTAATTTTTTAAAATTCTTGTCACAAAGCCATTGAGGAGCTGCAATTTAACACACTATAGAAAAGGGCTGTGTGAGTCCTTTCCAACAGTGTTTTACATCACAGCACTTTATCTTGAAAGGCAAAGGACACAAAGTTTTATGAATATGAAGAAGAAAATGTTTTTGAAAGAGGTAACAAGTGTATAACAAGTGTAATTCGATAATACATTTTTATGCCTCCGAGAGATTCTCTCGGGAGCATTATATTTTGGCGTGTCTGTCCGTCGTCCGGCGTTAACTTTTGGTTTCCACAAAATAACTAAAGAACTGCTTATTTGATCAAATTTTAGGGGTAACTTGTGGATGACTAAACAATGCTTCCTTTCGATTTTGTTCCGGCTAGCCAGTTCAATATGGCTGCCATGGCAACCATATTGAATTTGCTCTCTGTCCTATAACTATTGAAGGCTGACTCAAATCATTTCTATTTTTTTATTTAATGAAATATTTTGGTGCCAAATGGAATCTGACTGTAAATGAAAACATCTTAACTATGTATCATCCTTTGAGTACAATAAGTTGCCATCTGCAGTGCTAAAGCATTGCAAACGGCACTTTGCAGATGGATGCTAAAGCATTGCAGATGCAATGTTAAAGCATTGTGGACAGTGTCTTGTTAAACTCATAGTATGGTATTTTAATTTAGTATTGCCCACCTCTTTCAAGTATTTTAGTTGCAAAGCAAATCCCCACAAATGATAAAAATATAGATTATAAAAAAATAAAAGGCTATTATTAATGTTTAGAAAATAATTTCATGATTATTATTTATTCACTACTTATTCACTCCAGATAAAATAGTAGCAAATAATTTATTATCTTCTAGAAAGATTATAAAAAGATTCAGGAAGATAAAAAACATTAAGTAACAGAGAAATGTTTTTATAAAAATCAGACTGAATGGATAAACTGTTAATTTAATAGCCTCTTAACAAAGAGCAATGATAATGCCTGTTATTTATTATTATATATTGGGGGGCGCGGTGGCTCAGTTGGTAGATGTGCAGGCTGCAAGCCGAGAGGTCCTCGGTTCAAATCCCACCTGTGGCAACCGCGTTGTGTCTTTGGGCAAGACACTTCACCCCCATTGCCCATGTGGGGGCACGATGATGCTGTGTACTAAGGCGTACTGCACGTCGAAGGTACGCATGTCTTCAACCAGTCTAACCCTGCCTGTGCTGCAGTGCAGAGTTTTGATGTTGGGGAGCTGGCAGTTGCTCGTCATTGCTCGGTGGTTCTCTCCAGGTACTCCGGCTTCCTCCACCCGTAAAACTGTCATGGTCATTATTAGCCATTGTGCATAAATATGTGACCTTAAACATCAATAAATTAATAACTAATTATTATTTATTGGTGTTTAAGGTCACATATGTCTGCACAAGATTATACCTGTTGGCAATTGACTACTTCACAGGCATGACTCCTGCATCACCTGTGTCATCAAACAGCAATTCTATCGAAAATGACGCATTGAAATAATAAACCACAAAGCCTTTAAGACCTGCCAAAAGTATCTTTTTGGGACAAAAGTTTGGTGCCGAATGCTGTATTTTTGGTGCCAAATGAATTTCTTTAGTGCAGTTGGCACCATTGGCTCCCGACAGTGTCAACACTGATGGTAAGTGAGGGAAATGATAGTTCGCTCAATACGTACAGGCCTGTAAATTACACCTATTGATAGCATATGCTCACAGAATAAATTATTGTTGACTAAAAATAGTGTGATGCATAAGCCGTAAAAAAAATTAAAAATCTGTTTCTCAGGCCTTCCCACATGGTCCTTTTGGCTGCCGCATGCTCTCTTTTTATAACCAATGTAAACTTAAAAAAAATAATAATTAAATGGTGTATGTCTAATATTTTACCCAAGTTAAAAAAATTGATAAATTTGTCCCTTGAGTGCTAGAAGGCTTTGCAATGCTATAAGCATTGCAAAGCCTTCTTGCTCTCCATGGATGAAATACACCACCACCCATGCTATTCCCTAGATTATGAGGCCTAAAACATAAACCAAGAACATGAACTTTTGATGGCAAAGAAATAATTAGAGAAATAAAACTCAAAATAAAAAAACGCTCGCCCGCATGCAATTTTACAAATAATGGCCTGAGAAACAGAAGATCTACTTTGTGTGGCCTCAAAGCATGCAGATGAACACACAAAATTCTTTCACACTGCATGCATTTTGGCCTTGGTACTTCCTATGTTAGAGTTTAATCCATTTTACATTGTTTGGTAGAGCTCTGTAGGCTCTTCTAAACAAACTTATAAGAGACCAACTTACTTTTTCTTCACATGGGAATGCTTGCAAGTAGACCTATGGTAAACAAGTTCTGCTTTTCCTTGCATACTAATCCTTGATGACCAATGTAACATTTCTAAGGCATTTTCCTAATACATTCTTGTTTCTCAGGTAGTTATACACTCACTGGGGGCGCGGTGGCGTTGCGGTAACCGGTTCTCGTCAGATCACCGAAGTTAAGCAACGTCAAGCCTGGTTAGTCCTCGGATGGGTGACCGTCTGAGCAATCGATTCGGACTCCTGCGTTGTGTCCTTGTGCAAGGCACTTAACCCGGATTGTCCACATGGGGGCACGATGACGCCGTGTACTAAGTTGTACTGCACGTCGATGGTATGCATGTCTTCAACCAATCTAACCCTGCCTGTGCTGCAGTGTGGAGTTACGATGTTGGGGAGCTGGCAGCTGCTCGTCGTTGCTCGGTGGTTCTCTCCGGGTACTCCGGCTTCCTCCACCCGCAAAACTGTCGCGGTCATGACTAGCCATTGTGCATAAGTATGTGACCTTAAACACCAATAAATGAATAATAAATATACACTCACTGTTGAAGAGAATGGGGGGGGGGGGGGTATACTGGATTACAATCAACTGTCCTTCCGTTGGTCTGTCCTTCCAGCTCTCCATCTGTGCATCCATCCATCTTTAGTGATATCTCAGCAATGAGTGGAGGGATTTTAACTGGTTGAGGGCTAGATTATTTTGGGTGCTCTGAATTTGTTATTATATCCCCACTTTCGAATTATTATTTGTCTGTTCAGCCTGTATCTCAGGTATGGGTTATCGGATTTAGGTGAAATATGGCATGCAGTTTGCTTATGACAAAGGTGTCTGCCTCATTGCATAAAACTTCCAAACACCAAACAATTTACCATACCTTTTGACTTAGAAATTGTTGAAAACTTTTGAAGAAAATGTGCATCTGTCTGTCAGTTTGTACGAAAATATTCAGAAATGCTATTTGTTAGTCTTAGGTATTCCCACATTAGGCGGTACATACATGTGGGGGTATGCACCGGACGAAAGTCCAGCTCTTGTTTAAAACTTCTTTTATTAGAAATTATTGTTGAGTGCCCACTGGCACTCTCCAATAATTTGTAAGAGAACAAATTTATATAAACAAAATATTATTTGCATTTGACTGAATATGAAACATAGACAAGAAAAATACTGCATTTTGCTCTGATACCCTCATTTTTCTGAAAGCCCTGATAGTGGCTTCTAGCACCTAACCAGTTAATGAAATTTGGTATGAGGGAGCCTTGTAACAAGCCACTCCTGCACATGCTGTAAAAAATGTTGCCCACATATTTTTCTGTAGAGTTACGGTCCTTACTTAGTCAATTTTTCATAATGTTTTGGTCCTTACATTGTTTTTAATTCATTTATGCTTCATCAGTCCAGCACTGCAGCGAGATAATTGCCTTCAGCAATATCTATTGTTTTTCCCGAATTTTTGATGGAGGGAGATTATCTTTCCTAACAAGATTTTTTTTTATTCTAATTGCCTAAGTAGGCAAAGTAATTATAAACATTTGCCTTAATTGTACTTTAACTCCTTGCATACTGTTGCCGGATATCCCTACCCAAGACAGATAATCTCCTGTCATTAAAATAAGATACTTTGCAGTACACCGGCCATGACTAGATTTGATGAAAAATATTTAGAAAATACCCAGTGGGTTAAGAGTTAAAGTTATTTCATGGCCTGACATAGCAATGGATGTGAAAAGTGACTAAGTTGCCGAAATAAAAATTAACTCGAAGTTTTCCTCCAGAATTGAAGGAGTTGACTAGAAGTAAATATTCCTGTTACTTGCATGCTTTTGCGGGCTTATTCCATCCATCCACAAATATTCCACTATATATACCATAAACAACAGATATGACATTTCATTCATTCTGAAATGTGAAATGTTTCTACATCCTGCATAATGCCATTTCATTCAGTCAACATGATGTGAAATGTTTCCATTTCCTGTATATAATATGCTTTTTCAACAATTTTAGTTTTTGCTCTGTTTTAGGTTAGGAACCGACTTGATCAAAGGTTGTATGCTATTAAAAGAATTCCTTTAAACCCCAAGAGTCGACAGTTCAACAAGAAAATTACACGTGAAGTGAAACTATTATCCAGATTGAATCACGAGAATGTTGTGAGGTATTTTTTTTCCAGAAATACACAGAACGTGACAATGTGTAAATGCATTCGTCAATACAGAACGAGTGCTAGCAGGGAAGGATAGAACAAGATGTGCAGCCTTATGTTCTATCCTTCTGCCTGCTATAACATGATAGCCATACTGACAAATGCATCCACACATCATGATGTTCTGTGTTTATTACATGGCTCTATCACAAAGAATCCAATAATTTAAATATTCAAATTTCAAACTTTAAAACTCTTTGTTTTTTTTCCAATTGACATTCATTTTATCAGCTGTCACTGCAGCTTCCGAATTAATCTGGATCAAACTGCGATGTTTCAGTTGGCCAATTATGAAAATGGGTAGAGTTTAGTTCATTTGATGGCCCCATGTCTTCAGGTGGAAAGATAGTCTTTCAACAGTGTTCCATACAGATTTGTACATATGGAACTAGAGGAAAAGTAATAGACATGCAATAAAAATGCATATTAAGGCCCCACAAAGTAGATCTTCTATTTCTTAGGCTTTTTTTGTAAAATTGCTTGTGGGCGGGCATTTTTAGCTCACCTGAGCGAAGCTCAAGGGGAGCTTTACTAATCACTTTCTGTCCGTCGTCCGGCGTCCGTCGTCCGGCGTCCGTCGTCGTCCGTCCGGCGTTAACTTTACATTATCGACTTCTCCTCCTAAACCACTAGCCCAATTTTATTCAAATGTTGGCTAAATGTTTATTACCTAATGCCAATTCAGATTTGTTCAAATGAAGTTGCCCCTCCTCCTGGGTGGTGCCACGCCCCCAAGGGGCACCAAAATCTTTGTACATCTTCTTCTCATGAACCAGCAGTAGCAGAGACTTGATATTTGGTGTGAAGCTTCCTTTTGAGGTGTAGACTCAGATTTGTTCAAGAGAAGTTTGTGGGGCTATACTTGGCGTCGTTATGGGAGGGGCAAAATTTTTTGCCCCACCCAAAATTTCTATTTTCCAAACCGAGAGGCTGATTTGAACGAAATTTTATGTGAGGGCTTATTGGGTCATGAGTACTTGATTTATGCAAAAAAAAATTTGTGGGCGGGCATTTTTAGCTCACCTGAGCGAAGCTCAAGGGGAGCTTTACTAATCACTTTCTGTCCGTCGTCCGTCGTCCGGCGTCCGTCGTCCGTCGTCGTCCGTCCGGCGTTAACTTTACATTATCAACTTCTCCTCCTAAACCACTAGCCCAATTTTATTCAAATGTTGGCTAAATGTTTATTACCTAATGCCAATTCAGATTTGTTCAAATGAAGTTGCCCCTCCTCCTGGGTGGTGCCACGCCCCCAAGGGGCACCAAAATCTTTGTACATCTTCTTCTCATGAACCAGCAGTAGCAGAGACTTGATATTTGGTGTGAAGCTTCCTTTTGAGGTGTAGACTCAGATTTGTTCAAGAGAAGTTTGTGGGGCTATACTTGGCGTCGTTATGGGAGGGGCAAAATTTTTTGCCCCGCCCAAAATTTCTATTTTCCAAACCGAGAGGCTGATTTGAACGAAATTTTATGTGAGGGCTTATTGGGTCATGAGTACTTGATTTATGCAAAAAAAAATTTGCCCGCAGCCCCGTGGGAACCGCAGGAGCTAAAAATAGAAAAAATTTAAAACGCCCATATCTCCAAAACTGCACGGCACTGAGAATTTTTATTTGGTGTGCGGCTTCCTTAGGACCAACAGAAAGGATTGGTAAAAAAAAATTGCCATCGGTTTTATCATAGGGTACAGTTTCGGGACTTTGAAAAAGTGCTGAGTCAGCACTTTTTAACACTGTAGGCAATGGGAAAAACATTAAAAAATCTTCTTCTCCAGATCCAGCAGGCAGAATCTTTTGATATTTGGTATGCAACATTGTGGGGTGGATCTGATTCAAGTTTGTTCAAATCGGCCCTCTGGGTTTATATTTGGGCTCAGTATAGGAGCCCAAATTTGAACTTACTGCATTTCAGGCAAATTTCTTTGAAAATCTTCTTCTCCAGATCCAGCAGGCAGAATCTTTTGATATTTGGCATGCAACATTGTAGGGTGGATCTGATTCAAGTTTGTTCAAATCGGCTCCCTAGATTCATATTTGGGCTCACTATAGGAGCTTGAATTCGAACTTAGTGCATTTCAGGCACATTTCTTAAAAAATCATCTTCTCCAGATCCAGCAGGCAGAATCTTTTGATATTTGGTATGCAACATTGCGGGGTGGATCTGATTCAAGTTTGTTCAAATCGGCCCTCTGGGTTTATATTTGGGCTCAGTATAGGAGCCCAAATTTGAACTTACTGCATTTCAGGCAAATTTCTTTGAAAATCTTCTTCTCCAGATCCAGCAGGCAGAATCTTTTGATATTTGGCATGCAACATTGTAGGGTGGATCTGATTCAAGTTTGTTCAAATCGGCTCCCTAGATTCATATTTGGGCTCACTATAGGAGCTTGAATTCGAACTTAGTGCATTTCAGGCACATTTCTTCAAAAATCTTCTTCTCCAGATCCAGCAGGCAGAATCTTTTGATATTTGGTATGCAATGTTGCGGGGTAGATCTGATTCAAGTTTGTTCAAATCGGCCCCCTGGATTCATATTTGGGCTTACTATAGAAGCCCGAATTCGAACTTAGTGCATTTCAGGCAAATTTCTTAAAAAATCTTCTTCTCCAGATCCAGCAGGCAGAATCTTTTCATATTTGGTAAGCAACATTGTGGGGTGGATCTGATTCAAGTTTGTTCAAATCGGATCCCTGGGTTAATATTTGGGCTCAGTATAGGAGCCCAATTTCGAACTTAGTGCATTTCAGGCAAATTTCTTAAAAAATCTTCTTCTCCAGATCCAGCAGGCAGAATCTTTTGATATTTGGTATGCAACATTGTAGGGTGGATCTGATTCAAGTTTGTTCAAATCGGCCCCCTGGGTTCATATTTGGGCTTAGTATAGAAGCCTGATTTCGAACTTAGTGCATTTAGGCAAATTTCTTAAAAAATCTTCTTCTCAAGATCCAGCAGGCAGAATCTTTTGATATTTGGTATGCAACATTGTGGGGTGGATCTGATTCAAGTTTGTTCAAATCGGCTTCCTAGATTCATATTTGGGCTCACTATAGAAGCTCGAATTTGAACTTAGTGCATTTCATGCAAATTTCTTAAAAAATCTTCTTCTCCAGATCCAGCAGGCAGAATCTTTTCATATTTGGTAAGCAACATTGTGGGGTGGATCTGATTCAAGTTTGTTCAAATCGGCCCCCTGGGTTTATATTTGGGCTCAGTATAGGAGCCCAAATTTGAACTTCGTGCATTTCAAGCAAATTTATTAAAAATCTTCTTCTCCAGATCCAGCAGGCAGAATCTTTTGATATTTGGTATGCAACATTGTGGGATGGATCTGATTCAAGTTTGTTCAAATCGGCTTCCTAGATTCATATTTGGGCTCACTATAGAAGCTCGAATTCGAACTTAGTGCATTTCAGGCAAATTTCTTAAAAAATTTTCTTCTCCAGATCCAGCAGGCAGAATCTTTTGATATTTGGTATGCAACATTGTGGGATGGATCTGATGCAAATTTGTTCAAATCGGCTCCTTAGATTCATATTTGGGCTTACTATAGAAGCTCGAATTCGAACTTAGTGCATTTCAGGCAAATTTCTTAAAAAATCATCTTCTCCAGATCCAGCAGGCAGAATCTTTTGATATTTGGTATGCAACATTGCGGGGTGGATCTGATTCAAGTTTGTTCAAATCGGCCCCCTGGATTCATATTTGGGCTCACTATAGAAGCTCGAATTCAAACTTAGTGCATTTCGGGCAAATTTCTTCAAAAATTTTCTTCTCCAGATCCAGCAGGCAGAATCTTTTGATATTTGGTATGCAACATTGCGGGGTGGATCTGATTCAAGTTTGTTCAAATCGGCTCCCTGGATTCATATTTGGGCTTAATATAGAAGCCTGAATTCGCACTTAGTGCATTTTGGGCAAATTTATTAAAAAATCTTCTTCTCCAGATCCAGCAGGCAGAATCTTTTGATATTTGGTATGCAACATTGCGGGGTGGATCTGATTCAAGTTTGTTCAAATCGGCCCCCTGGATTCATATTTGGGCTCACTATAGAAGCTTGAGTTCAAACTTAGTGCATTTCGGGCAAATTTCTTCAAAAATTTTCTTCTCCAGATCCAGCAGGCAGAATGTTTTGATATTTGGTATGCAACATTGCGGGGTGGATCTGATTCAAGTTTGTTCAAATCGGCTCCCTGGATTCATATTTGGGCTTAATATAGAAGCCTGAATTCGCACTTAGTGCATTTCGGGCAAATTTATTAAAAAATCTTCTTCTCCAGATCCAGCAGGCAGAATCTTTTGATATTTGGTATGCAACATTGTGGGGTGGATCTGATTCAAGTTTGTTCAAATCGGCTTCCTAGTTTCATATTTGGGCTCACTATAGAAGCTCGAATTCGAACTTAGTGCATTTCAGGCAAATTTCTCAAAAAATCTTCTTCTCCAGATCCAGCTTCAGAATCTTTTCATATTTGGTAAGCAACATTGTGGGGTGGATCTGATTCAAGTTTGTTCAAATCGGCCCCCTGGGTTTATATTTGGGCTCCGTATAGGAGCCCAAATTTTAACTTAGTGCATTTCAGGCATATTTTTTAAAAAATCTTCTTCTCCAGATCCAGCAGGCAGAATCTTTTGATATTTGGTATGCAACATTGTGGGGTGGATCTGATTGTGATTCATGAACGTATTTATTTGTAAAGTTGATAGAATCTTAGACAAAATTTGCAGAAAAGATCTACTATAGAAGGGGTGGTATCCAGGGTGAACCGTTTACCCAAATCTAGCAGTACTAATGCATTATTCACACAAATCTCCGTTCATATTTTATGACCCCTCATTGGAACACACTCATTCAGCTCATTCCAACAAAGGTCATATGCCATGTTTTCGAGACAAAAGAATAAAAATTTTAGTTATTCATGAAATTTTTAGGCAACTGTTGTCTGTTATTCACATTGAAATTTCAGTACTTTTAGAAGTTACCTCAGTAATCAAGGGTTAATTCCCCTTAATTAAATGTCGCCTCTAAAAAACAACCACTTTGCATATCTTACCTTTTTACCAGCATAACTGCCAAAACTTGTCAGCATTCTTCGCAAAAATCGCTATTCAAATTTTAATTTTTGTCTCTTAAACATACATGTACTTATCGCTTGTAAATACCCCATTGGAATGAGCTTTTTGAGCTCATTCCAATGAGAGGTCGCACACCATGCTTTTTGAGTCAAAAAAGCAACACACACACACACACAAACACAGACACACACATCTAAAAGTTCGGGCAGCAAAAAAACAGTTACTTCAATTTTTAAATGCATTATAGGAACAACTTGCCTAATCAAATTTAAATACTTTTGCATCATTCTGTATCTAGAACAAACCATTTACCATATCTTTACGCAAAATTCTCCAGCATCATTCACAAAAAAACACCATTATTTATATATTCACATTTCTGTCTCAAAAATATACCTGATCTTCCCATACCCCTATTGGAATAAGCTATTTGAGCTTGTTCCAATGATGATAAAAAAAAACTAATATTTTGGAAAATTTGTGAAAATTTTTGTTTTCTTGCATGCAAATATGTACATGTAGCACATGGAAGATATCCACAGTTGGGGAGAGATGTCCAAGGCTATCTCTTCACATTCCTTGTTTGTGCTTCAAGCTAAACCAGTTTGTCTGCAGAGATAAATTTGCTTTATTAAAAATCATTGGAGATTGGCCACACACCAATGATTTTAAATAAAACTAATTTTAGGTAACAAATGTTGAACTTCAAACAAAATCTATCACTCAACCAGTTAATGTTGATGAGGCATGACATGGTGAAGGTGACCTAAAATACTTCTTAGAGTCACTTTGTCAGGTGAGCGATTAAGGCCACGTGGGGCCTCTTGTTTTTATTTTATTTTTAGCTCACCTGAGCGAAGCTCAAGGGGAGCTTTACTAATCACTTTCTGTCCGTCGTCCGTCGTCATCCGTCCGGCGTTAACTTTACATTATCGACTTCTCCTCCTAAACCACTAGCCCAATTTTATTCAAATGTTGGCTAAATGTTTATTACCTAATGCCTATTAAGATTTGTTCAAATGAAGTTGCCCCTCCTCCTGGGTGGTGCCACGCCCCCAAGGGGCACCAAAATTTTTGTAAATCTTCTCATGATCCAGCAGTAGCAGATACTTGATATATGGTATGCACCTTCCTTTGAGGTGTAGACTCAGATTTGTTCAAGAGAAGTTTGAGGGATAATATTTGGCGTTGTTATGGGAGGGGCAAAAATTTTGGCCCTGACCCTAATTTCTATTTTCTGAACCGAGAAGCCGATTTCAACCAAATTTTATATGAGGGCTTATTGGGTCATGAGTACTTGATTTATGCAATAAAAAAATTTCCCGCAGCCCCGTGGGAACCGCAGGAGCTAAAAATAGAACAAATTTAAAACGCCCATATCTCCAAAACTGCGCGGCACCGAGAATGTTTATTTGGTGTGCAGCTTCCTTAGGACCAACAGAAAGGATTGGTAAAAAAAAATTGCCATCGGTTTTATCATAGGGCACAGTTTCGGGACTTTGAAAAAGTGCTGAGTCAGCACTTTTTAACACTGTAGGCAATGGGAAAAACATTAAAAAATCTTCTTCTCCAGATCCAGCAGGCAGAATCTTTTAATATTTGGTATGCGACATTGTAGGGTGGATCTGATTCAAGTTTGTTCAAATTGGCCCCTTGGGTTCATATTTGGGCTCAGTTAGGAGCCCGATTTCGAACTTAGTGCATTTCAGACAAATTTCTTAAAAAATCTTCTTCTCCAGATCCAGCAGGCAGAATCTTTTGATATTTGGCATGCAACATTGTGGGGTGGATCTGATTCAAGTTTGTTCAAATCGGCCCCCTGGGTTTATATTTGGGCTCCATATAGGAGCCCAAATTTGAACTTACTGCATTTCAGGCAAATTTCTTTGAAAATCTTCTTCTCCACATCCAGCAGGCAGAATCTTTTGATATTTGGTATGCAACATTGTGGGGTGGATCTGATTCAAGTTTGTTCAAATCGGCCCCTTGGGTTTATATTTGGGCTCAGTATAGGAGCCCAAATTTGAACTTAGTTCATTTCAGGCAAATTTCTTTGAAAATCTTCTTAAGATCCAGCAGGCAGAATCTTTTGATATTGGGTATGCAACATTGTGGGGTGGATCTGATTCAAGTTTGTTCAAATCGGCTCCCTGGGTTTATATTTGGGCTCAGTATAGGAGCCCAAATTTGAACTTAGTGCTTTTCAGGCAAATTTCTTAAAAAATCTTCTTCTCCAGATCCAGCAGGCAGAATCTTTTGATATTTGGTATGCAACATTGTGGGGTGGATCTGATTCTATTTTGTTCAAATCGGCCACCTGGATTCATATTTGGGTTCACTATAGAAGCCCAAATTCAAGCTTAGTGCATTTCAGGCAAATTTCTTTGAAAATCTTCTTCTCAAGATCCAGCGGGCAGAATCTTGTGATATTTGGTATGCAGCATCCTTAGGGGGGTGAGATGCAAGTTTGTTCAAGCCATGTCCCTAGGTCCATATTTGGGCTCACTGTGGGAGCTTGAATTATAACTTTGTTCGAAATGAGGAAATTTTTATACTGTACCAATGACCCAGACATAGCTGGTGCTAACTCTTAAAATATAGGGCCAAACACAAATTTTGCCCCCCAATCCCCAAAATTTGCATCTAAAACTAAAGAAAACATGTCCTGAAAGGCCCTCCACACTTCGCCCCTACTGCGCATGCGCAGTGTCAAGGACGTTCCGAAATTGGCGCCATTTATCATTCTAAGTTTGGCCCTTCATCAGTTAACATCTGACTGATCTTTGTGCTTTTAAATCTCAGTTTAAATGATGCCAGACACATAAATATTAGTGAAATGGTGATTCTAAGGAGGATAGAAAAGGAGGAGAGGAAAAGAATGTGTGACAGAATATTATCAGGGCTGTAACTTAAAATTTTTTAATGAAATTATGTTAAGTTACCTATTTTCAAGGCAGCAGCCATTTTGTTGTCATTCTGATTATTTAGTTACACTGTTTTTTCAAGTGTTTTTCCTCTCTCCCTGTCCTTAAGTTCCCCCTTGCTATTCTCCCATGCTTTTGGCATAGTTTATGTAATTATTATTACTAAAATTTCTTGGGAGTTTTAGCTGAATAACAGAATGAATTCTGTTCTTTCCCCATGTTTACGTCTTCACCTACGGGTGGTTAGGCGTTGTGTTCTGCATCTACCATCTGATGTTCTGCAGTTTCTTCCCTGGAAGTCTCTGTTTTGCATCAGATGGTGTATTTTTGGTAACTGATTTCGGGCCTGGGTGCCTGGAGTCTTATTTTAGTGTTTTTACACTCATTGTTTACATTTACAACAGCCCTCTGTGTGAGGGGGGGGATTTCTAAATAATAATATCTTGATGTTATTTTATTCATAACTAGATACATTATTATTGTTCGTAAGTGTTGAATAAATTGTTTAAAATATTTTTAAAATTTTTTTCCACACTTAGGCTTGGGATCCATTGGGGCTCAACGTTACTTTTCAGAAACTTGGGCTGTTCTGAAAAAATATTTTTTCTAAATATTTTGATTTCAATTATTTTTTCTATATTAATGGATCATATTATTATTATGTATTTTGCCAGGGGTTAGTGCGAGTACCAGGACTTGTTTTCTTTTCACATTGAAAGGATATTGATCAATTGTTTTAAGAGGAAGTCTTCCTCTGTCCTTATTATCATTCTATATGTGGTCAGTGTACTCGCATTAACTCCTGTTCTGTATCGTATGATTTCGATGACAATATGGGAAGCGTATGTCACGGTATGTTGTTGGGGATTTGGACACTCGGTCCTTTCCCCGCAGGGTCACTCTACTTTATCAATTTCTATTTCAGACGATCAAGATTAGGGTGATGTATCTGTGATGTCTTCCAACAGTGTGCCTCCGTCGTCACAATTAATGAAGGGCTAGCGGAAAAGTGCTCATGTAATACGCCAATTGCCTAAGAGGACCCTAGTAAGTTCGACGGCCTTTGACGTCCGCTAGCTCGCCCGGTGTAGCGTCCATTCACCGAATGGTTCGGCAGCCGGGTTCGTCCGTTGCGGTCTAGAAGGAATTTTGGGGTGATGCGAGCACTATAAAATTAACTTAATGCACACCCAGTGACGGCGGATCGGAGGGAGAACGGAGGAAGCCTTTTAGTCCGGTTCATAGCTCGTTCCGGTCCATCCGGACGGCAAGCGAGAGAGGCCCCTCTCTCGTTCAACAACATCTGGCCCCAGATGTTGTGGTACAAATGTGTCGCTAGCGGAGCATACGTCCGTCGCTCGGGACGCTCCGTTGTATAGGCAGTCCGCTGAGACTGCTAAGGCTTCCTCTTCTCGTCAGCGCACACGACCGCACCTTGGCTGCGTGACCGCCGATATATTACCAGCTTCGCCGATCAAGGATTCTTCGGCGACCAGGTCACACCATCCGGCAGCCAGGGATTCGAGACCGATGGACTCCGGACGTTCGCATAGGAAGTATGCGGGAGCCATCTGATGCGGAGCTGCCCTCGGCGAAGCAGCGATAGACTGCGCCTCCGCAGGTCTCGACGCCGGACATTCTTGTGCACATAGCACAGCTTATCGCAGCATCCCAGCAGCCGACAGAAACGGTGTCGGATCGAGAATTATCCGACAGCGCTGGGTCGGTAGCCGGGGACTCGAGGCCTGCAAACTCCGGACGTTCGCATAGGAAGTGTGCGGGAGTCAACGTACACGGAGCTTCCAGCGGCAATGCATCGTAAGTCCGCTACTGCACAGGCCTCGGGAACGGACGTGCTTTCCTTAATAGCACAGTTTATCGCAGCATCCCAGCATCAACCGAATCTGTCGCATATATTTTATCCGACGATGCTGGGTCGGGACGCTCCGCGGAAGCGGGTACGGACGTCCGAAAGTTTCATCCGGTCCGACGGGATACCGAAAGGGATTCGGAGGATTTCAAGCTTTCCCTTTCGGAACAACATATGCTGCGATGCCGGATAAGAAACCGATAGCGTCGGTGGACGTCATAGTTAGTGAAGAGTTAGCGGCAATAAGTGCTCATGGAATATGTCTATCGCTTACGGAGTGACATTCGCTAGCTCACCCGGTGTAGCGTACATTCATCGAATGGTTTGGCTGCCGGGTTCGTCCGTTGCGGTCTAGGAAGGAGATTTGGGTGATGCGAGCACTTTAATTACTTTAGTACTCACCCAGTGACGGCAGATTGAGGACAGATCGGAGGAAGCCAACAACATAGGGGACCGCATGTTGTGGTTCAGATATTTTACATTCGGAGCATATGTCCGTTGCTCGGAACGCTCCGTTATATTGACAGTCCGAGAGACTGTCTTTAATGCTTCCTCATCCTCACAGCAGGGCACACGACCGCACATTGGCTACGTGACCTCGAGTATCCGATCAGTTTCGGCATTCAGTGATTCCACAGCGAATAGGTCGCGCCATCCGGTAGCCAAGGGACACGAGGCCTATACACTCCGTTCGCTCGCATATTGGAAGTATGCACGGGGTAACGATCTCGGAGCTTCCTGCGGCAATGCATCGTAAGACCGCTGCTCCTCAGGCCTCAGTGACGGACGTGCTATCCGAGTTAGCACAGTTGTTTCGCAGCATCCCAGCAATTGACAGTTTCTCGGTCGAATCAGGAATTATCCGACGGCGCTGGGTCGGTGCGGTCCGCGGTTGCATCAAGCTACGGACGACCGAACGCTTTATAGGGTCCGACAGGATGGCGAAAGGGATTCGAAAGATTTCGAGTTTTCCCTTTAGTAGTATCGGAAGATGCCTTTCATATCTTCTGGCATTTCTTCCAGTGATTATTTTTCGGACTTCATTGCTGCAATCTTGGATAAGAGACTTATAGCGTCATTGGACTCGGATTTTTCGATCGGTACAGGGACTTTGTCCCTGACTTACCGACGCAGTCCAATATTGTCATTACAACATGTGTTTTATTTTTCGACGCTATATATTTATATATATATACAAGCCTGCTACTAAACATGATAGTTTAGTTTCTTATCCGCGTGGCTCATTTCTGCCATTTTATCTTTTTTACATATAGTTTATTTTGGCAGAGCAGGGCATACCGAGAGTTCATACGCGTCTAGACGGTGTGATTAAAGACTGCATATATATTCTTTTTCGCCGTTTATGTCTTTTCCAATTTCAATGTTGGGAACGACATTATGTATAGTAGACTTAACTTAGACGCCTTATTATACGTAATCCGCCTTACTGAGGCGTTATCATTACGTCTTCAAGAAAAGATTTACGGGATATTATTCTCAATGTAATTTCTTTTGAGGGCAGTAGTTTGTTCACGTATAACTCCGCCCTTCAGTGGCTGATTGGAGTTGGTTAGACGTGATGCAGCCCTAGCTACATCCACGCGTGGATAGTAGGTTAAGAACTCTCTCAGAGTCGCTTCGTTCTCGGAGGAGCTTCTCTTCGACGGCAACTTTCCGGCAATCCATGAATTGCTTGATTTATACATTCTCTTGTCTATCTAGTGTTACAAGAGATTCAGACTGGGGCAAACATTCGGTGGTTGACTCAGAGAGTGCCGCCGCAGTTGCCGGACCCGAGTGTGGCTGTTATGACGGTTGCCAGTCAAACAGATTGGGATATATACTGATCCCTACGGATTCGAAGTGCCAGGGTCTTTGGGTTCCGCAGTCTTTTAGCTATCAGTTTAACTTCCGCGGAATAATGTTTTTTAGGCTTGCTTTATGTCATTGCATGAACATTATTCAGAAACGCATGCCCAAATTCCTGTCCTTT
The DNA here is from genome assembly GCA_031216915.1 of Pictodentalium vernedei. Classification (NCBI taxonomy): domain Eukaryota; kingdom Metazoa; phylum Mollusca; class Scaphopoda; order Dentaliida; family Dentaliidae; genus Pictodentalium; species Pictodentalium vernedei. The sequence goes on from CM062292.1 coordinate 151,898,913, forward strand.
AATTCGACAGTAGTGGCGTATCTCCGGAACCAGGGAGGCACTCTTTCGTTTCCGTTATTCAATTTAATGGAAAGAATCCGTCTGTTGGTTATAGTACACCAAGTTCAGTTTTGGTCCGTCATATTCTGGGTCGTCTGATTGTTTTATCGCACTCCCGTTCTCTTACGGGTCGCTTGTTGCTGTCAGAATGGACTCTCAACAAACAAGTATTCATTCAGATTTGCTATCTATGGGAGCGCCCAATGATGTTTTATTTATGACACAGCTTGCTAATAAATTGCAGACGTATGTGTTGGCTTGTCCAGATCTCTGAGCTAATACTGTTAACGCTCTATTGATCTATAGGACGGAATGATAGGATACGCGTATCCTCCGGCGCTGTTGTTTTAGCAGGTATTGCTAAGATAAACAACCACAATACATTTTTGTTGATAGCATCTCTATCTTCACAGAGATCATGAGTAATTTACTCTCTTGTCTACTGTGGATCTTAACGTGAAATCTTCCTCTATGTGAGGATCTTTTTTCACTGGGTAAATCGTGTCATCTTTATCACAACCAGCAAGGTCGCAACCTTCATGTATTCCGTTGTGTGGTCCGTATTGCATTGTAAGCACTGTACTGGACGAGCTTTGGACGCGATTTCTTACTATAGGAGATCCTCTTCTTCGCTATTCTATGCGACTAAAGTGGAGGCTCTTCCGTCGTGGTGTAGGGATCATTATGTTCATATGGTTGATCCCTCCATACTACTCATTGCTATTTTTTAGTATACTTGTTTCACAAGATCTACTGCAGCCTGTTGTTATTTAGGTTATAGGTTTATGTTACCTCATACCTATGCACTCTACGATAGTTTACAATTGAGTCTTTTGTCTCTTTATCTAAGTCAGTTAGTAACTTTTTGATAAATAGACTTAGAATCTTTAGATTAAATTCCTATACGGATTTTAACTTCGGTTCTTATTTAGCTAAGTAATCATTTGAGCCTCTGGAAACAGTAGTTTTCAAATTCTGACCTTTTAGACAGTAATTCTGTTGGTTTCTATTTTACTGTAGAGTCAGTGAGTTTCATGCACTATCGATGGATGATTTTCACTTTCATAGTTTCGGAATCAATACTTCCGTTACTATTTAGGTTGGATTGTTGCATAAGAGTTAGGCTCCTATTATCCGGAACCTATTATTTTAAGGTCCTTCCGTCTTCGTATGGGCATAGGCCTTTACTCTTTCCGGGTACAGTTTATGTATTTATAAACAGATATCTGTTTATTACAAGGGCGTAAGCTTCTTCTGTCTTTGATGTCTAGTAGAAGGACGTTACGCTCCATTTTATTGTTAATGGATTCTATTAACTAGCGTACTGCTTATGGTATATCATTGGCTTAGCAGTTGTGCTTAAGATTTCGGCTCATGAAGTAAGAGTTCTTCTACTTCTTGGGCTTACATTAATAGTGTTGCTATTATAGATTTTTGAAGGCTGCTCATTGCGCTCAGCCATCCATTCATGAATTTTATCTCAGAAATATCGAGTCCATTTCTGGAGGCCTCTATTGTTAGGTCTATTATCTACTGCTCAGAATGTCATTCACTTAACAGTTGCTACTATAGCTAGGTAGGCTGTCTGTTTCGGCAGTGTCTCCGTTCGGCTGCCCTCTTCGCTCTGGGCTATTTGACCCAGGGCAAGAAAAAGGGGGGGGGGGGGGGAGGGTGTTCCCTTGGGTCACCTGTTTTTACTATGAAAACAAGGGGATACCTCCTCCGGAGTTAGTAATTCTGAGCTGTTATTGGGATGGTTGTTAGTGAGAAGTTTAAGTTTATAAAATTCATTCAAGTCTTAGTTTTTAAAGTATAGCTTTTGAATATTGCATATGTCAACGGACATGATTATGCAATTCTCAGACACTTTTAGGAGTATAAGAGTCTCTATTCTCTAGACTTACTTTATTATTGGCTTACTTTAAAAATTATTAGTATAAGGATTATTGGATATTAATAGAGTACATGGATGTATGAAGCTCAATTTTTGGAAGGTGTTGTATCTTTCTAATTTATCATAAATAAGAAAGATACATATAAGGCCTATTACTTCTTTTCCCTACAGGGGATGACTCTATTTTATTTTATTGAGCGTATTCCATTTTGCTCTATGTCCTTGGCCCTCCAGCCTTTTTACTATTCAGCTATGTCTGGGTCATTGGTACAGTATAAAAATGTTAAAAAATTTATAGTAATTTATATATTTTTTATACTTACCAATGACCCAGACGGGGATGGCCCTCCCAGGAGTTGGGAACTCTTGCCTCCCCGCTGAGTACATAGCGCTTACCAGGCACTGGTTATTAGAATGATAAATGGCACCAATTTCGGAACGTCCTTGACACTGCGCATGCGCAGTAGGGGCGAAGTGTGGAGGGCCTTTCAGGACATGTTTTCTTTAGTTTTAGATGCAAATTTTGGGGATTGGGGGGCAAAATTTGTGTTTGGCCCTATATTTTAAGAGTTAGCACCAGCTATGTCTGGGTCATTGGTAAGTATAAAAAATATATAAATTACTATAAATTTTTTAACTTTTCTTAAAAAATCTTCTTCAGATCCAGCAGTCGGAATAGTTTGATATGTGGTGAGTAGCATCCTGGGGGGGGGGGGGGGGGGGGGGGAGGGGGGATTCAAGTGTGTTAAAGCCAAGTCCATGGGTCTATATTTGGGCTCCCTGTGGGAGCCCAAATTATAACGTAGTCAATATGAGGAATTTTTCTTTAAAAATCTTCTTCAGATTCAGCAGTTGGAATGTTTTGATATTTGGCATGGAGAAACCTTAGGGGGCTGAGATTCAAGTTTGTTCAAGCCAAGTCCCTTGGTTCATATTTGGGCTCACTATGGGAGCCTGAATGACAACTTAGTTCAAAATTAGGAATTTTCTTTAAAAATCTTCAGATCCAGCAGATGAATGCTTTTGATATTTTTTATGCAGCATCCTTAGGGGGGTAAGATTCAAGTTTGTTCAAGCCATGTCCCTAGGTCCATATTTGGGCTGATTGTGGGAGTTCGAATTGTAACTTGGTTCAAAATGAGGAATTTTCTTTAAAAATCTTCTTCTTCAGATCCAGCAGTCGGAATGTTTTGATAATTGGTGTGCAGAATCCTTAGGGGTGTGAGTTTCAGGTTTGTTAAAGCCAAGTCCCTGGGTTCATATATGGGCTCCCTGTGGGAGCACGAATTATGACTCAGTTCAATATGAGGAATATTCTTTAAAAATCTTTTTTTTAGATCCACTGGTCAGAATATTTGGATATTTGGTTTCAGCTTTTATTAGGAGGAGCAGATGCAACTTGTGAAAATCAATTCTCTGGGTTGATATTTAGGCTACCATGTCAGGTGAGCGCCCTCAGGCCCCCTGGAGCCTCTTGTTTATTTTTGTAATCATTTCTTTGCCATCAAAAGTTCATGTTCTTGTTTGTTTTATGTTTTAGGCTTCATAATCTACAGAATACATGTAGTATGGGTGGTGATGTATTTCATCCCTTGAGTGCAGGAAGGCTTTGCAATGTTAAAGCATTGCAAAGTCTTGTTGCACTCAAAGTGATTTATCAATTTTATTAACTTGGTTAAAATATCAGACATAGACCATTTAATTTTTATTTTTTAGCTCAACTTGACAAAGTCAAGCTGAGCTATTGCCATCACTTCTCGTCCGTCGGCGTACGTACGTCCACAATTTCCTTTGGCACACCTCACAGGTCATATTTATGATCAGATTTGAAACTTGGCATGCTTGTTTGGGGAGACCTCTAGATGGGAGCTATCAATTTTCTTTCATTTCCGTCAAAAAATGTTGACGCGGCCAACGTTCTTAGAACTTAGTTTAGTCAGACCTCAATATTTCCCTTTGGCACACCCTACAGGGCACATTTATGATCGGATTGCTTCGAAACCTGGCATGCTTGTTTGAGGTAACCTCTAGATGGGAGCTATCAATTTTCTTCCATTTCCGTTTGTCAAAAAATGTTGCAGCTGGCAACGATCTTTGAATTTCGTTTAGCCAGGCATCAATATTTTCCTTTGGCATGCCCTACAGGGCACATTATGATCAGATCGGTTTGAAACTTTGTATGCTTGTTTGGGGTTACGTCTAGATGGGAGCCATCAATTTTCTTCGATTTCCATCAAAAAATGTTGCCACTGGCAATGACCTTCGATGAACTTAGTAAAAACTTAGTGCAGTTAAGCATCAATATTTCCCTTTGACACACCTTGCAGGGCACATTTATGATTTCGATCGCTTGCAAACTTGGTGTGCTTGTGTGGGGTGACAACTATATGGGAGCTGTCGATTTTCTTCCATTTCTGTCAAAAAATGTTGCTGCTGACCTTTGAACTTAGTTTAGTCAGACCTCAATATTTCCCTTCAACACCCTTTAGGGCACATTTATGATTGGATCACTTTGAAACTTGGTATGTGTGTTTAGGGTGACCTCTAGATGTGAGCTATTGCTTTTTTTCATTTCCATAAAAAATTATTGTCATTATCACCAGCCTTTGAACTTACTGCATTTGTGCATCACTGACTAGTTGTTAATAGCTTTATAGTTGTTTCCCCTCACTCTGCGGTAAACTAGTTCTGTTTTACCGGTAAAATAGGACCCAGTCACCAATATGTGCATAAATATGTGACCTCAAATACCAAGAAATAAATAAATAAATAACATTGCGGTCATGATTAGCCATTGTGCATAAATATGTGACCTTAAACACCAATAAATAAATAAATAACACTCTATTGGTGAGTGGGTGCGTGAATTCAATCACTCTCTCACTCAGTCGCCTACTTACTCATTTATTAATTTATTTATTCATTCCATGGCCTCGTTATTGGAAGTGAGTTCATTCATTCTCCTATTCATCGCTAAGTTATTCATTCATTGATTTATTTTACTCCATTACCCGGTTGTGGAGAGTCGAAAAACCCAATAAAATATACGTTCACAAGTATTTATACCTATGTGTGTTGTATTACTGATTCATCCTTTCGTTCACTCACTCATCCATTCGTCATTCATTCTCTCATTCACTCTGTTGGTGAATGGGCGAGTGAGTGAATGGGTGAATGGGTGCATGGATGGAGGAATAAAAGTCCGAAATTGTCAGAACCCGCAACTGGCTCAGCCTTAATCCAATCTGAGTAATACACAGTGTTAAAAGTGTTGAACGCTTAACTCTCTCATTCTGTCACTCGTCTACTTATTTTTGTATCCATCCATCCATTCATTGACCCTTGTTGTCGAAAGTACCGAGATAACTTACCAAAAAAAAAATTTTCATTGCATAAAGTTAAGTGGGTAACCACAAGTATTCGAACCGTTTGCCAACTTGTTGAATGTTTCACTCGTCCACTCGTTCATTCACTCAGTCATTCATTCATTGTATTGGTGAATGGGTGCGTGGGAGAATGAGTGAACAAATGTCAATGTACATGTATACAACTGGCGTTCACAGGCACCTTGAAATAAGACTGTCGATTTATTTATTCCCCCATTCATTCACTCCTTATTCATTAACTCATTCTATTGGTCAACCGTGGAACCCCGGGAAGTGAAGCAGCGCCTGTTTATTGCAGTAAACAAGTTCTGTTTTACTGGTAAAATGGGACACAGTTGCCAGTGCTTGGGGTGGTGGTCCTCTAAAATGGGCAGCATGAGTGCAGACGATTGACCTAACTTGATTTTGTCTCCATGTTGCGGTCATGATTAGCCATTGTGCATAAATATGTGACCTTAAACACCAATAAATAAATAAATTACATTCTATTGGTGAGTGGGTACACTCAGTCATTCTCTCACTCATTCGCCTACTTACTCATTTATTAATTTATTTATTCATTCCATGGCCTCGTTATTGGAAGTGAGTTCATTCATTCTCCTATTCATCGCTAAGTTATTCATTCATTGATTTATTTTATTCCATGACCCGATTGTGGAGAGTCGAAAAACCCAATAAAACATACGTTCACAAGTATTTATAACTATGTGTGTAGTTTTATTGATTCATCCTTTCGTTCACTCACTCATCCATTCGTTCATTCATTCTCTCATTCACTATGTTGGTGAATGGGCGAGTGAGTGAATGGGTGGATGTTTGCAAGGATGGAGGAATGAAAACCCGAAATTGTCAGAACTCGCATCTGGCTCTGCCTTAATCCGATTTGAGTATTACACAGTGTTAAAAGTGTTGAACGCCTAGCTCTCTCATTCTGTCACTTGTCCATTTATTTATGCATCCATCCATCCATTCATTGACCCTGGTTGTCGAAAGTACCGATAAAACTTACTAAAAAAAAATTTTTTCATTTTTTTCTTTGTATAAAGTTAAGTGGGTAACCACAAGTATTCAGAACTGTTTGTCAACTTGTTGAATGATTCACTTCATTCATTGTATTAGTGAATGGGTGCGTGGGTGAATGAGTGAACAAATGTCAATGTACATGTAAACAACTGGCGTTCACAGGCACCTTGAAATAAGTCTGTCGATTTATTTATTCCCCCATTCATTCACTCCTTCAATCATTCTATTGGTCCATCGTGGAACACCGGGAAGTGAAGCAGCGCCTGTTTACTGCGGTAAACAAGTTCTGTTTCACTGGTAAAATAGGACCCAGGCACCCATGCTTGGGGTGGAAGTCCTCTAAAATGGGCAACATGGGTACAAACGATTGGCCAAACTTGACTTGATCTCCATGTTGCGGGCATGATTAGCCAATGTGCATAAATATGTGACCTTAAACACCAATAAATAAATAAATTACATTCTTTTGGTGTGTGGATGGGTACACTTAATCATTCTCTCACTCATTCGCCTACTTACTCATTTATTAATTTATTTATTCACTCCATAGCTTCGTTATTGGAAGTGAGTTCATTCATTCTCCTATTCATCGCTAAGTTATTCATCCATTGATTTATTTCATTCCTTGACCCGGCTGTGGATAGTGGAAAAACCCAATAAAACATACGTTCACAAGTATTTATAACTATGTGTGTAGTCTTACTGACTCATCTTTACGTTCACTCACTCATCCATTCGTTCATTTATTCTCACATTCACTCTTTTGGTGAATGGGCGAGTGAGTGAATGGGTGGATGGGTGCATGGATGGAGGAATGAAAGTCCGAAATTGTCAGAACTCGCATCTGGTTCAGCCTTAATCCGATCTGAGTATTACACTGTGTTAAAAGTGTTGAACGCTTAGCTCCCTCATTCTGTCACTCGTCCATTTATTTATGCATCCATCCATCCATTCATTGACCCTGGTTGTCGAAAGTACCGATAAAACTTACTAAAACTTTTTTTCATTTTTTTTCATTGTATAAAGTTAAGTGGGTAACCACAAGTATTCAGAACTGTTTGTCAACTTGTTGAATGACTCACTCGTCCACTCATTCAATCATTCATTCATTCATTGTATTGGTGAATGGGTGCGTGGGTGAATGAGTGAACAAATGTGAATGTTCATGTATACAACTAGCGTTCACAGGCACCTTGAAATAAGTCTGTCGCTTTATTTATTCCCCCATTCATCCACTCCTTCACTCAATAACTCACTCTATTATCTATTCACTCCATAGCCTGGTTATTGGAAGTGAGTTCAATCATTCTCCCATTCATCGCTTATTTATTCATTCATTGATTTATTTTATTCCATGACCCGGTTGTGGAGAGTGTCGAAAAACCAAATAAAATCTATGCTCACAAGTATTTATAACTTTGTGTGTTGTCTTATTGATTCATTCTTTCGTTCACTCACTCATCCATTCGTCCATCCATTCCCTCATTCACTCTGTTGGTGAATGGGCGAGTGAGTGGATGGATGGATGGGTGCATGGAGGGAGGAATGAAAGCCCGAAATTGTCAGAACTCGTAGCTTCCTTAGCCTTTTAAATCCGATCTGAGTACTACACAGTGTTCTCTCACTCTGTAACTCGTCCGTTTATTTATGCATCATTCCATCCATTCATTGACCCGGGTTGTTGAAAGTACCGATAAAACTTATTAAAAAAAAAAAAAAAAAAAAAAAATTCCATTGCATAAAGGTAAGTGGGTAACCACAAGTATTCAGAACTGTTTGTCAACTTGTTGAATGATTCACTCGTTCACTCATTCATTCATTCACTCATTCATTCATTGTATTGGTGAATGGGTGCGCGGGTGAATGAGTGAGCCAATGGCAATGTACATGTGTACAACTGGCGTTCACAGGCACCTTGAACAAGTTTGTCGATTTATTTATTCCCCCAGTCATTCACTTCTTCATTCATTAACTCATTCTACTGGTCCATGTGGAACCCCGGGAAGTGAAGCAGCGCCTGTTTACTGCGGTAAACAAGTTCTGTTTTACTGGTAAAATAGGACCCAGTCACCAATGCTTGGAGTGGAAGTCCTCTAAAATGGGCAACATAAGTATAAACGATTGACTAAACTAGACTTTATCTCTATGTTGGGATCATGATTAACAATTGAACATAAATATGTGACCTGAAACACCAATAAATAAATAAATAACACTGCGGTCATGATTAGCCATATGTGACCTTAAACACCAATAAATAAAAAAAATAACTTTCTATTGGTGAGTGGATGGGTGAATTCAATCATGAATTTACAGCGGTAAAAGTACATACGCAAGTTGTCTGAACCCATATTCTCACTTTTCACTCGAGAGATAAAAATGACGACTCTGACCACGCATCCCATTTGATCTGTTAAATGCTGTGTTCAGTCATTCGTCCCCTCAATTGTTCATTTACTCTTTCATTCGTTGATTTATCCATTCATTCATGCAAATTGTGTGGCCAGAATTCGACCTGATGTTAAACTGTTAAAAGTGCTAAAAGTCGTGTTCTTCAATTCTCTCACTCAGTCGATTACTAATTCATTCACTCGTCACTCACTAATCCATTCTCTCATGGACCCTGGTTGTTCAGAGTGCCAATAAAAACCCAATAAAAACTTAAATATTCTACAAAACTTGTGCTCACAAGTAATTTAGAACATATAAACTAGTCATCCATTATTTTATTTATTTCTTTATTAATTCATTTACTCCTCACTCATAACTCATTAAGTCAACCATTCAGTCATCGACCCTTGTTGTTTAGAGTGCCAATAAAACCAAATAGAATCTATTCTTCTTTTTAAAAAAAAGAAAATGTGCTCAAACGTAATTCAGAACATTTTATTCATTCATTTCTTCTTTTGTTCACTTGTTTATTAATTCATTCATTCATTATTCATTAACTCATTAATTCTTCCATTCACTAATTGACCCTGGTTGTTTAGAGTGCCAATAAAACCAACTAAAAACTTATTCTTTTTTCCAAAAAATGTGCTCAGATGTAATTTAGAACATTTTATTCATTCATTCGTTCATTCATTTACTTATTCATTCATTTATTGATTTTGTTTATTTATTCCATGACCTGGTAATTGAAAATGCTGGAAAAACCCAATAAATTATTCATTGCATAAACTTCGTGCTCATAACTATTTAGAATTATGCTTGACGTCTTATTGATTTATCCATTCATTCACTTATTCATCTATTCATGCTCTTATTTGCTCGGTTGATGAATGATTGGGTGAGTGAGTGATTGGGTGCATGGCTGGATGTGCGCACGAATGGATAAATGAATGCGAGAAATATTGGAACTGGAAACTTGTTTATTTTTGATCTACCCTGATGTTAAACGTGTTGGACGCTGAGCATATTCGTTCTGGAACCCTGGTTCCAGTAAATGCCGATACACCGTAATAAAACGTATCAATTGTATAAAATTTAGGTTCACAAGTAAGTATTTAGATTTCTGTTTGTCATCTCATTGATTCATCGGTTCGTTCGCTCATTGGTCCGTTCGTTCATTTCTTCATTCATCCATGCACTCGGCTGGTGCATGGGTGGGCGAGGGAATGGGTGAATGGTTGGATGGGTGGATGGATGGGTGAATCAATGAAATATCAAAACCAGTAACTTGTTGGCCACAATCCGACTACACCATAAAAAAAATAAAAATAATGGCAAATGTTGGTTAAACCGTACCCTACTCTCGTTATCGACTCCACCCCCCCCCCCCCTAGAATAAACAGTTTCTTCATGTGTATTGCACTATGGTTCTCCTCCAAAACTTTTATAGCATCGTCCTTTACTTGAAAATGGAATATGTATATATGTTTTTGTTTACATTTTTGTTTTTTATCTGGTCAATACATTTAACCACTCCAACACTGCATACGACTCGATTTGAATCTTGTACAACTTCACTCAAACTTGCTTATACTGATTTTCAACTACAATTTCCCATGGATGTATATGTGGACACAGGTTGGCGCTATCAACCTGGACTTGGTGACCGGCCCCCCTGTTATTATGTCGTCGGATAGCATTTCATTGGACGAGATCCAGAATAATCTGAATTATGATCTACAATCAATTTTTAACGAGAGAGCTCATGAGACAGAATCTACAAACTATTTGCCATCAGCTGTCCTTAATAATGACTGTAAATATTATTTACCAGAAGAAATGCCCCCCAGTTTTAATCATCACCAGCAAGAACACTTCTCAATTCTTCACCTAAACTGTCAAAGCCTCAAGGCCCATTGGGATTCTTTTAAAGAGTTGCTGTTTAAAACTCAATATTCTCACAACCATTTTGATGTCATTGGTTTGACTGAAATATTCCAAATTCCCCCCAAATGTTCCTACACATTAAATGGCTACCATCCCATTATAAGCATTACAAGACCAGATGGCGATGATGGACGTGGTGGCATTGGAATGTACATCAAAGAGGATACAGCTTTTAAGATCCGTCAGGATCTTTCGATATTTATCCCACATGTCATTGAATCTCTGTTCATCGAAATTAATTCCAGTAAGTCTGCTAAATTGATAGGGGTAATTTATAGACCCAACACACAACCTAAGGCTGACATTGATCTGTTTTTGGCCAAATTAAACGAAATAACCGACAAAATAAACCAGGAGAACAAAAAATCGTACATAATGGGGGACTTTAACATTGACCTTTTGAAATTGGGTGTTCACACCAAAACCGCCACTTATTTAGATACCATGATCAGCCAAGGCTTCCTGCCGCATATCACTAAGCCTACTAGAGTAACGTGTCACTCTGCCACACTAATCGATCACATATTTACAAACAATATTTTGTCAACATCCCAATCAGGCATAATCATCACAGATGTTTCAGACCATTTTGCTACTTTCCATACTGAAACAGCTCAGAAAACCTATGACACTCCAACCATAACCCTAAAGCGAAAAATTAATCCTGATAGTATAGCAGTCTTTAAAACGCTACTGTCACAAAGCGACTTTTCCCCCGTATTCGATTCTAACTGTCCAAATTCTGCATACAACATCTTTATGGACATCTATCAATCTGCTTTCGAGACGGCTTTTCCTCTGAAAAATACTAAATTAAGAAAAAAATTCGTAAAGCAAAATCCCTGGATGACGAAGGGGCTCCTAATCTCATCAAACAATAAATCTAAATTCTACAACAAAAAATTGAGATACCCAACTGAGCTGAATATTAGGAAATATAAAAACTATTGTAAGATATTTAACAAGATTAAAAAACAAAGTAAAGCAATGTACTACTCAAATATACTATCAGAAAACAAAGGTAATTTACGCAGAACGTGGCAAATTATTAATGATGCCTTACTTAAAACAAACCGCGGGAGTACCTTACCACAAAGTTTTATAATAGAAAATATTAAAGAAATTAACAGCCCAACTGAAATAGCCCAAGAATTCAACAAGTTTTTCGCGAACATAGGAAAACGCACTAGTGAACAAATAAACAAATCTCAGAAAAACTTTTTAGACTTCATGGATAATGATCAACTACACAGCTTCTACATAACCCCAACAACTGAATACGAGGTGGCTGCTGTTGTCAATTCTTTTAAGCCCAAAAATAGTGAGGACTGTGATGGCATTACTTCGAACCTACTAAAACAATCAATTAATCTAATAGCCCGTCCTCTAACCCACATCATTAATATGTCCTTTACCCATGGAATAGTCCCTGATAGGATGAAGATAGCAAAAGTTATTCCGATTTTTAAAACTGGAGATGAGCATGCATTTAATAATTATAGGCCCATAAGTATTTTACCAGTTTTCTCCAAGGTATTAGAAAAACTCATGGGCAACAGAATCATGAAATATCTCGAAACATTTGATATCTTATATCAGCATCAATATGGATTTAGAAAAAATCATTCCACCATACATTTAGTAATGCAATTACTGAAATCTATAGGTTCAGAAAATAACAAGGACACTAAAAACAATACATTAGCTGCATTTCTTGATCTCTCCAAGGCATTTGATACAATAAACCACGACATCTTGGTTACTAAGATGCAAAAATATGGATTCAGGGGCATTAGCAATAGTTGGTTTAACAGTTATCTCTCTAACAGATTGCAATATGTTCAATATGGCCAACAAAAGTCTGAACCAGCAGAACTAACATGTGGGGTTCCACAGGGCTCAGTTCTTGGACCAATCTTATTTTTATTATACATAAATGATATCGGTCGTTCCACTACCCTCAACGTTTTGTCATTTGCGGATGATACAACTGGCCACGAGTCGGTCCCATCCTCCAGATCTATAGATATCGTTTTTAATCAAGAACTCAAAAAACTATATGAGTGGTGTTCAGCAAATCAACTGGCCCTAAATGCAACCAAAACCAAATACATTATTATTAACCCGAACCATAAAGCTAATAGCTGCGCACACCCCGATATTTATATGAATGGTGAAAAAATAAAAAGAGTGGGTTCAAATGAAGAAGATAAATCTCTGAACTTTTTAGGTATACACATTGATGAACACTTATCTTATCAAACTCATATATCTAAAATATGTTCCAAAATTGGATGGGCGAATTATACCTTAAATAGGGCAAAAAAACTATTCCCTCAAGATGTTATGAAGATCCTTTATTATTCTTTGGTCCATTGTCATTTAATATACGGTATTCAGATATGGGGGAATTCTAGGGTAACTAATAAACTACTAAAAATACAGAAACGTTCACTTAGAATTTTGAACAATAAAAAATTCAATTCTCATACAGACCCATTGTTCGCAAAAGACAAGATACTGAAAGTCACTGATTTGTACAAACTACATGCTTGTCTATTTGTGTTTGACTGGAAAAATGGAAATCTTCCCGATTCCTTCGAACATTATTTTACCACTCCAATCGCTCGACCTCAGATGAATACAAGGCAAAGAGGGCAGGTACATATCTATAAAACCCGAACGAAGGCATTAGATAGATTGCCCACATATGCCCTCCCCAAACTTTGGAACGAATTGGACCCTGAACTGCGAGACATACGAAATAGAAATGAATTTAAAAAGAAATTAACATCAAAACTTCTGTCCTCATATCAAGAAAGTTATCAGTGTGACAACCCATACTGCCCTGACTGTAACACTCTATAGTAGGCTGCCTCACCGATAATCCAATCTAATTTTATAGTAAATTGAATTGCTAACCCACCTTGTATAATGTATCCTGATTGAGATGTTGTACGGGTAATGTGCCATATGTCCTTTCTGTATAGTCTGGTTTGGTAAATAAAATAATACAATAATATCATAAGATTCTATTCCATGGCTATAGGGATACCTATCTACACACTTCCTTATTGAGCCGCTCTTATAAATCTGGAAATCTCGTCCACTTAAAATAATGAGGTAGGTCGCCAGGTCCAGAGTTTAAAGTCTTCACGTAGTTATCCATGGGTTCTTCGTGCCATAGACGAAAACACAGTGCATGCAGTCAGTGTTGGAGTCAAATGTATTACGTGAGTGACAAGTAGACAGCCAATCTGGCTATGTCATCTCCCAACGGTATAGACTAATTATATTTATTTATGTATCATATAGTTTAACATGTAACATGTAAAAAAAATATACCGTTAAATAAAATATCTATCTATCTATCTATCTATCTATCAACTTATCCCTTTTGCACTCTCTGCAGGGTATATTTATGAATTTCCATAAAAAAAACCGCAAAAAAAACCATTGCCACAAGCAATGACCTTCTACTTAGTGCATTTGTGCATTAACATATGCACTAAGTAGATGCAGTTAATGAATGGGCTTAATAACAAGAAGAAGGGTCAGATTGTTTTATAAAAACTTAATTTAATGTATATCAGCTGAATCCCTCAATTCTTCACAAGATCACAGATTGGATTCAATGTTATACTTGTACTTTAGAGTTTCACATGACACCACTGATAACTTAATCCTTAACTGTTGGAGTGCTGACTTGTTTTTAGTTGTAAAATTTGTTCTTGTGTCTTTGCCTTGTTGCAATGTGTGGGAGAGTGCCTCTGGGCACTCTCCCATAAATTATAACAAGACATATTCATACAGACTAAATAATTTCACTTCAAAGATAATACAGAGCACATTGACAAAATATGAAGCTCATATGCCAAGGTTCCCACACTTCAGAATAAAGCCCAAATATGGGCTTCCGGCACTCTACCAGTTAAAAGATCTGAATTCTGAGATTTGCCTCTGATTTCACAACTTTTTACTACAATAAAACAGGTGCCCTCACATTTTGTTTCTCGGTAAACTTTCAAATTATGTTTTAAGTACCTTTCCAGTTGTTTTATTTCAGATATTATAACTCTTGGATCGAAACCAGTGACAGTGTACCATCTGATGAGAGTTCTGTTTACACATCTGAATCGGACAAAAAATCATCAGACTCCAAAGTTCTTCCAGCATCCAAATTTTTGCCAAAAAACAGTCTCAACATAACCGATGATATAGAGAAGTTTGCACCCAAACCTGTGGAGGAATCAGTGGAATGGAGTGTATCTTATGATGTCTCTAAAGTCGAAGGACATATTATGGATTCTAGTTCTGATGATGACGATGATGATGAAGATGATGTTGATGTTTTTGGTTCTTCTTTCTTGTAGGTCTATTTAGCTGTTTATACCATAATGAAAAAGTGCATTTTAGGCTTCTTTCTGTCACAAATCATCTATACAGTACTGTGATTGCAAAAGTAAATTTTTTTTTTATTATTTATAAATATATGCAGTCATATATGCAATTAAAAGGCCAAATATATATCAAAGGTGCAGTAAATTGTTTGGTGTTTGTAAGTTATGTGCAATTAAAAGCATTATCAGGCCTTTCAAAATTGAAAATTTGCTTAAGTGGAATAAAGGGCTAAGCAGAAAAAAAAATTGCTCAACTTTTGTTTGCTGAACCTATTTTTTTAAAGGACGATTGCGCCGTAGGCACATGAGTTCATACGCCAGAGGCATCTGAATTCGAGAGTCCTTTATATTATAAACACTTTTTTTTATTCACCAGAAGGAACGCCGGAGAAGAGACTTTACGAGAACGGCTCTTATTCGAGGAATCGTCTCAAGAATAAAAAGGGACAATATAATTGTTTTCAAAGGAACATTCGGATACCAGTTGGGTAAAGTGAGTGAAGCATCAGTTGAGGGAAGTAACAGGGGAGGGGGCGTGGGGGGACGCTATTGAGATATTGTCCCATAATACACCGGGAGTCAGACTAATTTACAATTTACTACATCATGTGATGTTCCTAGCAACATGCAACACCCCTAGCAACAGGCGATGTATTGGACCGATTTTGACCAAAATTGATATATGAACCCATAATGCAATAGGGGTCCAAACCAAGGAGTCGATAATGATGTCAGTTTGTTTCCCTAGCAACGAACATGCCTCCCTAGCAACGGGCAGACTCTTGGGCCAATTTCGACCAAATTTGATATATGGATTTTCAATGCACTAGGGATGCAAACCAAAGAATCGAAAATAATGTCAGTTGGTTTCCCTAACAACCAACGTGCCTCGCGCTATCAGCGGGCGACCTACTGGGCCAATTTTGACTAAATTTTACTCGTGGACCCATACTGCATCAGGGATTCAATCCAAGGAGTCAGTAATGATGTCAGTTTGTTTCGCTAGCAACCAGCATGCCTCCCCTGCAACGGACGACCTATTGGGCCAATTGGACCAAATTTGATATATGAATCCATAATGCACTAGGAATTCAAACCAAGGAGTCAAAAATTATGTCAGTTGGTTTCCATAGCAACCAACATGCCTCCCTAGCAACGAGCGGCCTCTTGGGCCAATTTCGACCAAATTTGATATATAGAACCACAATGCACTAGGGATCCAAACCAAAGAATTAAAAATGGTGTCAGTTGGTTTCCCTAACAACCAATGTGCCTCCCTAGCAACGGGCGACCTACTGGGCGAATTTTGACTAAATTTGATAAGTGGACCCTTAATGCACCAGGGATTCAAACCAAGGAGTTGGTAATGATGTCAGTTTGTTTCCCTAGCAACCAATGTGCCTCCCTAGCAACGGGCGACCTGTTGGGCAAGTTTTGACTAAATTTGATATATGAACCTGTAATGCAATAGGAATCCAAACCAAGGAGTCAAAAATTATGCAAGTTTGTTTCCCTAGCAACCAACGTGCCTCCATAGCAATGAGCGGCCTCTTGGGCCAATTTCGACCAAATTTGATATATGGAACCACAATGCACTGGGGATACAAACAAAAGAATCGAAAATGGTGTAAAGTTGGTTTACCTAACAATGAACGTGCCTCCCTAGCAATGGGTGACCTACTGGGCCAATTTTGACTAAATTTGATACGTGTACCCTTAATGCACCAGGGATTCAAACCAAGGAGTCAGTAATGATGTCAGTTTGTTTCCCTAGCAACCAACGTGCCTCCCTACCAATGGGCGACCTATTGGGCAAGTTTTAACCAAAAGTGATATATGAACCCATAATGCACTTGGAATCCAAACCAAGGAGTCGAAAATTATGCGCATTTGTTTCCCTAGCAACCAACGTGTCTCCCTAGCAACGAGCGGCCTCTTGTGCCAATTTCGACCAAATTTGATATATGGAACCACAATGCACTAGGGATGCAAACCAAAGAATCGAAAATGGTGTCAGTTGGTTTCCCTGACAACCAACGTGCCTCCCTATCAAGGGGCGACCTACTGAGCTAAATTTGATATGTGAAGCCATAATGCATCAGGGATTCAAATCAAGGAGTCGGTAATGATGTCAGTTTGTTTCCCTAGCAACCAATGTGCCTCCCTAGCAACGGGCGACCTATTGGGCAAGTTTTGACTAAATTTGATATATGAACCCATAATGCACTAGGAATCCAAACCAAGGAGTCCAAAATTATGCAAGTTTGTTTCCCTCGCAACCAACGTGTCTCCATAGCAATGAGCAGCCTCTTGGGCCAATTTCGACCAAATTTGATATATGGAACCACAATGCACTGGGGATCCAAACAAAAGAATCGAAAATGATGTCAAGTTGGTTTACCTAACAATCAATGTGCCTCCCTAGCAACGGGCGACCTACTGGGCCAGTTTTGACTAAATTTGATATGTGGACCCTTAATGTACCAGGGATTCAAACCAAGGAGTCAGTAATGATGTCAGTTTGTTTCCATAGCAACCAACATGCCTCCCTACCAATGGGCGACCTATTGGGCAAGTTTTGACCAAAAGTGATATATGAACCTATAATGCACTAGGAATCCAAACCAAGGAGTCAAAAATTCTGCAAGTTTGTTGCCCTAGCAACCAACGTGTCTCCCTAGCAATGAGCCACCTCTTGTGCCAATTTCGACCAAATTTGATATATGGAACCACAATGCACTAGGGATGCAAACCAAAGAATCGAAAATGGTGTCAGTTGGTTTCCCTAACAACCAACGTGCCTCCCTAGCAAGGGGCGACCTACTGGGCCAATTTTGACTAAATTTGATATGTGAAGCCATAATGCATCAGGGATTCAAACCAAGGAGTCGGTAATGATGTCAGTTTGTTTCCCTAGCAACCAACATGCCTCCCTAGCAACGGGCGACCTATTGGGTCAATTTTGACCAAATTCAATCTATGGACCCACAATGCACTAGGGATCTAAACCATGGAGTCGAAAATGGGGTGAATTTTGACCAAATTTGATATATTGATATATGAACCCATAATGCACTAGACACCTAAACCAATGAGTTTGCAATGACGTCCGTTGGTTTCCTTGGCAACCAACGTGCCTCCCTAGCAACGGTTGGTCTATTGGGCCAATTCTGGCCAAGTCTGATATATGGGCCCATTATACACTTAGGATCTAAAAGGAGTCTGTAATGATGTCAGTTGGTGTCCATAGCAACCAACATGCCTCCCTAGCGATGGGCTATCTATTAGGACAGTTTTGAGTAAATTCAATATATGTACCTATAATACACCAGGGATCTAAACCAAGGAGTCGGCAATGATGTTAGTTGGTTACCTTAGCAACCAACGTGCCTCCCTAGTAACAAGCAATATATTGTGCCAAACTAATTTATGTGGCGGCATGTTAGTGACTGTTTTGAGACATGTTTTTTGAAAATCATCTTTTGACATCGTCATATTTTGGAAAGACGATTGTCAGATTGTGTCCGATCATAGTAATGATTAAAAAAAATACCAAATACTGCTTTCATTCGCAACATTTTATCATTTTCAATACCCCAATGGATGTCCCGTTCACTGGTTTTATGGGTGGGATTTCCGTGGCTGTTCCGGCGGGTACGCAATCTGAAAAGGTGTGCAGGTCTCGAATGTTGAGAGACGAAGCGTTGCATCAAAAAATCGGTTTTCTACTTTTAGACTTTTGAATTGAAAACTTTTCTTTCACACCCACTAGGCAAAACAGCGCCATTTCCCTTTGCATCCACAAAAGTGTCTCCCAGATATTACATTTTTATAATCAAGTTACTAACTCAAGTGGGAAAGACGACAGTTAGTTGTGGCATGTCTCTCAGTCTCATAAACTTGAATTTTGAAGCTGTGTGTATCGAGTGAAATATCCATTTTTCGAAGCCATGTCATTAGATTTTCTTTGCATAAGTGAGGTGAGTGCACATTTATATGCTTTTCAGCGCAAATTTTATGGGATTTATTGAATGGGCTAGCAATACAATCCCGAATTTACACAGTTTATCCCACTTTGGCTTTGCCAACATTCGTGGATTAACCTTTTCAAGACGTTGATCTAAGGGGGATAATTCGGTGCATAAGTAAAATCACTGCTGATGCAGGCGTCAGGAAAAGCGATTGTCAACTTACACATCTACAGTTCTTATATAAATAATATTTAGATTGAAATCGAGTTGAAATGTAAAGTTTGTATAAAAAATTAATTAATATTTGTGATCATGCCAGTCAATTCAAAAACATACATAAAATAATCAGGTTTTCATTTTTTTTTCATTGTTTAAGACCAAGTGCTCATGGTATACTGTAATAGACTGTATAGCTATTTCGATTTATGGCATTTTGCTGTTTCGAAATTATAACTGCTGAGTAAATTCACTTCATTAAACAAAACATAGGCTAACTTTAGGTAAGAGCAATTTTTAATAGGAGGGCATGGAAGATCATACCTATTGTGAGGGGCAAAAACCAACCTTTTCCAACGATCACACTTACAACTGGCATTACGTATTGCACATACTGACCAAACAAATCGCTCCATTTGGTCACCTGGTGCATTTAATAGTCAGCAATGCTATTGTTTATAGTTTGTCTCGCTTTTCATTGGGGGTTGATTAACCCTTTACCTAATGCTAGTAGCAAACAGCACTTGTAAAAAAAATTCTTGTATAACTAAAAAATTTCATTTTTTGCTTCCAAAACATAGCTTATCACCTCACATTGGAACAAGCGCAATGTACTTGTTCCAATGAGTTGTCATCAGCTATCTTTTGGAAGCAAAAAATTACAATATAAAAAAAATTGCCATTTCCTTAGGTAAAGGTTTACTTTATGCAGGCCTTGGATATGGATAATCAATCGATTCACGAATTGCATTAACCTCTCCATGTGGGCATTCAGTAACTGAAAGAAGTGAAAGCAATCATTCAACAAAGGGAGAAAGGGATTGTCGATGAATTTCTTGAATAGACTAGTTCTGCAGTCACTGTAGAACTCGTGTAAGGTAAATTCTATTCCTAATCAATAAGATTATGAAAAATATTTTTACTCTTAAAGAAATTGAGAAGAGTGAATGCACTAACTCTTTTTGTCATTTTTAGAAGTGTTGTTTTCAGCTCTCCTCGTGTTTCCAAACCAACAACACTGTATAAGTCTTTAATGTTTATAAATATTTCTTTCAATGTTCGGTTTGATTTTTTAAAAGGACCAGCTGTAGAATTGTCAAATGTTAATTTCTGTCTCTTTCTAACCTTTGTGTGTTCTCATTTTCTAACTGTTTGATTATTTTAGGCTTCATTTACTAATAGCTACTGTAACATTACTCATTTGGTATGGTTTCGCTCTCATCTATAAGGCTAAATTTTACAGCAGAAATTCTGAGAAATACAGTTTTAGCAGTGTATAGTGACATAACCTTGGATCGGAGGCAGTCTCTGCATTCAGGAAACTGCCACCGTGAACCTTGAACTAGCACTCTGTAAACATGACTTGGAAGATTATCCTTTCCATTTGAGATTAAAATTTTAAAATATAAAAAATTTCATCAGGTAGTTACTCGCAGCTCTGGAATTTTTTCATCGTCCTTTTTTTTGCTTAGCTTTGCTATAATTTCTTGTTATTCCAGCTGACATATTTTTTGTGGGCTCATTTCCTGTTCTCAACTCAGTAAAAGTGTACTTGAGAATTTGAGATGATGTATTCTATTTACCTGATATCTGCAAAAGCACACAAATTTTAAATATTTACCCTCATAAAATAATCGATTGTGTTTTTTTACACTGGTCTTAAAACAATCTCATAAAAAAAATTATGTCGGCGAGAAAGTTTGTCACTTGATCAACTGCTGGCTCAGTTTTAGCGATGATATTGTTGGTTATATTTAAAAAATACACTAAAGTACTGGGTGTACGAAAACTGTACTAATCACCAGCTTCCAATGCTGAAATTATTTTTGTTTTTCCTTCCAAGATCATTCCCTGGATGGGACAACTAAATTGCATTTGTTTTACAATGCATGTATAAATACACATCTGGGCAAAAAGAGATGGGACATGGACAATACTGCAGAAGAAAAAAGAACAATTTTTTCTCAAATCAGCAATTTCTCAAGCAGGCATAAGCATAGATGTTTTAGTGACCATCTGTGTCACAGCACATGCATCTGGAGACATGCTTGGCAGTGCTGCATTCAAAGTGCTCACTTTATGCATGACTGCGAGATACAGCTGTGCCCAGAAAATGTGATAATCAGTTTGATTATCCCAGTTATCCACCCACAAAGAATTTGACACGAATAGGGAAATTATTATATCATTGTAACTTTGCTCAAACTTAGCACAAACGAAACGGTCATTTGAGCACCTTTTAAAGGCCTGATTATTATTTTATAGTTGCCCTTTATGTATTGTCCATTGTCCATACATCCAAAAATTCATCCATGTGTGCAACTCGTCCTACATTTAAAACCCAATTTCAATGGAACTTCTTAAACATGACCAATAAGACAAGACGTGAATATGGGCATATTTCTCAATTTTCATTCTCTGGCAGTTTTAACCTGATTATCTCCCCTTCAACTTAGAATATTTAATAAAAATTTCTATTGTATGTGCCTCTCCTACATTTATGAATTGAATTAGTTGAAACTTCCCGTACATGACCAGTAAAAAGTGAACATTCACATATTCAAAAATGTTCAAATATCTGACAGTTTTAACTAGATTATATCCCTTCAAATGTAGACTTATTATGTATTTCCAAATGTGATTCTTGTATGTGCAATTCCTACATTAATGACCACTGATAAGTTAAGTGAACATGCGCATATTTCAAAATTTTCATTCTGAAGCAATTTTAACCAAGTTATCTCCCCTTTGGCATACAACATTTAATATAGATTTCTGTTATGAGAATGAAACTCTTGGTTGTGCAACCACTCCTACATTTGTGAATTAAATGTGATGAAACTTTTCAAACATACCTCTTAACAAATGAACAAACACATATTCCAGAATTTTTAATCTGTGATAATTTTCACCAAGTTAATTTCCCCTTGAAATCCAAAGGTTTATTGTAGATTTCTACTTGAGATTCTTATATGCATAACTCATTGTACATAATATTAACTGATTTGGATGATACACCTCAAACATGACCACTAACAGAGAACATATGCATATTCCAGAATTTCTTTTGAATTTATACTGCATAGATGATTCGATTTTGATGAATTTTATTGTACATAAGGACTTGTAAGTATACATGTGCATTTTTCAAAATTATCAAGCAGCAACAATTTTAACCAACTTATCTCCCCAGTAACTTAGATTTAATTTTGATTGCTGTTTGGAATTTTTTGGCAATTCTACATTTCTGATCTGATTTTGAAGCTCCACATTTCAGAGGTGGATTCTGGAAAGCCTGAAGTGGGGGTATTAATCGCCTTCAGTAATAGTTCTCTCCCATTGAGAAATATATGAATAAGTGGGGTTCCACTGTACATGGGAAGTTGGCTGATTATAAATCCATTCCACTGGCTTAGACATTTTTTGTTAGGACCTTGATTGTAGCTTTCAGTAGTGAAAGTGGCAAGGGACCTCCAAAGTAATTTGTGTGTGGGTGGCATTTGTTTTGGAGTGGGCTCAATTTTTTATTGCTGTTTTTGCATTATTTTTTTTTTAATTTGTGTGAATATTTCAATGAAAAATAGCATCCAATCTGTATCCTGCACCCTATTCCAGTCGACACAAAATCTTAACAGCAGGCTCTAATTTGTGTGAAAATTTCAATGAAAAATAGCATCCAATCTGTATCGTGCACCCTATTCCAGTCGACACTAAATCTTAACAGCAGGCTCAAGTTGTTGCTTAGATGAAAGTGTCCTATTTTGAAGCTAATATCACCCAAAATAACATCCATTTTGGATTTCTTTGACACACCCTATTGTTATATTTTTGTCCTCTTTTCCCAAAACTTTGCATGATGACTTGGAATGATGACTGTTTAAATGAGAAAATCCTATTCTAGACCTTGACTATTGGTCAGTATGACTGCTGTGATGGCAATCTAGGATTTATTTTCATCACATCTTATAGCTCAGATTTTTAAGCCAATAATCTTAATCTTCCTGGGATGACTTGGTATGGTGACTTAATGAGAATGTTCTGTTTTTTATCCTATTTGGATACTGTCAGTGGTGGCCATGTGGGATTTCTTTGGCACCCCTTCTGATTAGATTCATGGATCAGTTTCCTATGAACTAGACAGGATGACTTGGTATGATGATTTGGTGAGAATGTTGTATTTTGGATGCAGACCATTGCTGAGAATGGCCTTATTCTTCAAGTTTAATGAAGTTAGCTACAGTGACATGGATCCTTTTTCACTTGGTTATGTTTTGAGCTTTTAATGAAAATTTAGTAAGATCCAAACCATGCACAATTGTAATATAAATTATACTTTGTTTTCCAGGCCACATGTTGGGAATACATTGGATGACAGCATATTGTTTGATCATGATAGCAGTAGTGGAAGTGTAGTGTTTGAAAATGATGGAGAATTGAGTACAGCTAATCATGAGAAAGGACAAGTTTGTATTTTATCAGTTTTCTGGTATT
Organism: Pictodentalium vernedei; assembly: GCA_031216915.1. NCBI lineage: Eukaryota > Metazoa > Mollusca > Scaphopoda > Dentaliida > Dentaliidae > Pictodentalium > Pictodentalium vernedei. Next base: position 151,922,671 of record CM062292.1, read on the forward strand.
CTGAGAGTAATAATTTGAAACATGAAAAATCAAGATCTGGGATAAGTAAGATAAGATGAAAACATCTTTTTCCCTCCATTCAGATGCTTATTTTTAATTCTTGAAAGTCTTTCTGACTTCCACAATTTTTTAACTCACCTGAACAAAGCTCAAAGGGAGCTTTAGTGATCACTTTCTGTCCATTGCCTGTGTGGCGTGAATTTTTCAGTATCAACTTCTCCCCATAAACCACTGGGCTGAATTGAACCATATGCATGTTCCTTATCACATGTCAATTCATGTTTGTTCAAATAATGTTTCCACACCACAGGAGGCATAATTCTCTTAGTACTCCCCACAATTTTTTTTTAAATAACAAAATCTTCTCCATAACTACATCGCAGAATCTCTTGATACTTAGTATACAACACCCTTAGAGGGGTCAGACTCAGGTTTGTTTGAAATAAGTCCCAGGGTTCATATTTGGGCTCCCTATGTGAACTGGAATTTTAACTTGGTACAAAATGAGGAAATGTATTTAAAAATCTTCAAATCTACCAGTCATAGTCTCTTGATATTTGATATTTGGTCTACTGCATCTTTTTTCTTCTTTTTTTTTTTTTTTGGGGGGGGGGGGGGGCGTGGGGGTCAGCTTTAAGTTTGTTCAAATCATGTCCCTGGAGTCATATTTGGGCCCCCAGTTGAGGCAAAATTGGTATTTGATGTTAATGGGGAATAATCTTTAAAAATCTTCAAATCTTCCAGTCAAAATCTCTTGATAATTGGTATACTGCATCTTTTTTCCTTCTTTTTTTTTTGGGGGGGGGGGGGGGGACGGTGGGGAGTGTCAGCTTTAAGTTTGTTCAAATCTTGTCCCTGGAGTCATATTTAAGCCCCCTGTTGAGCCCAAATTCTTACTTGGTGTTATATATGAGGAATATTCTTTAAAAATCTTCTTCAGATCTACCAGTCAGAATCTTTTATTTGGTTTGCAGTATCCTGCATCCTGACCCTTAATGGGGTCAGATTCCACTTTGAATCATTTGCTGTTTGAATCAGTTTGAATCTTTGGATATTTGAGATGCAGCAACCTTACAAGGTTCAGATTTTAGTTTGTTCAAATCAAGTCCCTTGGGTCATATTTGGGCACCCTGTGGGATCCCAACTTTTAACTTAATGCATAAAAGGACTATTCTTCAAAAAATCTTCTTCACACTCATCAATCAGATTATTTTGTTACATACTATTGACATTTTTAGTGTGGTGAGATTCAAATTTGTTCAAATCAATCCCTGGTCTCATATTTGGGCTCACTGTGCAGCATGAGGAATATTCATGAAAGATCTTCTTTAGATCTACCAGCAGACTCTTTTAATATTTGTTGTATAGATTAATATAATTCCAAAGTTTCTATACGTTAAAGTCTGTTTCAAATATTTATGCCCAGTTCTTAGGATTTAAGGCATTTAAAAACAATTAATTGATTTTGTGTATGTTTATTTAATCTTTAGTTAAATAACCTGTTGCAGTTTTGTATATTTTCAGTTGAATAACTTGTTGCAGACTGTGACCAATGAAAAAATTGTTAGGCTAAGCCTAAAATTTGAGTCAGCATTTTTTAACACTGTGGTTAATGGGGAAACATTTAAGACTCTTCTTCTCCCAAACCACTGCTCCAAAAGCTTTCAAATTTCACATATAACATCTTTGGAAGATTGTTTCACATGTTTGTTGAAATAAAATCCCTGTGTCCATATTTGGGCTCTCTATGGGAGCCCAAATGTTTAAATTAGTGCAGTACGAGGAATATTCTTTAAAAATCTTCTTATTTAAATCTACCAATCAGAATCTTTTGATATTTGGTAATCAGCATCCTTAAGGGGGTGAGATTCAAGTTTGTTCAAGCCAAGTCTCTGGGTTCATAATTTGCTTGCAAAACTGAAAATTAAAAGTTCTGCCTGGTCCTCCATACTTTTACTTTCCGCGCATGCGCAGCCATCAGGAAGTGAACGGAATTGGTTCAAACATCATTCTTTGTTTGGCCCTAAAGTCAGCAACATTGAGCTGTTATCTGTGCTTTTAAACCTCCTTTTTTGAGGATGCCAGACACAAATCAATGGTAAAATTGGTGGATCCAAGGACATAAATGGATGATGGAAGTGAACAACGGTGGTAAGAAACGTTCAGGGCTGTAACTTTATAATAATTATAAAAATTATTTCATGTTTCCCAATTTCGGGACATGTGCCTGACGTCATCATTCTTGCTAATGATTTATCCACTGTTTGTCAAGTGTTCCTTCCCTATCTCTCCTTGAAGCCCTCCTGTTAAACTCCCAAGCTACTGGCTTATTTTTATTGAAATTTTTTATAAAATTTCTTGGGAGTTTAACGTGTATTACAGAATATTTATTCAGTTTATCCCCATGATTATGTCCTCACCCTGGTGGTGTTAGGTCATTTAGTCTTGGGGTCAGATCTCCGTTTGGAGAACCGTCTCCATCCCGTTAACAGTCGGGGTCGACTGTGTCCGTTGTGAGAAACCATATTGAGTCAGAACACGCATTGAACGTTCCTCCCACACTGCAGCTGGGGCCGGCGTCAGGTATGGCTTCTTCTACTTACATGGAAGCGCACAAAAGAGGATTAAGTCTGGAAGTTTCTAAGCGGGATACTATGCAAGATCTGGGGACAGATCGCGAGTGCAGAGCATTTTTCTTCCCATTAACTGTCGGGACGACTGTTTTGTGTTACAAGAAACTTCAAAGAAGAGGAGCATCTGTCATATGTGACGAGTCGGGATGCTTCTTCCGCACTTCAGCCAGGGTCGGCTGTGGTTATGGCTTCCTCTTCTTCCATGGATATGTACAATAAGGGATAGAAGCCTACAAGTTTCTACTGAACGCTCGGTGAGGTCCGGAGCAGACTGCGAGCTGGAGATTCTTCTCCTTTCTGTCAGCAGTCGGTGTCAACTGTTTTTGGTTCGAGAAACTTTAGTGAGTTGGGACGCCTGTTCACGCTTGCGGTTTGGGATGCTCCTTCCACACTGCAGCCGGATTTGGTGGCAGTTATGGTATCTTCCCTTGCTTCATTAATGAAGCATGTTGACCGCAAACTAGCTTTCTTATCAACCTACCTTACAATTGTTTACTACAGGCTTGCACTACAGTGGTCCCTAACTTGGAAAATATACTCTCTATTTTGATCTTTCCCAAGCGATTTGGGAAAGAAAAGTGGTGCAAAAGCACCAAGAAAAAATAAGCCAAAACTGGGTCGAGTGCTACTGGCGCAGACCCAGTAGGGGACGCTCTTCTCCTAGTCCAAATCCATGACTTGCATTGCCAGTGTGCAGACATGTAGCTAATGACTCATTCTTTTTTCGTCCGCCATGTTGACGAGATGTCTTCTCTGCATTCGAATTCAGAGATCATCCTGCTCGTTGATTGCTTGTTCCTGTGCTAAGTTGTTGGATCTAAGGATCCTTTATTATCAGGACTGTGTTTTATTTATATTCTCCCTTATAAATTTATTCAACATTATGTATTATTTTTCTTCTCTGTGTTCGTGCGCATATTTTGTGTGCCGTGCGTTTCGGACGTAGAATTTTTTTCACATTATAATTTTTGTTATCATTTTTGATACTGTTATTTGTGGTGGAGTTAGGTGTCAGCAGGGTGCTTCTTGGACAGAATTTCTCCTCTCCGTTGAGAGGGGAACTTCTGTTTTTTTGGTCCCTGTCGACCGTATGGGGTCTGTTGTGTTCCTGCCGGTCCATTTTCTTCTGTCACCTTTCTCTCTTATTTGGGGGTGTTCTTCTGTCATCTGTTGAATTCACCTTCTTCCTTTCAGCTCTCACTTCTGTCATGCGCAGGACTCTTCCTTGTGGGCAATGCCTTCTGCCTAAGCATGTGGACGATTCACATGCTTCCTGCTCTTTTTTCAATAGGTGTTCTTCCGATTGACCCTGTGGGCTATGTGGATTGTGGTCATCCACCTTTTGGTCGTCTGTGACCGTGTTGTGTGTTCTCGTGGCCGTACCCCCTGCACCCGCCGGAAAGGGGGACGCTGTCGTTCCGGGCCTTCCGAAACGACCACGTCTGGTGAGAGTTATTTCTCCTCTGTGGGGGATGTGTAGTCATTTCCGGTGGTGGATACTTCGGTAGCCGTTGAGTTGTCTGGTGAAGAGATGCCTGGTTCCGGGACTGTGGTCCCTCTCCAGTCGACATCTGAGGCTGTCACTAGGGTTGTGACTACTCCTTCGGAGTCGAGCGCGGGTACTCACTCAACCTTTCTACCAGCCTCAACAACTCCAAACATATCTTCTGCTACTACTGTTCCGTCTGTCATCATTTCAGCCAGCCTTGGCTTATCCCTGCAGGGTTCTGCAGAGATGTCTGGTAGTGTGGACATGGGATATCGGCCTCAGCCTTCTGTGACTTCAACTTGGCAAAGTTGGACGGGGCTGTCGGCTGAACCCTCTACTGTGGTTTCTCTGCCGTCGAGCACCGCAGTTTTTTCATTGGATTTGGATGTTTGTGGTGGGGCCACTATGAACTCCATGGTGTTTCCGTCCAAGCACTCTGGTCACATGGCCAGTTTTGCAGGACCAACGCCTTTTGTGCAGCATGGATCTTCTGTCCCTCAGAGGTCTGCGACGACTCTCCTGAATTCCTGCTCAGTAGATCCTCGGGGTATGTCATACCCCTATACACATCTGTCTCAGATGTTTCGGCTGCCGCCCATTGCCCCGCGTCGGGTGTATTTGAGAATCATGACCCTTCGCTGGTTAAAAGGGTCAGGAGTGAAGCCACTTTGTTGGTTCGTTCCCGCGTTGAACTGGCTGACACGGGCAGTGAGCTTAGGGAGGCCCTCTCCTTGCTCACTCAGGTTCTGTCCAAAATCCTTCCTGTTGCTTCCAGCGAGGCCACTAGTGGTTTCCAGGCGTCCCCTGTGGTGCCGCCTCCTGGGATTGGAAGCAGGCCGCTTTCTGATCCCTCTGGTGTGCCTACACCAGGGGAGGTATCGGCTGGCTTGCCCATGATGGGCTATGTGTCTTCCAACTCAAAGGATGAGTCCAACATACCTGACATCGAGAGCCCACAGTCTTCTGACTTGGGGGCAGCTCTTGACTTTGTGTTTGGGTTCCTACCAGAGCTCAAACCGTCAAACCATCCCACAGTCTCAGCCCGGCCACGATCATCGGTCACGCGCGTACAGCCTGTGGAGCAACCTGCTTCTGGGCACCTTCGAGTGTGCCAGTCGGTAAGGTGGTTGAAGCGGTTACAGCTTTGGACTCTTAAGCTGTGTTCCAAGGGTTTGAAGACTTCGTTCTTCACCAGGGTTGACATGTTATCGTTCCTCCGATTCCGCTAATCCGTCAGTCTGCCAACGCTCTTGGATCAAGACTCCAACTCCCTCAGGCTTTCCAAGCCCAAGTCGCCTGTTATTCCTATGGTGACTCTGGAGTCCGTGTTGGGCTTATCAAGAGAGATGCTGGGCATGCTTTCTCTCTCAGATTTGTTGTCTCTACTTTAGCTGCTTATCTGCCTCCAGATAAGTTTGACGACGTACAGGCTCCTTTGCGCTCATGCATCTTACTCGCACGCTTGCTTGTAACACGGCTAACTTGGAATTAGTTCGCAGGGACGCTGTGCTGGACACAAGCCGTTGCCTTCCTGAGGGGCAGCGCGCCGCTCTTCGATCTGCTTCTTTGGCGGGTCTGCAACTCTTCCATGGTTCCGTGGCGATGGCCCGTGATGACGTCCTACGTCATTCCAAAGATCAGCTGCTGCTTCCTCAGCTTGATCCGCCTTCTGTTGGAGGCAGGAGCCATCCAAAGCCTAACAAGCACGATTCATCAGACATCGCGAAAGTACCTCATGTACGCTTTTCTGGGGTGTGTTTACCAGTTCAAGGCCATACCTTTCAGCCTCAACCTGGCTCCTTGGGCCTTCACCTGACTGATGTTGCATGTGATAGCCTTCCATCGCACACAGTCCAGGGTGGCTACTTCGGCATATCTAGACGATATCCTCCAGAGACATTCCTGCTCACATCGCTAGGGTTCAACGTCAACCAGGAGAAGTCGGACCTGGTCCCTTCTCAGTCGTTTTGTCATCTGGGGATGGACTTCTGTACTCAGTTCAATACAGTAACGGTTCCCTGGGCATGGGCTGTGATTCTCTCAGCTTTTGCCCTGACTCTGTCCCAGTCCGCGACAACTCAGAAGTATACTCCGACTGCTCGGTCTCTGCGGTTTGGTGACGGATCTCAATCCTCTAGGTCAGCTGCATGTCAGACCTCTCCAACACTTTCTGCTCAGGCGTTGGAGGCCAAATGTCGAACCTTTACCCCAGGTGGATATGCATTTTCTCACATACAAGACGGCTTTTCTGATGGCTTTTGCCCCAGCCAGATGGGTTAGTGAGCCTCACACCCTCTCGGTTGACCCGGCCTTTTTCAGGAGCTCTCCCAACAGTGTTACGTTTACCACTGATTGCTCCTTTCTGGCCAAGAATCAGATACCAGAAACGACTCCACCTCCTATCTGTATCAGGGCTCTTCCTTCTGTTGAGGGTAACCGCCCTTTGCTCTGTCCGGTTCGTGCAATTCGCATTTATCTCAATCAGATGCAGTTAATTAGGAAAGGCAGGAAACGATTTTTTCTGTCTCTTATTCCTGGTCGAGAGAAGATCTCTCCTCAGTCCATTTCCCGATGGATTTGTCTTGCTATTCGTGCGGCATATGCTCATCTAGCTACTGGCTATTGTATTACCAAGCGTATTTCTGCCCACTAGGTGCATGCATTGTCTTCCTCCTGGGCTTATACTAACTCTGTCAAGTTGTCGGATGTTATGCAGGCAGCCTACTTGAGAAATGCTTCTACTTTCTCCACCTTCTATTATGCGCCAGTTGCAGGAGCAGTCTGAGGACCTTTTTGCTTTGGGCCCTCTTTCTTCTGCTCAGGCCTTTTCTATCTGTGCGTCGCACAGAAGCATAACCTCATCTTTCATTGTCTTTTACTAATGTTTGTGAGGCTATGGTTTGATAGGCCTGGGGACCTCTTCCTCTATCCATGGTTCCAGTGCACTTAGGTTATGTGGGGGTTGGTTATGTGATTCCCTCCATCCTATTGTCTATTCAGCCTGTAGTAAACATTTGTAAGGTAAGTTGATAAGAAATTTAAATTTTATAGTAAATTTCCTTTCTTATTATACCTACCACAATTGTTTACATGGAGGCCCTCCCGTCGTTTTATTCAGGTAAGAATCCTTCCTCCCCGCTGATCATATAACTCCAATGTTGGCTGATTCAAAAGAACGAGTCATTAGCTACGTGTCTGCCCACTGGCAACAAAAGTCGTGGATTTGTACTATGAGAAGAGCATCCCCTACTGGGTCTGCGCCGGTAGCACTCGACCCAGTTTTGGCTTATTTTTTCTTGGTGTGTACAACTTTTCTTTCCCAAATCTCTTGGGAAAGATCAAAATAGAGAGTATATTTTCCGAGTTAGAGACTTCCACTGTAGTGCAAGCCTGTAGTAAACAATTGTGGTAGGTATAATAAGAAAGGAAATTTACTATAAAATTTAAATATCTGACTTTGCAGGTTCAGGTCGATAGCTTATCGTCTGAGGCTTTTTTATATGGGACATGTGTCGAGGATCTAGGGCCAGATCTATTAGCAGCTTATGGTAACAAGTGGATTATCATTGCTCTGCTAGCCCTGGTCACAGACCGGCTGCCGCAGATTGCTTTGCGTATTGCAGCATTCCAGAAGTCGCTTGTACTACCATTTAACAGACTCAGGGTGAGCTGTCAGATGGTGCTGCGTTGGTCCAGTCATCCGTTCAGTTAGATTGAGTTGACCATATTTGCTGATGGAACATTTGGATGGTGAGAGGGCTACGGAGTGTTAGTCTCCATCTCTCACAGAAGGGCACTTTAAGACTTTGAAATTTCAGTCTAAAGCTCCTAGAATATTGTTTCATCTGAATAAAAGTCTGTGTTTAGATGAGCAGGCCGGGGATAAGGATTTGTCCCTACCTGCATCATTTAATATATGCTCGGAAAGAATGAAATGTGCTATTTCATTCAAAAGAGCTAATCTGGATGCAATGTCCTAAGCAGATCGCCTTACCAGAGCTATGGCACAACATCTCAATGGAAAGGAATATGAGGACGTGGTTCCTCACTAAGAGTTCTTTCCAGGGCAGTCATGTATGCCACATACAACTCCGCACGGCCAGTGGAATTTGGAGTTGGTAAGACGTGATGCTGTCCTTGCGTCATCATCACTTATAGATGACAAGGTGAAAAGCTCTCTCTGACTCGTTCCGGTTACCGGAAATATACTATTTGACGACAAGCTTACGTTGCTATATCAGTAGGCTCCGAGAAAGCTTCTAGTGCTCTGCTATTGAAGTCGGTGTCCCATCAACACACTTCAGCAGACCGGGGTAAGTGAGGCCATTCTGCTTCTAAGAAAGCATCAAGAGAATGTCTCGCGTGGGTATAATAACCCTCTTATATTTACTTCAGAAGTCGTCATTATAGCAACTCGGAAAAGGGGCATAGGTCTGATCAAGGCTATGGATCTGATGCCCTAGGTCGGCGATTAAAGGAAAGTTATCTCACGAGAAACTGGATGTTAATCACGGAAGTTTCTTTCAAAGAGAGTCGCTCCTAGTGGAGATAAAGACTCTCTTATTGAAGGGGACAATTGAGATCGATGAAACGAGCTTCTTCGCGGGGAGGACTTAGTTGCTCCTCCTGTAAGCATCGTAAGTTGTACAGGTGATGAACATGACCTCTATTGCTTGCCAGTTACAGAAGGGTATCAACTTTACGATAATCTAGATGTTATTCATGGAAGTTCCTTTCAAAGAGAGTCACTCCTAGTGGAGGTAAGGCTCTCTTATTGAAGCGAACAATTGAGGTCATCGAGAATAGATTTCGGTTGCTTTCCACGTGGCGATAGGTTATCAGCCTTGCAATTAAGTGGATAAATTGTGGAAGATCAGTGGATGAGAATGTAATCTCAGCAGCCCTGTGGCTATCAGCCCGAGCAAGCTCCACTTACAAGTTTACTTCTTGGACACATCTTCCAAGAGAGGCTTCCTTCTGGAAGTACAAGCTTTCCTATTGAATAAAAGCATTAGGCATCGTCGAAAGTATTCTCCTGTTTTTTATCATCACCTGTTTCTCGTCCTGAATCCGGATGGATAGTGCATAGATAGGCTGAGATATTCCTTGGCATCAAGACAATTTATGTCATTGTGGACACCATAGTAGCCTTCTGTACAGTTACAGCAGTCTCTTGGGTTAGGCTCTGTCCGTTGTCTTTTGGGAATAAAACCGACAAAGATACTGTGCATTTCTGTTTGTTTTTCCAAGGTGTCATAGACTTGAGTCTTATTGTTACACCATATAGTAGCCTAGCTAAAATCCTGAGCAAGATTTTTTCAGTATTATGCAGTGGCATAACTGAATTTATTATCTCTTGGGACTGCGGTCTCTTTGGGAATTCAGGGCTGTTTATATAGCGGCTCTTCATTCCCTACCTTGCGCGACAATAATTGTAAGTCTCTGTTAAGTGAGTCTTCAGGGTCGCAACTACACTGATATGTCTGTCTTCACAAAGATGAAGACTTATAAGCTATGGCTAGCATTGTAAGTCTCCTTAGTGAGCTTCTAGAGCCTCAGTTATCAGCTTTTAATGGTCTTCACGTACAGGAAGTCCTTTAGCTGCTTCAGCTAGGCTGAGTTTGTTGTCCTGTCGGACATGATACTCTTTGTTAGAGGAGGTTATTCTCTTCAAACTGGTTTGGTTTGGTGTGAGTTATTATATAAATACAGTGTATTTGTTCATCACGTCCTTCCCCGCCCTTAGTGGCAGGGCTGCAAATAAAAAAAATAATTGGTCCGGACGTGATGTCAGGCCCCAGACAATTTGGGCTGGACATGATAAATTTTGGGCTGGACATCCGAAAATGCCTAATTGAGGTCAATATATAGACGTCAGACACTCCCTTTCTTCTCCCAAATGACAAATTTCGCTCATTGTGACTCGATAATTATTATAATCCAATTGCATCATGCATGGGGGTAAGTAAAAGTTCCTTGAATGTTGGACAGGTGAAGAGACAAAGTGCAAGGATGGAGAAAGACAAAAAGAATGGTAATAGATCAATTTTTTTTTAATTGAAACAGGCATCATTCATAGTGGACAATTTATCAAACAATTTCAGCACTTAATCAACGATGAGTGGCCGGTTGGTCCAGGCTTTTGCGGGAAAGAAGCGCAATGGTATTGGTACTCATGGACGACACCGCCTCCCAATTTAGGATGAGAGGCGTTGAAAATCGTGCGCGTTCGTGTGCATTATTTTTTCAAGAAGCGTTTTTTCTCATGAAACGTTCATTTTGAATTGCCCGTCGTGTCGATAACTTAAGCCAACTCCAGAGATTATCAAAGCAAAACTCGTGGTATTCGCTTGTGTTGTAATGCATCTGCCGTTTGTTTATTTTGACAGTGAATGTTTTCAGAAACGTCCGTGCTGTTTTGACCAATCATGGATTTGCACATCAAGGGAGCTAATTTAATAGCTCTGGCTCTGATGGGGAATTTCCATTACGTTTCTGATCAGTTGCTTGCATCAATCGATTAATTTACACAGACCAACCCTGTACAATCGCCAGTTAATTTAGACAAATAAACACAACCCGTTTAAACGAGACATAAACGAGGTGAGCGACTTGGGAAGCATTAATGTGGTCCGAATCGACCACCCATTTTGTCCGAATCGTACACGGTCCGAAACGTCCAGACTCGGACGCGATAAGCCGAAACTGGGTCAAAAAAGGGGTGTGTTGAAAAAGCCATTTACCACTGTTGACTGCGCATGGCAGGCATTACAAATTATTGGTTTTTTATGAACAAAACGAACACACCTTTCAAAAATATTTATACTGAGATGGTAGCGGGGCTGGTGCCGGGACGCAGACGATTTTAATAATTGAATGTCTGTCATGGAGACTACTGCGACGGCAGTGTGGTTGGGCTGGGTTGATTTTACACAGATGACTGTAGTAATTGACCGCCAGACATGAAGACCAACCGTAACTGATTTCGGCCGGACAGTATGGCGAATTCGGCCGGACATTGTCCGTGTCCGGACGCTTATTTGCAGCACTGCTTAGTGGCATTATGGAGTCAGTCAGACATGAGGGAGCCTTGCAGTTCCTATGCTATTTAATGACTACCACAAGAATGATTCAAGTAATGTGAGTGAGGGGGGGGGGGGGGTTCAATATGATTTTGAATCCCCCCTCCTCCCCAACGCTAATGTGTTGAGAGGCGATTACCAGGCAAGACGTAGTTTTTTTCCTGTAAGCCTTGTATGCATTTAAGTATATACATGCATTTCATGACTTCTCGATTGGAGGCTGGGTCATATGGGCACATCCACTTTTTAGTTGGCTTGTTTCCTGTGGTGGTTCGTTTATATGTCATATACGAGCATATGATTCATCATCAGTAAGTTGCTATCCTTTGTGTACCTGTATGGCTGTCTAGTCAGTTAACTGGTATTCAGATGATTACATGCGGGATTTCAATGCTCGCATGCATAGTAAGTGTATTATTAGGCAGACGCATTATTGTATGTTATGGACCTTAGAAACAATGAATTATTTCGGGGCAGTCCGTGATGAGTCTGTTAATCATAGCTCGTTCAATTTCTAAATCCAGGTTTCTACAAGTTTCTGTACCCAAATTGAATATAACTTTACTATACATTCTCATATATTCACACGTGTCTGGGAGTGTTATTTATTATACCCCCGCTTCGAAGAAGTGGGGGCTATATAGGAATCGCCCTGTACGTCCGTACGTCCGTCCGTCCGTCCGTCCATCTGTCCGTCCGTCCGTACGTCCGTCCGTACGTCTTTCCGGACCTGAAATTCTTGTGTGCGCAACTCCTCCTACATTTATCAATCAATTTGGACAAAACTTTTCAGACATCATCACTACTAAGTGAACATGCGCATATTCCAAGATTTTTGATCTGCGACAATTTTAACCAGGTTATCTCCCTTTGACTTAGATTTATTGTGTCTTTCCATCCGAACAAATTCTTGTGCGCGCAACTCCTCCTACATTAATGAACCGATTTTGATGAAACCTTTCAAACATCATCTCTACTAAGTGAACATGTGCATATTCCAAACTTTTTAATCTGCGACAATTTTAACCAGGTTATCTCTCTTGAACTTTGATTTAATATTGGTTTCTACATGAAATTCTTGTGTGCGCAACTCCTCCTACATTTATCAATCAATTTGGACAAAACTTTTCAGACATCATCACTACTAAGTGAACATGCGCATATTCCAAGATTTTTGATCTGTGACAATTTTAACTATGTTATCTCCCTTTAACTTAGATTTATTATGGGTTTCTACATGAAATTCTTGTGCGTGCAACTCCTCCTACATTTATCAATCAATTTGGACAAAACTTTTCAGACATCATCACTACTAAGTGAACATGCGCATATTCCAAGATTTTTGATCTGCGACAATTTTAACCAGGTTATCTCCCTTTGACTTAGATTTATTGACTTAGATTTATTGTGTCTTTCCATCCGAACAAATTCTTGTGTGCGCAACTCCTCCTACATTAATGAACCGATTTTGATGAAACCTTTCAAACATCATCTCTACTAAGTGAACATGTGCATATTCCAAACTTTTTAATCTGCGACAATTTTAACCAGGTTATCTCTCTTGAACTTTGATTTAATATGGGTTTCTACATGAAATTCTTGTGTGCGCAACTCCTCCTACATTTATCAATCAATTTGGACAAAACTTTTCAGACATCATCACTACTAAGTGAACATGCGCATATTCCAAGATTTTTGATCTGCGACAATTTTAACCAGGTTATCTCCCTTTGACTTAGATTTATTATGTCTTTCCATTCGAACAAATTCTTGTGTGCGCAACTCCTCCTACATTAATGAACCGATTTTGATGAAACCTTTCAAACATCATCTCTACTAAGTGAACATGTGCATATTCCAAACTTTTTGATCTGCGACAATTTTAACCAGGTTATCTCTCTTGAACTTTGATTTAATATGGGTTTCTGCATGAAATTCTTGTGTGCGCAATTCCTACATTTATCAATCAATTTGGACGAAAGTTTACAGACATCATCACTACTAAGTGAACATGTGCATATTCCAAAATTTTTGAGCTGTGGCTATTTTAACTAGGTTATCTCCCTTTAACTTAGATTTATTATGGGTTTCTACATGAAATTCTTGTGCGTGCAACTCCTCCTACATTTATCAATCAATTTTGACGAAACCTTTCAAACATTATCACAACTAAGTGAACATACGCATATTCCCAAATTTTTGATCTGCGACAATTTTAACCAGGTTATCTCCCTTTAACTTGGATTTATTATGGGTTTTCAAATGGGATTCTTGTGTGTGCAACTACTCCTACATTAATGAACCGATTTTGAATACATGTTGCACATTGTAAATGTGTTTTTCCAAATGTAAACCATATATGTGTGGGCTCTTTAAGTATTCAGTGCTGTTCTGTGGAAGGCCACATGCAAATACAAATTTCAACAACAAAAAATGATCTTTATGTATACATCTCCTTATGGCCTTCGCCTACATGATCAGAAGTGCATTCCTTTAAAAACCCAAAGCGGGGGTATTAATCACCTTCAGTGATAGTTCTAGTTGGAATTTATTGTACACCTGAATGGGGTCACCTGTGAGTTGCCTTGGAAGTGTGTTTAACTCTCCAGAGATCATCCATTGTGATTTTATTGGACATGTGTATGTTGTACATATTATATCACCGGTTTTTGACCTATCTACGTATGCTGACTCCGGTATACGTTACAAGCGGGCACTATTACCGGGATCGCCATTGTAGGCTTAGCTTCTGAAGTGGCATTAAGCACCAATTTATTAATAATAATTAATATCTGGGTGCCTGTTTGGCGAATATATATAGTTATTTGGTACTGCTTTTACTGATTCCAGAGCTCACCCCTCTTTGTTTTTCAAGAAGATTCCCTCAAAAGGGGGGGGGGGGGGGTAAATCTCCGCCGACTTGATAAGTGTGTAACTATGAGTGAAGCTGTTTTGTCTGTAGATTATATCCTGGATGCAGCTTGTGTATTATTGTATATGGCGTATATGTTTGTGGGGGTTAACCTCTCACTCTCAAGTATGCCTTCCTAATTTTTAGGGCTTAGTCCGGACTAGCCTTAAAATTGGGAACTCGTTACATCCAATTAGCACTGTCATTCATGCTAAGAATATGGAATTACTTGGATTTGGCTCCTCTTCAGATCCAGTAGTCATAATCTTTTGATATTTGGAATACAGCATCCTTAGGGAGGTGAGATTCAAGTTTGTTCAAACCAGGTACCTGGGTTCATATTTGGGCTCCCTGTGGGAGCCTGAATTATAACTTAATTCATTATGAGGAATATTTTTAAAAAAAATTTTCAGATCCACCAGTCAGAATGTTTTGATATTTGGTATATGGTTTTCTTAATGGGACAGATGCAAGTTTGTTCAAATCAGGACTCTCGGTTAATAGTTGTCAGTGTCAGGTGAGCACTTTCAAGCCCCCTTGGGGTCCTCTGTGTTAAATTTATTGGAGAGGGGCAATAGGCACTTTCCAATAAATTGTTACAATATAAATATCAATGAACAAAATCTTGCTCACCTAAGGCTCCCCCTTGCTTGTAGGGTGGTATCTTTGAAAATATACTTGTGTAACAAATAACCTTTGAAAAATAATTTAGAACTCCACCAGTTAGCAATTAAAATTTTTTTCTTAAATTGTAGATTTCATCAACTGAACAAGAGAAGAAACAAGAGAACAATTAAAATTTTTTTCTCAAATTGTAGATTTCATCAACTGAACAAGAGAAGAAACAAGAGGAAAGTAGAATAGAACTAATCAACAAAATGCAGTATTTATATATTCAGGTAGATAGTGTTATTTTGTATTTTATCTGCCATTTACCCCCAAAACACAATAGCAAACAGAAATATTAGTTGTGATAATAATTTGGCCAAAAAAATCTTGTAGCATTATTGCAGTAGTAATGCAAGTCATGATAGTGTTATTTTGTATTTTATCTGCCATTTACCCTCAAAACACAACAGCAAACAGAAATATCAGTTGTGATAAGGCTAAAAAAAAATAATGTTTTGATTCTCAGGCCCTCCCTCGTTGGATTTGAACCTCCTCATTAGACATTTTTATTATGTCATGTTTTTTTAAGAATTTGTGAAAACTTGGAATGGTCATTTTTTCAGATTTCTCAACATATAATTATTTAGCTGTGTTTGCAGTAAATTGGTTTTTCTTGTTGCAGTTTATGGGAGAGTGCCCAGAGGCACTCTCCCATAAACTGTAACAAGGCAAATTCTGATATACTGGATCATGATTTAATTATTTATTTATTTGCTGGTGTTTAAGGTCATATATTTCTGCACAATGGCTAATAATGGCTGCAACACCAATATAAACTCAAGTTTAACCAATCATTTAGAGCCATGTTTCCCATTTTAAAGGACTCCTACCCCCAAGCATTGGTTACTGGGGCCTATTCTAATGGATCATGATATTTTTATACTGTACCAATGACCCAGACATAGCTGGTGCTAACTCTTAAAATATAGGGCCAAACACAAATTTTGCCCCCCAATCCCCAAAATTTGCATCTAAAACCAAAGAAAACATGTCCTGAAAGGCCCTCCACACTTCGCCTCTACTGCGCATGCGCAGTGTCAAGGACGTTCCGAAATTGGCGCCATTATTCATTCTAAGTTTGGCCCTTCATCAGTTAACATCTGACTGATCTTTGTGCTTGTAAATCTCAGTTTAAATGATGTCAGACACATAAATATTAGTGAAATGGTGATTCTAAGGAGGATAGAGAAGGAGGAGAGGAAAAAATGTGTGACAGAATATTATCAGGGTTGTAACTTAAAATTTTTTAATGAAATTATGTTAAGTTACCTATTTTCGAGGCAGCAGCCATTTTGTTGTCATTCTGATTATTTAGTTACACTGTTTTTTAAGTGTTTTCCTCTCTCCCTGTCCTTTAAGTCCCCCCTTGCTATTCTCCCATGCTTTTGGCATAGTTTTTGTAATTATTATTACTAAATTTTCTTGGGAGTTTTAGCTGAATAACAGAATGAATTCTGTTCTTTTCCCCATGTTTACGTCTTCACCTACGGGTGGTTAGGCATTGTGTTCTGCATCTACCATCTCATGTTCTGCAGTTTCTTCCCTGGAAGTCTCTGTTTTGCATCAGATAGTGTATTTTTGGTAACTGATTTCGGGCCTGGGTGCCTGGAGTCTTATTTTAGTGTTTTTACACTCATTGTTTACATTTACAACAGCCCTCTGTGTGAGGGGGGGATTTTTGGAAAATAATATCTTGATGTTATTTTAATCATAACTAGATACATTATTATTGTTCGTAAGTGTTGAATAAATTGTTTAAAATATTTTTAAAATTTTTGTCCACACTTAGGCTTGGGATCCATTGGGGCTCAACGTTACTTTTCAGAAACTTGGGCTGTTCTGAAAAAATATTTTTTCAAAATATTTTGATTTCAATTATTTTTTCTATATTAATGGATCATATTATTATTATGTATTTTGATTGCCAGGGGTTAGTGCGAGTACCAGGACTTGTTTTCTTTTCACATTGAAAGGATATTGATCAATTGTATTAAGAGGAAGTCTTCCTCTGACTTTATAATCATTCTATATGTGGTCAGTGTACTCGCATTAACTTCTGTTCTGTATCGTATGATTTCGATGACAATATGGGAAGCGTATGTCACGGTATGTTATTGGGGAATTGGACACTCCGGTCCTTTCCCCGCAGGGTCACTCTACTTTATCAATTTCTATTTCAGACGATCAAGATTAGGGTGATGTATCTGTGATGTCTTCCAACAGTGTGCCTCCGTCGTCACAATTAATGAAGGGCTAGCGGAAAAGTGCTCATGTAAATACGCCAATTGCCTAAGAGGACCCTAGTAGGTTCGACGGCCTTTGACGTCCGCTAGCTCGCCCGGTGTAGCGTCCATTCACCGAATGGTTCGGCAGCCGGGTTCGTCCGTTGCGGTCTAGAAGGAATTTTGGGGTGATGCGAGCACTATAAATCAACCTAATGCACACCCAGTGACGGCGGATCGGAGGGAGAACGGAGGAAGCCTTTTAGTCCGGTTCATAGCCCGCTCCGGTCCATCTGGACGGCAAGCGAGAGAGGCCCCTCTCTCGTTCAACAACATCTGGCCCCAGATGTTGTGGTACAAAATGTGTCGCAAGCGGAGCATACGTCCGTCGCTCGGGATGCTCCGTTGTATAGGCAGTCCGCGGAGACTGCTAAGGCTTCCTCTTCTCGTCAGCGCACACGACCGCACCTTGGCTGCGTGACCGCCGATATATTACCAGCTTCGCCGATCAAGGATTCTTCGGCGACCAGGTCACACCATCTGGTAGCCAGGGACACGAGGCCTGCAGACTCCGGACGTTCGCATAGGAAGTGTGCGGGAGTCAACGTACACTGAGCTTCCGGCGGCAATGCATCGTAAGACCGCTACTGCACAGGCCTCGGGAACGGACGTGCTTTCCTAAATAGCACAGTTTATCGCAGCATCCCAGCATCAACTGAATCTGTCGCATATTTTTTATCCGACGATGCTGGGTCGGGACGCTCCGTGGAAGCGGGTACGGACGTCCGAAAGTTTCATCCGGTCCGACGGGATACCGAAAGGGATTTGGAGGATTTCGAGCTTTCCCTTTCGGAACAACATATGCTGTTGTGTATGTCATCTGACTTGGTCTTCTACAGCTTCTTTCGTCGGACCAGAATGCTGCGATGCCGGATAAGAAACTGATAGCCTCGGTGGACTTAGAAATTTTTGGTTCGGTTCAGGGACATCGTCCCTCAGTTCCGACATAGTCCAATAATGTCACACAAACTTTCAAATTATTGAACGACGCTATATATATATATTATTTTATGCTTGCTATAACCAAGCATTTCTGGTTTCTTGTTCGCAAAGTTACGTCTTTCAAAAGTGTGCCTCTGTCGTCATAGTTAATGAAGAGCTAGTGGCAATAAGTGCTCATGGAATATGTCTATCGCCTACGGAGTGACATTCGCTAGCTCACCCGGTGTAGCGTACATTCATCGAATGATTCGGCTGCCGGGTTCGTCCGTTGCGGTCTAGGAAGGAGATTTGGGTGATGCGAGCACTTTAATTACTTTAGTACTCACCCAGTGACGGCAGATTGAGGACAGATCGGAGGAAGCCTGTTAGTCCGGTTCCTGGCTTGTCCAGGTCCGTCCGGGCTGTGAGCGAGAGAGGTCCCTCTCTCGTCCGACAACATAGGGGACCGCATGTTGTGGTTCAGATATTTTACATTCGGAGCATATGTCCGTCGGTCGGGACGCTCCGTCATATTGACAGTCCGAGAGACTGTCCTTAATGCTTCCTCATCCTCACAGCAGGGCACACGACCGCACATTGGCTACGTGACCTCGAGTATCCGATCAGTTTCGTCATTCAGTGATTCCACGGCGAATAGGTCACGCCATCCGGTAGCCAAGGGACACGAGGCCTATACACTCTGTTCGCTCGCATATTGGTAGTATGCACGGGGTAACGATCACGGAGCTTCCAGCGGCAATGCATCGTAAGACCGCTTCTCCTCAGGCCTCAGTGACGGACGTGCTATCCGAGTTAGCACAGTTGTTTCGCAGCATCCCAGCAATTGACAGTTTCTCGGTCGAATCAGGAATTATCCGACGGCGCTGGGTCGGTGCGGTCCGCGGTTGCATCAGGTACGGACGACCGAACGCTTTATAGGGTCCGACAGGATGGCGAAAGGGATTCGAAAGATTTCGAGTTTTCCCTTTAGTAGTATCGGAAGCTGCCTTTCATATCTTCTGGTATTATCTTCCAGTGATTGTTATTTCGGACTTCATTGCTGCGATCTTGGATAAGAGACTTATAGCGTCATTGGACTCGGATTTTTCGATCGGTTCAGGGACATTGTCCCTGACTTACCGACGCAGTCCAATATTGTCATTACAACATGTGTTTTATTTTTCGACGCTATATATATATATATATATACAAGCCTGCTACCAAGCATGATAGTTTAGTTTCTTGTCCGCGTTGCTCATTTCTGCCATTTTATCATTTATACGAATAGTTTATTTTGGCAGAGCAGGGCATACCGAGAGTTCATATGCGTCTAGACGGTGTGGTTAAAGACTGGATATATTCTTTTTCGCCGTTTATGTCTTTTCCAACTTCAATGTTGGAAACGACATGATGTATAGTAGACTTAACTTAGACGCTTTATCATACGTAATCCGCCTTACTGAGGCGTTATCATTACGTCTTCAAGAAAAGATTTACGGGATATTATTCTCAATGTAATTTCTTTTGAGGGCAGTAGTTTGTTCACGTATAACTCCGCCCTTCAGTGGCTGATTGGAGTTAGTTAGACGTGACGCAGCCCTAGCTACATCCACACGCGTGGATAGTAAGGTTAAGAACTCTCTCAGAGTCGCTTCGTTCTCGGAGGAGCTTCTCTTCGACGGCAACTTTTCGGCAATCCATGAATTGCTCGATTTACACGTTCTCTTGTCTATCTAGTGTTACAAGAGATTCAGACTGGGGCAAACATTCGGTGGTTGACTCAGAGAGTGCCACCGCAGTTGCCGGACCCGAGTGTGGCTGTTATGACGGTTGCCAGTCAAACAGATTGGGATATAATACTGATCCCTACGGATTCGAAGTGCCAGGGTCTTTGGGTTCCGCAGTCTCTTAGCAACCAGTTTTCTTCCGCGGAATAATGTTTTTTAGGCTTGCTTTATGTCATTGCATGAACATTATTCAGAAACGCATGCCCAAATCCTGTCCTTTAATTCGACAGTAGTGGCGTATCTCCGGAACCAGGGAGGCACTCTTTCGTTTCCGTTATTCAATTTAATGGAAAGAATCCGTCTATTGGTTATGGTACACCAAGTTCTGTTTTGGTCCGTCATATTCCGGGTCGTCTGATTGTTTTACCGGACCCCCGTTCTCTTACGGGTCGCTTGTTGCTGTCAGAATGGACTCTCAACAAACAAGTATTCAATCAGATTTGCTATCTATGGGAGCGCCCAATGATGATTTATTTATGACACAGCTTGCTAATCAATTGCAGACGTATGTGTTGGCTTGTCCAGATCTCTGAGCTAATGTTGTTAACGCTCTGTTGATCTATAGGACGGAATGATAGGATACGCGTATCCTCCGGCGCTGTTGTTTCAGCAGGTATTGCTAAGATAAACAACCACAATACATTTCTGTTGATAGCATCTCTATCTTCACAGAGATCATGGGTAATTTACTCTCTTGTCTACTGTTGGTCTTAACGTGAAATCTTCCTCTATGTGAGGATCTTTTTTCACTGGGTAAATCGTGTCATCTTTATCACAACTCGTAAGGTCGCAACCTTCATGTATTCCGTTGTGTGGTCCGTATTGCATTGTAAGCACTGTACTGGACGAGCTTTGGACGTGATTTCTTACTATAGGAGATCCTCTTCTTCGCTATTCTATGCGGCTAAAGTGGAGGCTCTTCCGTCGTTGGTGTAGGGATCATTATGTTCATATTGTTGATCCCTCCATACTACTCATTGCAATTTTTTAGTATACTTGTTTCACAAGATCTACTGCAGCCTGTTATTATTAAGGTTATAGGTTTATGTTACCTCATACCTATGCACTCTACGATAGTTTACAATTGAGTCTTATGTCTCTTTATCTAAGTCAGTTAGTAACTTTTTGATAAATAGACTTAGAATCTTTAGATTAAATTCCTATATGGATTTTAACTTCGGTTCTTATTTAGCTAAGTAATCATTTGAGCCTCTGGAAACAGTAGTTTTCAAATTCTGACCTTTTAGACAGTAATTCTGTTGGTTTCTCTTTTACTGTAGAGTCAGTGAGTTTCATGCACTATCGATGGATGATTTTCACTTTCGTAGTTTCGGAATCACTACTTCCGTTACTATTTAGGTTGGATTTTTGCATAAGAGTTAGGCTCCTATTATCCGGAACCTATTATTTTTAAGGTCCTTCCGTCTTTACTCTTTCCGGGTAGAGTTTATGTATTTATAAACAGATATCTGTTTATTTCTATGGGCGTAAGCTTCTTCTGTCTTTGATGCCTAGTAGAAGGACGTTACGCTCCATTTTATTGTTAATGGATTCTATTAACTATCGGTACTGCTTATGGTATATCATTGACTTAGCAGTTGTGCTTAAGATTTCGGCTCATGAAGTAAGAGTTCTTCTACTTCTTGGGCTTACATTAATAGTGTCGCTATTATAGATTTTTGAAGGCCGCTCATTGCGCTCAGCCATCCACATTCATGAATTTTTATCTCAGAAATATCGAGTCCATTTCTGGAGGCCTCTATTGTTAGGTCTATTATCTACTGCTCAGAATGTCATTCACTTAGCAGTTGCTACTATAGCTAGGTAGGCTGTCTGTTTCGGCAGTGTCTCCGTTCTGCTGCCCTCTTCGCTCTGGGCTATTTGTATATTAGGAGAGGAACGTAACTAAGTTGCAGTAACTTGTGTTCCAATCCTTTTGTCAGTCAACATCTTACGACAATAAAATATGTTTAAATCAAAAAACCTGTTTTACTATGAAAACAAGGGGATACCTCCTCCGGAGTTAGTAATTCTGAGCTGTTATTGGGATGGTTGTTTAGTGAGAAGTTTAGGTTTTTAAAATTCATTCAAGTCTTAGTTTTTAAAGTATAGCTTTTGAATATTGCATATGTCAACGGACATGATTATGCAATCTTCAGACACTTTTAGGAGTATAAGAGTCTCTATTCTCTAGACTTACTTTATTTATTGGCTTACTTTAAAAATTATTAGTATAAGGATTATATTGGATATTAATAGAGTACATGGATGTATGAAGCTCAATTTTGGAAGGTGTTGTATCTTTCTAATTCATCATAAATAAGAAAGATACATGTAAGGCCTATTACTTCTTTTTCCCTACAGGGGATGACTCTATTTTATTTTATTGAGCGTATTCTATTTTGCTCTATGTCCTTGGCCCTCCAGCCTTTTTACTATTCAGCTATGTCTGGGTCATTGGTACAGTATAAAAATGTTAAAAAATTTATAGTAATTTCTATATTTTTTATACTTACCAATGACCCAGACGTGGATGGCCCTCCCAGGAGTTGGGAACTCTTGCCTCCCCGCTGAGTACATAGCGCTTACCAGGCACTGGTTATTAGAATGATTAATGGCGCCAATTTCGGAACGTCCTTGACACTGCGCATGCGCAGTAGAGGCGAAGTGTGGAGGGCCTTTCAGGACATGTTTTCTTTGGTTTTAGATGCAAATTTTGGGGATTGGGGGGGCAAAATTTGTGTTTGGCCCTATATTTTAAGAGTTAGCACCAGCTATGTCTGGGTCATTGGTAAGTATAAAAAATATAGAAATTACTATAAATTTTTTAACGTTTGACAGATCTATACCATTAAAAAGAACAATAAAATACAAATCCTTTTAGATGTTGTTACGGTAGTTAGTTATAAAAGGTATACTATAATTACACTAAAATACAACCTTTTCTCTTTTTCAAGTGGAAAGACAGCAAAAAAATTTACTGAGTATAGTCAACTATTTACATGAAAAAAAAAATAAATTGAAAAAAAAAATATACAAATAAAATCCTCCCTCCCTCACTGATTTGAAAAAAAAATTGCCTGAGAATCAATTCATTTTTTTTATTTGGCCTAATAATTTAGCCATAAAAGATCTTGCAGCATTATTGCAGTAGCAATGCAAGTCACGGGATGTTGTGAGAAATGAACACACACACTCCTGTAGGACTATTTCAATGATACTGGTAAGGCCTCAAAAAGTAGATCTTCTGTTTCTCAGGCCATATTTTGTAAAATTCAATGTGGGCGGAAAGTTTTTTATTTTATTTTTTTATTTTTGTAATTATTATTTTTTTTTGCCATCAAAAGTTCATGTTCTTGCTTGTTTAATGTTTTAAGCCTCATAATCTACAAAATAGTATGAGTGGTGGTGTATTTCATCCTTTGAGTGCAAGAAGGCGTTGCGCATTGCATAGCCTTGTTACACTCAAGGGACAAATTTATCAATTTTATTAACTTGCGTAAAATATCTGACATAAATCATTTATTTTTTATTTTTTTTAGCTCAACATGATAAAGTCAAGCTGAGCTATCACCATCCATTCTCGTCCGTTGACATTCGTACGTACAGTATGTCCACAATTTCCTTTGGCACACCTAACAGGTCATATTTATGGTCACATTTATGGTCGCATTTATGATCAGATCGCTTTGACACTTGGTATGCTTGTTTAGGGTGACCTCTAGATGGGAGCTATCAATATTTTTATACTGTACCAATGACCCAGACTTAGCTGGTGCTAACTCTTAAATTCTAGGGCCAAACACAAATTTTACCCCCCAATCCCCAAAATTTGCATCTAAAACCGAAAATTACATGTCCTATATGGTCCTCTATACCTTACCTCCACTGCGCATGCGCAGTGTCAAGGAGGTCTCAAAATTGGCGCTAAAAGTCATTCTTTGTTTGGCCCTGAAATCAGTTGCATCTGACTGATATTTGTGCTTGTAAAATCTCAGTTTAAATGATGCCAGACACATAAATATGAGAGAAATGGTGGATTTAAAGAGGAAATAGAAGGATGAGAGGAAAATTCAGTGGCAGGAAATAATCAGGGCTGTAACTTAAAATTTTTTATGAAATTATGTTATGTTCCCTAATTTCGAGGTATGAGCTGGTTGTTATCATTCTTGCTATGAAAGTTCCACTGCTTGATCAGTATTGCCTCTCTCCCTTTCCTTTATTCCCTCCTTGCTATTCTCCCATGCTTTTGGCATATTTTCTGTAATAATTATTACCAAAATTTCTTGGGAGTTTTGGCTTCGTAACAGAATGAATTTCTGTTCTTTTCCCCATGTTGACGTCCTCACCCTTGGGTGTTTAGGCATTGTGATCTGCATCTACCATCTGATGTTCTGCAGTTTCTTCTATGGAAATCTCTGTTTTGCATCAGATAGTGTTTAAATTGGTAACTGGTTTCGGGCCATGTTTATCAGTGCCTGGAGTCATGTTTCCGGTTTTTGTACAACTTCTTGTTTACATTGACAACGGTTACTGCTGATAGTGATTTCTTGTCTTTACATTAGTTTAGACATAGCAAGATACATTAATATTGTATGTAAGTGTTGCATTAATTTTTTGAAATGTTTTAAAAATTTTTGTCCACACTTAGGCTTTTTTGGGATCCATTTGGGCTTGTTGTTCCCATTGGGAACTTGGGCTCTTCTGAAAAAATTTTTCAACAAATTTTTTTTTGAAGATTATTTTCTTTCAAAGGTTATAATGGATTATGTTATATTATGTATCTTTATTTCAAGGGATAGTGCGACTAATATGACTGTGTATTTTTTCTTGATGAAAAAAATATTTTTATTTATAATGCGAGGATTTCTTCTCTAATTCTCAGGATCAATGTATTCGCACTAATTCCTGCTCTGTGTGTGTTGATTGAAATGACAACGTTGGAGGCGTGTGTCACGATATTGTGTTTGCGGTGAGGGGTCCATACCGGTCCTCTCTCCGTAGGGTCACTCTATATTATCATTTTATTTTTCAGAATTCAGAGTGATGTTTTCGTGATGTCTTCAACAAGTGTGTCTCCGTCGTTGCAGTGTTAGGGCTAGCGGCTAAGTGCTCAGGGTAATACGACAATTGCCGAAGAGGTCCCTAGTTGGATCGAAGACATTGATCGTCCCCTAGTCTGCCCGGTGTAGCGACCATTCATCGAATGGCTCGGCAGCCGGATTTGTCCGTTACGGTTCTGGGAAGCAGTGTGGGTGATGCGAGCACTATAACTTGGAACGTGCACACCCAGTAACGATGGATCCGAGGATAGTATGGAGGAAGCCTGTCAGTCTAGTAGCTAGCTCATCCAGGTCTATCCGGACCGCGAGCGAGAGAGGCCCCCCTCTCTCTTACAACTACATTTGAGCCGCAATGTTGTTGTATATTTGTTTGTTAGTCGGAACATACGTCCAATCCTCCTGTTCAGGACGTTCCGTCACATACACAGTCCGAACTGGCTGTGTTATGGGCTTCCTCATCCTCATGTCAACACACACCACCGCACCTTGGCTTTGTGATCACAGAGTTCCAGGGGACGTTCGCATATTATATAAATGCAGGAATGAACGTTCCTAGAGCTCCTGCTTTGCCCATCAGGGACTATAGTCGACCAGGTTACTTCATCTGTTAGCCAAGGATATGAGGTCTTTCCTGTTGGGACGTTCGCATATTATATAAATGCAGGAATGAACGTCCCTGGAGCTGCCAGTGGATATTATGTAAATCACGGCTCCACAGGCCTCATTCAGGAATAAGAATGCAGTGATTTTCTGTGATGTCTTCAAAAAGTGATCTTCCGTCGTCACAGTCAAATGAAGAGCTAGTGGATAAGTGCTCATGATATTACGTCAATTGCCTAAGAGGTCCCAAGTAGGATCGACGGCTTTGGTGTCCGCTAGCTCGCCCGGTGTAGCGTCCATTCATCGAATGGTTCGGTAACCAGGTTCGTCCGTTGCGGTCCAGGAAGGAGATTTGGGTGATGCGAGCACTATAAATATACTACGTGCACTCCCAGTGACGATGGATACGAGGAGGGTATGGAGGAAGCCTATAAGTCCGGTTCCACCCGGGCTGCGAGTGAGAGAGGTCCCTCTCTCGTACAACAACATCTGAGAACAGATGTTGTGGTACAAACGTTTCTCATTCGGAGCATACGTCCACCACTCGGGACACTCCGTTATATAGACAGTCCGGAGAAACTGCTCTAATGGCTTCCTCATCCTCACGGCAGCGCACACGACCGCACCTTGACTACGTGACCATTGTTATCTAGTCAGTCTCGTCGACCAAGGATTTCACGGCGACCAGGTCACGCCATCCGGTAGTCAGGAATACGAGGCCTATAGACTCCGGACGTTCGCATAAGAAATATGCAGGAGTTAACGTCCAGGGAGCTTTCAGCGGCTAAGTAACATAAGACCGCTGCTCCACAGGTCTCCGTAACAGATGTGCTATTACAAATAGCACAAATTATCGCAGCATTCCAGCAGATGACAGAATCTCTGTCGGATCAGGATTTATCCGACGACGCTGGGTCGGTACACTTCTCTGAAGCATCAGGTACGGACGACCGAGAATTTCAAGTGGTCCGACAGGATGGCAAAGGGATACCGAGGAGTTGGATTTTTCCCTTTCGGAACAACATAAAGTTGCCGTAGATATCATCCGGCATTATCTTTCAGAAGTTGTTCTGTCGGACCAAAAGGCTGTGATGCCGGATAAGAAACTGTTAGCGTCAATGGACACGGAATAATTTTATTGGTTTAGGGACATCGTCCCTGAGTTTCCGACACAGTCCAATGATGTCACAAGAACATTTGAACTATTGTAGGACGCTATATATAAGCTTGCTACCAAAATGAGCAAGTCAGGTTTCTTATCGGCGAATGCTCTACATCTGCCTTTCATCAATTCAAGGAATAATTTCGAAACGGCAGGACAGGGCATACCGAGAGTTCCTCTGCGTCTAGACGATCAGGCCAAAGACCTAGAATGATCTATACCGTCGTCTATGTCAATTTCAACTGCGATGTTGGAAATGACAATAATGTCTAATAGAGTTATCTTAGACACATTATCGTACGCAGATCACCTTACTAAAGCGTTTTCATTACGCCTTGAAGGGAAAGAATTCCAGGATGTACTATCTTCCTTAAGAGTTCTTTCGAGGGCCATAGCTTATTCCACGTATAACTCCACCCTTTCAGTGGTAAATCTGGAGTTGATTGATGTGACGCGTGTGGATAGTAAGGTGAAAAACTCTCTCAGAGTCGCTCCGGTCTCCGGAGAGCTTCTCTTCGACGGCAAGCTTTCCTCAATCTATGATCAGATTACTAAGAAAGCTTCTGTTTCTCTGCTATTCAAATCCGCTTCTAAAAGGTCGGATTCAGCAGAGAAGAGTAAGACAGGCACTTCTTGGAAGAGTATGTCCAACGGAAGTTCCTATAGAGGTTATATGTGTCCTCTAGGTCTTATTCTAGAGACCGTCAAGGCAGCGACTCACGCAGGGGATGTTATACTGGCCGCAATAACCAGTCAGATGTCCACAGGTCGACGGGGCGAGGTGCAGGTCGTGGAGGACGTGATTTCTCCTTCCGCAAGCCTCGCAGGTTCAGGAAGTGATGGTATGCACCTCTATCGTGTTCCAGTAGGCGGAAGACTGTCTAGTTTTGATATCAATTGGGCGTCAATTATGGACGACCCCTGGGTTCGAGGGGTATTTTCGGAAGGACTAAGAATATCCTTCAAACGAAAATCTCCGTTAACTCGTAGTCCAATGGACTCAGATTCCGTCAAATCCGCAGAAAGGAGACTCTCTTCCATTAGAAGTACAGTTTCTTCTGGAGAAGAGCGCGGTAGAGGTTGTAGAAGACCAGGAATCTCCAGGTTTCTACAGCCATCTGTTTCTGGTTCCGAAACCAGACGGCTCGTTCCATCCAGTCATAGATCTGAGCTGGATAAACAAGCTGATCGTGACTCCGAAGTTCTATATGGAGACAATTCGATCGGTCAGAACGAGTATTCGTGTGAACGACTTTGCTACGAGCATAGATTTCAAGGAGGCGTACTTTCACGTCATGGTACATCAGACATTCAGAAAGTATCTGCGCTTCGCAGTTCTAGGAGTTGTGTATCAGTTCCGAGCGATGTGCTTCGGTTTGAATCTAACACCCTGGGCTTTCACTCGAATAATGAACTTGGTAATGACTAAAAGAGAACATTTCCGAGCTCATTCGTCTGTGGTAACGTCGGCCTACCTGGACGACATTCTTCAGAGGTACGGCAACGAGTTAACACTTCAGAACGATGTGCAGAATCTGCCTTATTGCTCCGACGTCTCGGTTTTATAATAAACGAGAAGTCAGATCTGGTGCCGTCCAAGTCATTCACCTACCTGGGAATGAGCTTAGAGACGCACAATAATCTTGTTCATCTGCCGTTAACCAGAGCGAAATTAATCAGTTGTTAAGCTCGCTATTGTCTTCACTCAGCCAAAGTTACAGCGAGAGAATTCATCAGACTGATAGGGTTGTGTGGAGCTGCCACAGATTTTATTCCATTGGGGTGGCTACGCACTTGTCCTCTCCAAATCTTTTTGACTCAAAAAGAACAGAGTTGGAGGGTGAAGATTCTTTCGCTCATTATGGACATCCTCTTGTAAAGTCAAGTGAAACCAATTCAGACTTGGGCAGATATTCAGTGGTTAATTCAGGGAAATAAGTTCCACTGCTATTGCTGGATCCAAGTTTTACAGTTTTGACGGATGCCAGTTAAATAGGTTGGGACCCAACATTGAGCCCAACGGTTTTTAAGTGCCAGGGTCCCTGGGATCCGTAGTTCCTAATCAAGCACATAAACATCAGGAATTGATGTTATTTTAGCTTGCGTTACGTCATTGCATGAATGTTATCCAGAATGCCCACAGGCAATTCTGTCCGACAATTCGACAGTATAAGCGTATTTTCGGAACTAGGGAGGTACTCATTCCATTCTGTTATTCACTGTAACAGAATGAATCCTTCTGTTGGTACTAGAACATTAAGTTCTCCAATCGGTCCGTTGTATTCTGGGTCGTCTCAACGTATTAGCGGACTCTCTTTCACGAAAGGGCCGCTTGTTGCAGTCAAATGGACTTTCAACAACGAGTATTTAATCAGATTTGCTACCTAAGAGAGCGGCCAATGATGGACTTATTTGCGACGCATCTCAACAATCAGTTGCAAGTGTATGTGTCAACATGTTCGGATCCTCGAGCATACGCGGTTGACGCTCTATCCATCTCGTGAGACAGGATAATAGGATATGGGTATCCTCCAGCACTGTTGATTCAGCAGATATTGCTTAACTGGATGGGTGCCAGAAGCCTCTATCAGGGCTCTACTGAAAAGTGCTGAAAGCCACTATAGTGGCTTTACACTGTTTGCACTAATTTGTTGTTGGCTCAGCAGTGGAAGAAAAATATTATTATAAAATTGTTTTCTTACAATTTATTGGAGAGTGAGAAATGGCACTCTCAAATAAATTGCAACAAAACAATTATTTATGAGCAACATCTTTCTAAACTAAGGCTCCTTTTGCTCGTAGTGTGATGTTTTTTAAAACAAATACTCACGTTACAAATGACCATTGAAAAGTAATTTAGCACTCTACCAGTTAAGTTAAATAATCTCAATGCAAATTTGTTGGTAGCCCTCTGTCTCCACAAAGACCGTGCATTAATCTATTCAGGTGTCTGTTGTGGCTTATGCCGTGGAAGCTTCCTCCACATTTCGGTCCATTCTATAGTTAGATGGATTCTATTAGCTTTCAGAACTGCTTATGATAATATCTTCAACACAGCAGTCTGCGATTAAGATTTTAGCTCTTGAAGTAAGAGTTCTTTCTACTTCAGGGGCTTATGCTAATAGCGTTGCTATTACAGTTCTAATGACGGCTGCATATTGGTTTTAGCCTTTCACTTGCACGAATTTATACCTCAGAAATATTGAGTCCATTTCTCGAGACCGGCATTGTTTAGGTTCGTTATCTGTTGCTCAGAATGTCGTCCACTAAACAGTTGCAACTATAGTTGTGTAGGCTTTTGGTTCTGGCAGTGACTTTGTGCTGCCGCCCTCTTCGCTCTGGGGTATTTGACCCAGGGTAAGGGGAAGGGGGGGGGGGGGGAGTGGCGGGTGTTCCCTTAGGTCACCTGCTTTATAGTGAAAAGCAAGGGAATACCTCCCCTAGAGTCATTAATTCTAGTCGGTACCAGGATGATTTTTAAAGTGTAAAGCTAATTTTTTACTCATCCATGTAATATTTTTAAGTGTACCTCGGAGTTTAGTATTTGTATATGTCACATATCATGCAGACGTTAATATACAATTATCGGTCACTTTTAATGAATTTAAGAGTCTCATTTATCTGGACTACTTTATTTATCGTCTTTCCTTTAAAAATAATTACCATAATGGATTATACTGGAGGTTAATAGACATCAGTGATGTTATTATGCTCAAGTACAGAATGGTGTTGTTTCTTTCTCGTTTCGATGCAAAATAGAAAGATACATGTAAAGCCTATTTCTCCTTTCTCCTCGAGGGGATAATTCTGTATATATATAGTTGACTTATTGGATTGCTTTATGTCCTAGGCCCTCCAACCTTTTTACTATTCAGCAAAGTCTGGGTCATTGGTACAGTATAAAAATGTTAAAAAATTTATAGTAATTTATATATTTTTTATACTTACCAATGACCCAGACGGGGATGGCCCTCCCATGAGTTGGGAACTCATACCTCCCCGCTGAGTACATAACGCTTTTCCAGGCACTGCTTGTAAGAATGACTTTTAGTGCCAATTTCGAGACCTCCTTGACACTGCGCATGCGCAGTGGAGGTAAGGTATGGAGAACCATATAGGACATGTAATTTTCGACTTTAGATGCAAATTTTGGGGATTGGGGGGTAAAATTTGTGTTTGGCCCTAGAATTTAAGAGTTATCACCAGCTAAGTCTGGGTCATTGGTAAGTATAAAAAATATATAAATTACTATAAATTTTTTAACTTTCTTCAATTTCCATCAAAAAATGTTGCCACTGGCAATGTTCTTAGAACTTAGTTTAGTCAGACCTCAATATTTCTCTTTGCCACACCCTAAAGGGAACATTTATGAGCGGATTGCTTTTAAACCTGGCATGCTTGTTTGGGGGGTGACCTCTAGATGGGAGCTATCAATTTTATTCCATTTCCGTCAAAAAATGTTGCAACTGGCAGTGACCTTTGAACTTAGTTTAGTCAGGCATCAGTATATTCCTTTGGCATGCCGTACAGGGCACATGTTTGATCAGATTGGTTTGAAACTTGATATGCTTCTTTGGGGTTACCTCTAGAGGGGAGCTATCAATTTTCTTCGATTTCCGTCAAAAAATGTTGCCGCTGGCAATGACCTTCGATGAACTTACTGCAGTTATGCATCAGTATTTCCCTTTGGCACACCCTGCAGTGCACATTTTTCACCAGATCTCTTTGAAACTGGTATGTTTGTTTGGAGTGAGCTCTAGATGGCAGCTATCGATTTTCTTCCATTTCCATCGGAAAATGGTGCCGCTGGCAATGTTCTTAGAACTTAGTTAAGTCAGACCTCAATATTTCCCTTTGGCACACCCTACAGGGCACATTTATGATCGAATTGTTTTGAAACCTGACATGCATGTTTGGGGGTGACCTCTAGATGGGAGCTATCGATTTTCTTCCATTTCCGCCAAAAAATGTTGCCACTGGCAATGACCTTTGAACTTAGTTTAGTCCGGCATCAATATATTCCTTTGGCGCACTGTACAGGGCGCATGGTTGATCAGATTGGTTTGAAACTTGGTATGCTTGTTTGGGATTACCTCTAGATGGGAGCTAACGATTTTCTTTGATTTCCGTCAAAAAATGTTGCCACTGGCAACGACCTTCTAATGAACTTACTGCAGTTATGAATCAGTATTTCCCTTTGGCACACACTGCAGTTCACATTTTTGACCAGATGACTTTGAAACTGGTATGCTTGTTTGGAGTGAGCTCTAGATTGGAGCTATCGATTTTCTTCAATTTCTGTCAAAAAATGTTGCTGCTGGCAATGACCTTCTTTGAACTTCATGCAGTTATGCATCAATATTTCCCTTTGGTGCAGCCAGCAGTGCACATTTTTGACCGGATTGCTTTGAAGCTTGGTGTGCTTGTTTGGGATGGGAGCCGTGGATTTTCTTCCATTTCTGTCAAAAATAGTTGCCATTGGCAATGACCTCTGATGAACTTAGTAAAAACTTAGTGCAGTTATGCATCAGTATTTCCCTTTGACACACCCTGCAGGGCACATTTATGATTCGATTGCTTGGAAACTTGGTGTACTTGTGTGGGGTGATATCTATATGGAAGTTATCGATTTTCTTCCATTTTTGTGAAAAGGTGTTACCTTTGAACTTGGTTTAGTCAGGCTTCAATATGTCCCTTTGGCACACCCTTCAGGGCACATTTATGATCAGATCACTTTGAAACTTGGTATGTATGCTCAGGGTGACCTCTAGATGTGAGCTATTGATTTTTTATCATTTCCGTAGCAATTATTGTCGTTATCAACAACCTTTGAACTTACTGCATTTGTGCAGCAACTTATCCCTTTTGCACTCTCTGCAGGATATATTTATGAATTTCCATAAAAAAGAGAGAAAAAAACATTGCCACAAGCAATGACCTTCAAATTTAGAGCATTTGTGCATTAACATCTTCTTTTGGCATGCCTCAGAGGGCACATTCATTATCAGGTTGTTTTGAAACTTTGTATGCTTATGCAGGGTGACAAAGATAGGAACTATCAATTTTCTTTTCATTTTCATAAAAAACTGTTGCTGTTAGCAACAATTTTTGAATTTATTGCATTTGTGCATCCGCATTCTTCTTTGACATGGCCTACAGGCCACATTTATCATAGGATTGTTTTTGAACTTGGTGTGCTCATTAGGAGAGACCTTTAAATAAGAGATATTGATCAGCACTCATTTCCGTGAAAAAAAGTTGCCATTTACAATAACCTCTGAACTTACTGCATTTGTGTATCAACATTTTTCCTTGAGCCAGTCTTACAGGTTGCATTTAAAAATGCATGGATTACTCTGACGTTGTGCACACACAATGCTGTTATGTTGAAATTTTACCAAATAACATTGGTACCAATGATCTTCAATTTTACCATTTCACTTATAACTTACCAAGTTCAAGTTTGTCAAGTTGAGCTACAGTGGCATTGACACTTTCATTAAGGTTTGCATTGGTTAGAAAAAGAGAGCATGTGGTAGCCAATAGGACCATGTGGGAGGGCCTGAGAAACAGATTTTTAACTTTTTTAGGCCTTTTCCCAAGTCATTTTCTTCAAAAGCTGACAATACTGCAAGATATGATGCTCCCTCAGCATACATTCCATATTGCATGGAATTACATGAGCCATCACATTAACAACCCACCATGCAAAACAAAAAAATGACAAATTGCATTGACTGAAAGTGACAGCGAGAAAAACTTTTGAAACATAACTTCAATCTCAGTGTGGTCTGCACACTTCTAACAATTATGAATGAAGTGACATCATGTATTCAAAGCGACCATTGAGCACTATAAAACATAATTCCCTTGTTGTTTTCGCAAATCATCCACCTATCCCTTGGGCGGCCTTATGAATTGAATTGAATATGTTGAATATCATAGCCCAGTGGAAACTTGGTTTGATTATTTGTTATCATCATGTACAATTTCATTTTTATTACTTTTCCAAAGTGTGATTTACTGGGATTTCCGGGTTTGATTATAAACGATAACTTCACAAGTGAATTATTCAATCAACAATTATGCCATGTATCCATGCGCACAAACGAAGACGCTTTGCCATGGGTGTAATGGGAACTTCATTGTTTTTTTTTTGCTTTTTTTTTAACCCTTTACCTAACATGAAAAGCAGACGACACTTGCAAACAATATTCTTGAATAAATATTATTTTCATTTTTTGTCTCAAAAACATAGGTTATGACCCCTCATTGGAATGAGCGCGTTCCATTAAGGGTTCATAACCTATGTTTTAGAGACAAAAAATGAAAAAAATAATGAAAATTAATTGGCGATTTTTGAGAATAGCGCTGAGAGGTTTGGGCCGTTATGTTAGGTAAAGGATTAAATAATATAATTATCGTTAATAATCAAAAGTAATAAACAGAGTAGTCGCTTGACTGGACTGGTTACGAGAAATAATTCATTCGAGGCATGGGGACTATATTGAAAAACACTCATGCGCATTCGCACACTCGTGTTTGTACAACGTCCCTTAGTTCTCATGAATTATTTCATGTAACCAGTCCAGTCAAGCGATTATTCTCAATATGTTGAAGCCACTTCCTCATGTGCTGTTCATTTGAGAGAATTGAAAACAAAGTCCCATTGTTTTGATAAGTTGAGTGTGGCTTTTTGGTTTTGTCACTGAGAAGTGAGGGTAACAGATTTTGTTGACTGGTTGATAGATAAAAGTGTTATGTGCTCATTGTGCTTGTATACAATGTTTTATCACTACTAGACTTGTTTTTGGAGAGGTTTTGCTACTCCTCATTTAGGTCAGCTTTTGTGCAAATTGTGGGGCCTTGACTTCACATTACTGTATATTTATTTATTTGAAAAGAAAGCATCTTAAGATTTTAATCCTAATGTATGCATAAATTTTAAGAAATTTTTATTTTATTTTTAGCCCACCTGGCCCAAAAGGCTATTGCCATCACTTGTCGTCTATCATCCGTCATCCATAAACTTTTCACATTTTCATCTCCTTCTCTGGAACTACTGAGCATATGTGAACCACACTTGGCAGGAATGGTCTATAGGAGGCCCTCCACAAACGTTCCTCATTTTGTTCCCGTTGGATCATTCTTTGATTCTGATTGGTCAATTTTTAAAAATCTTCTCTGAAACTACAAAGCCAAATGTTTGAAACTTCACATGCTTGATGACTGGAACACCATCTACCAATGATCCGAATTTAAGGTTGATTGGGTTGCAAACATGGCTGCCATTGCAGCTCATAGTTACCATGGAAACCATGTAGGAAATCACATTTTCATCTTCTCTGGAACCACTGAGCCGATGTGAACCAAACTTGGCAGGAATTGTCTATGGGAGGTCCGCTACAAATGATCCTCATTTTGTTCCTGTCAGATGAAAAACATAGCTGCCAGAGGCGTTCTTTGATTCTGATTGGTCGGTTTTCAAAAATCTTCTTCTGAAACTACAAGGCCAAGTGTTTTGAAACTTCACCTGATTGATGACTGGGAAACCCTCTGCCAATAATCCTCATTTAATGTTGGTCGAGTTGCAAACATGGCCACACTTGCGGCTCATAGTTACTATGGAAACCCTATGGGAAATCACATTTTCATCTTCTTATCTGAAACTACTTGGCCAATGTGAACCAAACTTGGCACATATAATGTATGGAAAGTCCTCTGAAAACAGTCTTCATTCTGTTTCGCTCAGATGAAGGAGAATGGCAGCCAGCTGCATTCTTTGATTCTGATTAGAATAATTGAGGGATATGTAATTCTTCCATGTCAGCGATTACAGGCTCTTTAGAGCCTCTTGTTAATTATATGCATTATTGGGAGTGACAAAAACAATAAAAATGCAGCTTCAAGGAGCTTTCTTGACATTGGATTGACTGTATCAAGCATGGAGGTAGGTGAGTGGATGGGTTGTGACATTCATCTTGTTTTGCTCAGTATTGACTGTTGGGTACCAGTTGGCAGTTATCACTCTCGCCCCATCTTTCTTGCAGTAGGATGTTCTCAAAAATAATTGTTTTGATACATATGTTCTAAGTATTAATGTGTGAATATGATAATGCTTTTCAGATGGAGTATTGTGAAAGAAGTACTTTAAGAAACTGTATAGATGCAGGACTTTGGGAAGATATAAACCGAGTCTGGAGATTATTTAGAGAAATTATTGAAGGACTAGTTCACATACATGAGCAGGTTAATAAGTATTTTCATATCATTCATATTAATAGTTGTCCATGTATATTACAAGGTGTGTTTAATGTTGATTTTTTAAAATATCCGTGGATGTATATGGCCATTACATTAGGTGAAGGGTTAACTTGAAGTTTTCAGATTGTGGGTAACTCACATACGTGATATATTCATGATGTCATTTAAATATGTTATATAAATTGAACAAGCTATTGCTAAAGAGGTGATAAAAAATCTTTAATTTCTTTAATGTACAAAATTAAATTAATTAATCAGTTTTCTACAAGGCTTAAAATTCATGCAGATTTAATTCTCACAAATGATTTTTGCTTGGATAACAATGAGAATCAACTTTGATTATGACAAAATGTCCATTGGATTCTATCATAGATTTTGAAAGTTTTCTTAATGGCCTGGAGAATTCTTTTTTTGTACTTTCATAATGAGTTAGGACTCACTAGCAGTATCTAGTGAAGTCTTGGCTGTCTATATAGGAGCCAAGATTTTATGAGGTTTGTTTTTAGCTTAACTTGACAAAGTCAAGATAAGCTATTGCCATCACGTGTGCGGAAGTCTGTTAGTCTATGAGTCTGTGAGTCTGTTCACATTTTCCTTTAGCACAGGCTACACCCCATAGTTCTTGTCTGATCGTTATGAAATTTCATATGCAGGTTTGGGGTCATGTCTAGATGAGAACGTCCCTTTTTGGTCGTGATCGGTCAACCGGTATGGCTGCCGGAGCTCAAAACCTGAAAACCATTAGCACAGTCTACAGGTCGTATTTATGAAGGGATTTCATTGTAACTTGGTAGGATGCCTCTGTATAATGCCTAGATGGGAATGTCCCATTTTGGTCAGGTTTAATATGGAGGAATTTCATTGTAACTTGGTGGGATGCCTCTGTATAATGCCTAGATGAGAATATCCCATTTTGGTCATGTTCAATATGGAGGGATTTCATTGTAACTTGGTAGGATGACTCCGTATGATGTCTAGGGAGAATTTCCCCATTTGAGCGCGATCTGTCAACCGTGACGACTGCCCGAGCCCAAAACCCGAAAACCTTTAGCACAGTCTACAGGTCATATTTATGGAGGGATTTCATTGTAACTTGGTAGGTTGAATTCATATAATGTCTAGATGAGAAAGTCCCCTTTTGGACGTGATTGGGCAACTGTGAAGGCTAGAGACACCCGAAGCCCGAAAACCTTTAGCACAGTCTACAGGTCATATCTATGGAGGGATTTCATTGTAACTTGGTAGGATGACTCCAAATAATGTCTAGATATGAACTTCCTCTTTTGGTATCGATCATTCAGCCTTGATGGCGGCCAGAGGCCAAAAACCTTCAGCATAGTCTGTAGGTCGTATTTATGGAAGGATTTCATTGTAACTTGTTAGGTTGACTCCATATAATGCCTAGATGATGACATCCCCTTTTGGTTATGATTTGTCAACTGTGACGGCTACAGGTGCCCGAAGCCCGAAAACCTTGATCACAGTATACAGGTCATATTCATGAAGGAATTTCATTGTAACTTCGTAGGATCACTCCAGATGATGCCCAGATGAGAATGTCCCCTTTTGGTTGCGATCAATCAACCATGATGGCTGCCCAAGCCCGAAGCCTGAAAACCTTTAGCACAGTCTACAGGTCATATTTATGAAGGGATTTCATTGTAACCTGGTAGTTTGACTTCATATAATGTCTAGATGAGAACGTCCCCTTTTGGATGCAATTGGGCAACTGTGACGGCTAAAGGGTCCCGAAGGCCAAAAACCTTTAGCACAGTCTACAGGTCATATTTATGAAGGGATTTCATTGTAACTTGGTAGAATGTCTCCAAATAATGTCTAGATGAGAACGTCCCCTTTTTGTTGCGATCATTCAGCCTCGATGGCTGCCCAAGCCCAAAAACCTTTAGCATAGACTGTAAGTCATTTTTATGGAAGGATTTCATTGTAACTTGATAGGTTAACTCCATGTAATGCCTAAATGATGACATCCCTTTTTGGTCATGATTGGTCAACTGTGATCGCTACAGGGGCCCGAAGCCCAAAAACCTTGAGCATAGTCTACAGGTCATATTTATGAAGGAATTTCATTGTAACTTCGTAGGATCACTCCAGATGATTCCCAGATGAGAATGTCCCCTTTTGGTTGCGATCATTCAACCATGATGGCTGCCCGAGCCCGAAGCCCAAAAACCTTTAGCACAGTCTACAGGTCATATTTATGAAGGGATTTCATTGTAACCTGGTAGTTTGACTTCATATAATGTCTAGATGAGAACGTCCCCTTTTGGATGCAATTGGGCAACTGTGACGGCTACAGGGGCCCAAAAACCTTCAGCACAATCCAGAGGTCATATTTATGAAGGAATTTCATTGTAACTTGGTAGGCTGTCTCAAAATAATGTCTAGATGAGAATGTCCTCTTTTGGTCACGATCATCCAGCCTTGATGGCTGCCCGAGCCCAAAACCCCAAAACCTTTAGCATAGTCTACAGGTCGTATTTATGGAAGGATTTCATTGTAACTTGCTAGGTTGACTCCATATAATGCCTAGATGATGACATCCCCTTTTGGTCATGTTTGGTCAGCTGTGCTGGCTTCAGGGGCCCGAATCCCAAAAACCTTGAGCACAGTCTACAGATAATATGTATGAAGGGATTTCATGTAACTTCATAGGATCACTCCAGATTATGCACAGATGACAGCGCCCCCTTTTGGTCGCGATCATTCAACCATGATGGCTTCCCAAGCCCAAAACCCCAAAAACTTTAGTACAGACTACAGGTCGTATTTGTGAAGGGATTTCATTGTAACTTAGTAGAATGACTCAGTATAATGTCAAGATTTGGACATCCCCTTTTAGTTGCAATCGGTCTACCATCATGGCTACACAGGCCTGAAGCCCCAAAACCTTTACCACAGTCTAAAGGGAGTTCAATGTAACTTGATAGGATGACTCATTTTGGAATAATTTCACTATAACTTGGTAACTTTCATTGACATACGTTAACTGGAGGGCCACATACATTAACTGTGAGGTCATATTAACCCACCCCTCAGCTCTTTAGTACAGTGTACACCTCATGTTATTTTTATTAAAAACTTGGCATACAGGGCACAGAAATTAACATATTCCCAATTATCACAATTCTTGTCTTACTTCATAATCCTTTCATAAACATTGAACATTATTCTTTTCATCAAACCCAACACACAGACAAGTAAATCTACAGTGTCATTGACACTTTCATTAGTCGAGTTCTGATGAAGTCAAACTCGACTTATAGTTTGATCAATGGTGGGCAGTTGGGCTGGCGGGTGGGTGGATGTTTGGGCGGATAGGCTATCTTTCAGGCAGGCGGGCGTAAACAATTGGTTTCCGAATGATAGCTTGATAATGGTTTGACACACATTCATGAAACTTCATAGGTAGGTTAGCCTCAGTGAGAGGAAGAACCCTATTTATTTTGGACTCACTAGGTCAGTGTTGAAAGTCACAGTGACCTTCAACATACTAAATCATAAACAATTGGTTTCCGGATGATAACTTGACTACGGTTGAACCCACATTCATGAAACTTCATACGTAGATTGGCCTTCATGAGAGGAAGAACCCTATTTATTTTGGACTCGCTAGGTCAAAGTTCAAGTTTCAGGTGACCCTGAACATAGTAAATCAAAACAATTGGTTTCTGGATGATGACTTGATAATGGTTTGACCCACGTTCATGAAACTTCATAGGTAGGTTGGCATCAGTGAGAGGAAGAACCATATTTATTTTGGACTCGCTAGGTGAAAGGTCAAGGTCACAGTGGCCTTCAACATAGTAAATCTGTAAATAATTGGTTTCCGGATGATAACTTGATAATGTTTCGACCCATGTTCATGAAACTTCATAGGTAGATTGGCATCGGTGAGAGGAAGAACCCTCTTTATTTTGGACTCGCTAGGTCAAAGGTCAAGGGAACAGTGACCTTGAACATAGTAAATCGTAAACAATTGTTTCCAGATGATAACTTGACTATGATTCAACCCGCATTCATGAAACTTCATATGTAGGTTTGCCTTCTTGAGAGGAAGAACCCTATTAATTTTTGACTCACTAGGTCAAAGGTCAAGGTCACTGTGACCCTGAATATAGTAAATCAAAACAGTTGGTTTCTGGATGATAACTTTATAATTGTTTGACCAACTGTCATCAAATTTCATAGGTAAGTTGGCATCAGTGAGAGGAAGAGCCCTATTTATATTGTACTCGCTAGGTGAAAGGTCAAGGCCACAGTGACCTTCAACATAGTAAATCGTAAACAATTGGTTTCCGGATGATAACTTGATAATGGTTTGACCCACATTCATGAAACTTCATAGGTGGATTGGCCTAGGTGAGTGGAAGAGCCCTATATATTTTGGACTCGCTAGGGCAAAGGTCGAGGTCACAGTGACCTTGAACATAGTAAATTGTAAACAATTGGTTTCCAGATGATAATTTTACAATGGTTCCACCCACGTTCATGAAACTTCATAGGTAGGTTGGCATTGGTGCAAGAAAGAACCCTATTTATTTTGGAATCACTAGGTCAAAGGTCAAGGTCACAGTGACCCTTCACATAGTAAATTGTAAACAACTGGTTTCTGGATGATAAGTTGACAATGATTAAACTCATTAAACTCACTTTTGTGCTGTCACAACTTGACATTAGATCGGTGATCCTATCTGCATTTTTTACTATTGATTATGTACTCGTTCCACTCAGAAGAGTGTTACAGTATTCTCCAGTTCTAAATTATTCAAGAACGAACAATTGATGTCTTGCAACCAGAATTTGCTTGAATCAAAACCGATTCTCACAGAGTGGGTTTAATTCCCATTGAAGCTTTTAATTCTGTGGGGCATTAAAAATATTACTGTTTTCAAAGCAGTTTTCATAAACTGATTTATAAGAGAGATGTTTAATATAAAATGTAGGTTGAGTATTTTTGTAATCAGCCAATGAATTACAGTTTGATAAATTATATTTTCAGGGGATGATTCATCGAGATCTGAAGCCCGTCAATATATTTCTTGATTCAAATGATCATGTAAAAATTGGTGATTTTGGACTTGCAACTACAGATGTGATTCAGAAGGTAATAGCACCATATGAATATATTAACCCCCACATCATTCTCCCCCTCTCTCAAATGTTTAAGTTTTATGATCTGTAATTCAAGGGGAACAATATGCATGTCTTTCTTTCTTCCCCTTGGGAATCCTGGGAAGAAAAGCAGCACTTGTTTACTGTGGTAAACAAGCTTTGTTCTACTGGTAAAATAGGACACTATAACTAATTCCTAGGGTGGAAATCCTCTAAAATCAACAACATGGGTATAAACGATTAGCTGGACTTGACTTTATATCCATAGAAATCTGACCTTAAACTCCAATAAATATATAAGTAAATTAATAAATAATTTGTGTACCTTTCTAGTCACTGAAGAGATGCTATTGTAAGATATGTTGTTGTAAAAGGCTCTCACATTACAAAATAGGTATTACATCCAGCAATGATATTCATGTGTCATTCTTTGATGTAAATAAATCCTATAATATCCTTAACAAGGTGTTAAGGATTCCTCATGTTTGGAGTGAGCAATAGTCTTGTGTTTCCCCCCCCCCCCCCCCCCCCCCCCCTATCCTATTATCTCTTCTGCATGTCTGGGCCTGTGGTATGGTGGATAAATAATGAAAATTTATAATAATTTCTGTATTTATCATATCTACAACTGCCCCAGCAGTAAGTGGCGCCCTGTGAGCTGTTCACTCACACCTCTCTGCATAAGAACTATTACACTCTGCAGGCATCACCAAAGAATGGTTATTCGCAAGAATGGAGGACACTTCCTTGCCTCTGCGCAAGCGCAGAAGCTATGTATGGAGGCTTATACAGGACTCTATTTTTCTTAGCTCACCTTGACAAAGTCAAGCTTAGCTTATCTAATTGCTCTCCATCTGTCGGCCACCCGTCATCCGTTAACACCATGTTTTGGACTTCTCCTGAACCAGAGGATACAGTGACTTGATATTTGGTATGGAGCTTCCTTTTGAGGTGTAGAATCAAGTTTGTTCAAACAAAGTTTGTAGAGCAATATTTGCCTTTGTAAAGGGAGGGGCAAAATTTTTGGCCCCACCCAAAATTTCTATATTTTTATACAACAACCAATGGCCCAGACTTAGCTGGTGCAAACTCAATAATATCAAGGGCCAAACACAAAGTTTGACCCCCCCCCCAATCCCCAAAGTTTACATACAATACCAAAAATGGAAAGTCCTATCTGGCCCTCCATACTTTTAGTACTTGCACTTGCACAGTACCCAGGAAGAAGGTTTTCAGTTTCTTTTTCAGAGGAATAAGAACATGATGATGGTATTGTGAGACCCGTCCAGTATGTGCTGCCGCTGTCGCGTTCTAAGGAGCAAACAGAGCTAGGCTAAGGTGCTCTTAAAAAGGGAGTACAGCCTCTTATTCCAGCGGCTAGCTCGACCGGTCAGGCGGTTACCCGATAGTGGGAACCGTAATACCGGGTGTCGAAGAGAGTGTAGATTTGGGTGGAGTGAGCACCTTATAATCAAAAGCTCAACCATTGATGATGGCAAAATAAGGGGAAGAAGCCTGCAAGTTTCTCTTTGGGAAGCTTGGCTAGGTCTGGGATCAGACCACGAGCGGGAGAGCCTTCTCTAACCCAGTAACAGTCTCCGGATGCACCTACTACACTGCAACTGGGGCCAGCTGCAGTTACGGCTTCTTCCTCCACTTCGTCGAAGCACATGCGACCGTACACTAGCTACCCGACTTCGGATGTTCATGCAGCCGAGCAAAGTTGCTCCATTCTTTGCCTTCGAAGTCGGTCCATCCGGTAGCTAGTGATTCGAGGCTTCATTTGTCGGGATGTTCGGCGAAGAGATCGGTGGCCAGATCACCGTCCTGGGAGCAAAATGCGGCAGAAAATATGCTCCATAACGGACTTGCTGTCACAATTTGCACCCAGGAAGAAGGTTTTCAGTTTCTTTTCCAGAGGAATAAGAACATGATGATGGTATTGTGACACCCGTCCAGTATGTGCTGCCGCTGTCGCGCTCTAAGGAGCAAACAGAGCTAGGCTAAGGTGCTCTTAAAAAGGGAGTGCAGCCTCTTATTCCAGCGGCTAGCTCGACCGGTCAGGTGGTTACCCGATAGTGGGAACAGTAATACCGGGTGTCTAAGAGAGTGTAGATTTGGGTAGAGTGAGCACCTTATAATCAAAAGCTCACCCATCGATGATGGCAAAATAAGCTGCAGTTACAGCTTCTTCCTCCACTTCGTCGATATACATGCGACCGCACACTAGCTATCCGACTTCGGATGTTCATGCAGCCGAGCAAAGACGCTCCATTCTTTGCCTTCGAAGTCGGTCCATCCGGTTGCTAGTGATTTGAGGCTTCATTTGTCGGGATGTTCGGCGAAGAGATCGGTGGCCAGATCACCATCCTGGGAGCAAAATGTGGCAGAAAATATAAGCCGATGCTCCATAACGGAATTGCTGTCACAATTTGCACAGCTTATCGTAGCTCAATAAACCCAGCAAGGGTCACCCGTCAGCAGACTACGGTAGTGAACCGTCAGACGGTGCTGGGTTGGTCCAGTCCGGTCATCTATGCAT
This sequence comes from Pictodentalium vernedei, assembly GCA_031216915.1. Lineage (NCBI taxonomy): Eukaryota > Metazoa > Mollusca > Scaphopoda > Dentaliida > Dentaliidae > Pictodentalium > Pictodentalium vernedei. Next base: position 151,966,209 of record CM062292.1, read on the forward strand.
GTAGAAGAAGCCAGCAGTTTCTCTACGTGACGCTCGGCTAGATCTGGGGTCAGATTGCCGATTGGAGAACCATCTCCATCCTGTTAACAGTCGGGGTCGACTGTGTCGATTGTGAGAAACTATAATGAGTCGGAACATGCATCGGAATGTTTTGTCTACACTGCAGCCGGGGCCGGCTGCGGTTATGGCTTCTTCTTCTTACATGGAAGCGCACGAGAGGGGATTAGCTTAGAAGTTTCAAAGTGGGATACTCGGCGTGATCTGGGGACAGATCGTGAGTGCAGTGCGTTTTCCTTCCTGTTAACAGTCGGGGCCAACTGTTTTGTGTTGTAAGAAGCTTCAATGAGTAGGAGCATCTGTCCAAAATGTGACGAGTTTGGATGCTTCTTCCGCACTTTAGTCGGCTGTTGGATATGCACGCTAAGGGGTAGATGCCTACAAGTTTCTAACGGAATGCTCGGCGAGGTATGGAGCAGACCGCGAGCTAGAGAACTCTCTCCTTTCCGTCAGCTTTTTTTCATTCGAGAAACTTTAGTGAGTTGGGATGCCCGTTCACACTTGCGGTTGGAGACGCTCCTTCCACACTGCAGCTGGGTCCGGTTGCAGCTATGGCTTCTTCCACTGCTTCATTGATGAAGCACGTTGACCGCAGACTAGCTATCCGACTTTGCATGTTCAGGTTGATAGCTAGTCGTCCGAGGCATTTTTATATGGGACATGTGTCGATGATCTGGGGGCCAAATCTCTGTCCCGTGAGCAGCTTATGGTAATAAGCAGATTATTGCTGCTCTGCTAGCCTCATTCATGGACTGGCTGCTGCAGATTGCTCTGTGTATCGCAGCATCCCAGTAGTCTCTGGTACTACCATCAACAGGCTCCGGTGCGAGCTGTCGGACGGTGCTGCGATGGTCCAGTCATCCATTCAGTCGGATGGTGTTGACCATATTTTCAGATGGAACATTTGGATGGTGAGAGGGCTACGGAGGGCGAGTCTTCATCTCTCACAGTAGGGCACCTTAAGACTATGAATTTATTAGTCATAAGCTCTTCGAATCTTGTTCTATCTGAATATAAGTCTGCATTTCTAGACAAAAACAGCTTAACATACCGGGCGATGGAAAGACGAAGATCTTTTCTCCCTGGATCTTTTGCTCAGGTGTCGAGGGCTTTTGTCCCGATTAATGATGCCTTCCTTGCCTTAGCAATAGTATAAGTAATGCTCTATAACGAATAGAGATTCGATAGTGCACAGATAGCCTTAGACAGTTGTGTTGCTTGGAATAGAGCCGTTAGAAGGAATAAGTATGTCTTCTCCTTCTCGGAGTTGTATTCCTTGGCATCAAGACATTTAATGCTGTTGTGGACGTCATAGTAGCCTTATGTACTGTTACAGCGGTCTTTTCTTATACATTAGTGGCTTGAGTTGTAAGTCTCCATTTAGTGAGCTTTCAGAGGCCGCAGGTGACACAGACAGTCTTCACACAGATGAAAACTCATAACTGCATAGCTACCTTGAGACTACTGTCTCTTTGGGAATTACGGCTGTTAGAATAGCGGCTCTTCATTCCCTACCTTGCGCAATGGTTGTTGTAAGTCTCCATTCATTGAGCTTTCAAGGTCGCAAGTTAGAGATATCTGTCTGTCTTCACAGCTATGAAGACTTCTAAGCTACGTTAGCTAGACTCAGACCACTGTCTTTTGGAAATAAAACCGCTAAAGGAAAGAGTGCTTTTCGGTTTGTTTTCCTTGCTGTCACAGACTTGAGTCTTATTGTTGATACCTAGCTAGAATCATGAGCAGTGTTTTTCATTAATTATGCAATAAACATAACTGAAATAACTTATCTCTTGAGACCTCTGTCTATTTGGGAATTACGGCTGTTAAAAATAGCGGCTCTTCATTCCCTACCTTGCACAACAATAGTTGTAAGTCTCCGTCCAGTGAGCTTTCAAGGTCGCAACTTACACTGAAATATCTGTCTTCACGAAGATGAAGACTTCTAAGCTATGGCTAGCACTGTGAGTCTCCTTCGTGAGCTTCTAAGGCCGCAGTTATCAGCCTTTTAATTGTCTTCACGAATAGGAAGACCTTCAGCTGCTTCAGCTAGGCTGAGTTCACTGTCCTATCGGACGTGATACTGTTATGTTAGAGGAGATTATTTTCTTCCTACCGGTATTGTTTGGTGTTAGTTATCTGAGGCGGTAAGCCCTATTGATGACGTCATATTAACCTTGTGTGATTAATGAGTCCTCCTATACGAAACTCCTTCTCAGGAATATATTTCCTGATATCAGATCGAATGTAAGGAGTTCATTTAGGTTTTTATGATATGGTGTTGGAACATTGTTTTCGTCTCCCTCTTCATTTCTATCCAATTTATTGTGGATTATATTTCCACTCGAGGGATTGGATATTATGTCCTTGTCGTGTATTATTTGGTCATCACGCTCCCCTCCATCCTTAGTGGCACTATGGAGTCAGTCAGACATGAGGGAGCCCTCCTTGCGGTTCCTATACTATTTGATAACTAACACAAAAGTGTTACGAGTCGCACCGGGTTACTGTTATTATGATTGCTTTGACTATAAGCTTTTTAGCTGTATTCCTCTTATTGAGAATAGTAGCAGCAGCATAGCCTTAATTCTACTGTGCAGGCCTTACTTATCTAGTGATTCATGTAATGCAGGTGAGGGGGGTTCAATATGATTTATTCGTCGACCCCCCCTCCCCACGCCGACAATATGTTAAGAGGCGATTACAGGGCAGGACGTAGTTTTCTTCCTGTAAGCCTTGTATGCATTCAAGAATATGCATGTCTTTCATGGCTCCTCGATTGGCGGCTGGGTTGTGTTCTAACTGGAACCTCATGGGCACATCCACTGTTTAGTCGGTTTGTTTCCTGTGGTTGTTCGTTTATAAGACCATATGATTCCTGAACAATAAATTGCTAGCCTTCATGTATCTGTATGGCTGACATGTCAGTTATCAGGTATGGAATTTCCAATAGGCCGTCTATGCATACATTCTCAATTTTGGGCTTCATTATTAGGAGTAGTATATTCTTTCTCCGAACATTCATTGGTTGTAATAGACCTAGGGAACAATGAATTATTTGGGGGATGGTCCATGATGGGTCTGTTAATCATAGCCCATTCCATGCTCTAAATCCAGCTTTCTACCAGAGATGGTACACAGGAGAATTCCTATTCTCATATATTCGAATGGTTCAGTTTGGAGTTTCATTATTTGAATTAATTGTACACCTGAATGGGATTGCCTGTTGGTTACCTCAGAAGCATGTTTGCTCTAACAGATACTTTCCATTGGGATTCAATTGGACAAGTGTAAGGTTGTACACATTTTATCACCGTTTTTTTACCTGTCTACGTATTCCTACTATTACTTTTAATAACCGGGATTGCCACGATAGCCTTAGCTACTGAGGTGGCATTAAGCACCTATAATCAATAATAATTAATAACTGGGTGTCTGTTGGGCGAATATATATAGATTATTTGGTACTGCTTTTCACTGATTCCAGAGCACTTCCCTCTTTGTTTTGAAGAATATTCCTTCAAAAAAAGGGGGTGGGGTGTGATTTTTCTTCATCTCTTCTGGCCTGATAATAAGTGTGTAACTATGAGTGAAGCTGTTTTGTCTGTAGATTATTACTGATCTTAGATACACCTTGTTATAATATATATAGCATGTGTTTGTGGGGGTTAGTCTCTCACTCTCGAACACGCCATCCTCATTTTAGTGGCTTAGCCTGGCCTGGCCTTAAAGTTGGGGGCTTGTTACACCTAATTAGCATAATCATTCATGCTAAGAATACGGAATTACTTGGATATGGCTCCTTATTTTGATGATATTTCTTCTCTGTTATTATATAGAGAGACATTCATGTTATTCCTTTAAAAATGTAATCTCCTTTTCACCTTGGAATGCAGGCTAAGGAGCTGTATTTGGTCTGCTAACTTCCTCAAGTCGTAGGCCCTCCACCTTTTTACGATTCAGCTAAGTCTGGGCCATTGGTTGTTGTATAAAAATATTAGAAATTTAAAGTAATTTGTATATTTTTTATACTTACCAATGGCCCAGATGGGGATGGCTCTCCCATGAGTGGGCACTCATACTTCCCGCTGAGTTATCACTTTAGTAGGCTCGTCTACAAAGAATGATGTTGGCGCCAATTCCAGTCTCTTCCTGGGTACTGCGCATGCACAAGTACTGAAAGTATGGTGGGCCAGATAGGACTTTTAATTTTTGGTATTGTATGCAAATTTGGGGGATTGGGGGGGGGGGGGGGGGGGGGGGTTCAAAATTTGTGTTTGGCCCTTGATATTACTGAGTTTGCACCAGCTTAGTCTGGGCCATTGGTAAGTATAAAAAATATACAAATTTCTTTAAATTTATAATATTTTTATATTGTACCAATGACCCAGACATAGCTGGTGCTAACTCTTAAAAATGTAGGGCCAAACACAAATTTTGCCCCCCAATCCCCAAAATTTGCATCTAAAACCAAAGAAAACATGTCCTGAATGGCCCTCCATACTTCACCTCTACTGCGCATGCGCAGTGTCAAGGACGTCCCGAAATTGGCGCCATTAATCATTCTTTGTTTGGCCTTTGTTTGATCTTTGTGCTTGTAAATCTCAGTTTAAATGATGCCAGACACATAAATATTAGAGAAATGGTGATTCTAAGGAGGATATAGAAGGAGGAGAGGAAAAATGAGTGACAGAAAATAATCAGGGCTGTAACTTAAAATTTTTTAATGAAATTATGTTAAGTTATCTATTTTCGAGGCAAGAGCCTGTTGTGGTCATTCTTGTTATCAAGTTACACTGCTTGTTCAGTGTTTTCCTCTCTCCCTTTCCTTTAAGTCCCCCCTTGCTATTCTCCCATGCTTTTGGCATATTTTTGAGTAATATTATTACTAAAATTTCTTGGGAGTTTTAGCTGGATAACAGAATGAATTCTGTTCTTTTCCCCATGTTTACGTCTTCACCTATGGGTGGTTAGGCATAGTGTTCTGCATCTACCATCTGATGTTCTGCAGTTTCTTCCCTGGAAGTCTCTGTTTTGCATCAGATAGTGTATTATTGGTAACTGATTTCGGGCCAGGGTTATCAGTGCCTGGAGTCATGTTTCTGGTGTTTTTACACTTCTTGTTTACATTGACAACAGCCCTCTGTGTGAGGGGGTTTTCTTGAAAATAATATCTTGATGTTAGTTTAATCATTACTAGATACATTATTATTGTTCGTAAGTGTTGCATTAATTTTTTAAAATATTTTTAAAATTTTTGTCCACTCTTAGGCTTGGGATCCATTGGGGCTCAACGTTACTTTTCAGAAACTTGGGCTTTTCTGAAAAAATATTTTTTCAAAAATTTTTTTTTGATTTCAATTATTTTTTCTATGTTAATGGATCATGTTATTATGTATTTTGATTGTCAGGGGTTGGTGCAAGTACTAGGACTTTGTTTTCTTTTCACAATGAAGGGATATTGTTCAATTGTAATAAGAGGGAATCTTCCTCTGACTTTCATAATCATTGTATAAATGTAGTCAGTGTACTCGCACTAACTCCTGTTCAGTATGTGTTAATTTCCATGACAACATGGGAAGCGTGTGTCACGGTATGTTAGTGGGGAAATGGCCATTCCGGTCCTTTCCCCGCAGGGTCACTCTAGTTTATCAATCTCTATTTCAGACGATCGAGAACAGGGTGATGTATCCGTGATGTCTTCCAAAAGTGTGCCTCCATCGTCACAATTAATGAAGAGCTAGTGGAAAAGTGCTCATGAAAATACGTCAATTGCCTAAGAGGTCCCTAGTAGGATCGACGGCCTTTGACGTCCGCTAGCTCTCCCGCTGTAGCGTCCATTCATCGAATGGTTCGGCAGCCGGGTTCGTCCGTTGCGGTCCACAAGGAGTTTTGGGTGATGCGAGTGCTATAAATCAACCAAATGCACACCCAGTGACGGCGGATTAGAGGAGAGAACGGAGGAAGCCTTTTAGTCCGGTTCCTAGCTCGTCCAGGTCCATCCGGACTGCGAGCGAGAGAGACCCCTCTCTCGTAAAACAACATCTGGCCCCAGAGGTTGTGGTACAAAATGTTTCGCATTTGGAGCATACGTCCGCCGCACAGGACGCTCCGTTAGATAGACAGTCCGGAGAGACTGTCAATAAGGCTTCCTCATCCTCATGGTAGCGCACACGACCACTCTTGGCTACGTGACCTCGGATATCCAGTCAACTTCGCCAATCAGAGAATCCTCGGCGACCAGGTCACGCCATCCGATAGCCAGGGACACGAGGCCTGGAGACTCCGGACGTTCGCATAAGAAAGTATGCGGGAGTCAACGTTCACGTAGCTTCCAGCGGCAAAGCATCGTAAGACCGCTACTGCACAGGCCTCGGTGACGGACGTGCTATCCCAAATAGCACAACTTATCGCAGCATCCCAGCAACGACAGAATCTCTGTCGCTTCATGTAATATCCGACGACGCTGGGTCGGGACGCTCCGCGGAAGCATCAGGTACGGACGTCCGAAAATTTCATACGGTCCGACGGGATGCCGAAAGGGATTCGGAGGATTTCGAGCTTTCCCTTTTCAGAACAACATAAGCTGCTGTATATGTCATCCGACTTCATCTTCTAGAGGTTCTTTCGTCGGACCAGAATGCTGCGATGCCGGATAAGAAACTGATAGCGTCGGTGGACACAGAAATTTTTGGTTCAGTTCAGGGACATCGTCGCGCAGTTCCGACACAGTCCAATAATGTCACAGAAACTTTCGAATTATTGAACGACGCTATATATATTATTTATATGCTTGCTATTAACAAGCATGTCTGGTTTCTTGTTCGCAAAGTTACTGAGATGTCTTTCAAAAGTGTGCCTCTGTTGTCATAGTTAATGAAGAGCTAGCGGCAATAAGTGCTCATGGAATACGTCAATCGCCTAAGAGGTCCCTAGTAGGATCGACAGAGTTGACATTCGCTAGCTCACCCGGTGTAGCGTCCATTCATCGAATGGTTCGGCAGTTGGGTTCGTCCGTTGCGGTCTAGGAAGGAGATTTGGGTGATGCGAGCACTATAATAGACTTTAGTACACACCCAGTGACGACGGATTAGAGGAGAGATCGGAGGAAGCCTGTTAGTCCGGTTCCTAGCTCGTCCAGGTCCGTCCGGGCTGCGAGCGAGAGAGGTCCCTCTCTTGTAAAACAACATATGGGACCGGATGTTGTGGTACAGACATTTCGCATTCGGAGCATATGTCCGCCGCACGGGACGCTCCGTTATATAGACAGTCTGAGAGACTGTCGATAATCCTTCCTCATCCTCACAGCAGCGCACACGACCGCACATTGGCTACGTGACCTCGAGTATCCAGCCAGATTCATCATTCAGTGATTCCACGGCGAACAGGTCACGCCATCCGGTAGCCAAGGGACACGAGGCCTATACACTCCGATCGCTCGCATAATAGAAGTATGCACGGGGTAACAAACACGGAGCTTCCAGCGGCAAAGCATCGTAAGACCGCTTCTCCACAGGCCACAGTGACGGACGTGCTATCCAAAATAGCACAGCTTATCGCAGCATCCCAGCAAACGACAGATTCTCGGTCGGATCAGGAATAATCTGACAGCGCTGGGTCGGTGCGCTCCGCTGTTGCATCAGGTAGGACGACCGAACACTTCATAGGGTCCGACAGGATGGCGAAAGGGATTCAGACGATTTCGAGCTTTCCCTTTCGGAACAACAGAAGCTGCCATACATTTCTTCCGGCATTATCTTCCAGAGGTTGTTCCGTTGGACTACATTGCTACGATGCTGGATAAGAGACTAATAGCGTCATTGGACACGGAGTTTTGGATCGGTTCAGGGACATTGTCCCTGAGTTGCCGACACAGTCCAATAATGTCTTTGGAACATTCAAATTATTGAACGACGCTATATATAAGCTTGCTACCAAGCATGCTAGTCTAGCTTCTTGTCCGCAATGTTCTATTCTGCCTTTCATCAATTCTAGGAAAATAAATTTATATTGGCAGAACAGGGCATACCGAGAGTTCCTATGCATCTAGACGGCGAGGCTGAAGACTGGGAATTATCTTTTTCGCCGTCTATGTCAATTCCAACCACGACATTGGAAACGACAATGATGTCTAACAGACTTAATTTAGACGCTTTATCATACTTAGACCACCTTACTGAGGCGTTATCATTACGTCTTCAAGAGAAAGAATTCCAGGATATGATCCTCAATGAGATTTCTTTCAAGGGCAGTAGTTTTTTCACGTATAACTCCGCCCTTCAGTGGCAACCTGGAGTTGGTTAGACGTGATGCAGCCCTAGCTACATCCACGCGCGTGGATAGTAAGGTGAAGAACTCTCTCAAAGTCGCTTCGGTCTCAGAGAAGCTTCTCTTCGTCGGCAACCTTTCAGCAATCTATGAATTGCTCGATATACACGTTCTCTTGTCTATCAAGTGTAACAAGAGATTCAGATTTGGGCAAACATTCGGTGGTTCACTCAGAGAGTGCCACTGCAGTTGCCGGATCCGAGTTTTATGATTATGACGGATGCCAGTCAAACAGGTTGGGGTACAATATTGATCCCAACGGATTCGAAGTGCCAGGGTCTTTGGTTCCGCAGTTTCTAGGCAAGCACTTAACTTCCAGGAAGTGATGTTATTTTGGCTTGCACTATGTCATTGGATGAACATTATTCAGAAACGCATGTCCAAATCCTGTCCGATAATACGACAGTAGTTGCGTATCTCCGGAACCAGGGAGGCACTCATTCGGTTCCGTTATTCAATTTAACTGAAAGAATCCTTCTGTTTGTTCTAGAACACCAAGTTCTGCTTCGGTCTGTCATATTCCGGGTCGTCTGATTGTATTAGCAGGCTCCCTTTCACGTAAGGGTCACTTGTTGCCGTCAGAATGGACTCTCAACAAACAAGTATTCAATCAGATTTGCTATCAATAGGAGCGCCCAATGATAATTTATTTGCGACACAACTCACTAATCAATTGCAGACGTATGTGTTTCCATGTACGGATCCCTGAGCTTATGGAGTTAACGCTCTATTGATCTAATAGGACGGAATGATAGGATATGCGTATCCTCCAGCGCTGTTGATTCAGCAAGTATTGCCTAGGTAAACATCCACAATACAATTCTGTTGGTAGCATCTCTGTCTTCACAGAGACCGTGGATAAATTTACACAGGTGTCTGCTGTGGGACTTACCGCGAAAACTTCCTCCATGAGAGGATCTTCTTTCGCTGGAGAAATCGTGTCAACTTCATCTCAACCCACAAGGTCTCAACCTTCACGTATTCCGTGGTGTGGTCCTTCTTGCACGGCAAGCATTGTACAGGACGAGCAATGGACGCGATTTCTTACTGTAGGAGAACCTCCTCTTCGCTATACTATGCGGCTAAAGTGGAGGCTCCTCCGTCGTTGGTGTAGGGATCATTATGTTGATATTTTTGATCCCTCCATACTAGACATTGCAACTTTCTAGTATACTTGTTTGACAAGATCAACTGCAGCCTGTTACTATTAAGGTTATAGGTCTATGTTATCTCATACCTATGCACTCCATGATAGTTTACAATTGAGTCTAATGTCTCTTTATCTAAGTTAGTTAGAAACTTTTCGATAAATAGACCTAGAATCCTTAGATTAATTCCTATACGGAATTTAGCTTCGGTTCTTATTTAGCTAAGTAACCATTTGAACCTCTGGAAACAGTAGTTTTCAAATTCTGGCCTTTTAAGACAGTAATTCTCTTAGTCTTCTTTTCTACTGAGGAGTCAGTGAGCTTCATGCACTATTGGTGGACGATTCTCACTTTCGTAGTTTCGGAAACACTATTTCCTTTACTACTTATGATGGATTTTTGGTTAAGAATCAGGCTCCTAATAAATATCCGGAACCTATTGTTATTAAGGTCCTTCCGTCTTCGTACGGGCATAGGCCTTTACTCTGTCCGGTTAGAGTTTACGTATTTATAAACAGATCTCAGTTTATCAGTAAGGATGTAAAGCTTCTTCTGTCTTTGATGCCTAATAGAAGGACATTCTATTGCTAATGGATTCAATTAACTATCGGTACTGCTTATGGTAATCTATCATTAACTCAGCAGTTTGTGCTTAAGATTTCGGCTCAGGAAGTAAGAGCTCTTTCTACATCTTGGGCTTACGTAAATAGTGTCGCTATTATAGATTTAATGAAGGCTGCATATTGGTCTCAGCCATCCACCTTCATGAATTTTTATCTCAGAAATATTGAGTCCATTTCTGGAGGCCTGCATTGTTCAGGTCCATTATCTGCTCAGAATGTCATTAACTTAACAGTTGCAACTATAGCTAGGTAGGCTTTCTGTTCCGGCAGTGACTCTGTCCTGCTGCCCTCTTTGCTCTGGGCTATTTGACCAAAAGCAAGGAGAAGGGGGGGGGGGGGGGGGAGGGTGTTCCCTTGGGTCACCTGTTTTATTATGAAAACAAGGGGATACCTCCTCCGGAGTCAGTAATTCTGAGCTGTTACTGGGATGGTTTTAAAGTGATAAGTTTATCTTTTAAAAATTCATTCAGGTCATAGTTTTTAAAGTATAGCTTTTGAATATATCACGTGTTAAACGGGCGTTATTATACAATCCTCGGACACTTTTAAAAGAGTATAAAGAGTCTCAATTCTCTAGACTAACTTTATTTTTTGGCTTACTTTAAAATTTATTAGTATAAGGATTATATTGGATGTTAATAGAGTACATGGATGTTATGATGCTCAATTATGGAAGGTGTTGTGTCTTTCTAATTTATCATAAATAAGAAAGATAATTGTAAGGTCTAATACTCCTTTTCCCCTCGAGGAGATGACTCTATTTTATATAGTTGAGCTTATTGGATTTTCCTCCATGTCCTAGGCCCTCCAGCCTTTTTACTATTCAGCTATGTCTGGGTCATTGGTACAGTATAAAAATGTTAAAAAATTTATAGTAATTTATATATTTTTATACTGTACCAATGACCCAGACATAGCTGGTGCTAACTCTTAAAATATAGGGCCAAACACAAATTTTGCCCCCCAATCCCCAAAATTTGCATCTAAAACTAAAGAAAACATGTCCAGAGAGGCCCTCCACACCTCGCCCCCACTGCGCATGCGCAGTGTCAAGGACGTTCCGAAATTGGCGCCATTTATCATTCTAAGTTTGGCCCTTCATCAGTTAACATCTGACTGATCTTTGTGCTTTTAAATCTCAGTTTAAATGATGCCAGACAAATAAATATTAGTGAAATGGTGATTCTAAGGAGGATAGAAAAGGAGGAGAGGAAAAGAATGTGTGACAGAATATTATCAGGGCTGTAACTTAAAATTTTTTAATGAAATTATGTTAAGTTACCTATTTTCAAGGCAGCAGCCATTTTGTTGTCATTCTGATTATTTAGTTACACTGTTTTTACAAGTGTTTTTCCTCTCTCCCTGTCCTTTAAGTTCCCCCTTGCTATTCTCCCATGCTTTTGGCATAATTTCTGTAATTATTATTACTAAAATTTCTTGGGAGTTTAGCTGAATAACAGAATGAATTCTGTTCTTTCCCCATGTTTACGTCTTCACCTACGGGTGGTTAGGCGTTGTGTTCTGCATCTACCATCTGATGTTCTGCAGTTTCTTCCCTGGAAGTCTCTGTTTTGCATCAGATGGTGTATTTTTGGTAACTGATTTCGGGCCTGGGTGCCTGGAGTCTTATTTTAGTGTTTTTACACTCATTGTTTACATTTACAACAGCCCTCTGTGTGAGGGGGGGATTTCTAAATAATAATATCTTTATGTTATTTCAATCATAACTAGATACATTATTATTGTTCGTAAGTGTTGAATAAATTGTTTAAAATATTTTTAAAATTTTTGTCCACACTTAGGCTTGGGATCCATTGGGGCTCAACGTTACTTTTCAGAAACTTGGGCTGTTCTGAAAAAATATTTTTTCAAAATATTTTGATTTCAATTATTTTTTCTATATTAATGGATCATATTATTATTATGTATTTTGATTGCCAGGGGTTAGTGCGAGTACCAGGACTTGTTTTCTTTTCACATTGAAAGGATATTGATCTATTGTTTTAAGAGGAAGTCTTCCTCTGACCTTATTATCATTCTATATGTGGTCAGTGTACTCGCATTAACTCCGGTTCTGTATCGTATGATTTCGATGACAATATGGGAAGCGTATGTCACGGTATGTTGTTGGGGATTTGGACACTCCGGTCCTTTCCCCGCAGGGTCACTCTACTTTATCAATTTCTATTTCAGACGATCAAGATTAGGGTGATGTATCTGTGATGTCTTCCAACAGTGTGCCTCCGTCGTCACAATTAATGAAGGGCTAGCGGAAAAGTGCTCATGTAATACGCCAATTGCCTAAGAGGACCCTAGTAGGTTCGACGGCCTTTGACGTCCGCTAGCTCGCCCGGTGTAGCGTCCATTCACCGAATGGTTCGGCAGCCGGGTTCGTCCGTTGCGGTCTAGAAGGAATTTTGGGGTGATGCGAGCACTATAAAATTAACTTAATGCACACCCAGTGACGGCGGATCGGAGGGAGAACGGAGGAAGCCTTTTAGTCCGGTTCATAGCTCGTTCCGGTCCATCCGGACGGCAAGCGAGAGAGGCCCCTCTCTCGTTCAACAACATCTGGCCCCAGATGTTGTGGTACAAATGTGTCGTTAGCGGAGCATACGTCCGTCGCTCGGGACGCTCCGTTGTATAGGCAGTCCGCTGAGACTGCTAAGGCTTCCTCTTCTCGTCAGCGCACACGACCGCACCTTGGCTGCGTGACCGCCGATATATTACCAGCTTCGCCGATCAAGGATTCTTTGGCGACCAGGTCACACCATCCGGCAGCCAGGGATTCGAGACCGATGGACTCCGGACGTTCGCATAGGAAAAGTATGCGGGAGCCATCTGATGCGGAGCTGCCCTCGGCGAAGCAGCGATAGACTGCGCCTCCGCAGGTCTCGACGCCGGACATTCTTGTGCACATAGCACAGCTTATCGCAGCATCCCAGCAGCCGACAGAAACGGTGTCGGATCGAGAATTATCCGACAGCGCTGGGTCGGTAGCCGGGGACTCGAGGTCTGCAGACTCCGGACGTTCGCATAGGAAGTATGCGGGAGTCAACGTACACGGAGCTTCCAGCGGCAATGCATCGTAAGTCCGCTACTGCACAGGCCTCGGGAACGAACGTGCTTTCCTTAATAGCACAGTTTATCGCAGCATCCCAGCATCAACTGAATCTGTCGCATATATTTTATCCGACGATGCTGGGTCGGGACGCTCCGCGGAAGCGGGTACGGACGTCCGAAAGTTTCATCCGGTCCGACGGGATACCGAAAGGGATTCGGTGGATTTCAAGCTTTCCCTTTCGGAACAACATATGCTGCGATGCCGGATAAGAAACTGATAGCGTCGGTGGACTTAGAAATTTTTGGTTCGGTTCAGGGACATCGTCCCTCAGTTCCGACATAGTCCAATAATGTCACACAAACTTTCGAATTATTGAACGACGCTATATATATTATTATTTTATGCTTGCTATCCAAGCATTTCTGGTTTCTTGTTCGAAGAGTTATGGAGATGTCTTTCAAAAGTGTGCCTCTGTCGTCATAGTTAATGAAGAGTTAGCGGCAATAAGTGCTCATGGAATATGTCTATCGCTTACGGAGTGACATTCGCTAGCTCACCCGGTGTAGCGTACATTCATCGAATGGTTCGGCTGCCGGGTTCGTCCGTTGCGGTCTAGGAAGGAGATTTGGGTGATGCGAGCACTTTAATTACTTTAGTACTCACCCAGTGACGGCAGATTGAGGACAGATCGGAGGAAGCCAACAACATAGGGGACCGCATGTTGTGGTTCAGATATTTTACATTCGGAGCATATGTCCGTTGCTCGGGACGCTCCGTTATATTGACAGTCCGAGAGACTGTCTTTAATGCTTCCTCATCCTCACAGCAGGGCACACGACCGCACATTGGCTACGTGACCTCGAGTATCCGATCAGTTTCGGCATTCAGTGATTCCACAGCGAATAGGTCGCGCCATCCGGTAGCCAAGGGACATGAGGCCTATACACTCCGTTCGCTCGCATATTGGAAGTATGCACGGGGTAACGATCTCGGAGCTTCCTGCGGCAATGCATCGTAAGACCGCTGCTCCTCAGGCCTCAGTGACGGACGTGCTATCCGAGTTAGCACAGTTGTTTCGCAGCATCCCAGCAATTGACGGTTTCTCGGTCGAATCAGGAATTATCCGACGGCGCTGGGTCGGTGCGGTCCGCGGTTGCATCAAGCTACGGACGACCGAACGCTTTATAGGGTCCGACAGGATGGCGAAAGGGATTCGAAAGATTTCGAGTTTTCCCTTTAGTAGTATCGGAAGATGCCTTTCATATCTTCTGGCATTTCTTCCAGTGATTATTTTTCGGACTTCATTGCTGCGATCTTGGATAAGAGACTTATAGCGTCATTGGACTCGGATTTTTCGATCGGTACAGGGACTTTGTCCCTGACTTACCGACGCAGTCCAATATTGTCATTACAACATGTGTTTTATTTTTCGACGCTATATATTTATATATATACAAGACGGCTACTAAGCATGATAGTTTAGTTTCTTGTCCGCGTGGCTCATTTCTGCCATTTTATCTTTTTTACATATAGTTTATTTTGGCAGAGCAGGGCATACCGAGAGTTCATATGCGTCTAGACGGTGTGATTAAAGACTGCATATATTCTTTTTCACCGTTTATGTCTTTTCCAATTTCAATGTTGGGAACGACATTATGTATATTAGACTTAACTTAGACGCTTTATTATACGTAATCCGCCTTACTGAGGCGTTATCATTACGTCTTCAAGAAAAGATTTACGGGATATTATTCTCAATGTAATTTCTTTTGAGGGCAGTAGTTTGTTCACGTATAACTCCGCCCTTCAGTGGCTGATTGGAGTTGGTTAGACGTGAGGCAGCCCTAGCTACATCCACGCGTGGATAGTAGGTTAAGAACTCTCTCAGAGTCGCTTCGTTCTCGGAGGAGCTTCTCTTCGACGGCAACTTTCCGGCAATCCATGAATTGCTTGATTTATACATTCTCTTGTCTATCTAGTGTTACAAGAGATTCAGACTGGGGCAAACATTCGGTGGTTGACTCAGAGAGTGCCGCCGCAGTTGCCGGACCCGAGTGTGGCTGTTATGACGGTTGCCAGTCAAACAGATTGGGATATATACTGATCCCTACGGATTCGAAGTGCCAGGGCCTTTGGGTTCCGCAGTCTTTTAGCTATCAGTTAACTTCCGCGGAATAATGTTTTTTAGGCTTGCTTTATGTCATTGCATGAACATTATTCAGAAACGCATGCCCAAATTCCTGTCCTTTAATTCGACAGTAGTGGCGTATCTCCGGAACCAGGGAGGCACTCTTTCGTTTCCGTTATTCAATTTAATGGAAAGAATCCGTCTGTTGGTTATAGTACACCAAGTTCAGTTTTGGTCCGTCATATTCTGGGTCGTCTGATTGTTTTATCGCACTCCCGTTCTCTTACGGGTCGCTTGTTGCTGTCAGAATGGACTCTCAACAAACAAGTATTCAATCAGATTTGCTATCTATGGGAGCGCCCAATGATGTTTTATTTATGACACAGTTGGCTAATCAATTGCAGACGTATGTGTTGGCTTGTCCAGATCTCTGAGCTAATACTGTTAACGCTCTATTGATCTATAGGACAGAATGATAGGATACGCGTATCCTCCGGCGCTGTTGTTTTTAGCAGGTATTGCTAAGATAAACAACCACAATATATTTCTGTTGATAGCATCTCTATCTTCACAGAGATCATGAGTAATTTACTCTCTTGTCTACTGTGGATCTTAACGTGAAATCTTCCTCTATGTGAGGATCTTTTTTCACTGGGTAAATCGTGTCATTTTTATCACAACCAGCAAGGTCGCAACCTTCATGTTTTCCGTTGTGTGGTCCATATTGCATTGTAAGCACTGTACTGGACGAGCTTTGGACGCGATTTCTTACTATAGGAGATCCTCTTCTTCGCTATTCTATGCGACTAAAGTGGAGGCTCTTCCGTCGTAGTGTAGGGATCATTATGTTCATATGGTTGATCCCTCCATACTACTCATTGCTATTTTTTAGTATACTTGTTTCACAAGATCTACTGCAGCCTGTTGTTATTTAGGTTATAGGTTTATGTTACCTCATACCTATGCACTCTACGATAGTTTACAATTGAGTCTTTTGTCTCTTTATCTAAGTCAGTTAGTAACTTTTTGATAAATAGACTTAGAATCTTTAGATTAAATTCCTATACGGATTTTAACTTCAGGTTCTTATTTAGCTAAGTAATCATTTGAGCCTCTGGAAACAGTAGTTTTCAAATTCTGACCTTTTAGACAGTAATTCTGTTGGTTTCTCTTTTACTGTAGAGTCAGTGAGTTTCATGCACTATCGATGGATGATTTTCACTTTCATAGTTTCGGAATCAATACTTCCGTTACTATTTAGGTTGGATTGTTGCATAAGAGTTAGGCTCCTATTATCCGGAACCTATTATTTTAAGGTCCTTCCGTCTTCGTATGGGCATAGGCCTTTACTCTTTCCGGGTACAGTTTATGTATTTATAAACAGATATCTGTTTATTACAAGGGCGTAAGCTTCTTCTGTCTTTGATGTCTAGTAGAAGGACGTTACGCTCCATTTTATTGTTAATGGATTCTATTAACTAGCGTACTGCTTATGGTATATCATTGGCTTAGCAGTTGTGCTTAAGATTTCGGCTCATGAAGTAAGAGTTCTTCTACTTCTTGGGCTTACATTAATAGTGTTCTATTATAGATTTTTGAAGGCTGCTCATTGCGCTCAGCCATCCATTCATGAATTTTATCTCAGAAATATCGAGTCCATTTCTGGAGGCCTCTATTGTTAGGTCTATTATCTACTGCTCAGAATGTCATTCACTTAACAGTTGCTACTATAGCTAGGTAGGCTGTCTGTTTCGGCAGTGTCTCCGTTCGGCTGCCCTCTTCGCTCTGGGCTATTTGACCCAGGGCAAGAAAAAGGGGGGGGGAGGGTGTTCCCTTGGGTCACCTGTTTTTACTATGAAAACAAGGGGATACCTCCTCCGGAGTTAGTAATTCTGAGCTGTTTTTAGGATGGTTGTTTAGTGAGAAGTTTAAGTTTATAAAATTCATTCAAGTCTTAGTTTTTAAAGTATAGCTTTTGAATATTGCATATGTCAACGGACATGATTATGCAATTCTCACACACTTTTAGGAGTATAAGAGTCTCTATTCTCTAGACTTACTTTATTATTGGCTTACTTTAAAATTATTAGTATAAGGATTATTGGATATTAATAGAGTACATGGATGTATGAAGCTCAATTTTTGGAAGGTGTTGTATCTTTCTAATTTATCATAAATAAGAAAGATACATGTAAGGCCTATTACTTCTTTTCCCTACAGGGGATGACTCTATTTTATTTTATTGAGCGTATTCCATTTTGCTCTATGTCCTTGGCCCTCCAGCCTTTTTACTATTCAGCTATGTCTGGGTCATTGGTACAGTATAAAAATGTTAAAAAATTTATAGTAATTTATATATTTTTTATACTTACCAATGACCCAGACGGGGATGGCCCTCCCAGGAGTTGGGAACTCTTGCCTCCCCGCTGAGTACATAGCGCTTACCAGGCACTGGTTATTAGAATGATAAATGGCGCCAATTTCGGAACGTCCTTGACACTGCGCATGCGCAGTGGGGGCGAGGTGTGGAGGGCCTCTCTGGACATGTTTTCTTTAGTTTTAGATGCAAATTTTGGGGATTGGGGGGCAAAATTTGTGTTTGGCCCTATATTTTAAGAGTTAGCACCAGCTATGTCTGGGTCATTGGTAAGTATAAAAAATATATAAATTACTATAAATTTTTTAACATTTTTTATACTTACCAATGACCCAGACGGGGATGGCCCTCCCAGGAGTTGGAAACTCATACCTCACCGCTGAGTACATAGCGCTTACCAGGCACTGATTATAAGAATGATTAATGGTGCCAATTTCGGGACGTCCTTGACACTGCACATGCGCAGTAGAGGTGAAGTATGGAGGGCCATTCAGGACATGTTTTCTTTGGTTTTAGATGCAAATTTTGGGGATTGGGGGGCAAAATTTGTGTTTGGCCCTACATTTTTAAGAGTTAGCCCCAGCTATGTCTGGGTCATTGGTAAGTATAAAAAATATATAAATTACTATAAATTTTTTAACTTTCTGAACCAATGGGCCAATTTAAACCATTTGGTATGTGGTATTATTTGGTCATAAGTACTTGACTCATGCAAAAAAAATTTCCTGTGTCCCCGTGGGAACCCCAGGAGCTAAAAATAGAAATATTTTCAAATGCCCATATTTCCCAAACCACACGGAACAGAGAACTGTTATTTGGTATTTTTGGTATTTAACATTCTTAGGATGAGAATTGAATGGTAAAAAAAAATTGTCATTGGTCAGCATATCTGCCAAAATTAAAAAATAAATTTTCTCCAGAACAAATGATCAGAAGATTTTGATATTTAGTATACAGCATCCATTGAGGGGTCAGATTCAAATTTTTTCAAAGTGGGTTCCTGGATTCATATTTGGGATCTCTATGGCTATTTTATGTGCAATACGAGGAAAGGAAATTTTGTTTTAAAACTTCTTCAGATCCACTGGTCAGAATGCTTTCATACATGATATACGACATCTCTAAGGGGATCAGATTCAAATTTGTTCAAATCGAGTGTCTGAGTTAATATTTGGGATCCCTATGGTAGCACAAATTTAATTTAGTGCAATATGAGGAAATTTCTTTAAAAATCTTCTTCAGATCCACCAGTCAGAATGCTTTCATATTTGGTATAACAACATCTCTGGAGAGGTCGGATTCAAGTTTGTCCAAATCAGGTCCCTGGGTTAATATTTGGACTCCCTTTGGTAGCCCAAATTTTAACTTAGTGCAATTAGTGCAATATGAGGAAATTTCTTCAAAAATTTTCTTCAGTTCCACCAGTCAGAATCCTTTCATATTTGGTATACAACGTTTCTAGATCACAACTTAGAACTCTTAGTCCAATTTTAACAAAATTTAATATGCAGCAGAAGTGGTATTAGTTTCTTGACAATTGTCAGTGACACAGTGTGATGTAATACCACCCATCTGTAGTGATCATCATGCTACATACATACACCTAAAGTCCACGAGGTCAATCCTTAAGTCGTATCAGCGACAGATATATAATTATAGAGAAACCAATTTTAATGCTTTGAATGGTGTCTTTGCAAATACAGACTGGGACAGTTTCCTTGAATCTGGCGATGTGGTTACTGTAGTGTCAAAGGTCTCTACCTATATCACAGAAACAACTCAGAGGTTTACACCTTCAAAACTTGTTAGAATAAGGCCTAACAACAAACCCTGGATGAACAGTGAGATACGTAGGCTAATGAGAAAATGCAATAGAATTCATAGAGTAGCGAAGATCAATAACCGCCCCCATGACTGGGAAGTTTTCTGGAAAATTAGAAATGAAACGATCAACTCCATTAGAGCTGCCAAGAAGGAATATGATATCAAACTTGAAAGCTACATGTCAACTAACAGTTCTGCTTTCAGACAGTGGTGGAAAATTTTTAAAAATTTTACTACACAACAATGCAATTCAGATGCATTATTTCCACCACTGTTTGAAGGTGAAGCTGTGATTGATGACCCACAGGAAATAGCAGATCTTCTAAATGACCATTTTATAAGTCAGCGTGATACAGTCAAAAATGATGTATTGCCGGCCCCCCCCCCCCCCCCCCCACTAATATATTGGATCAAGACTTGAATAAGATAGGTTTATGGTAAAAAACAGTGCAAGTTTTATTCAGTCCCAATAAAACAATGAGCATGTGCATTAGCCTTAGACATACCTCTCAAGTGCATCCGACACTTTCTCTGTTAAGTACACCTATATCTGAAACAAGTACCCATAAACACCTGGGACTTTATTTCCATAGCTCTGGTACGTGGGATGCCCACATAGATAGTACTAAGTAAGCCCAATGATAAACTGCCAATGCAGCCTCAAGTATCGCATATCTAGAACAGCGTTAGTGACACTGTACAAGTCTTTCCTTTTACCACTTTTTGACTATGTGGATTTTATTTGGGATAACTGCTCGGCAAGAAAGCTAGATCAGCTTGAAAACCTACAACTAGATGCATTACGCACTATTTGTGGGGCAACGAGAGGGACTAATCACCGACTTTTGTATGAGGAAACAGGTTTTATAACATTGAGTGAGCACAAGCGCAGAAGACATCACAAACTCTCAGTGTTTTTCAAAATGAAAAATGGAGTTACCCCGAGGTATTTATCTCTATTGGTGCCAAACCAAGTCGCAAATGTTACGTCATATTCATTGAGATCAACTGACTCCCTTTGTGAGATACTCTGTCGCACAGAGTTACTACCTCTGTTTCTTGTCAGCGATGATACGATTATGAAATGATCTTGATCCCTCTACTCACAACTGTTCGACGTTATATTCTTTCAAAAATGGTTTGACAAGTGGGGACATTTGCATTCCATAGTACTATGGAGTTGGCAACAGAGCAAACCAAATTCTATGCTATAGACTCCGATTGGAGTGTAGTAACTTAAAGGTACATAAATTTGAACGATTCCTCACAGATAATCCCAAATGTAATTGTGGTTTCGTATATGAAACCCCAGAACACTACTTCCTGCAATGTCGGCTTATGCAATTAAGCATTATAATTCTGGTGCAGAGCCTGATTGATTTAAACGTTTCATTTTCAGACCTACTCATTGGGAACGCCCGATTTAGTCAAGATGAAAATGAAATTATTGTGAATAGTGTGCATACATTCCTCACAGACACGAAGCATTTTGACGAGCTGTAGGATGTATATGTATGCACATGTATGTTTTTATATGTACATATATGCAAGCATCACTTCACCCCGATTGCCCACATGGGGGCACGGTGATGTTGTGTACTAAGGCGTACTGCACGTCGATGGTGCACCTGTCTTCGACCAATGCTAACCCTGTTTGTGTGGAGTTAGTATGTTGGGGAGCTGACAGTTCCTCGCTGTTGCTCGGTGGTTCTCTCCGGGTACTTCAGCTTCCTCCACTGGTAAAACTGTCATGGTCATGATTAGCCATTGTGCAGAAATATGTGACCTTAAACACCAATAAATAAATAATAAATAAATATGCAAGCATACATATGTATATATGTGTATATGTTTATATATGTATATATGCATATGTATGTGCTTGCTAACTCCATGGGTCTGCTGGAAGTGTTCACTAGCCGTGATTACAAAAAACAACACAACGTCAAACTAACTATTGTTCTTCCAACTGAGATAGAGAAATGTATACTGCTCAACATTTAGCTGTCCGTGTCCAGATTATATTAAATAACCCATACTTATTAAGTATACATCCCCTTATCTCCATTTGCACCTTCACCATTCCATTAATGTATCGTTTATTGATGTAGGGTGCGGCTATTTATAGGCACAGCCAGTTTGTCAAACCCATTTCAGTTTCAAGAAATAAAATGTTTAAAAAAAAGTGGGAAGCAGATATTTGATTTATATGAAAAAAATTAACCCTAGCTTTTATTGGATTCACTGTGTCTTCAAAATAGAAACATAATAACATTTTAATTTTATAAGGAGCCATCTAGCTGGAGAATTAAAATTTTTTTATTATGTACCCTCTAGAGGTGTGTAACTAAGATTAATCCACATAGGTTGTATCAAGGGTGTCCATAAGGGAGCTCCACTTTTTACATTATGATTAACTGAAGAAAAAGCCTGATGCTTGCACTATTTTAGTCACTCCTGAGGATTGACAATGGATCTTATGGAGATTGATTGCTTAAAGTAGATTCATTCTTGGCCTCTGTTCATATTGGGTTCTGTTCATGGTGAGCGCTTCAGGCCCCGTGGGCCTCTTATTTATTACTATGGCTTAATTTTGGGGGTGTGGCAGATTCTAAATTAAATGTTTGGCCTGAGTTCTCACAAATAGAGTGCCAGCATATCTGGGCCAAAGGTAGGTATGATCAATACAGAAATTATTTAGAAATTTCCATTTTTCGCTCAACTTTGGCGAAGCCAAATTTGAGCTTATGCCATGGCCCGTCGTCCGTCTGTCCATCTGTCCATCAACAATTGGATACGGCTCGGGCTAGAGGCCGTATTTATGAACCGATCTTTACGAAACTTCTTGGGTGCCTTTGTTATGACTGTGGGACGAGAACGTTTTTCGGTGCGGTCTGAAATTCAAGATGGCTGCCAGCCGCCATTTTGTATCGACGATGCAGAAATCTGTTTTTTGTACAGAACTTCCGTATGAAAGCTCTGATTTGAATAAATTTTTGTATGAATGTTTAGTACCATGGGATACATCACATATAATACAGGTTTTTTTCTCGTGCGTAAATTATGCAAATTAGACTAACTTTGATGTTTTTTGGTGTTACTGCTGTCAGCACTGTAAGTGCAAATGCCAATACGGCTCGGGCTAGAGGCCGTATTTATGAACCGATCTTTACGAAACTCCTTGGGTACCTTTGTTATCACCGAGTGTTTTTGGGTCCGGGCTGAAATTCAAGATGGCCGATGGCAGCCATTTTGTACAAAATTTGGTGCAATCAGATTTTTGCAGAGAATTTCCTTA
This sequence comes from Pictodentalium vernedei, assembly GCA_031216915.1. Taxonomy (NCBI): domain Eukaryota; kingdom Metazoa; phylum Mollusca; class Scaphopoda; order Dentaliida; family Dentaliidae; genus Pictodentalium; species Pictodentalium vernedei. The sequence goes on from CM062292.1 coordinate 151,989,053, forward strand.
TGAAAGCGCTGATTTGATTAATTTTTTGTGTGAATGTTTAGTACCATTGGATACATCACATATAATACGGATTTTTTTCTTGTGCAGAAATTATGCAAATTAGATGAACTTTGATTTTTTCAGTGCTACTAACACACAGTAAGTACACATGTCAATACGGCCCGGGCTAGAGTCTGTATTTATGAACCGATCTTCATGAAACGTCTTGGGTACCTTTGTTATCACCTTGAGACGAGAACGAGTGTTTCTGGGTGCGGTCCAAAATTCAAGATGGCTGCCAGTGGCCATTTTGTACCGAAATTAGGTCTAATCAGTTTTTTGTACACAACTTCTATACGGCTCAGGCTAGAGGCCGTATTTATGAACCGATCTTTACGAAACTTCTTGGGTACCTTTGTTATCACCATGGGATGAGAACGAGTGTTTTTGGGTGTGGTCCGAAATTCAAGATGGCCACCTGCAGCCATTTTGTACCAAAATTAGTGCAATCAGTCGTTTGAACTTCTGTATGAAAGTTCTGATTTGAATAAATTTTTGTATGAATGTTTAGTAACGTGGAATACATCACATATAGTACGGATTTTTTTCTTGTGCAGAAATTATGCAAATTAGATGAACTTTGATTTATTCAGTGCTACTTGTACACTGTAAGTGCACATGTCAATACGGCTCGAGCTAGAGGCTGTGTTTATGAACCGATCTTCACAAAACTTCTTGGGTACCTTTGTTATCACCTTGGGACGAGAAAGAGTGTTTCTGAGTGTGGTCCAAAATTCAAGATGGCTGCCAGTGGCCATTTTGTACCGAAATTAGGTCCAATCAGTTTTTTGTCACAACTTCTACACGGCTCATATTTGTGAACTGATCTTCACGAAACTTCTTGGGTACCTTTGTTTCCAACTTGGGACAGGAATGAGTGTGTTTTGGGGTGCCTTTGTTATCAATGTGCTATGAGAACAAATATTTTGGGGTTCAGTCAGACCCACTCTGGGACTCAAAGATTTTTTTCTAGTTTAGCATCTGACTGTCACCCACCTTTACAATACTTTATCTATACATTTGTTACAGGCAATGGTCAGTATTTATGTACAGACCGTTACAATACTTTATATGTACCTTTGTTATCAGGTCATTACCTAGATGTTTGTCATTGCTGTGTCACATACTATACATGTACATGTCTTTGTCTTGACAAGTTGAGCTACAGTGTCATTGACACTTTCATTTAGGATTATGTCTGTGGCCTTATAGTATGTGAATTGGGTGTGTATATTCTGTGCATGTGTCCATTCAATGTCATGACTTAGCAGTAATTAGGAGAAGTCTTGATATCAATTCCTCAAACTTTATAAATCATTCTTTGTCTTTAAAGCAGTCAGGTTTACCAGAAAGTGCAGTATTGTCATCTAGTGTTTTTGATGTTCAGTTGAGTTCCTCAAGTGCTACAAGTCAAGATGATGGTAATTTAACTGGAAAAGTAGGAACTGCTCTTTATGTTAGTCCTGAAATGGCTGCCAGAAATACCAAAGCTGTTTACAATCAGGTAATCTGTTTATAGTTCCTAGACAGATGTATATAATCCTACTTTACGTTAGTATTTCCTGCACTTGGAATAAATTGTGTACTGAATTTCATTTATGTCTGCCTTTCGTACTTTCAGTTATAATTTTGAGGAGTCTTAACATTGCATTGTAAGAAGGAATTGTACTATTTATAGTTACCCTTTATTTGTTAACCCCTTACCTAACACGAAAAGCAGACGACACTTGAAAACAAAATTCTTGAATAACTAAACTTTTTCAGTTTTTTGCGTTAAAAACATAGCTTATGACCCCTCTTTGGGACAAGCTCAATGAGCTGGCTGGTTTTGGCCACTATGTTGGGTAAATGGTTAAATCATTGAAAAAATTTTCAAGGATTATCCAAGTCTTCCAAAAAAATGCAAATCATGTAATTTGAATATTGTTTTCCCATGCCCAGAATTTCATTAAATTTGTTACACCATGCTGTAATCACAAAAGTGGATAGAAAATTTTTACCAGATTGTGACTGTTTTTTGTGATATAATTAAAATTATCTTCCTGCTTTTCTCCCTGCAGTACTCTAGATTTTCACCTGTAGCCCAAGAACATTAGGTTTCACTAGGGAAAAAAATCGGAGAAAGCTGATTTTTTCAGGGAATGTCGAGTACATGTCACTGAACGATTAGACAAAAGTCCCCTAAAATCCCAGTTGAGCTTTTTTTTCTACAGCCTTTTTTCGAAAACGCGTTTGAAAAAAATAAAAAAAAATCGCACAAACTTTGTAACCTCGAATTGATCCAACTGTATTTTTTGTTTACGCGTATTTCGAGCTACATAATGTCTAATATACATTTACCTAGAGGAAAATGTGCATTCTGTGACAATTTCTGCGAAAAATTATTGAAAATTCACAAAAAAGTATCGGATTTACGCAAAAAATGACGATTTTCCTAACGGATTTGCCCAAAGGGTCGTAGTACAGAACGGGATGTTAGTTGGACAGACGATAAAAAATCCACCACCATTTGAAGACTTTTATCATTGCTTACAAAATAGACATTATGGAAGACCCCCTCTGCTTCTGGCCGAGTTCCCCTTTTGGCATAAAATTCGTCAGCATGAGAACTCAACTATTTTCGGGCTTGGGACCGAACAGACACGTCTGTGTCTGGCAGCATTAGATCAATAAATAATATTTACAGAATGTACAAAAATCAATAAATAATATTTACAGAATGTACAAATCAATTAACATGGATTAAGTTACATTGACTATTATCAACGCTATATACAGAAATGACATGACCTATATACATATTATTCATCGAACTCCGAAATTTCCGACAGGACAGTGTTTCTGTGGTTGTTACAAGAATCCGAACTGCAATTACACAAACCTGAGCAAGAGAGTCCTGCCTTCTTACACCCACACCTTTTTGTACAAGCACTCTTGCAACCACAACTGATCAGATTCAGTAGGTTATCGGGGGCACATGGCTTTGTGGCTGCAGTCGGTACAAGAAGTCCATTGTCTCGCGACCACCCCCAATCCGTCGGAGGAAGCGAAGTGCCCAGCCATTGTTGGACCTGGAGATAACATCTGTAGACATGTTGTTGTGCAGCATCGCTGCTTGGTGGGAGTGAGGCTAGGTCGATGGGTTTATTCAGTTTAGATTTTGCTACATAACGCTTGTAAGTGACATATCTATATTGGTCGAGAGAGGAAACAGTTTTACTCCCATATAAGATCAGGAGAAGTTGTTCCCCGGCAGCGGCTACTGCACTTGGTGTACTGTCATCCACCAAAATTGTGTTGACATACTGTTGTGAGTCGCTAGTAACATCGGAGACAATTGTACTGAATACTTTCTTCTTACCAACTCGAAAGAGTGCAGAAGTAGTGTCACAACCACTTATAGAATGTGCTACAAGGAGGTTGCTTCTATGGTCACCCATTTTGGTTGCTATTTCACTAACTGAAACTAGTAAGTTTGGGGTAATGGAATACATCATGTGAATATTACATCCCGGTTGAACTCGAGAGGTAAGAATGACTAACAAGTCTGTGTCTGTTCCCACAACGACAACATTGTTGTCATCTTGAGCGATGTCAAGTGCAGTTTCGGCTATCAGTACATGGAGTTATACAGGCGATGCCTCCCATACTATGGAAAGTATTCTTGCCATCTAGCGTGCGCACATTACAATCAGCGTTATCGAAAACGAATTGTGTGAAGTTCGCAAGTCTAGGCGACGGACCTTTGCTTATCATGACAGAATGAACGTATTGTTGAACTTCCCGGTAGCTAGAAGAGAACATTAGTCCATTCAGAATGTCGATCAATTCCCGAGATGCGAATTTCCTATGTATGTAAACTGCTACCGACAATAATACTGGTGACAAGAATGAACGGGGCCGACAAGAACTTATTAGAGACTGACCTATGGCTGTCACGCGTCTCTGGTTGGCTTGGATGTTTTGCCCATGCTGCGACGGAGCAACAATCCCTTGTAACAAGGTTTGGAGTGTATCGGGTAGTAGATCACTAGATACAGATAACGAATCGGGTTTGGGATAAACGTCACACTCGTAAATGGCTGACCGAATATCATCGCGGACTATAGCCGATGCTTTCTTGACGATGCGCATACGTTCGTCAGTTTCATTGGTACTTTTGTCTGAGTACCACGAATCATATAGTGTTTTGTCTGATGAATCTCTGAATGTGACAACATTTTTTAGGGACCTCAGTGTTGTAATAGAGATTCTACTACCGAAATGCTCAAGCAGTTTGGTTTTAAGATGTTTAATTGTGTAACCGACTTCATCACCAAGATACGATTCAAACGTCTCTGCCAATTCGCTCAAGGAAAACTGACACTCATCGCTGTTCTCCATAAAGGTACACAATTCATGGAATGCAAGTGCTTTCTTGTCTGCAACAGGCCTACCCCGTGAAAGAGTTCGCTCAGGCTTATCTCTGACAAATCCTGTCCAGCAATCATGGTGATACCGACCTTCCTCGGCCACTAGATGGATAGCACTCACCCCATTCATCACTACGTTTCAAACAACGGGTTCTGATACTATCAACAAAAGTCAGTGTTTCAACGGTGTGGACTTCTCTTCTACGTTGAACGGGTATATGAGTTTGTTTGTCGGTGGATTCTCCACAGAACAGACAATGGAGTTTAAAATTGAAAGCATCTTGATCAGAGCGCAATTTTTTTGTCATAGATGGACCAGCTTCGTCAGATTCAGCTGCATCTAGAGACATTCTCTTACTTTTTCTTACAGAGCTTTCCCGTGTATAATTCTTGTAGCAGAATTTGTGAATTTTCTCACCAACTGTGGGTTTCTTCGAACTGGCAAAAAGATTATCGCCAAGCTCGACGCTTACAGCAACCAACTTTTCTATACCCCGCTCACCAAGTGTAGTTATTCCGGACGAGCCGGTCAACTCATCGTTACATTTGATACATTTATCCATTGCCAAAGTCACAACAGAAAAAAGATGATAGACACAATAAACTCAAGTACAATACCACAGAACAGATATCAATGTGCGGACCTGCTTCGTTGTCACCGTAAGATATCAACAGGTAACGCTAAGTGATATGCCAACAACATAACTGATCACTTCTACAAATAACACAAGACTCTAATAATCAACAACAGGCAAAATTACATATATATCTATCAAGGGATCATTGGTTTCAATATTTAGGCATCAAATGCGGAGTGTCCAATACTGAACAGAGCAAATTGTGCAATGAACAGACCTGGAATGCGGAATTAAACAGCGTTTCCTGATGAAAGTCGTTCAAGGCTATTTTGCATCAAATTAAACAGCGTTGTCTGTACAATACAAATTTGTTTATGAGTACACATCAAGGGCGTGCACACATTACATGCCAATGCATCTTGAGTGTAGGCGAACACCACATTATGTGATTTAATCGAACATGGAAATTGAAACAATGATGCTATAATACGGTATTTGAATGAGAAAAGTCGATGCCGTTTGAATTTGAGTTTAGGGGGTATGGTTAATATTTCATACGTTTCACCAGTTCATTATGGAATAAATGACTATTGTTATATATCATTATAAAGCCACTGCTTTTCTGCAATTTTTGATATATAATTTAACTCCCAAAGTAGTCGTAGATTTGATTTAATGGACGTTGTGTACCGTTCTGTGTATGAAAACAATAAATTTTTTTTTCGTAATTTTGTACATTTTCGTGAATATTTCACCATTGAGGGTGAGGATTGGTACAAAGTTGGCATTTTCTGTTGGGGATATGTATTCTCAATATAATTCAGCACGATATTTATGATTCTCACCCTACTAAGGCGAATGAGAAATATGGAGCTGGGTCGAATTTTTAAAAAAAAATTTTTTTTCATCAAAAAAACGCTATAACTAAAAAAAGCTCAACTCGGATTTGCGGGGACTTTTCACACTTTATCTGCAATGTGTGACCCGGAAACATATAAAAAAATCAGCTTTCTCCGATTTTTTTCCTTACTTTCTCATTTTTATGTCTAATGTGCCTGGACTACTGTTGGAAAAGAAAATGTGAGAACATACTGTACAGTCGCCGTTGATTGGTATTAATCCACAATTGGGAAGTGATGTCCACACATGCGTTTACCGGATAATAAAAATTATCATCAGCAAAATTTTCTACCCGGTGCTTCAGTAATTAAATTTTGATGATTATTCCTGTAATTAGTGTTTGGAGTCTAATATTACTGCGTCTGTTGAAATATTGCCCACCCGTGGAAAGTGACCAGTCCACAGTGGTCATACTGTAGAATCTGTGATGCTATTAAAACATACCTTATTTTTATACTACAACCAATGGCCCAGACTTAACTGGTGCAAACTCGATAAAATCCAGGGCCAAACACAAATTTTGAACTCCCCAATCCCCAAAATTTGCGTACAAAACCAAAAACTTAAAGCCCTATCTGGTCATCCATACTTTTGTTAACTGCTGCACATACGCGGTAACCAGGAAGGTGCTGAAATTGGCACAAAGCATCATTCTTTGTTTGTCCCAAAGTCAGTAAACAATGAGCTGACATCTGTGCTTTAAATCTCCTTTTTTGAGGATGCCAGACACAAATCAATGAAAGAATTGGTGGATTCAAGGCTATAAATGGATGATGGAAGTGAACAACGGTGGTTTGAGGTGTTCAGGGCTGTATCTTTACAATGATTATAAAAATTATTTCATGTTTCCCATTTTCAGGACATGCACCTGACATCATCATTCTTGCTAATGGTTTACCTCCTGTTTGTTAAATGTTCCTTCCCTATCCTTCCATGAACCCTCCTGTTCAGCTTCCTGAGAACTGAATCAGTCGGATGGTGAAAGGATGGAGGAAGATTACCCTTCCCTTTTGGAACAACATATGGTAGCGATGAATTTCATTCATCAATACTATCCTGACCTTGTTCACCTGATCAGCAAGCTGCGTCTGCTAGGCAGAAACCACTGTCGTCCCTAGACAGAGATGTCATGCGAAGGAAAGTTGATGTTCTTTCCTTCCCGGGACTATCTTGGCAAGTGTCAGAGGCCTTCGGCCACATTAATGATGTCAAATTCAACCTAGCAAATTTGAAAAAGAAAGGCGGTTTCTTATTGCATCTTCTATCAGTATACCGTTTCCTGGATCACGTTATTTTAAAATGGTTGGAGAAGATGTTCAGAGAGCTCCTCTGCGTCTGGATGAGCAGGCTGGTGATTTGGATATATCCTTGCCTACATCATTCAATTTACACTCGGATGTGATGGAATCTTCTATTTCATCTAATAGAGCGATTCTGGATGCTATGTCCTATGCAGATCATATCACCAGGGCTCTGGCACAGCATCTAAATGGAATGGAATTTGAGGATGTTAGTTCCTCTCTAAGAGTTCTTTCCAGGGCAGTCATGTATGCCACGTACCACTCCACCCTTTCAGGGCAAATTTGGAGTTGGTAAGACGTGATGCAGCCCTTGCGTCGTCATCAATTGTCGATGACAGGGTGAAAAGCTCTCTCTGAGTCGCTCTGATCTCTGGACACACACTGTTTGATGAACAAGTCTGTGAACAAGCTACCAAAAAGCTTCCAGTGCACTGCTACTGAGATCAGTGTCTCAACAACATGCATCAGCTGGCCGGAGTAGGCGAGGTCACTCCAGTTCCCAATCATCAAAAGGGAGCTGCTCGCGAGGGTCTAGGAAACCCTCTTACAGTTACTCCGGAGGTCATCAATATAGCAACTCGGGAAAGGGGAGCAAGTCTTAACGAGACTATGAGTCAGACGCCCTTAGGTCAACGGGACGAGGTTCTTCGTGGGGAGGACTAGTTTCTCCTCCCGCAAATCGTACAGGTGATGGTCTAGACCTCTGTTGCTTTCCAGTTGGCGGAAGGTTATCAAACTTTGCGTAAAACTGGATGGAAATTACGGAAGATCAGTGGGTGAGAAATGTAGTCTCGGCAGGCCTGCGGCTATCATTCCAAGCGAAGCCCCCACTTACAAGAAGTCCGCGTTGGAAATAATCTTCTGTCGAATTCTTCCAAAAGAGAGTCTCTCCTTGCAGAGGTACAGGCTCTAATATCAAAGAAAGCAATAGAGGGCGTCGAGAATCAAATTCTCCAGGTTTTTACAGTTACCTGTTTCTCGTACCGAAGCCAGACTACTCATTCTGACCTGTAATAAACATAAGCTGGATAAACAAATTGATCATAGCTCCAAAGTTGCATATGGAAACCATTCGGTCGGTAAGAGCATTTGAGTGGACGACTATGCGGCGAGCATATATCTAAAGGTCTCGTACTTTCATGTCCTGGTACATCCGGTATTCAGAAAGTACCTGCATTTTGCCACGCAACGAGAAGTTTATCAATTCAGAGCGATGTGCTTCGGTCTGAATCTGGCTCCTTGGGCTTTTACTCGAATAATGAACTCATACTAATGTAATACTTCCGAGCTCATTCGGCAGTGGTAATGTCGGCTTACTTGGACGACATTCTTCAGAGATACAGCGACAGAATTATTCTTCAGAACGATGTTCAGAGTCTGCTTCAGTTGTTCCGACATCTCGGTTTCATAGAAAGTCCAAGTCTTCATTCACTTGGGAATGAGCTTCAAGACTCACATCAGTCTGGTTCGTCTGCCGTTACCCAGAGCGAAATTAGTCAGTTGTTATGCTCGCTTTTGTGTGAACTCTCCCGCAGTGACTGTGAGGGAGTTTATGCAACTGATGGGGCTGTGCGGAGCGGCTGCGGATCTTATTCCGATCCCCCACGTCCCCTTCAGATTTTCTTATGACGGATGCAAGTCTGATAGACTGGGGTGCATCCCTAAGTCCCACAGACTTGAAGTGTCAGGGTCTTTGGGACCCTCGCTCCTAGAGAAGCACATAAACATCAAGGAGATAATGTCTGTCTGGCTAGCACCACAACATTGAATTGCTGAAGTAGCGAACATCCATATTCAGATTCTGTTGGACAACTCGACGGTAGTGGCTTATCTCAGGAACCAGGGAGGCACTCGTTTGATTCCATTATGTGAATTAACGGAGAAGATTCTCTCTGAGTCATCACGTTCTTCTCTCAGTTTGTCATATACCGGGTCGTCTGAACGTACTAGCAGACTCGCTCTCTCGAAAAGGTCGCCTGTTAACAAAGGAGTGAACTCTCAACAAGCGAGTATTCAGTCAGATCTGCTACCAGTGGGATCGTCCCATGATAGAGATCTGTTTGCGACACACCTGAACAATCAGTTACCAACGTTCGTGTCGCCATGCCCAGATCATCGAGCGTACACAGTAAACTCTCTATCGATCTCATGGGACGGAATGATAGGATATGCATATCCTCCTGCTCTGTTGATTCAGCAGATTCTGTTAAAAATCAAACAGTCGCACTGCAAAATCCTGCTAGTAGCACCTCTCTCTTCCCAGAAACCCTGGATCAGTCTTCTCAGGTGCCTGTTATAGAACATTCCCCAGAAGCTTCCTCCCCAAAAGGACCTATATCAGGGGAAGTCATGCGCACTACATCACAACCCGGAAGGCCTCAACCTTCACGTATTTCGGTTGTGCGGTCCTTCATGCACAGAAAACATTTCACAGGACGAGCAGTGGACGCAATTTCTAACTGTAGGAGGCCCTCCTCTTTGTTGAATTATGTAGCGAAGTGGAGGGTTTTCTTCTGTTGGTGTATGGACCAGTCGTCTGTAGACATTTACGATCCGTCCATTCCTCAGACTGCCAATTTCCTGGTCTACATGTTTGACATATTAAACTTGCAGCCTGTCACAATTAAGGGCTATAGGTCTATGTTATCAGACACTTATGCTCATCATGATAACTTGGCTATGGGATCAGATTCTTCTCTATCCAAACGAGTTAGAAATTTCTTTATTAATAGACCTTGAACCCTTAGATTAATTCCTAAATAGAATTTGGCTTGTGTTCTGTTGAAACTTCAAGAAGCTCCATTTGAGCTGTTCGATGATGTAGAGTTCAAATTCATGACCTATAAAATGGCCTTTCTCTTAGCCTTTGTGTCTGCCAGAAGAGTGAGTGAACTTCATGCATTATCTGTTGATGATTCCCATTACCGTAGTGTGGGTAATACTGTTACCCTCACTATGTAAGTGGGATTCTTGGCTAAGAATCAGATTCCGGATAAGCGGCTAGAGCCTATTATCATTAGGGCATTACCATCCTTGGACAACCATAGACCTTTGCTGTGTCCAGTTAGAGCAATGAGCATTTATAAACGTTGATCGAGTTTTATTAGAAAGGGAAGAAAAAGATTCTTTCTTTCCCTGATTCCTAACAGAAAGGATATATCTGTTCATTCTATCGCTAGATGGATTCAGCTGGCAATACGTATTGCCTTTGAAAGTCTATCTTCAGATCAATGATTTGTCAACAAGATTTCAGTGCATGATGGTAGAACACTGTCTGCTTCTTGGGCTTATTCTAACAGTATAGCCATTACTGATCTTATGAAGGCTGCCTACTGGACACAGCCCTCTTCATTTACCAAGTTTTACTTTAGAAATTTAGAGTCTCCGGTGACCTTGGACCTTTTGGCCCTCTTTCTGTTGCTCAGAATGTCGTCCATTAATCTTACATCTACAAGATGTCTTTGGCAGTCTGCTCGAGCACTGATGTCATTCTACTGCCCTCTTCGTTCTGAAGATTTTCCTTCAGAACAAGGGGAGGGGGTGGGGTGGGGTGGTTTTTCCCTTATGTTATCTGGCTTTATAGTGAAAAGCAAGGGAATATCTCCTTCAGAGACAGTAGTCCAGCGTCGGTGCTGGGTGGCTTTAATGTGTAGCTCGGTGTGAAGCGATAGGTATGTCTCATTTATGTACTGTTTTAAAGTGTAGCTCACTGTGAAGCATTTGTATATGTCACATGTCAAACAAGCATTTCTATTCAATCCTTGGACATTTTTAAATGAGTATAAAGCGTCTCATTCTCTGGACTAGCTTTGTAATTGGTTTCCTTCACCGAATTAGCATAAGGGGTTATGCTGGCATTAAATGGAGAAATTATTTAATTCTCAATTACATTGTTGGTGTTATATCATTCTCTTTTTTTTTATAAGAGAAGGACATATGTAATTCCTCTGTCTTCTCCTATTCTCCCGTTGGAGCTATTCTTTATCGAAGTAATTGAGAGATTGAATTTTCCTCTAAGTCCTTGGCCCTCCAGCCTTTTTACTATTCAGCTAAGTCTGGGCCATTGGTTGTAGTATAAAAATATAAATTTAAAGTAATTTGTATATTTTTTATACTTACCAATGACCCAGACGGGGATGGCCCTCCCATGAGTGGGCACTCCTATCTCCCCGCTGATTATAACATTTAGCAGGCACTATAGAAAGAATGATGCTTGGCGCCAATTCCCGTACTTTCCTGGTTACCACGCATATGCAGTAAACAAAAGTATGGAGGACCAGATAGGACTTCAATTTTTCAGTTTTGTATGCAAGATTGGGGGGTTCAAAATTTGTGTTTGGCCCTGGGTTTTATCGAGTTTGCACCAGCTAAGTCTGGGCTATTGGTAAGTATAAAAAATATACAAATTACTTTAAATTTATAATTTTTTCGCAATTTCGTACAGCCATAGAGCATGCTATAAAAATATTATTATTATTATTATTATTATTATGAGAAACACACTGCAAAATCACACCACATTTGCATAGTCTCCAACATTGACTGCAGAACAGCTACAAACACACACATGCAGCCATGCCAAAGTGGATATATGGATAGGCAATAGTGATGAGTTGCACAAACTCTGTTCACTGCCCAAACCCCCAGAAAACATGCCACCATGTCTGCTAGGTGCTGCTTGTATCTTGAACATACCCCGACTGATTCATATAAGAATCACACTGCAAAATCACCCTACACTTTCCTTGGAGGATAAGGGATCCTTAGGAGCTCCTTTGACCATACCCTTCTAGGTGTGTCCTCAGATGACCGATAGTGTAAGGTGTGTTCAATTGAGCAGGTTTGCTGCGAAATATCTGAATATGTAGCGCCAGACCAAAATGGTACAAACCTCTTATATAAGCACCTTGTTCTCCCGTGAGGTGCGTTCCAAAGGCTCTGGAGGAAGGAATCAGGGTAGATGAGGACAAAAAGTGCTCTGGTTAGGGCAATCTCCATTTTGGAGATACCTGTCCAATACACTGCTTTGGCCCTAACTTAGGGGTAATCAGATGGTTCATTGGATCAGCCGTTCTGGCCAATTGGGAGCCCCCAAAAAGTGTGTCACATCGGGAGCTATTTGGAGGTCATTCATTCAATCATTTCTTTTCATAAAATTTGATTTTTGCCAGTGTATACTGATTTTTAACAAAATCACCAAGTTTTAAATTGTATTTCATTTTATTGCCCTGTCTGTGTTAGTTTCTAGTGGTATCTTCCTTTCAGTGTGTTGAAAAGAGATTGGTTGAATGACCATAATTTGAATTCCTGACACCTCCCACACTTGGGGCAATCAGTTAATGGCATGCTTTGGCATCAACACTAGCTGTGTATCCTGCCCTACAACTAGTGTGTGGGAATACTGGCTGTTCAGTGGGTTCACTGCATAGCAGTAACCCTACCCCTTTTTGGACTCTGGTGGATTGTAGCAGGGGCAATGAACGATTTACAGATATCCATGGGAAAAATACCCCCACAAAAAAAAAATAGAAGGGCACAAGATATTTTGATCAAACTCAGATTTTGACTGGATCAAGGAACTGTAACAACAACTATGCTGAGTGAAAAAAGAAAGTATAATAAACTTTGAGGAGCAATTTTTTTAGTATTATCGACTTCAATCCCAAACAAATTATTGTAAATTCCTATTTTCGAGTCTTGCTGTATGAATTTGCATTATTTCATGTTCTTACTGTTGCCAGCGTCACGTCAGGACGTCACAGTTCAGACATGGGGTGAAATGAAAAGTTCACATATGCAGTCAATAGCATGTATGTCCACAGTTTTCCTCTTGGATGGCAAGACATTGACGGCGCATGAACCTGATAAGTTTCTGGATGTCACCCTGTGGTATTGCATTCCACACCTGCCTTAGAACATTACGTAAGTCACCTAATGTCTGAAGATCACGAAGTCATAACCGATGGTCCAATTGATCCCAAAGAGGCTTGATTGGTGAAAGTAGGGGCCAGGGAAGAAGTTCGATGCTCTGCTCCTCAAGAAAGTCATGACAGATATGCACCACATGACATCGGGCATTGTCTTGCTGGAATAACTGCAATCTGACGTTAGCATTGTTGAATAATGGGACAAGAACAGCATTAAGAATTTCGTCCCTATATCACTGTCCATTCAGATTACCATCGATGAAGATCAACTGCATTCGATGGTGCAAGGAAATTCCTGCCCAAACCATTACACTACACCCTGCCGAAATGGTCACATTCCCACATGCAAGCATCAGAAAACCTCTTCGGCGATACACTCTTGCCCTACCATCAGCGTGCCATAGACCAAATCGTGATTCATCACTAAAAAGAAATGTGCTCCAACGCTGCTGAGTCCATCGAACATGCTGACGTACCAATTCCATTCAGACGGAACGATTACGTTGGATAAGGATTGGTCCATGGTATGGATGCCTACTTCGGATGCCATGTTCATCGAGTCTAGTTGCGGACAGCTTGTGCACTGATTCTATTGTTAGTTCTACCAGCAGTAGTTTCTGCTGTCCTCATCGCTGGAAGTAAGCGATCCCGCAATTGAGACATCCTGATGTGTCGGACTTGTGCAGGGTTCGTAACTCTTTGTCAACCTGAATGTGGTCGGTCAGCAGTAGATCCAGTGGTTCGATACCTTCCAATAAGATGGTAAATAGTGGCCACACTGACTCCGAACTCAGCAGTGAGCTCATCTGGAGGTATCCCAGTCTCATGCATACCAATGGCACGCAACCTCTGATTTTTGGTTAACCTTGGCATTTTTTAAAATGTCGGAAGACAAAAACTAGTGTGTTTAATCCAGGCTCTCTAGCACAACATAACACAAATCGCCTGTCACCCATTCAATTCGACATTCTCGGGTAGCATGTGCTATTTTGAAATCTTAGCAAAATTGTATACGGTTGGGTGGACAACAACAACATGTCATTAAACTCTTTGCATGACTTCTTGTCCACAAACATGCAACATTAAAACTATTATATTTCATCCTTTATGCTATTTTTTCACATTTGTTTCTATTATACTTTCTTTTTTGACTCAGTATATAAACAGCTGTCCAAATTTCATCATTATCTATGTGGTAAATGAGGATAAAAGCGCTTCAGATATCAACCCCTTTGCATTGGAGAAAGCCATCACAGGAATAGCTGGCAATGTACAAAGTGTGAAGATTGATGATCAGGTGCAATATTAATTGAATGTAAAAGAGAAATGCAGGCTGTCAATTTACTGAAAATAGATAAACACATTGATTTGGAAGCCAAGGGCTTTGCACATAAAACACTCAATAGCTGCAAAGGTGTTTTAAGAACTAAGGAATTGTCTGGCATTGATGAGTTCAATATACAGAAGAACTAAAATCACAGGGAGTTGATAATGTTAAAAGAATGTCAGTTAAAAGAGTTAGCAATGTACCAACGAATTCTTATATTTTAACTTTCAACTTGGCAAAACCACTTAAATCTTTTAAAGTGAGTTATATGAACATGTCGGTGGATTTTATATTCCAAATGAACATTGATGCTTCAAATGTCAAAAGTATGGTCACGGTCAGAACAACTGCAGAGGACAAGTGATATGCTTCAAGTGTGGCCAGCAACATCAAGAGCCGTGTAACAACCCATTCAAGTATCAATATCATCTTCTAAAGATTGCCCTGTCTGGAAAAAAGAAAAAACTATCCAAAAAGTTAAGTGTGAAAAACAAATAGGCTTCCCGGAGGCTAGATAAATTATAACATCTATGCCGGGCTTCAATACATCAGCACCATCGTATGCCAGAACATTAAAACAAAAAGTACCCATTATATCAGTAAAATGCCAGACAGCATATACATAGCTCAAAGGCACAGTACCAATACTGCTGCAAGCCTTTATAATTCAACAAAACAATCAAATGGAACCAAAGTCAACCCAAACAAAGCCAGCTGCTCCAACGACAACAGAACCAAACCAAGAACAACTGCCTAATATACCCAAATCAGAACAGAACAAAATTAAAGATCTAAAGCAGAAAAGAGGAATAAACCGAGCAAATCAAAATCAGATCAACAACAAAGACCACAACAACAAAATCTGAGTCAGAATAAGAGATGCAAACAAGAGAGCGATCAAAAGAAAAAAAGACGAAGAAAAACAGAAACTAGAATCAGACAGACTACCAAAGTGCCTTCAAAATATTGTAACAAGCAACATGTTTAAAGGAATTGAGGACATGTCAGTCAAGGAATGCATCGGTGACACTTTCTCGACTAAATTAAACCTGAATCCATATGTGTAAATCCCCACATAAGAATGAAAAATAAAACAAAAAAAAACACACAGCTGAAACACATAGGTTCAAGTATAGTATGAATAGAACAACTTAATGGGGATTATGTTATGCATAGCACAAGACCGCAATACCATGACGTCATGATTTTCATTCATAAAAAATCAATTTGTAGATGCTGAATGATTGTCAAAACAAATGCCGTTAAAAATTGTATTCAATCCCTTCCTAATTCAAACAAGTCAAGAAAGGAGAGAGTACTGTAAGATAAATTTTTAAGAATACACCATCTTGGAAACCCACATGGTGGTAATAACACATATTTATTCTCTTTTTCAAATTATAATTTCAGAAAGTAGACATTTACAGTCTTGGTATAATATTCTTTGAAATGTGCTATAGATCTCTGTCTACGGGCATGGAACGAATCACTGTATTGACTAACATACGGAAATCTTTCATACAGCTTCCAGAAGATTTTGATGAGTTGGAATTTGCCAACCAGGTAAAGAATATTATTCATTTTCTTCACAAATACAGAAATTGGAATAATTAATCTCACTTATAATTAGAATTCAGTAATCATGTATGCTTATACAGTGGAGCCCACTTAATTGGATATCTCCTAATTGTATATCCCTGTTAATTGAATATAATTTTCAAATGCAAAACCATTTACCATACCTTCAGTACAAATTTGATCTGTTAATTGCATATGGGTTGTAGAGTGAACTCCTGTTAATTGTATATAAATTTTTGTAATATGTCCAAAAAATTACTGTGACGTGCACCAAATTCCCCTTATTTATCAACCTTTTTGACCTCACTACATCCAATACAGGCATTTATTCTATTATATCTTGTTTGACAGAGCTCTGTGAGCTCTGTCAAACAAGATATAATAGAATAAATGCTCAGTTTACCTCCAGAACACAGGAAACTGACCCAATTCCTGTTAATTGTATACTCCTGTTAATAGAATAATTTTCAATGGCAAAATGGATATTCAGTTAAGAGGATTCTACTATATCACTTAAACCTTTACCCAATGAATAGTTCTCATCCACCTGCATAATTTGTAAATGGTGCAGTTGAAAAAAACAAATTTTCAATACATTTCTACAAAACCATATCATGTGAACCTCTCATTGGAAAGTGCTCATTGTGCTTGTTTCACTGTTGGGTCACATGATATTGTTTTGTTGAAACATTTTGAAAATTTAAAAAAAAAAAACAAAGTTTGATATTGTGTGTTTTGGATAAAGGGTTAATCACACATTCTCCACAGTTAAGGTAATGATATAGTCATAGATGCTGAAATGATCTTAAACATCAATAAACAAGCAAGCTGAACCCTAGTAATCATGAATAATTATATATTATAATATCTCATGATTAAATTCAATGCTATTTTGCTATATTTCTCAGTTTGTCATTTCGCAATGTTGCTGTGTGATATATCCAGGTCCCAATTTGTTGCAATGTTTAGAGATGGGTGGTATTGGAATTTTGAGTTCAGTATTTTAGGTGGTATACCATGATATCTGCTCAGTATTCGGTATCTTACTTGACTGAGATTTGGTGATGGAATGAAAGGGCAATTCACATCAGGAAAATACAGAATAAGTTTTTCTTGTTTCATTCTACCACAGCGCCACAAATACCTATTTCAGGCTTTTTGTGATCTCTGAGCCTGTGCCCTTGGCATGTCACCATTAGTAGGTCTTCAGGCCTCGAAATAAGGATTTCTTTTGTAACCTGT
The DNA here is from genome assembly GCA_031216915.1 of Pictodentalium vernedei. Taxonomy (NCBI): domain Eukaryota; kingdom Metazoa; phylum Mollusca; class Scaphopoda; order Dentaliida; family Dentaliidae; genus Pictodentalium; species Pictodentalium vernedei. The sequence goes on from CM062292.1 coordinate 152,006,357, forward strand.
TTATAGGTTATGCTATTTTAACAATCATAACCTTTTTTGGGGTTTACGACGGGTTATGTAAGTGTCGACTGATTGTAACCTGTAGCAACCCATTTCTAACCATAGTTGTTATGGGCATGCTAAGACTGTTCTATTCATTCACAGTTTCAGACCAAGGTTAATAAATTTTCAGTATATTGCTATCCAACCCATTTTGTTTTATATTTTTATACGACAACCAATGGCCCACACTAGCTGGTGCTAACCCAAATTAATCCAGGGCCGAACACAAATTTTGCCCCCCCAATCCCCCAAATTTGCATGCAAAACTGAAAAAATCAAATCCTAGATGGTCCTCCATACTTTTGAGATCTGCATATGCGCAGTATCCAGGAAGGTACCGAAATTGGCACAAACCATCATTCTTTGTTTGACCCTAAAGTCAGCAACAATGAACTGACATCTGTGCTTTTAAATCTCCTTTTTTGAGGATGCCAGATGCAAATCAATGCAAGAATTGGTGGATCCAAGACTGGAAATGGATGATGGAAGTGAACAACGGTGGTTAGAAATGTTCAGGGCTGTAACTTTATAATAATTATAAAAATTATTTCATGTTTCCCAATTTCGGGACATACGCCTGATGTTATTCTTGCTACTGATTTATCCACTGTTTGTTAAGTGTTCCTTCACTATCCCTCCTTGAAGCCCTCCTGTTAAACTCCCAAGCTTTTTGGCTATTTTGTATAAACATTTTTCATTAAATTTCTTGGGAGTTTAACGTGTGTAACAGAATGTTTATTCTGTTTATCCCCATGGTTACGTCGTCACCCTAGGAGTGTTAGGTCATTTTGGTCTTGCATCTTCTATCCGATGTATCGTTTTTTCTTCATTTGTAGATCTTGCTTTACATCTGGTAGCTTTAAAATCTGCTACTGACTTTGGGCCTTTTTTCTGTGCCTGATGTCTTGTTTCCGATTTTTCCTTTGACGTTGTTTACATTGGCAACATCTTTAAATATATGTAGTATTTAGATATTATTACTGTAGGCTTGTTGTAAGATACATTGATTATGATTCAGGTAGTGTAGCTCAAAAAATTTAGATGTTGTCCACACTTAAGCTCTATCGGGATGCCCTTGGGCTCTTCATGTTCCCTTTGGGAACTTTGGCTTTTTTTCACAAAAATTTCCGAAAATTTTTTTGAATTTAATTTTTCGATTTTGATTGCTATTATTTTTGTATCTTTATCAATATATTTATTGTGGAATTTGTAGGAGTACGATCGACTTAATTTTTTGATCAATCATGAAAGCTTACTGCTCCAAATGCAAGGCGAGGAAGTCTTCCGCAGATTTGTTGCCTTGCCTGCAGTCGATGTACTCCTGCAGATTCTTGTCCTACATGTGTGAATTGGGATGACAAACGTTGGAAATGGGTGTCACGGTATGCTGTTGGCGGTGAGATGCCTATGCCAGTGCTCTACCACAAGATAATTCAAGTTTTTCAGTTTCTTTTTCAGAGGAACAAGAACATGGTGATGGTATTGTGACATCCACCAAAAGTGTGCTACTGTCGTCGTGCTCTGATGAGAAAACAGAGCTAGCTGCAAAGGTGCTCATGAATATTAAGCAAGGGATAAGGCCTCTAGTTAGTGTTCGGATGCCATTCCAGGAGCAGCAAGCTGTTAAAAAACAGAAAACCGCTGCTCCTCTACCCTCAGTGACGGACTTGCTGTCGCAGATTGCGCAGCTGATCGCAGCATCCCAGCAAGTGCAGGATTAGACTCGGAAGTGAGCTGTCGGATGGTGCTGGGTCGGTCCAGTCATCTGTTCTCGCAGATGCAACGGACTGAGATTCACAGCTGATTCAGTCGGATGGTCAAAGAGATAAGGAAGAGGATTACCCTTCCTTTTTGGAACAACATATGGTAGCGATGGAATTTATCCATCAATACTATCCTGAATTTGTTCCGCCGAATCTGCAAGCTGTGACAACAAGGGAGAAACCGCTGGTGTCTTTAGATGCAGACATTATACGGAGGAAGGAAGAAGTTCTTTCTTTCCTGGTACAGTCTAGACTGGTGTCGCAGGCCTTCAGCCATGTCGACGATGCCATATTTAACCTCTCTAGTGTGAGGAAGAAAGGCGGTTTCTTATCAACATCTTCCATAAATATACCGTTCCTTGGACCACATTCATTTAAAACAGTTGGAGAAGATGTTCAGAGAGCTCCTCTGCGTTTTGATGAGCAGGCTGGGGATTTATCCTTACCTGCTTCATTCAATCTTCGCTCAGATGTAATGGAATGTGCTATTTCATCAAATAGAGCGAATTTGGACGCTATGTCCTATGCAGATCACCTTACCAGAGCTATGGCACAACATTTCAACGGGAAGGAATGTGAGGATGTGTGTACCTTGCTTAGAGTTCTTACCAGGGCAATCATGTATGCCAAGTATAACTCCGCCCTGACCATGGCAAATCTGGAGTTAATTAGACGTGATGCTGCCCAGGCGTCGTCATCACTTATAGATGACAATGTGGAAAGTTCTCTCTGGGTCGCTCCGCTCTCCGAACATACTATATTTGACGAAAAGCTTTCGTTAGTCTATGAACTCGCTACTAAGAAAGCTTCCAGTGCTCTGCTTTTGAAGTCGACGTCTCAACAACACACTTCAGCAGTCCGGGGTAAGCGAGGACGTTCTAAATCAAAATCATCAAAAGGGAACTCCTCGTGAGGGTTCAAGAAACCCTCATATAATTACTCCGTAGGTCGTTAATACAGCGACTCGGGAAAGGGGCGTAAGTCTGATCAGTATTATCAGTCCGATGACCCTTATCCGACGGGATGAGGATCTTTGCGGGGAGGACATAGTTTCTCCTCCCGTAAGCCTCGCAAGTCCTACAGGTGATGGTCAAGACCTCTATTGCTTGCCAGTTGGTGGAAGGTTATCAAACTTTGCGAGAAACTGGATAGCAGTCACGGAAGATCAGTGGGTGAGAAGTGTAGTCTCGGAAGGCCTATGGCTATCATTCTGAGCAAACCCCCACTAACAAGATGTCCATGTTGGACAAATCTTCAAGGCGGATCCTTTCAAAAGAGGGTCTCTCCTAGTGGAGGTACAAGCTCTCATATTAAAGGAAGCAATAGAGGTCATCGAGAATCAAAATTCTCAAGGCTTTTACAGTCACCTGTCCCTCATACCGAAGCCAGACAGCTCGTTCCGACCAGTACTAGACTTGAGCTGGATAAACAAGTTAATCATGGCTCCAAAGTTCTATGTTGGTAAGAGTGAGCATTCGAGGGAACGACTATGTGGCAAGCATAGATCTAAAGGACGCTTACTTTCATGTCATGGTACATCCGGCATTCAGAAGCACCTGCTGTTCACCGTGCAAGGAAAGGTTTATCAGTTCAGAGCAATGTGCTTTGGTCTGAACCTAGCTCCTTGGGCTTTCACTCGAAAATGAACTCGGTAATGTCATACTTCCGAGCACATTCGTCTGCGGTAATGTCAGCTTACTTGGACGACATTCTTCAGAGATACGGCAACAGAATTATTCTTCAGAACGATGTTTAGAGTCTACTACAATTGTTCCATCTCGGTTTCATAGTAAACGACAAAAAGTCAGATCTGGCTCTGTTCAAGTCGTTCACTCACTTGAGAATGAGTTTTGAAACTCGCAACTCTGGTTCATCTGCCATTACCCAGAGCAAAATTAGTCGGTTGTTATGCTCGCTTTTGTCTAAACTCAGATGCAATAACTGTGCGGAGAGGCTGCAGATCTTATTCCGATGGGCCGCCTTCGCATGCGTCCCCTCCAAGTATACTTTACCCAGAACAGGAGTGTGAAGACACATTCGCTTGAAACCAGTATTGTTTTATCAGACCTAGTAAAACAAAAGGTTCAGATTTGGGCAGATCTTCAGTGGTTAACTCAAGAAGTTCAGCTTCAATTGCCGGATCCAGATTATGACTGATGCAAGTCAGATGGGCTGGGGCACGACCCTAAATCCTGCAGACTTGAAGTGCCAGGGTCTTTGGGACTCTCGGTTCCTAGAGAAGCACATAAATATACCAGAGATGATGTCAGTATGGCTAGCACTACAACTTTGGATTTGCCAAATAGCGAACATCCACGTTCAAATTCTTTCGGACAATTCAATAGTAGTTCCTTACCTCAGGAACCAAGGTGGCACTCACTCGATTCCATTATGCAAATTAACGGAGACGATTCTCCTATTCGTTCTGAATCATCACGTTCATCTCCCTGTCTGTCATATACCAGGTCATCTGAACATATTAGCAGACTCGCTCTCTCGGAAAGGTCGCCTGTTGTCATCAGAGTGGACTCTCAACAAATGAATATTCAGGCAGATTTGCTACCAGTGGGATCGTCCCATGAAAGCTCTTTTTGCGACACACCTGAACAATCTGTTACCGACGTTCGTGTCGCCATGACCAGATCTTTGAGCATACGCGGTAGACTCTCTGTCGATTTCATGGGATGGACGATAGGATATTCATATCCTCCAGCTGCACTGATTCAGCAGATTCTATTAAGGATCAAACTGTCTCATTGCAAAATCCTGCTAGTAGCACCTCTGTTGTCACAGAAACCTTGGATCAATCTTCTCTGGTGTCTGTTATGGGATGTTCCCCGGAAGCTTCCTCCACGAGAGGATCTTCTTTATCAGGGGAAGTCACTGCATCACAACCCAGCAGGTCTCAACCTTCACGTATTTCCGTTGTACGGTCCTTCTTGCATGGAAAACATTTTACTATAGGAGGGCCTCCTCTTCATTGAATTATGCAGCGAAGTAGAGGGTTTTCTTCCGTGGGTGTAGGGATCAGTCGATAGACGAATATGGTCCATCCATACCACATATTGCCAATTTCCTGGTCTACTTGTTTGACGATCTCAAACTGCAGCCTGTCACTATTAAGGGCTATAGGTCTCATCATGATAACTTGGCTGTTGGATCAAATACTTCGTTATCCAAGCTAGTTAAAAATTTCTCGATCAATAGACCTAGAACCCTCAGATTAATTCCTAAGTGGAATTTGGCTTGGGTTCTGTTGAAGCTCAAAGAAGCTCCTTTTGAGCCATTAGATGTCGTAGAGTTCAAATTCTCGACCTATAAAATGGTGCTTCTCTTAGCCTTTGCATCAGCTAGAAGAGTCAGTGAACTTCATGCATTAGCTGTTGATGAATCTCATTACTGTAGCGTGGGTAATACCATTACCCTCACTACAGAAGTGGGATTTTTGGCTAAGAATCAGATTCCAGATAAGCAGCCAGAGCCTATTGACATTAAGGTCTTTCCATCCTCGGATAACCTTTGCTGTGTCCAGTCAGAGCAATGTGCATTTATAAACGTCAATCAGATTTTGTTAGAAAGGGAAGAAAACGTTTCTTTCTTTCCTTGATTTCTAACAGAAAAGATATTTCTGTTAATTCTGTCACTAGATGGATTCATTTGGCAATACGCATTGCCTACGAAAATCTATCTTCGGATCAACTTTCTGTCAATAAGATTTCAGCACACAAGGTTAGAGCATTGTCCACTTCTTGGGCTTATTCTAACAGTATAGCCGTTACTGATCTCATGAAGGCTGCTTACTGGACACAGCCCCCCTCATTTACCAAGTTTTACCTTAGAAATTTAGAGTCCATCTCTGGTGACCTTAGATCTTTGGGTCCTCTTTCTGTTGCTCAGAATGTCGTCCATTAATGTTACATCTATAAGGTCTTTAGGCAGTCCACTCCAACACTGATGCTGTTCCGCTGCCCAATTCGTTTTGAGGAATTTTACCTTACAAGGGGAAGGGGGGATGTTTTTTCCCTTATGATTTTCTGGCTTTATAGTGAAAAGCAACGGAATACCTCCTCCGGTGACAATAGTCCTGGGTCGGTGCTGGGGTGGTTTTAATGTGTAGCTTGGTGTGAAGCAATAACTATGTCTCATTTATGTACTGTTTTTAAAGTGTAGCTCACTGTTACATGTCAAACGAGCATTAATATACAATCCTCGGACACTTTTAAATGAGTATAAAGAGTCTCATTCTCTGGACTATCTTTATATATTGGTTTTCCTTCATCGAATTAGCATAATGGGTTATGCTGGCATTAAATGGAGAATTATATATTATGTAATACTAAATTACATTGTTGGTGTTTTGTCTTTCTCTTTTCTCGTAAAAGAGAAAGACGTATATAATGCCTATTTTCTCCTATTCTCCTGTGGGAGCTATCCTTTACTGAAGTAATTGAGAGATTTAATTTTCCTTTAAGTCAGAGGTTCTCCAGCCTTTTTACGATTCAGCTAGTCTAGGCCATTGGTTACCGTATAAAAATATGATAAATTTTAAGTAATTTGTATATTTTTTATACTTACCAATGGCCTAGACGGGTATGGCCCTCCCATGAGTGAGCACTCATACCACCCCGCTGTTTATAAGATTTAACAGGCATCTGTAGAAAGAATGATGGTTGGCGCCAATTTCTGTACCTTCCAAGATACTGCGCATGCACAGATCTCAAAAGTATGGAGGACCATCTAGATCTTGATTTTTTTGGTTTTGCATGCAAATTTTGGGGATTGGGGGGCAAAATTTGTGTTTGGCCCTGGGTTAATTTGAGTTAGCACCAGCTAGTTTGGGCCATTGGTAAGTATAAAAAATATACAAATTACTTAAAATTTATCATTTTCGTATGAAATACCCTGCTGTGCACATTCTTTATCACTGGTGCCTAAATTCATGGCTGATGCGTTCATGGCTGATGTGACCCTCACAATTCAGAAATTTCCCTTTCCGTAACAGTTTGCTATAGTAAATTTCATGGTTTAACATTGACTACTGCATTATAATGCAGTTCAACATGCATTCGTTTTGATGGGTTCACATCACTGACACTCTAATAAGACAGTAAGTTTGTTTACCTCAGTTTACTTATTCCCTCTAATCAATCAGGGTCATTCATTTGAGACTGAAACTTCAATGTTTCAGATCACAGTTTGCGCCGTACACATGTGCAGTTGTTGTATTTTTGTTGGATTTTCCTGAACGTGCTCAACAACTGTGCATGTGTATGCCGCAAATTATTTCTAGAGGGGTTGCGGTATGAAAAACCGATGACACTGAATGATTGAGTCAGTGACTGGCTCCCTCAGAACATAAGTTCACAAGTGAGTCCAGATACAGATACTTAGAACTTAGGTTTAATTCGCGCATATGGTGAATTGTTTATACCTTGTCCGGTTTTTAGATTCATTATAGGCATTAAATATCTGAAACAAAAGTGCCAATAATATAGATTCCACCTTTAAGCATGGACAGGAATACACTTGGATTACTGTATTTTTGTTTTAAGGGAAATTACGGGAATCAGATTCCCATAAAAAAATGAGCCCTGATTGTTTCTGAATAAATAATTTGTCGTTAGTATCCATAAAAGTTTCTGTTTACCATTCAAAACAATTACGAATGGTCGGCAGGTTATTTGAATCATCGTAACCACCACGTAACGTGAACGACCGTTCATGACTTATTTCGAGGCCTGGTCTTGCAGACAATACACAAATCACTTGGGCCATGATTTCTAGTCAAGTCTTGGCTGCCGTAACAGGCAGCCAAGACTTGACTAGAAATCATTGTTAAGTAACTGGACATATACAGGTTGTAGTCTTGTGGAAATTCAGGACTATTGCCCAAGCCCTGAAAGGTTAACAAAACTGAAAAGAAAATCTATAACTACTTTCATGAAAGTTTATATTTGTGTTCAGGTTACTGATGTGCTGAGCTGTATAGTTTTTGGTGTAAATCGGATAATTTGATCCTGAGATATTAACCCTTTATCCTTCAAATTGAAAATTCCTCCAATCCCTTTGGCATTCGATAACTTGAAAAATATTGCTCGGATTGTCTAGTTACTTTATATTTGTGTTCAGGTTACTGATTTGCCGAGCTATATAGTTTTTGGTGTAAATCTGATGATTTGATCCCGAGATATTAACCCTTTATCCTTCAAATTGAAAATTCCTCCAATCCCTTTGGCATTCGATAACTTGAAAAATATTGCTTGGATTGTCTAGTTACTTTATATTTGTGTTCAGGTTACTGATGTACTGAGCTGTATAGTTTTTGGTGTTAATCTGATGATTTGATCCAGAGATATTAACCCTTCATCCTTCAAATTGAAAATTCCTCCAATCCCTTTGGCATGAGATAACTCAAAATAGATCAATCCGATTGTCATGTTTCTTTATATATTTATTCAGGTTACTGATGTGCTGTGCTGTATAGTTTTTTATGTAAATCTGATAATTTGATCCGGAGATATTAACCCTTTATCCATCAAATTAGACACTCCTCCAGTCCATTTCTATATGTACCCATACCTTGTATGGTGTACATAATGTCAGCATCCGTGGTGGCCCTCTGTCATACAGCTTTCTACTAGTTGCGCGTATGGGTACACATCTGACGATTTCATCGGCCTATTTCTTATCAACCTACTCACAATTGTTTACTACAGGCTTGCACTACAGTGGAAGTCCCTAACTCGGATAAAATACTCTCTATTTTTGTCTTTCCCAAGCAAGTTGGGAAAGAAAAGTGGTGCAAAAGCACCAATAAAAATAAGCCAAAACTGGGTCGAGTGCAACCGGCGCAGACCCAGTACGGGACGCTCTCTCCCAAGTACAACTCCACGACTTCCGTTGCCAGTGCGCATATACCGTCTCTAAAGACTCATTCTTTTTAAAATCCGCTTCGTGTCGAGATGTTTTTGCACTCTTATCAGTGTTCCACCAGCTCGATGTTTGATGATTCCTGATTCATTATACCACAGTGTATCCTTTGTATTCTCAGGAACAGTGTTTTATATTCTCTTTTTTCTATTATATGTCCGTAATGTATATTTATTTGCTCTCTCTCGGGTCGCGCGCGATTTTCGCGGGCCACGCGGTTCGGACTTAGATTTTCACAATTATTGTTCATGCTTTTTTTGCAAATTTTTCTAATTGTGTTAGAGTTAGGTGTCAGCGGGGTACCACTCCTACAGTGTTTCTTCTTTCTGTTGAGAGTAGTCTTCCTGTTGGGTGGTTCCCGGTCGACTGTCTGGGGTCTTTGTTTCTGTCACCTTTCTCTCTTTGGGGGTGTTCTGTTTTCTGATCTCACCTTCTCTGCTCCTTTCACCTCTTTCATGCCTAGGACAATTCCTTGTGGGCAGTGTCTGCTGCCTAAGCATGTGGACGATGTACATTCGTCGTGTTCCTCCTGTAATGGGTGTTCGGCCGAGCGGCCGTGTGGTGTCTGTGGAACATGGTCTTCCACCTTTTGGGCGTCAGTAAATCGTGTCGTTCGTTCTCGTGGCCGTGCCTCCCGCTCCCGCGGGAAAGGAGAACGTGGTCGTTCGGGGCCTCCCGAGCCGACTTTGTCTGGTGAGAGTTATTCCTCCTCCGTGGGGGATGTGCAGTCTTTTCCTGTGGTGGATACTGCGGGAGCCGTTGAGTGTTCTGGTGTAGAGATGCCTGGTTCCGGGACTACGGTCCCCCTCCAGTCGACATCTGAGGCTGTCACTAGGGTTGTGACTCCTCCTTCGGAGCCGAGCCGGTGTGCTCTCTCCACTTTTTCACCAGCCTCAACGACTCTCGACGTATCTACTACTGCTGCTGGTCCGTCTGCTTCGTTGTCTGTTTCAGCCGGCCTCGGCTTTTCGCTGCAGGGGACTGCAGAACTGTCCGATACTGTAGACGTGGGATATCGGCCCCAGCCTTCCCTGACTTCAACTCGGCGAAGTTGGAAGGGGCTGCCGGCCGAGCCCATCGCTGTGGTCTCATCGCCGTCGAGTACCACAGTTGTGTCTTTGGATTCAGATGTTCGTAGTGGAAACACTCTGAACTCCGTGGCGTTTCCGTCTACTCACTCTGGTCACCCGACCAGTTTTGGGGGACCAACGCCTTTTGTGCAGCCTGGACCTTCTGCCCCGCAGAGGTCCGCGGTGACTCTCATGAGTTCTCGCAATTTTGATCCTCGGGGTGCTTCGTACCCCTATACACGTCTGCCTTCAGATGTTTCGGCTGCCGCCCGTCGTCCCGCGTCGGGTGTTTTGGAGGATCGTGACCCTTCGCTGGTTAAGAGGGTCAGAAGTGAAGCCACTTTGCCGGTTCGCTCCCCTGTCGAACCGGTCGGTACAGGCAGTGAGCTTAGGGAGGCCCTCTCCTTACTCACTCAGGTTCTCTCAAAGAGCCTTCCTGTTGCTTCCAGCGAGGCTATGGGTGGTTTCCAGGCGCCTCCTATGGCGCCGCCTCCCGGGATTGGAAACAGGCTGGTTTCCGATTCCTCTGGTGTCCCGACACCATGGGAGGCGTCGGCTGGTTTGCCCACGATGGGCTATGTGTCTTCCGACTCTGGGGAGGAGTCCGCCATGCTTGAGGTCGAGGGCCAGCAGTCTTCGGACTTGGGGGCGGCTCTTGACTTTGTGTTTATGTTTCTGCCTGAGCTCAAACCTGCTAACCAGCCGACAGTGTCAGCCTGGCCGCGATCATCGGTCGCGCACCAACAGCCTATGGAGCAACCTGCTTCTGGGCGCCTTCGACCATGCCAGTCGGTACAGGTGGTTGAGGCTTTTTCAGCATTGGATGCCAAGCTGAATTCCAAGGCTTTGAAGACTTCGTTCTTCACCAGGGTTGACACCTTTTTGCCTCCTGTGCGTTATCGTTCCTACGATTCCGCCAATCCGTCAGTCTGCCAGACTTTGACGGTTCTGGATCAGAACTCCACTTCCCTCGGGCTTTCCAAGCCCAAGTCTGCCGTCATTCCAATGACGACTCTGGAGTCCACGTTGGGCTTATCTAGAGAGATGCTTGGCATGCTTTCTCTCTCAGACCACGTCGTCTCAGCTTTGGCTGCTTATCTGCCTCCAGATAAGTTTGACGAGGTACAGGCTCCTTTGCGTGTGCTGTCCAAGGCGCTTATGCACCTTACTCACACGCATGCCTGTAACACGGCCAATTTGGAATTAGTTCGAAGGGACGCTGTGCTGGACACAGGACGATCCCTTCCCGAGGAGCAGCGTGCTACTCTTCGATCTGCTTCTTTGGCAGGTCCGCAACTTTTCCATGGTTCCGTGTCGACGGTCCGGGATGACGTCCTACGTCATTCCAAAGATCAGCTGCTGTTTCGTCAGCTTGATCAGCCTTCTCGGGGAGGCAAGGGCCGTTCCAAGCCTAACAAGTACCCTTCTGCTTCCTCTGTGAAGGAAAAGGCTGGTCCTTCTGCCGCCGCCTCTACTTCTTACTCACGGGGTAAAGGTAGGGGTCGGCAGAATCGAGGGAAGTCTCAGGATTCTTCATTTAGCAGAGGAGGTGGTTTCTCCTCTCGCAGGCCTCGTCGGGGCTCGAAATGAAGGTCCTCACCTCGACTCGTCCCAGGTTGGAGGAAGGATAGCAGAGTTCGCAGACCATTGGACCACCATCACATCCGATCCATGGGTGTTAGATGTTGTTCGGTCCAGGCTGCGCATATCCTTCCGACGGCACCCCACTCTGTCAAGGGTGCCTCTTCCAACCACAGTTCCTTCAGACGTTTTACGTCGGGAACTTTTGTCCACGGAGATTGCCAATCTCCTGGCAAAGGGGGCGATCGAGGTCGTCAAGAACGTTCAGTCAGTGGGTTTCTATTCCCGCCTGTTCTTGGTGCCGAAGAAGGACGGCCGACTCCGACCGGTTATCGATCTGAGCATCCTGAACCAGTCTATCATTGCTCCCAAGTTCAGCATGGAGACTTTCAGGTCGGTCCGCCAATCAATTCACCAGGGAGATTTCGCAGCCAGCATCGACCTGCGAGACGCTTACTTCCCCGTTCCGATGCATCGGGCGTCACGGAAGTATCTCAGGTTCGCTTTTCTGGGGCGAGTTTACCAGTTCAAGGCCATGCCTTTCGGCCTCAACCTGGCTCCTTGGGCGTTCACCAGACTGATGTCGCATGTGATAGCGTTCCATCGCACACAGTCCAGGGTGACTACTTCGGCATATCTGGACGATATCCTCCAGAGGCATTCCAATGCTGCCTTACTGGAATCGGATGTCGCCACTCTGTTGAGCTTGCTCACGTCGCTAGGATTCAGAGTCAACGAGGAGAAGTCGGACCTGGTCCCTTCTCAGTCGTTTTGTCATCTGGGGATGTCTTTCCAAACCAAATTCAATTTGGTGGCTGTTCCCCAGGCCAAGGCTGTGATTCTCTCAGCTTTTGCTCTGACTCTGTCCCAGTCCAGGTCCACGACCGCTCGGAGTTTTCTCCGGCTGATCGGTCTCTGCGGTTCGGTGACGGATCTCATTCCTCTAGGTCGGCTGCGTGTCAGACCTCTCCAACACTTTCTGCTCAGTCGTTGGAGACCGAATGTAGATTCTCTGGATCAGGTGCTTCCGTTTCCGGACTCTCTGTATCCTCACCTTCTTCCCTGGACAGATGTTCAGTGGATTACGCAGGGTGTTCCGCTGGACTTACCCACGTCCGATCGCGTTCTGACGGCAGATGCCAGCGATCTCGGATGGGGTGCGACGTTGGATCCTCTCGGTCTTTCCCTACACGGGATGTGGGACCAGGATCAAGCAGCTCTACACATCAACCAGAAGGAGCTTCTTGCTCTTCTTCTGAGTTTCAGGCAGTGGATCCCTCACCTGTCGAATCGCCAGGTCCTTCTACTATCCGACAATTCGACAGTGGTTGCTTACATTCGGAACCAGGGCGGCACGCACTCGCTTCCGATGTACGAGTTAGCTCGGGATCTTTTACTGCTCGCTCAGGAGGTTCACGCCGGAGTGGTTGTTCGTCACATTCCCGGTCGTCTGAACGTCCTAGCCGACTCCCTGTCCCGACAGGGCAGGGTTATTTCCACCGAGTGGATGCTTCACAGGGCAGTGTTCCAGTCGCTTTGCGATCTCTGGGGACGTCCCCACATCGATCTCTTTGCGACTCGTTGGAACCATCAGGTGGACACTTTCGTGTCCCCGTGTCCAGATCCTCTGGCTTTTGCCGTGGACGCTCTGTCACTCGATTGGAACGGTCTAGTCGGCTACGCCTTCCCGCCGGTTCCGATTCTTCCTCAGGTTCTCGCCAAAATTCGAACCTGCAGTTGTCGAATCATTCTGATCGTTCCCCTGTCGCCTCAGCGGGTGTGGATCAATCAGCTCCGCTCGCTGATGGCGGCGGTTCCGGCACGTCTCCCGCTACGTCACGACCTTCTTTGTCAAGGTCGCCCGAGGAGGTTTCACGTCGACCCGACTTCATTGTGCCTTCACGCATATCTTTTGTCAGGTCCTGTCTCCTCCGTAGAGGTTTTTCGAGACGAGCAGTGGAGTGCATTTCTTCTTCAAGGAGGCACTTCACTGGTTTAGCTTATGCAGCTAAATGGAAGGTCTTCTGTCGATGGTGTGCTGATCACTCTGTTGATTATGCCAATCCTTCGATTTCACAGATTGCGGAGTTTCTGGTATATCTGTTTGATTCTCGGGGTCTCCAGCCTGTTACCATCAAGGGTTACAGGTCTGTGCTTTCAGAGACTTTTTCTTATGTGGGGAAGCGTCGTATCGGCACTAATCCTTACCTCTCCAAGCTTGTTCGGCACTTTTCTTTGAAAAGGCCTCGGACTTTGCAGCTTACTCCACGATGGAATCTTTCGTGGGTGCTGCTTTGCTTGGGGGGGGGGGGGGGGGCGCCGTTCGAACCTTTATCCCAGGTGGATATGCAATTTCTCACATACAAGACGGCTTTTCTGATGGCATTTGCTTCGGCCAGACGGGTTAGTGAGCTTCACGCACTCTCGGTTGACCCGGCCTTTTTTAGGAGTTCTCCCAACAGTGTTACTTTTACCACTGATTGCTCCTTTTTGGCTAAGAATCAGTTACCAGATACTACTCCTCCTCCTATCTGTATCAGGGCTCTTCCCTCTGTTGAGGGTACTCGCCCTTTGCTCTGTCCGGTCCGTGCTATTCGCATTTATCTTGATCGGACACGCTTCATACGGAAGGGCAGAAAACGTTTTTTTCTGTCTCTCATTCCGGGTCGACAGAAGATCTCTCCTCAATCCATTTCTCGATGGATTTGTCTTGCTATTCGTACGGCTTATAGTCGTTTAGCAGCTGGCGATTGTATTACCAATCGTATTTCTGCCCACGAGGTGCGGGCACTGTCTACCTCTTGGGCTTATTCTAACTCCATCAAGTTGTCGGATGTTATGCAGGCAGCCTACTGGAGAAATGCTTCTACTTTCTCCACTTTTTATTTACGCCAGTTGCAGGAGCAGTCGGAGGACCTTTTTGCCTTGGGTCCTCTTTCTTCTGCTCAGGCTGTTGTCTGCCATAGCCATTAGGCTTCTTGAAGGTCAGTTTCAGCCTTGTGCTGTTACTGCCCTTTTTTCTGTCTGTGTGTCACACAGGCTCATATGTCTCTTTTCATTGTCCTTTACCAATGATTGCGACATTATGATTGATAAGCCTCGGGACCTCTTCCTTCTGCTTCACGGTTCCAGTGCACTAGGGTTATGTGGGGGTTGATTATGCGATTCCCTCCAGCCTTTTGTCTATTCAGCCTGTAGTAAACAATTGTGAGTAGGTTGATAAGAAATCTAAATTTTATAGTAAATTTCCTTTCTTATTATACCTACCACAATTGTTTACATGGAGGCCCTCCCGTCTTCTTTACGGGTAAAGAATCTTTCCTCCCCGCTGATCACATAACTCTAACGTTTACGGATTCAAAAAGAATGAGTCTTTAGAGACAGTATATGCGCACTGGCAACGGAAGTCGTGGAGTTGTACTTGGGAGAGAGCGTCCCGTACTGGGTCTGCGCCGGTTGCACTCGACCCAGTTTTGGCTTATTTTTATTGGTGCTTTTGCACCACTTTTCTTTCCCAACTTGCTTGGGAAAGACAAAAATAGAGAGTATTTTATCCGAGTTAGGGACTTCCACTGTAGTGCAAGCCTGTAGTAAACAATTGTGGTAGGTATAATAAGAAAGGAAATTTACTATAAAATTTAGATTTTTTGGGTATTCCCATGATATATCGGTATTGGTTCAGTTTTTTGGTATATTGCCCACCTCTAGAACTGTAACCTGCTTTAACCAAGCACAGATAAGATTTTAGTGAATGTGGGTTTTTTTTTATTTATTTATTTATTGGTGCTTAAGGTCACACACTTATGCACAATGGCTAATCATGACCGTGACAGTTTTAAGTGTGGAGGAAGCTGGAGTACCTGGAGAGAATCACCGAGCAATGACGAGCAGCTGCCAGCTTCCCAACATCGTAACTCAACACGGTAGCACAGGCAGGGTTAGATTGGTTGAAGACATGCACACCATCGACGTGCAGTACGGCTTAGTACACGGCATCATCGTGCCCCCATTTGGACAATCAGGGTTAAGTGCCTTGTCCAAGGACACAACGTGGAAGTTTGAATTGATCGCTCAGACTGTCACCCATCCGAGGACTAACCGGGCTTGACATTGCTAAACTTCAGTGATCTGACGAGAACCGGTTACCGCAACACCACTGCGCCCCCGAGATTTTTTTTATCACATATTGTGTAATTTAACCTTTTAGCTAACGTAATGACTAAAGTTGGTCAGCACTGCTCACAAAAATTTACTTTCACAGCTTATATAGAGCTTGTTCCGATAAGCGGTCATAAGCTACATTTTCAAAACAAAAAATGGAGGTATATAGTTATTCAAGAAATATTTTCAGCAAATATTATTTGGTAGACAGTTAATGAAAAATAAGAGAAGATTAATTCAATTCTACTTCCGAAACCAACTCATTCACAATGTCGCTACATTGAGCTTATACCAATGAGCGGTCATGTTTACAAAACAAAAAAATGAAAATATTTATTTATTCAGGAAATGTTTTCTGCAAATGTTGTCTGCTACTTGTATCAGCTAAATAGTTAACTCCTTGTATGCTGCTGTTGGATATTCCTGCCCAGGATACAAAATCCCATGCCACTGAAATAAGTGAAATTTGGGTACATTTAACCAAATTTCTCCCCTATAAGTTGAATGAATGTTTTACCTAATGATTTCTTCACATAAATTTAGATGAATTTTTCATCAAATACAGTCATGTCTGCTTCACATCAACTATGACTAGATTTGATGAAAAATATTTATATATACTCCAGCATCCTCCACCCGTAAAACTGTCTGATACAAGGTGACCCAAATTGTCAAAAGGGTAGTTAAACCCCAATAAAAAAATCTGAAATCTGTAAATGGCTGCTCACTCAAGTTTACACATTTCATTTCAGGCTCACATTATCAGACTTCTGTTGAACCATGATCCCAGTAAGCGGCCAACATCGAAAGAACTATTGCAGTCTGAGTATTTACCACCTCCACAGATGGAAGAAACTCAGGTGAATGAGATCATAAGATCAACTGTTTCCAACCCACAAAGTAAAGCATACAGACATATGATAGATGCCATGTTTTCACAAACAGTAAATTCTGTTAGTGAAGTGACCTATGATATGGAAGTATACAAGGTAAACATTTTTATAGAGCTATGTTTATAACTGTGGTGAATAAAATGATCACGGCTCTTTCTGGTGCTTTCAGATCTGTTTGTCCCCCTTATCATCCAGAATCGAGCAACATGTTTTGGGAAAAATGACTACTGCAGGGACCGCAGCACGTCATCTATACTGAAGGACCTCAGGTGGTAGCCTCTATCAGAGAGACAATGAGACCAGTGACTCTGCTTCAAGATCATCATTGCCCTAGTAGCAATCCCTACTGGCTCTGCTGAAATTGCTTCAAGATCATCACTGCCCTAGTAGCAATCCCTACTGACTCTCACCTCCAGTTTAAAACTAGACCAGCTAGAAGCCGAAACTCAAAAATAAGTGTGACACCTACCTGTAATTCAGACATTCTTAAAAACTTGTTCTTTCCACGTACCATCAAAAACTGGAATCACATACCTGAATTGGCAGTTACTAGTAAATCACCTGAACATTTCAAAACAGCACTGCACTCAATATTTGACTAACTTACACCTATCATGCACACACCACACTGCAGGATTTTTGCTCTGCAGAGAGTCACGCTCCAGTACCTATACAGCTACAGATACAGATAGAAGATACTGTCAGGATATCACATTTGACTTGCCGATATTTGTTTTGACTACAACAAAGCTGAGGTGAAGTTATACAGGCCTGGAAATGAAGAGCTTATATCATAACCCGTTAGCAGGTTATGTCAAATAACATGGTGGTAATCTATAGGAAAACATGTGTTGTATTGGTTTTCCGCCATTTTTATAATGCTAACCATTCTGTTTAGGCCAAAAAAAAAATCAATTGATTCTCAGGCAATTTTTTTTTCAAATCAATGAGGGAGGGAGGATTTTATTTTTATTTTTTATTTTTATTTCTTCCAGACGGTGAGAAAGGATTGAGAGGCAAAAGTCACTTTCTGATGTCTGTTTTTACCTGAAAAGCATGGAAAGTGCATATTGTAAAATGATATACAAATAAAACTCATTTTATTGAAAACTAAAACTGTTTTTCTTTATTTTCTGATATCACCACTTTTTGTATTTAGAAACAGAACTCTGACTTCACTTTTAAACTTTTACAAAGCAGAACTATTTTATGAATACTAGATATTATTGACCACCCTCGTATTATTTTGGTATCATTGTGAGTTATTTTGATAGAAATTAACATTTTTACGATAGAAATTTTAGAAGGGAAACAAAAACAAACCAGAATGGAAGCAAGCTTCCGGTGTCAACTCGGCTTGGAACTTGCACAGCACTTGTAACGTCATCGACCATCTGTCAAAGAGCCCCTCCCAAAGACCACGCCTATTAAAAATAGTTTGAACCCATATACATCCAAGCGATCAAGTTTGATATTTAAAAAAGGGAAACATCACTTTATTTTTCCACTGCGGCGAAGCCCTTTCATTCATATCACTATCCGATCTCCCGTGGGTGAAATTAATAAATGGATAGGCCCAACTCAATACACAAAATAAGCTGGACGTGTCGGCCTGTAAAGACTTCGTTTGTTTACTTTGAATGAAGACGTCATTCGTATTGGGAAACGCACGTGTGTTTTGAGTAATCTCCCTTGATGCACAACTGCTCTGGAAAAATCTGAATTTCCGATTCCATTCAGTGTTTGCCCATTCTTTCCTGTTATGTTCATGACACGTCAGCAGAATTTGGACTTTTGTATTTGTTTAGTAAGTGATAATTCCCCACCCCGAAAATATACTTACCTGTACCGATTATTCTCACTATTTCTCATTCGTGTTTTCACAGCAAAAAAGGTTTACTTGACGCCAGTACCTGGCAAATTTAACGTTTAGTATTCGACAAGGTGGGTTATGCCTGTGTTGGACAACTCGCCCAACATCGACCAAGTCAAGTTTGCGTTTGAATTCCCCTGCCGTGTGCGCCCAGTCTCCTGAAAATATGGCGAAAACCTTTCCCCTCTCACCAGGGGTCAGCCTTGGCAGCTGATTTTAGGGAAATGTGACTTCTCCCTTCAGAGACTTTAAGGAGAAGTCAGGACCCAGGAGGGAGAAGTCAGTGGACATGAAGGAGAAATCAGAAAAAAAAACCATAAAACGTATATGACATCGTGACAAAATAAATGAACATAGAGGACACAATTGTGGAGAAAAAAATAAATAAAAGTTATCCAAACATACAAACACACACAAAACTAAGTCAGATGGTTACATAACAGAATGTAGGTTAAAATCCCCCCCCCCCCCTCCCGACCCCACCCCACAAAAAACTGTGTCGTTCATGTTTTCTGAATACCCCCTAACTCTTTGCCTAACAGTGATGACTAAGGTTACCGTGCAGTTGATTTTGTATTTGCCTCAACGATGTGGATTTGAAATTTAGTATGACCCATGGTGAGAGTGTTCTTCTCTGTAACAGAAGGTATATTCTTTTTAAAAAAATATTTAAAGTGTTTAAAATAAATTTCAAGTTCATATAAGAAGCTGGGTCATTCATGGTTTCTGAATACCCTAACTGAGTTGAAAAGCGTAGTTAAAAAAGTTTTCGATATCCTTCGTAAATTAAGCGTTATTTAACAATTTGAGTTAATTAATTTCTTTGGTAAATGACAAAACATTTCAGTTGTCTCCCTTCCCGGCTGCGCTGGGTAATAATACACTGTTCAGAAAACTGACAATTTCTGCCAACCATCTTTCACTGACACGTGCGATTGGTGCTTTGAATGTCTGCCATTCTTATCCATCCAAATACCTGTGATTTCTATTGTAGCCTTATTACATTTAACCCCCTTCCAACAAACTTCACAAGTTTTCAAAGAAAAACATTCAATGCAAATTGCGGGGTGAATTTCAATGCAGCCAATTTTTCAGTGGAACAGAGCGTAACCGCAAGCAATTTCGATATGGACGAACTGTCTCCAATACATTTTTTTTGTTTTGAAATGGTGGTTAACTTTAATAAATTCTAATTAACTCGATGCGTGTCTTGTGTGATTCGTTGTTTTGTCTGGTACTTTGTTTTTAAATAGCCATTTTGTGCTGGTTGCTATCAGTTGGGGCGAATTGTTCGAACGACTACGCCATTGCAATTCTTTTCAGAAATATAAAATTGGGCTAGTTTAGGCTATTTTCATAGCCGTGTGACGGACTTTAACAGCAACCGTGTTTACTGTTTTTTGCGGAAGCGTGTGTTTTTAAAAAAATAAAACATAAGAAAATACAGTAAACTGCCATGTCTCCCAAGGAAGTTTGGGAGGGCGACTTGACTTTCGCCCCCAATGTAAGCCAAGGCGACTTTAGGAATGACAAGGCGACTTCTTCGCCCAAGTCGCCCACTCGGCTGACCCCTGCCTCTCACACTTAACACACGCCTGTGTATATTTACCTGTTTATTCATTGGTTTTGGGCCTTAAAACCAATAGTCCCTTTTCAATTTCCCTGTTTCCTATTTTTGTGCAATGACGGTCCAAATAAAAAGGCCCAACGCGGGCCATTTTTTTCAACGCGGTGGTGCCTGAGAATCAATTCCTTTTTTTTTTTGGCCTTATGTTTTAGCAGAATTTCCACCAAAATTAATAGCAATAACTAACACACAATCTCACTTTGGCAAGAATGTGCTTTAGCTGATGGTATTTATTTTGGGGGAAAGTCGATTAACATGTAAATGGTATGTCAGTCTCTTCAAATGTTGATTCAATGTGCAACCTTTGTGTTGAGTTAGTTCCAAAAGATTGTCAAGTCTGACTGACATATGGGTTGAAGAATATAATTCATGTGGCATTTCATTTTCGTAAGCTGTAGTCCATTTGCATGCTTTATGATTGACATAACCCTTATGTAACCTAAACGATCATTCGTGGGTTATTTCCATGCCACGTTATATTATGACCATGATGGCATCAGTATTGGCAAAAAGCATCAACATCCTTGTTTATGTTTGTAAGACTGTGATTAGGTCAGTTTCATTGCATCCTGTGAGCCCAGAGCTTTTATATTGCAGATGTTTTAGGCCCATGTCAGTTGATCTGTATATAAGTTGCTGTATATAAGTTGCACCAATTTGTACTGACCTGAAAATATTTTTATACAACAACCAATGCCCTAGACTAGCTGGTGCTAACTCAAAAATTAATCCAGGGCCAAACACAAATTTTGCCCCCCAATCCCCCAAATTTCCATGCAAAACCGAAAAAATCAAGTCCTGTCTGGTCCTCTATACTTTTCAGATCTGCGCATGCGCAGTATCCACGAAGACACTGAAATTGACGCAAACCATCATTCTTTGTTTGGCCCTAAAGTCAGCAACATTCAACTGACTTCTGTGCTTTTAAATCTCAGTCTTGAGGATGCCAGACACAAATCAATGGTAAAATTGGTGGATCCAAGGACAAAAATGGTTGATGGAAGTGAACAACAGTGGTTTGGAACGTTCAGGGCTGTAACTTTATAATTGTTTTCAAAATTATTTCATGTTTCCTAATTTTGGGCCTGACGTCATAATTGTGACGCCTGCCCCACGAAGTGGGGAGCGACATATAGGGATTACTTTTGTCGTCTTGCGTCGTCCACGTCACACTTTCTCTTATCCGCCACTCCTCTTTAACCTATGAATGGATTTTGATGAAACTTTCAGTGCTTCTTTATCACATAATGGCATTGTGCACCTCCTATTTTATTTTTTGATCTGCTGTATTTTTTCCAGAGTTATGCCCCTTTTCCACTTAGAATTCTGTCTGAAACGCCTTGGAGTGTCTCTTATCCACCACTCCTCTTTAACCTATGAATGGATTTTGATGAAACTTTCAGTGCTTCTTTATCACATAATGGCATTGTGCACCTCCTATTTTATTTTTTGATTCGCTGTATTTTTCCCAGAGTTATGCCCCTTTTCAACTTAGAATTCTGTCTGAAACGCCTTGGAGTGTATATATCTCAGTCATTGTCAGGCGGATTTTAATGATATTTGGTATGCACATGAACCAGGATGGAGGAAAGGATATTCACATACAACCGTTATCATCCACACATTTTTTCAGAGTTATGTCCCTTTTTCGACTTCGTCATCCACATCGTCCGCGTCACACTTTCTCTTATCCGCCACTCCTCTTTATCCTATGAATGGATTTTGATGAAACTTTCAGTGATTCTTTACCACATAATGGCATTGTGCACCTCCTATTTTATTTTTTGATCCGCTGTATTTTTTCCAGAGTTATGCCCCTTTTCCACTTAGAATTTTGTCTGAAACGCCTTGGAGTGTCTCTTATCCACCACTCCTCTTTAACCTATGAATGGATTTTGATGAAACTTTCAGTGATTCTTTATCACATAATAGCATTGTGCACCTCCTATTTTATTTTTTGATCTGCTGTATTTTTTCCAGAGTTATGCCCCTTTTCAACTTAGAATTCTGTCTGAAACGCCTTGGAGTGTATATATCTCAGTCATTGTCAGGCGGATTAATGAATTAGATTGGGCTCACCAGTGAAATGCCTCACTACAGACATTTATTTACAGCAACTGGAATTCATCATTCAAGAAAGAAGAATTTGATCACCCAGTGAACGCGAATTGTCTCGCTTGACTCCCCATAAAAGCATGATCTTCAAGAATTTACTGGAAACAATAACTGCTTATTAAAAGTTTTGTAAATATTGCTCCAGACAGAATTGGCCACAAAAGTTCAGAACTGGTTGTCTTCCTTAAACACATGACTTAACATAAACAGAAATAATATCATTACTTTGTAGCAACTTACATAGAAGAACTTGATTAACAAGGTTTAAGGTAAATATTTAAAGACATGCTATTAAAATATAGTGCAGGTGACACACGTCTTCCATGGAAGACTCACATCTAAGTTCTTGTTAGTGATTTATCCACTGTGTGTTAAGTGTTCCTTTCCTATCCTTCCTTGAAGCCCTCCTGTTAAACTCCCAAGCTTTTTGGCTTATTTTTATTGAAATTTTTTAAAAATTTTTTGGGAGTTTAACATATATTACGGAATGTTTATTCTGTTTATCCCCATGGTTACGTCCTCACCCTAGGGATGTTGGGTCGTTTGGGTCATGCATCTTCTATCCGATGTATCGTTTTTTCTTTATATGAAGATCTTGCTTTACATCAGGTAGCTTTAAAATCTGTTACTGAGTTTGGGCCTTTTTATTCTGTGCCAAATGTCTTGTTTCCAGTTTTCCTTGATGTTGTTTGCATTGGCAACGTCCTTAAATCTATGTAGTATTTAGTTATTATTACTGTAGGATTGTTGTAAGATACATGTTTAATATTCCGGTAGTGTAGCAATAATTTTTGGAATTTTGTCCACATTTAGGCTCTATCGGGAAGCCCTTGGGCTCTTCATGTTCCCTTTGGGAACTTGGGCTTTTGTCAAAAAAAATGTTCAATTTAATTGTTCGATTTCAGTTTTTATTGTTGATTATTATGTATCTTTTTTATATATTTATTTGGAGTTTGTTGGAGTTCAATCGACTTGATTTTGAATAATTATGAAAGCTTATTGCTCAAAATGCAAGGCGAGGAAGTCTTCCTCGGATTTACATGCGTGTTGCTTGTAGTCGATGTACTCCAATGATTTCTTGTCCTACATGTGTTGATTGGGATGGCAAATGTTGGACGCAGGTGTTACGGTATGTTGTTAGCGGTGAGAGGCTGATGCCGGTTCTCTCGCTGCAGGGTCACTCAAGTTTTTCAGTTTCTTTTTCAGAGGAACAAGAACATGGTGATGGTTATGTGACACCTACCAAAAGTGTGCTGCCGCCGTCGTGCTCTGATGAGCAAACAGAGCTAGCTGCTAAGGTTCTCTTGAATATTAGGCAGGGGATAAAGTCACTGGCCGATGGTTTTAATTCCTTGGCAGCAGCTAGTTCGACCGGTGAAGCAGTTACTCTATCTGAGGGAGCGGTGACACCGGGTATGTCCGTTGCCATCGAAGGAAGTATAGTGGGTAGAGCGAGCACCGTAAAATCAAAACAAGCTCACCCAGTGACTACGGAACTAGAGGAGAAGCCAGCAAGTTTTCTGTCAGGAGGCTTAGTGAGGTCTGACAACGCCGCGAGTGGGAGAGGTCCCTCTCTAACCCAGCAACATCTGGGGCCAGATGTTGTTATGAAAAACTTGTGCTGGCCAGAGCATACATCCACACCTGCCGCTCAGGACACTCCGACTAGACTGCAGCCGGCCTTGGCTAAAGTCACAGCTTCTTCTGCTATGATCACAACGTGCACATGACTGCATCCTAGCTACCCGACATCGGATATCCAGCCATTTGCGTGAAGAAGGGACCACTCTTCGCCTGTGAAGCTGGACCATCTGGTAGCTAAGGAGACGAGGGCTCGATCATTGGGACGTTTGGAGAAGAGATCCATCTCTAGAACGCCGTCCTTGGAGCAGCAAGCGGCCTTGATGATGGATTTGCTGTCGCAGATTGCACAGCTGATTGCATCATCCCAGCAAGTGCAGGAACAACCTCCCTCAGACTTACAATCTGAGCTGTCGGATGGTGCTGGGTCGGTCCAGTCGTCTCTTCACGCAGACATAATGGACCGAGATTCGCAACTGATTCACTCGGATGGTGAAAGAGATAAGGAAGAGGATTACCCTTCCCTTTTGAAACAACACATAGTTGCGATGGATTTCATCCATCAATACTACCCTGAGTTTGTTCTGCTGAACCAGAGTGCTGCGACAACAAGAGAGAAACCGCTGTCGTCTTTAGACGCAGACTGTATTCGGAGGAAGGAAGAAGTTCTTTCTTTCCTGGTTCAGTCTAGGCAAGTGTCGCAGGCTTTCAGCCATATAGACACCGATGTATTTAACCTCTCGGGTGTGAGGAAAAAAGACAGTTTCTTGTCAACATCTTCCATAAACATACCATTCCTTGCACCACGTTCATTTAAAACGGTTGGAGAAGATGTTCCATTGCGTTTGGATGAGCAGGCCGGGGATTTAGATATATCTTGACCTGCTTCATTCAGTAATCGCTCAGATGTTATGGAAACTGCAATTTCTTCAAATAGAGCGAATTTGGATGCAATATCCTACGCAGATCACCTTACTAGAGCTATGGCGCAACGTCTCAACGGAAAGGAATTTGAGGACATGCATACCTCTCTTAGAGTTCTTTCCAGGGCCATCATGTATACCATGTATAATTCCGCCCCTGACAGTGGCAAATCTGGAGTTAATAAGATGTGATGCTGCCCTTAGATGACATCACTCATAGATGACAAGGTGAAAAGCTCTCTCCGGGTCGCTCCAGACATACTATTTTTGAGGACAAGCTTTGAGTAGTTTACGAACAGGCCACTAAGAAAGCGTCCAGTGCTCTGCTTTTGAAGTTGGCGTCTCAACAACCCGCTTCAGCAAGCTGGAGTAAAGGAGGACGTTCCAAATCAAATTCATTGAAAGGGAACTCCTCAAGAGGATACAAGAAACAGGCCTCATATAATTACTCCGGAGGTCGTCACTATAGTGACTCGGGAAAGAGGTGTAGGTCTGATCGGGACTATCAGTCAGACGCCCCTAAGCTGATGGGGCGAGGATCTTCACGGGGAGGACATAGTTTCTCCTCCCATAAGCCTCGCAAGTCCTACAAGTGATGCTTAAGATCTCTATTGCTTGCCAGTTGGTGGAAGGTTATCAAACTTCGCGAGAAACTGGATAGCAGTCACGGAAGATCAGTGGGTGAGAAGTGTAGCCTTCGGCTATCATTCCGAGTGAAAACCCCACTAACGAGAAGTCCGCGTTGGACAAATCTTCAGGCAGATCCTTTTAAAAGAGAATCTCTCCTAGTGGAGGTACAGGCTCTCTAATTAAAGGAAGCAATAGAGGTCGTCGAGAATCAAAATTCTCAAGTTTTTACAGTCACCTGTTCCTCGTTCCAAACCCAGACAGCTCATTCTGACCAGTAATAGACTTGAGCTGGATAAACAAGTTAATTGTGGCTCCAAAGTTCGGTCAGTAAGAGCGAGCATTCAAGTGAACAACAATGTGGCAAGCATAGATCTGAAGGACGCTTACTTTCATGTCTTCGTACATCCGTCATTCAGAAAGTACCTGCAGTTTGCCGTACAAGGGAAGGTTTATCAGTTCAGAGCAATGTGCTTTGGTCTGAACCTGGCTCCCTGGGCATTCACTCCAATAATGAACTCAGTAATGTCATACTTCCGAGCTCATTCGTCTGCGGTAAAGTCGGTTTACTTGGACGACATTCTGCAGAGATACAGCAATGGAATTATACTTCAGAACGATGTTCAGAGTCTGCTTCTATTACTCCGACATCTCGGTTTCATCGTAAATGAGAAAAAGTCAGATCTAGCTTTGTCCAAGTCGTTCACTCACTTGGGAATAAGCTTCGAGACTCACAACAATCAAATTCGTCTGCCATTACCCAGAGCGAAATTAGTCAGCTGTTACGCTCGCTTTTGTCTACACTCAGACACATTAACAGAGGGCTGTGCGGATCTTATTCCGATGGGCCGCCTGCACATGCGTCCCCTCCAGATATTCTTTACTCAGAACTGGAGTGTGAAGATGCATTTTCTCGAAACCAGTATTGTTTTAATGGACTTAGTAAAACGAAAGGTTCAAATTTGGGCAGATCTTCAGTGGTTAACTCAGGGAGTTCTGCAGGATCTAGCTTTCACAATTATGATGGATGCGAGTCAGACATGCTGGGACGCGACCCTAAGTTCCGTAGACTTGAAGTGTCCGGGTCTTTGGGACTCTCGGTTCCTAGAGAAGCACATAAACATCAAAGAGATGATGTCAATATGGTTAGCACTTCAACATTGGGTTCGCATAATAGCAAACATTCAATTCGACAATAGTTGCTTACATCAGGAACCAAGGCAGCACTCATTCAATTCCGTTATGTGAATTAACAGAGAGGATTCTCCTATATGTCATGAATCATGGCATTCATCTCTCATTCCGTCATATACCAGGTCGTCTGAACGTACTAGCAGACTCGCTGACGCTCTCTCGGAAAGGTCACCTGTTACCATCGGAATGGACTCTCAACAACCGAATATTCAGACAGATTTGCTACCAGTGGGATCGCCCCATGATAGATCTCTTTGCAACACACCTGAACAATCAGTTACCGACGTTTATGTCACCGTGCCCGGATCATCGAGCGTACGCAGTAAATGCTCTTTCGATCTCATGGGACAGAATGATAGGATATCTATATCCTCCAACTCCGTTGATTCAGCAGATTCTGTTAAAGATCAAACATTCTCATTGCAAAATTCTTCTAGTAGCACCTCTGTTGCCACAGAAACCTTGGATCATTCTTCTCAGGTGTCTGTTATGGGACGTCCCCCAGAAGCTTCCTCCACGAGAGGACCTTCTTTATCAGGGGAAGTCCTGCACACTGCATCACAACCCGGAAGGTCTCAACCTTCACGTATTTCCGTTGTGCGGTCCTTCCTGCACGCAAAATGTTTTACAGGACGCGCAGAGGACGCAATTTCTAACTGCAGGAGGTCCTCCTCTTCATTGAATTACGCAGCAAAGTGGAGGGTTTTCTTCCATTGGTGTAAGGATCAGTCGATGGATGTATACGATCCGTCCATACCAAATATTGATGATTTCTTGGTCTACTTGTTTGAAGATCTGAAACTGCAGCCCGTCACTATTAAGGGCTATAGGTCTATGCTATCAGATACTTACACTCATCATAATAACTTGGCTATTGGATCAAATACTTCATTATTCAGGCTAGTTAGAAATTTCTCTATCAATAGACCTAGAACCCTCAGATTAATTCCAAAATGGAATTTGGCTTGGGTTCTGTTGAAGCTCAAAGAAGCTCCATTTGAGTCGTTGGACATCGTAGAGTTCAAATTCTTGACCTATAAAACAGCATTTCTCTTAACCTTTGCATCTGCTAGGATAGTCATCTATTGATGAATCGCACTACTGTAGTGTGGGTAATACCATTATCCTCACTACGGAAGTGGGATTATTGGCTATGAATAAGATTCCAGACAAGTGACAGGAGCCTATTATCATTAAGGCTCTACCATCCGCTGATAATCGTAGACCTTTGCTGTGTCCAGTCAGGGCTATGCGCATTTATAAACATCGATCAGATTTTATTAGAAAAGGAAGAAAATGTTTCTTTTTTTCATTGATTCCAAACAGAAAGGATATTTCTGTTTATTCAGTCACTAGATGGATTCAGTTGGCAATACGCATTGCCTATGAAAATCTATCTTCGGATCAACGTTCTGTTAATAAGATATCAGCGCTTGAGGTTAGAGCACTGTCCACTTCTTGGGCTTATTCTAACAGTATAGCTATTACTGATCTCATAAAGGCTGCATACTGGACACAGCCCTCTTCATTTACCAAGTTTTACCTGAGAAATTTAGAGTCCATCTCCGGTGATCTTAGATCTTTGGGTCCTCTTTCTGTTGCTCAGAATGTCATCCATTAATGGTTTCATCTATAGGTATTATTTAGGCTGCCCGTTCCAGCATTGACGCTGTTCCTCTGCCCTCTTCATTCTAAGGATATGTACCTCAGAACTAGGGGAAGGGAGGGAGGTAGTTTTTACCTTTATGATCATCTGGTTTTATAGTGAAAAGCAAGAAAAGACCTCCTCTGGTGTCAGTAGTCCAAAGTCGGTGCTGGGATGGTTTTAATGTGTAGCTCGGTGTGAAGCAATAACTATGTCTCATTTATGTACTGTTTTTAAAGTGTAGCTCACTGTGAAGCATTTGTATATGTCACATGTCAAACAGGTGTTAATATACAATCCTCTGACACTTTTAAATGAGAAAAAGAGTCTCATTCTCTGGGTTATTTTTATATATTGGGTTTCCTTCACCGAAATTAGCATAACGGATTATGCTGGCATTAAATGGAGAATTATATATTATGTAATACTCAATTACATTGTTGGTGTTATACCTTTCTCTTTTCTCTTAAAAGAGAAGGACATATATAATTCCTATCTTCTCCTATTCTCCTGTAGGAGCTATCCTTTACTGAAGTAATTGAGAGATTGGATTTTCCTAGGCCCTCCAGCCTTTTTATGATTCAGTTAGTCTGGGCCATTGGTTGTTGTATAAAAATATTATAAATTTTAAGTAATTTGTATATTTTCTATACTTGCCAATGGCCCAGACGGGTATGGCCCTCCCATAAGTGGGCACTCATACCTCCCCACTGTTTATAACATTTTTACAGGCAATCTGTAGAAAGAATGATGGTTGGCGCCAGTTTCAGTGTCTTCCTGGATACTGCACATGCGCAGATCTGAAAAGTATGGAGGACCAGACAGGACTTGAT
The DNA here is from genome assembly GCA_031216915.1 of Pictodentalium vernedei. Classification (NCBI taxonomy): domain Eukaryota; kingdom Metazoa; phylum Mollusca; class Scaphopoda; order Dentaliida; family Dentaliidae; genus Pictodentalium; species Pictodentalium vernedei. The sequence continues at coordinate 152,035,215 of CM062292.1, forward strand.
TTTTAGCTCAACTTTGGCTAAGCCAATTTTGAGTTTATGCCAGGGCCAGTTGTCTGTCCGTTTGTCTGTCTCTCCGTCAACATGGCTCGGGCTAGAGGCCATATTTATGAACCGATCTTTACGAAACTTCTTGGGTACCTTTGGTATCACCGTGGGACGAGAACGAGTGTTTTTGAGTCCGGTCCAAAATTCAAGATGGCCAATGGCAGCCATTTTGTACAAAATTAGGTGCAATCAGATTTTTGCAGAGAACTTCCATATTAAAATGCTGATTTGAATAATTTTTTGTGTGAATGTTTCGTACCATGGGATACATCACATATAATACAGGTTTTTTTCTCGTGCAAAAAATTATGCAAATTAGATGAACTTTGATTTTTTCAGTGCTACTTACACAAGAGTAAGTACACATGTCAATACAGCTCGGGCTAGAGTCTGTATTTATGAACTGATCTTCACGAAACGTCTTGGGTACCTTTGTTATCACCTTGGGATGGGAACGAGTGTTTCTGGGTGCGGTCCAAAATTCAAGATGGCTGCCAGTACCCATTTTGTACCGAAATTTGGTCTAATCAGTTTTTTGTACACAACTTCTATACGGCTCAGGCTAGAGGCCGTATTTATGAACCGATCTTTACGAAACTTCTTAGGTACCTTTGTTATGACCGTGGGACGAGAACGAGTGTTTTGGGGTCCAATCTGAAATTCAAGTTGGCCGCAGGCAGCCATTTTGTACAAAATTAGGTGCGATCAGATTTTTGCACGAACTACCATATGAAAGCGCTGATTTGAATAATTTTTTGTATGAATGTTTAGTACCATGGGATACATCACATATAATACAGGTTTTTTTCTCATGCGTTTATTATGCAAATTCGACTAACTTTGATGTATTTAGTGATACTTTCAGCACTGTAAGTGCAAATGCCAATACGGCTCGGGCTTGAGGCCGTATTTATGAACCGATCTTCACGAAACTTCTTGGGTACCATTGTTATGACCTTGGGACGACAACGAGTGTTTCTGGGTGCGGTCCAAAATTCAAGATGGCTGCCAGTGGCCATTTTGTACCAACATTAGGTTCAATCAGTTTTTTGTCACAACTTCTATACAGCTCGTATTTATGAACTGATCTTCACAAAACTTCTTAGGTACCTTTGTTTTTACCTTGGGACAGGAATGAGTGAGTTTTGGGGTGCCTTTGTTATCACTGTGCTATGAGAACAAATATTTTGGGGTTCAGTCGGTCCCACTCTGGGACTCAAAGATTTCTTTTCTAGTTTAGCATCTGACTGTCACCCACCTTTACAATACTTTACCCATACACTTGTTACAGGCTACGGTCAGTATTTATGTACAGACTGTTACAATACTTTATATGTACCTTTGTTATCAGGTCATTACCTAGATGTTTTTCATTGCTGTGTCACATACTATACATGTACATGTCTTGACAAGTTGAGCTACAGTGTCATTGACACTTTCATTTCGGTTTTGCATGCAAATTTGGGGGATTGGCGGCAAAATTTGTATTTGGTCCTGGATTAATTTTTGAGTTAGCACCAACTAGTCTGGGCCATTGGTAAGTATAAAAAATATACAAATTACTCAAAATTTATATATTTTTATACTGTACCAATGACCCAGACATAGCTGGTGCTAACTCTTAAAATATAGGGCCAAACACAAATTTTGCCCCCCAATCCCCAAAATTTGCATCTAAAACCAAAGAAAACATGTCCTGAAAGGCCCTCCACACTTCGCCCCTACTGCGCATGCGCAGTGTCAAGGACGTTCCGAAATTGGCGCCATTAATCATTCTAAGTTTGGCCCTTCATCAGTTAACATCTGACTGATCTTTGTGCTTATAAATCTCAGTTTAAATGATGCCAGACACATAAATATTAGTGAAATGGTGATTCTAAGGAGGATAGAGAAGGAGGAGAGGAAAAAATGTGTGACAGAATATTATCAGGGCTGTAACTTAAAATTTTTTAATGAAATTATGTTAAGTTACCTATTTTCGAGGCAGCAGCCATTTTGTTGTCATTCTGATTATTTAGTTACACTGTTTTTTAAGTGTTTTCCTCTCTCCCTGTCCTTTAAGTCCCCCCTTGCTATTCTCCCATGCTTTTGGCATAGTTTTTGTAATTATTATTACTAAATTTTCTTGGGAGTTTTAGCTGAATAACAGAATGAATTCTGTTCTTTTCCCCATGTTTACGTCTTCACCTATGGGTGGTTAGGCGTTGTGTTCTGCATCTACCATCTGATGTTCTGCAGTTTCTTCCCTGGAAGTCTCTGTTTTGCATCAGATAGTGTATTTTTGGTAACTGATTTTGGGCCTGGGTACCTGGAGTCTTATTTTAGTGTTTTTACACTCATTGTTTACATTTACAACAGCCCTCTGTGTGAGGGGGGGATTTCTGGAAAATAATATCTTGATGTTATTTTAATCATAACTAGATACATTATTATTGTTCGTAAGTGTTGAATAAATTGTTTAAAATATTTTAAAAATTTTTATCCACACTTAGGCTTGGGATCCATTGGGGCTCAACGTTACTTTTCAGAAACTTGGGCTGTTCTGAAAAAATATTTTTTCAAAATATTTTGATTTCAATTATTTTTTCTATATTAATGGATCATATTATTATTATGTATTTTGATTGCCAGGGGTTAGTGCGAGTACCAGGACTTGTTTTCTTTTCACATTGAAAGGATATTGATCAATTGTATTAAGAGGAAGTCTTCCTCTGACTTTATAATCATTCTATATGTGGTCACTGTACTCGCATTAACTCCTGTTCTGTATCGTATGATTTCGATGACAATATGGGAAGCGTATGTCACGGTATGTTATTGGGGATTTGGACACTCCGGTCCTTTCCCCGCAGGGTCACTCTACTTTATCAATTTCTATTTCAGACGATCAAGATTAGGGTGATGTATCTGTGATGTCTTCCAACAGTGTGCCTCCGTCGTCACAATTAATGAAGGGCTAGCGGAAAAGTGCTCATGTAAATACGCCAATTGCCTAAGAGGACCCTAGTAGGTTCAACGACCTTTGACGTCCGCTAGCTCGCCCGGTGTAGCGTCCATTCACCGAATGGTTCGGCAGCCGGGTTCGTCCGTTGCGGTCTAGAAGGAATTTTGGGGTGATGCGAGCACTATAAATTAACCTAATGCACACCCAGTGACGGCGGATCGGAGGGAGAACGGAGGAAGCCTTTTAGTCCGGTTCATAGCTCGTTCTGGTCCATCCGGACGGCAAGCGAGAGAGGCCCCTCTCTCATTCAACAACATCTGGCCCCAGATGTTGTGGTACGAAATGTGTCGCAAGCGGAGCATACGTCCGTCGCTCGGGACGCTCCGTTGTATAGGCAGTCAGCGGAGACTGCTAAGGCTTCCTCTTCTCGTCAGCGCACACGACCGCACCTTGGCTGCGTGACCGCCGATATATTACCAGCTTCGCCGATCAAGGATTCTTCGGCGACCAGGTCACACCATCCGGTAGCCAGGGACACGAGGCCTGCAGACTCCGGACGTTCGCAAAGGAAGTGTGCGGGAGTCAACGTACACGGAGCTTCCGGCGGCAATGCATCGTAAGACCGCTACTGCACAGGCCTCGGGAACGGACGTGCTTTCCTTAATAGCACAGTTTATCGCAGCATCCCAGCATCAACTGAATCTGTCGCATATATTTTATCCGACGATGCTGGGTCGGGACGCTCCGCGGAAGCGGGTACGGACGTCCGAAAGTTTCATCCGGTCCGACGGGATACCGAAAGGGATTTGGAGGATTTCGAGCTTTCCCTTTTGGAACAACATATGCTGTTGTGTATGTCATCTGACTTGGTCTTCTACAGCTTCTTTCGTCGGACCAGAATGCTGCGATGTCGGATAAGAAACTGATAGCGTCGGTGGACTTAGAAATTTTTGGTTCGGTTCAGGGACATCGTCCCTCAGTTCCGACATAGTCCAATAATGTCACACAAACTTTCGAATTATTGAACGGCGCTATATATATTATTATTTTATGCTTGCTATAACCAAGCATTTCTGGTTTCTTGTTCGCAGAGTTACGGAGATGTCTTTCAAAAGTGTGCCTCTGTCGTCATAGTTAATGAAGAGCTAGCGGCAATAAGTGCTCATGGAATATGTCTATCGCCTACGGAGTGACATTCGCTAGCTCACCCGGTGTAGCGTACATTCATCGAATGGTTCAGCTGCCGGGTTCGTCCATTGCAGTCTAGGAAGGAGATTTGGGTGATGCGAGCACTTTAATTACTTTAGTACTCACCCAGTGACGGCAGATTGAGGACAGATCAGAGGAAGCCTGTTAGTCCGGTTCCTGGCTTGTCCAGGTCCGTCTGGGCTGTGAGCGAGAGAGGTCCCTCTCTCGTCCAACAACATAGGGGACCGCATGTTGTGGTTCAGATATTTTACATTCGGAGCATATGTCCGTCGGTCGGGACGCTCCGTTATATTGACAGTCCGAGAGACTGTCCTTAATGCTTCCTCATCCTCACAGCAGGGCACACGACCGCACATTGGCTACGTGACCTCGAGTATCCGATCAGTTTCGTCATTCAGTGATTCCACGGCGAATAGGTCGCGCCATCCGGTAGCCAAGGGACACGAGGCCTATACACTCTGTTCGCTCGCATATTGGTAGTATGCACGGGGTAACGATCACGGAGCTTCCAGCGGCAATGCATCGTAAGATCGCTTCTCCTCAGGCCTCAGTGACGGACGTGCTATCCGAGTTAGCACAGTTGTTTCGCAGCATCCCAGCAATTGACAGTTTCTCGGTCGAATCAGGAATTATCCGACGGCGCTGGGTTGGTGCGGTCCGCGGTTGCATCAGGTACGGACGACCGAACGCTTTATAGGGTCCGACAGGATGGCGAAAGGGATTCGAAAGATTTCGAGTTTTCCCTTTAGTAGTATCAGAAGCTGCCTTTCATATCTTCTGGCATTATCTTCCAGTGATTGTTATTTCGGACTTCATTGCTGCGATCTTGGATAAGAGACTTATAGCGTCATTGGACTCGGATTTTTCGATCGGTTCAGGGACATTGTCCCTGACTTACCGACGCAGTCCAATATTGTCATTACAACATGTGTTTTATTTTTCGACGCTATATATATATATATATACAAGCCTGCTACCAAGCATGATAGTTTAGTTTCTTGTCCGCGTTGCTCATTTCTGCCAATTTCAATGTTGGAAACGACATGATGTATAGTAGACTTAACTTAGACGCTTTATCATACGTAATCCGCCTTACTGAGGCGTTATCATTACGTCTTCAAGAAAAGATTTACGGGATATTATTCTCAATGTAATTTCTTTTGAGGGCAGTAGTTTGTTCACGTATAACTCCGCCCTTCAGTGGCTGATTGGAGTTGGTTAGACGTGACGCAGCCCTAGCTACATCCACACGCGTGGATAGTAAGGTTAAGAACTCTCTCAGAGTCGCTTCGTTCTCGGAGGAGCTTCTCTTCGACGGCAACTTTTCGGCAATCCATGAATTGCTCGATTTACACGTTCTCTTGTCTATCTAGTGTTACAAGAGATTCAGACTGGGGCAAACATTCGGTGGTTGACTCAGAGAGTACCACTGCAGTTGCCGGACCCGAGTGTGGCTGTTATGACGGTTGCCAGTCAAACAGATTGGGATATAATACTGATCCCTACGGATTCGAAGTGCCAGGGTCTTTGGGTTCCGCAGTCTCTTAGCAATCAGTTTTCTTCCGCAGAATAATGTTTTTTAGGCTTGCTTTATGTCATTGCATGAACATTATTCAGAAACGCATGCCCAAATCCTGTCCTTTAATTCGACAGTAGTGGCGTATCTCCGGAACCAGGGAGGCACTCTTTCGTTTCCGTTATTCAATTTAATGAAAGAATCCGTCTGTTGGTTATAGTACACCAAGTTCTGTTTTGGTCCGTCATATTCCGGGTCGTCTGATTGTTTTACCGGACTCCCGTTCTCTTACGGGTCGCTTGTTGCTGTCAGAATGGACTCTCAACAAAAAAGTATTCAATCAGATTTGCTATCTATGGGAGCGCCCAATGATGATTTATTTACGACACAGCTTGCTAATCAATTGCAGACATATGTGTTGGCTTGTCCAGATCTCTGAGCTAATGTTGTTAACGCTCTATTGATCTATAGGACGGAATGATAGGATACGCGTATCCTCCGGCGCTGTTGTTTCAGCAGGTATTGCTAAGATAAACAACCACAATACATTTCTGTTGATAGCATCTCTATCTTCACAGAGATCATGGGTAATTTACTCTCTTGTCTACTGTGGGTCTTAACGTGAAATCTTCCTCTATGTGAGGATCTTTTTTCACTGGGTAAATCGTGTCATCTTTATCACAACCCGCAAGGTCGCAACCTTCATGTATTCCGTTGTGTGGTCCGTATTGCATTGTAAGCACTGTACTGGACGAGCTTTGGACGCGATTTCTTACTATAGGAGATCCTCTTCTTCGCTATTCTATGCGGCTAAAGTGGAGGCTCTTCCGTCGTTGGTGTAGGGATCATTATGTTCATATTGTTGATCCCTCCATTCTACTCATTGCAATTTTTTAGTATACTTGTTTCACAAGATCTACTGCAGCCTGTTATTATTTAGGTTATAGGTTTATGTTACCTCATACCTATGCACTCTACGATAGTTTACAATTGAGTCTTTTGTCTCTTTATCTAAGTCAGTTAGTAACTTTTTGATAAATAGACTTAGAATCTTTAGATTAAATTCCTATATGGATTTTAACTTCGGTTCTTATTTAGCTAAGTAATCATTTGAGCCTCTGGAAACAGTAGTTTTCAAATTCTGACCTTTTAGACAGTAATTCTGTTGGTTTCTCTTTTACTGTAGAGTCAGTGAGTTTCATGCACTATCGATGGATGATTTTCACTTTCGTAGTTTCGGAATCACTACTTCCGTTACTATTTAGGTTGGATTTTTGCATAAGAGTTAGGCTCCTATTATCCGGAACCTATTATTTTAAGGTCCTTCCGTCTTCGTATGGGCATAGGCCTTTACTCTTTCCGGGTACAGTTTATGTATTTATAAACAGATATCTGTTTATTTCTATGGGCGTAAGCTTCTTCTGTCTTTGCTGCCTAGTAGAAGGACGTTACGCTCCATTTTATTGTTAATGGATTCTATTAACTATCAGTAATGCTTATGGTATATCTTTGACTTAGCAGTTGTGCTTAAGATTTCAGCCCATGAAGTAAGAGTTCTTCTACTTCTTGGGCTTACATTAATAGTGTCGCTATTATAGATTTTTGAAGGCCGCTCATTGCACTCAGCCATCCACATTCATGAATTTTATCTCAGAAATATCGAGTCCATTTCTGGAGGTCTCTATTGTTAGGTCTATTATCTACTGCTCAGAATGTCATTCACTTAACAGTTGCTACTATAGCTAGGTAGGCTGTCTGTTTCGGCAGTGTCTCCGTTCTGCTGCCCTCTTCGCTCTGGGCTATTTGACCCAGGGCAAGAAAAAGGGGGGGGGGGAGGGTGTTCCCTTGGGTCACCTGTTTTACTATGAAAACAAGGAGATACCTCCTCCGGAGTTAGTAATTCTGAGCTGTTATTGGGATGGTTGTTTAGTGAGAAGTTTAGGTTTTTAAAATTCATTCAAGTCTTAGTTTTTAAAGTATAGCTTTTGAATATTGCATATGTCAACGGACATGATTATGCAATCCTCAGACACTTTTAGGAGTATAAGAGTCTCTATTCTCTAGACTTACTTTATTTATTGGCTTACTTTAAAAATTATTAGTATAAGGATTATATTGGATATTAATAGAGTACATGGATATATGAAGCTCAATTTTGGAAGGTGTTGTATCTTTCTAATTTATCATAAATAAGAAAGATACATGTAAGGCCTATTACTTCATTTTCCCTACAGGGGATGACTCTATTTTATTTTATTGAGCGTATTCCATTTTGCTCTATGTCCTTGGCCCTCCAGCCTTTTTACTATTCAGCTATGTCTGGGTCATTAGTACAGTATAAAAATGTTAAAAAATTTATAGTAATTTCTATATTTTTTATACTTACCAATGACCCAGACGGGGATGGCCCTCCCAGGAGTTGGGAACTCTTGCCTCCCCACTGAGTACATAGCGCTTACCAGGCACTGGTTATTAGAATGATTAATGGCGCCAATTTCGGAACGTCCTTGACACTGCGCATGCGCAGTAGGGGCGAAGTGTGGAGGGCCTTTCAGGACATGTTTTCTTTGGTTTTAGATGCAAATTTTCGGGATTGGGGGGCAAAATTTGTGTTTGGACCTATATTTTAAGAGTTAGCACCAGCTATGTCTGGGTCATTGGTAAGTATAAAAAATATAGAAATTACTATAAATTTTTTAACTTTTTAAACAATTTTATTTGTGGTATCGTAGACCAATATCGAGAAGTAGCTAGACTGAACACCAAATTTACTCTGATGGCTTATTTAATATTATCTTGAAATACTAAGTGTAGCAGTCAGTGCTCACAAAGAGTGACTGTAACTGTAAATGTAGATAAAATGAAATTACTTGAGCTATTAAAACTATTTCTTGTTTCTCTGGCAACTCCCTCATCATTGTAAATCTGCCCTTTTTTAACCATTTACCTAACATGAAAAGCAGACGACACTTGCAAAAGAAATTCTTGAATAACTATTTTTTTCATTTTTTGTCTCAAAAACATAGGTTATGACCCCTCATTGGAACGAGCTCGACGAGCTCGTTCCAATGAGGGGTCATAACCTATGTTTTTGAGACAAAAAATGAAAAAATAATTAAAATTAATAGGCGATTTTTGAGAATAGCGCTGGCCGGTTTTGGCCGTTACGTTGGGTAAAGGGTTAATTAGAAATCTCTTTGATGACAGTATTTTGCACTTATAGAACTGAAAATTTCACCAGCTATATTTTGTTTGACAGAGATCACTAAGCTTTGTCAAACAAGATATAGTTTGTTAAATTTGCAACTGCATTATGGGAAATTTTCGCTACTGAAAACATTGTTTTTTCCACTTAATACTATTAGGAGTAAAATTTCCGATTTCAACTATTTTCTGGACTGATTGGTGGATAAACAAAAAAGGGGGGAAAAAGCCTCCTTTTTATAAAATTGTCAAAAAATTGCTGAGAAACAAAAATTTTTTTATAGGCCTTAGCCCATGAACATTAGAATAATGAGTATACATGAAATTTATTCTTCATAATAGGAATAATGTAAAAGGCTTGGAGTATAATATAAATTTAATTATGATATTTCAGGGTCAGTTTTCAGCAAAGATGTCTTTAACACAAAGTCTGGTTCAAGAAAAAATTGAGAAGATATTTCAGCGACATGGTGCCGTCAAGGTCAACACACCATTACTCATTCCAAAATCAGACCTGTTTGAACTAGGTGAACAACATGTGGCTTTTGTTGATCGTAATGGTGGTCTTACTGGACTGCCATATGACTTGCGGGTGAGTTATTTTACAGTCTCTCTTATAAGTGTAAACTGATTGTACAGGGGCAGTGAATATTTTGGATTATAGTGCCATCAAACTTTGGAGTAGGGAACATTTTCCTGGGAGTGTGGTGACTCAGTGGTTATGACACTGGACTTCAAACCGAAAGTCCAGAGTTCGATCCCCACCAGGGAGCAACCACCTTGTGTCCTTGGCCAAGGCACTTAATCCTCCATTACCCATGTGGGGGCACAGTGGTGCTGTGTACTAAGGTGTACTGCATGTCGATGGTGAACTTGTCTTCAACCAGTGCTAACCCTGCTTGAGTTAGTACGTTGAGAGTTGCTCTCCATTGCTCGCTGATCCTCTCTGGGTACTCCAGCTTCCTCCATCTGTAAAACTGTCCGACACAAGGTGACTCTGGCTATCAAAAGTGTTGTTAAGCCCCAATAATAGAAAAAAGTGAACATTTTCCATGCCTTTGCATTCAACATTTTTCCTGATGCAAGCATTTTTTTCTGCCCAGTATAAAAAGTACTCTCTTAACTAGTACAAGGATAATCCTTGATGTGTGCAAAATATACTCAACTGGATAGGAGTAGGCCTCTTTTAAATGATTTGTTGACAATAGATGCTTATGAATTTACCATCAAGTTGTTTTCGCAACTTTACAGGCCCATGTAGCACTGTCAAACAAGATATAAATGCATATATTGTATGTGTCAAGGTCAAATACGTCTATGAACAAGGTGAATTTGCTGATTGGCAAGCTAATTTCCTGGCTTATTTCAAGATTTTTTATTTAATTATCAGAACTTTACTCTAGAAACTATATGCAATTAACAGGTCAAATATGTACTGAAGATTATAAATTTAAAGTAATTTTTATATTTTTGTACTTACCAGTGGCCCAGACTTAGCTGATGCAAACTCGATAAAATCCAGAGCCAAACACAAAATTTTGAACCCCCCCAATCCCCTAAATTTGCTTGCAAAACCGGAAATTAAAAGTCCTATCTGGTCCTCCATACTTTTACTCTCCACGCATGCGCAATCGCCAGGAAGTGACCGAAATTAGCGCCAACATCATTCTTTGTAGAAAAGAGTACTACATAATAACTCAGCAGGGGAGGTATGAGTGCCCACTCATGGGAGGGCCATAACCATCTGGGCCATTGGTAAGTATAAAAATATACAGATGACTTTAAATTTATAATATTTTTATACTATAACCCAATGGCCCAGACTTAGCTGAATCGTAAAAAGGCAGAGGGCCTAGGACTTCAGAATTAGTCGACCAACATAGTTCCAAGCCTGTAATCCAAGGTGAAAGGAAATTAAATTTAAAAGGAATTACATGTATGTCTCTCTATACAGTAATAGAGAAGGCATATCATCAATAAGGAGCCCAATTCAAGTAATTCCATATTCTTAGCATGGATGTAATGAGTTCCCAATTTTTAGCTTAACTTGACATAGTCAAGATAAGCTATCACCATCACGCGTGCAGAAGTCTGTTAGTCTGTTAGTCTGTGAGTCTGTTCACATTTTCCTTTAGCATGGGCTACACCCGCAGTTCTTGTCTGATCGTCACAAAATTTCATATGCAGGTTTGGGGTCATGTTTAGATGAGAATGTCCCCTTTTGGTCGTGATCGGTCAACCGGTATGGCTGCCCGAGCCCAAAACCCGAAAACCATTAGCACAGTCTACAGGTTATATTTATGAAGGGATTTCATTGTACCTTGGTAGGATGCCTCTGTATAATGCCTAGATGAGAACGTCCCCTTTTGGGCATGATCTGTCAACCGTGATGGCTGCCCAAGCCCAAAACCCAAAAACTTTTAGCACAGTCTGCAGGTCATGTTTAATATGGAGGGATTTCATTGTAACTTGGTAGGATGACTCCTTATGATGTCTAGATGAGAATTTCCCCATTTGGGCGTAACCTGCCAACCAACCGTGACGACTGCCCGAGCCCAAAACCCGAAAACCTTTAGCACGGTCTACAGGTCATATTTATTGAGGAATTTCCTTGTAACTTGGTGGGTTGACTTCATATAATGTCTAGATGAGAAGTCCCCTTTTGGTCCTGATTGGGTAACTGTGACAGCTACTGGGGCCCGAAGCCCGAAAACCTTTAGCACAGTCTACAGGTCATATTTATGAAGGGATTTCATTGTAACTTGGTAGGTTGACTTCATATAATGTCTAGATGAGAACGTCCCCTTTTGGACATGATTGGGGCTACTTTAGTGGCTTTACTTTTTAGGCCTGACCTTGTTATTTTCTTTGCAGTAGAAAAAAATGTTCAGATAAAATTCCAGAAGGCACTCTCCAATAAATTGTAAGATAGCAATTATTTATGAACAAACTCTTGCAAAACAATTGCTCCTATAGCAGGTAACGTGGCATCTTTGGAAAAAAAATATTCACAGTACAAATCACCATTGAATAATAATTTAGAACCCTACCAGTTAATCAATCAGTTTATTGTTTTAGGCTCCATTTGCACGCCATGTTGCAAGGAGGAATATACAGTATTTGAAACGATATTGTATTGATAGAGTATATAGGGAGAGGAAACCACTTGGAACTCATCCCAGAGAACTTATAGAATGTGCATTTGACATCATAACCACAAGCGAAGGAAGGTGAGCTTTTGTGATATCAAAATTAGATTTGTTCACAATGTCCAAACCTGACAGGATATGGTTTCCATCCTCTGATGGATAGCTTTTACTCAATTCATCGTGTGAAGAAATATGTTTGTGTACGGAAGAAAAATTGTGAATGTGCACCTCTGTAGGCATGTGTGACAGACGATATGCTAGATTGAGAGATTGAAGAAAGATTAAAAAAAAAATGTCACTTTAATAAATAGTTTGTAAACTCATTCCATCAGTGTGCCGTATGCAATATTTTCAGTTTAATATAAGTCTCTTAATAAGCTGCTGTGTTAATCGGATACCAAGATTGTGAATGGAGTGTTATCATATCTATCCGCTGGTCTCTATACAGCTGGATTGCTGATCGGGCACATACTGAAAAGCGTCTCCACTGTCGCCATATTTTTATACTCTATACCAATGGCCCAGACCCGCTGGTGTTAACTCAAAAATATTTAGGGCCAAACACAAATTTTGCCCTCCAATCCTTAAAATTTGCATGCAAAACCGAAAATTAGAAGTCCTATCTCGCCCTCCATACATTTACCCATGCGCAGACGCCAGGAAGTCACCGAATCTTGCGCAAACCTCATTCTTTGTTTGGCCCTTGTCAGATAACAACAAACTGACATTTGTGCTTTTTAAATCTCAATTAATAATGATGCCAGACACAAATCGATGGTTAAATTGGTGGATCCAAGGACACAACTGGATGAAGGAAGGAAGAAACGGTGGTTTGAACCGTTCAGGGCTGTAATTTAATAATATTTATAAAAATTAGTTCATGTTCCCCAATTTCGGGACATGAGCCTGAAGTCATCATTGATTGATAATGATCTGTCCACTGTTTGTCTAGTATTCCTTCCCTTCCTTCCCTTGATCCCCCCCCCCCCCCCCCCCCCCCCCCCCCCCCAGTTAAGCTTCCAAGCTTTTTGGCTTGTTTTATTGAAATTTTTTTTATAAAATTTCTTGGGAGTTTAACGTATTATGCAGAATATATTCTGTACATCCTCAGGGTTACGTCCTCACCCTTAGGGTGTTTAGGCATTTTGGTCATGCATCATTTATCCGATGTATCGTTTTTTCTTCTGATGAAGATATTGCTTTACATCGGATAGTTAAAAAATCTGTTACTGACTTCGGGCCGCGTTGCCTGGGATCTTGTTTTCGTTTTTTTGTTTTGAAGTTGTTTACATTGACAATGCTCTAGGTAGTTTCCTTTTATTTTTAAGGAACGGCAGTAGTTGTAAGTAACATTAAATATTCTGATAGTGTGGCAGTTAATTTTATGACTTATTATTATAATTTTGTCCACACTTAGGCTTTTTTGGGGCTCATCGCTCCCTTTGGGAACTTGAGCTCTTATTTAAAAAATATTTTTTCAAATTTTTTTTTTATTTTTTGAAGGAATTTTTCTTTTGGATGTATTTATTTCATCGATTGTATTTTAATGTTATCTCATATTTATATAGATTTGGTGATAGTACAATTGTCCTATGTTAGATTTTAGATATAATATTTATCTAATAGTAGGGTAAATAGAGGAAGCCTTTCCTCTATTTACATGATCGTTGTCTTGCGTATAGTCGATGTACTACCACTAATTCTTGCTCCATTGACAATGTTGATGATGGGTGTCATGGTTTGTGTTAGGTAAGTGGACACTACCGGGCCTATCGCGGCGAGGAGTCACTGCTGGTCCTCTCGCCAAAATGTCACTATAGTTTTTTAGTTTCTATTTACAGAGGAACAAGAACATGGAGTGGTTTCATGACGCCATCAGGGAGTGTGCTTCCGTTGTTGCATTATACTATTAAAAGTGCTCAATGATATAAGACAAGGGCTAGGCCTTATATAGTGTTTACGTCCCTTGTCTCCAGCTAGCTCAACCGACAGATCTATCATGCAGAATTGGGTGGTGTGACGCCGGGTATGTCCGTAGCGGTCGAGAAGAGGAATAAGGGTGTAGCGACGATGGAAAGGAGGAAGCACGGGAAGGAGGAAGCAGACAAGTTCTGAGGTATGCTCGTCCAGGTCTATCATGATCGCGAGCAAGAGAGAGGCCCCTCTCGCTTATAACAACATCTGGGGTCAGAGGTTGTTGGTAGGAACTTGTGTCAGTTGGAGCTTACGTCCATGCCTTCCTGTCCGGGACGCTCCTTCTAATAGGCTGCCGGGGTCGGCTAGTCTTATAGCTTCTTCTACGTTCAAAAAGCACACACGATCGCACAAAATCTGTTGTCGCCAGCTAGCTCGACCAATGAAGTGGTTACTCAGGTCTCTGAGAACTGCGAGTGTGTCCACTCCAGGCTAGTAGATAATATAGGATGGAGGATGGAGCGAGCACTATAATATACAACCAGGCTCACCCAACGACGACGGAAGGAGGAAGCCTGCAAGTTCTGAGGTATGCTCATCCAGGTCAGCCAGGACCATGAGCAAGAGAGAGGTCTCTCTCTCTTTCTCTCTCTTACAGCATCATCTGGGGACAGATGTTGTTGGTAGGAACTTGCGTCAGTCGGAGTTTACGTCCATGCCTCCTGTCCGGGACATCCCGTCTAATAGACAGCCAGGGTCGGCTAGTCTTATGGCTTCCTCTACATAATGGATGTGTCGCATGTGCATTGTATTCAGAGCTGGTGGCATAAGTGCTCAATTATATAAGGCGGTCGAGAGAGAAACAAGGGTGTAGTGAGCACTATAAATTCCAATAATACTCACCCTGCATCGATGGAAGGATGAAGCCGGCAAGTCCTGAGGTACGCGCGGCTAGGTCTCCCAGGACCGCGAGCAAGAGGGAGACCCCTCTCTCTCTTTTAACAACATCTGGGGCCGGGTGTTGTTGGTAAGAACTTGCATCAGTCGGAGGTTACGTACATACCTATTGTCTGGTACACTCAGTTCAATTCTTAGCTGGGGACGGCTACAGTTTGGCTTCTTCAGCATCTACCAAGCACTCCCGACCGCACCTTGGCTTAGTGACTTAGGATATCTAGTCTGCATCATCAAGAGGTCCAATTTTTGTGAAGAAAGTCGCACCATTTAATAGCGAAGGAGATGAGGCTTCATTCATCGGGACGTCTGCAAGTAAGAGCAATCGTGGACCACACTGTCCCAGGAGTAGCTGGTGGACAAGCAATTCATGAACTGCTGTTCCTCAGGCCCTCCGTAACAGTCTAGATGTCGCAAATTGCCCAGCTTATCGCAGTATTCCTGCTAAGGCAGAACCACTCAACGTCAGTTCCTCAAAACTTGAGCTGTTGAATGGTGCTTGATCGGTTCCCAATCATCTGCCTGTCTAGATGCCGGTGACCATGATTCTAAACTGATTTAGACGAATGATGAAAGGGATACGGAGGAGGATAACCTTCCCTTTCGGAACAACTCATGGATGATATGTATATGATCCATTATCGTTTCCTTGAACTTGTTCCAGTGAATCACAATGCTGCGAGTAATTGTGAGAAACTGCTAGCGTTGTTAGATGCTGACTTCATCCGGACAAAGAGCAGGATGATAAGATCTGTTTCCGGGTTAAGTGTACACCGTTGTCACAGGTCTTTCAATTATGTAGACGACGCCATATTTAACTTTCTGTGGGAAGAAGTAATACAGTTTCTTATCATCATCTGTATTTTAATCGTTTTTTGATCACATACATTTAAGAAAGGACCGGGGAAGATGTGTTGAGAGTTTCTCTGCGCTGAATGAGCAGGCTAAGATCTTAGCTGTAGCCTTACCTTCATCATTTCGCTGTTCGCTCAGATATTATAGAGAAGATAGTTTCTTATTCAGAGCAAATTTAGACTCACGGTCTTATGTACTTCAATTTCAAGTACTGTGATGCAACGTCTATATGGAAAGGAATTTTGTGGTCTTTGTGTACCTTTAAAGAATTCTTCCCAGGCCTATTTATCATATATATCTCTGTCTTAACAGATGTTTAAGTGGGAGTTATTCTGATGTGACGAAGCCTTGCCTCATAATCTTTTACAATTGACTAGGTGGAAAACTTGCTTCAGGTTGCTTTAGTTTTCAGACTCTAGGTCTTTGATGGTAAGCTAAGATAATTAAGTTATTTATGATATTATTTTAGTCGAAAGGCGAGCGTTCGTATGATCGACGATGCGGCGAGTATAGTTCTTTAGATCACTTGAATAATGATCTAGATAATATCTCATGGGATGTATGATAATATACACGTATCCTACAATTCATTTTCAACAAACTGGTTGGTCTGTTTTTCACAGAGCGAATTAGCCAGTTGTTTGGCTCGCTTTTATCTTTTATGAGACGCATTAGCAGCAGAAGATTTTATGCGTCGGATGGGGCTTGTGCGGAGTGGCTATGAAAGTTATTTCGATGGGTCGCTTACGCTCATGTCCCCTCCAGTTTTTTCTTAACTGGAGTTACAATCCTGAGTCCGATGGTCTCTCTATGCAGGGTTCTTGGGACCCTCGATATTTCAAGTCCACATATTCGGTAATGATGTCTTATTGTTTACGCTACATCACTGAAATTATATATAGCGATCATGTGTTTATAGACGCAGATCAGAGTTTATCAGAAGAGAAGAACTCTTCTTTTGTCATTAATTCCAATAGAAGGGACATTCTGATTGTTCATTCTGTTGTTAGATGGATTCAATTAGCTATTCGTACTGCCTTGGAAACTATAAATCCAATCAGCAGTCAATGCTTAACATATCAGCACATGAAGTAAAAGCACTGGCAGCATCTTGGGCTTATTCTAACTGTATGACTATTACATGATCTTATGTAGGATTGCTTCAGGATAGTTAAGTTTGTGGCACACAGGAATAATAGTTTCCATTTGTGTCTCCAGTATTAGGCATTTGAGCGCATACTCTTGACGCTCAGCCATATTCATGGGAATGAATGATAGGATAATATGTTTCCTTCAATTCATTTGTTTTCTATTGATTACACTGAGGTTAAGTGTCTGTTATTGAACATTCTCCAGAAGCTTCCCCCACGAGAAGGCCTTCTTCTTCAGGGTAAGTTCTGTTCTTCATGTCATTCTCCACTCTCAGTAGCATAACTGAGTATGTCAGACGTGAGGGAGCTTGCGGTTACTATACCCACACTCACACACTGTCGTGTATATATATCATAATACATACATACTTTGTGTTTGGGTCGTGTTGGATGGCGCCCTCATAGGCATATATGCAGTTTTGTTGCATTAGTTTCCGGTGTTTATTTTCTGATATACAAGTGCTGTTTAAATCATCATAATTGCTGCTATTTGGGTTCATAGGTGACTGCATAACCAATTAGTGATTTTTTAGATGATTACAGGCTGGATTTTAAGGCACTCGCGCAATATTTTATTACGCCATCACTTTGGTAGACCTTGAAATTATTATATATTTTGAGGGCGGTCTGTGTTGGAGCTGTCTAATCATACCTACCTCCATTTCAAGATCCTGGTCTTGATTTTGTCGGTTCTCAAATCACATATTCTCACGTGTTTATAGCTGTAAATACCAAATCGTACACGTTGGAGAGTGTTCTTACTGGATTTAATTGTACAGAGGCCACCTGTGAATTATCTCAAATATGCCATCCTAATTTTCGGTCTTAGTCCAGACTAGCCTTAAAAATTTGTGAACTCGTTCCATCCTATTTAGCATGATTTCATGCTCAGATTTAGGATTTACATAATTGGGATCTATATTAGGATATGTCTCTTCTATTATGGTATAAAGAGACATACATGTAAATTCTAATTATTCTAATTTTTTTCATCATGCATTGAAGGATTTGATCTATGTTGATCTACTATTTCGGAAGGTCTAGGCCCTCCACCTTTTTACGATTCAGCTATTCTAGGCCATTGGTATACAGTATAAAAATATGAAAAAATTTAAAGTAATATATATATTTTTTATGCTTACCAATGGCCCAGACGGGAATGACCCTCCCATGAGTGGGCAGTACTGGGCACTCATCCTCCCCGCTGAATTATTATATTTTAATCTTTTAACAAAGAATGATGTTGGCACAAGATTCGGTGACTTCCTGGCATCTGCGCATGCGCGGTTTTGCATGCAAATTTTGGGGATTGGGGGGCAAAATTTGTGTTTGGCCCTAAATATTTTTGAGTTAGCACCAGCTAGTCTGGGCCATTGGTAAGTATAAAAAATATATAAATTACTTTAAATTTTTCCATTTTAGAGGGGGTGGGGGAGTTACTGTCAATGAACAATGCTCAGTAAAAAGAGAATTATCAACAGTTTTTAGCTCACCTGAGCGAAGCTCAATGAGCTTTACTGGTCACTTTCCATCCGTCGTCCGCCGCAAACTTTACAAAACCGACTTCTCCAAAACCACTAGCCCAATTTTATTCAAATGTTGGGTAAATGTTTATTACCTAATGCCAATTCGGATTTGTTCAAATGAAGTTGCCCCTCTCCCTGGGTGGTGCCATGCCCCAAGGGGCACCAAAATCTTCTTCTCATGAACCAGCAGTAGCAGAGACTTGATATTTGGTGTGCAGCTTCCTTTTGAGGTGTAGACTCAAATTTGTTCAAGAGATGTTCGAGGATCTATATTTGCCTTCATTATGGGAGGGGCAAGAATTTTCGCCCCGCCCAAAATTTCTATTTTCCAAACTGAGAGGCAGATTTGAACCAAATTTGATATGAGGGCTTATTGGGTCATAAGTACTTAATTTATGCCAAAACATTTTCCCGTCGCCCCATGGGAACCGCAGGAGCTAAAAATAGAAAAAATTAAAATGCCCATATCTCCAAAACTACATGGCACTGAGAATTCTTATTTGGTGTGAAGCTTCCTTATGACCAACAGAATGGACTGGTAAAAAAAAATTGCTATCGGTTTTACCATGGGGTACTTTTTGGGGACTTTGAAAAAGTGCTGAGTCAGCATTTTTTAACACCGTGGGTAATGGGAAAAACATTTAAGACTACTTTTCTCCCAAACCACTGCTCCAAAAGCTTTCAAATTTCACATATAACATCTTTGGAAGATTGTTTCACACATTTTTTGAACTCAATTTCCTGTGTCCATATTTGGGCTCTCTATGGGAGCCCAAATGTTTAAATTAATGCAGTATGAGGAATATTCTTTAAAAATTTTCTTCTTCAGATCTACCAATAAGAATCTTTTGATCTTTAGTATGCAGCCTCCTTAGGGGTGGGGGGGGGGGGGGGTGAGATTCAAGTTTGTTCAAGCCAAGTCCCAGGGTTGATATTTGGGCTCACTGTGGGAGCCCGAATTATAGCTTAGTTCAAAATGAGGAATTTTTTTTAAAAATCTTCTTCAGATCCAGCTGTCGGAATGTTTTGATATTTGGTATGTAGCATCCTTGGGGGGGGGGGGGGGGAGGGGAGGGGGGCAGGGGGGGGGAGAGATTCAAGTTTGTTCAAGCCATGTCCCCAGGCCCATATTTGGGCTCATTGTGGGAGCTTGAATTGTAACTTAGTTCAAAATGAGGAATTTTCTTAAAAAATCTTCTTCAGATCCAGCAGTCGGAATGTTTTGATATTTAGTTTCCAGCATCCTTAGGGGGTGTGATTCAAGTTTGTTCAAGCCAAGTGCCTGGGTTCATATTTGGGCTCCCTGTGGGAGCCCGAATTATAACTTAGTTCAATATGAGGAATTTTTCTTTAAAAATCTTCTTCTTCAGATCCAGCAGTCGAAATATTTTGATATTTGGTATGCAGCATCCTTAAAGGGGTGAGATTCAAGTTTGTTGAAGCCAAGTCCCTGGTTTCATATTTGGGCTTTCTATGGGAGCCTGAATTATAACTTGGTTCAATATGAGGAATATTCTTTAAAAATCTTCTTCTTCAGATTCAGCAGTCGCAATTTGGCATGCAGCATCCTTAAGGGGGGGAGATTCAAGTTTGTTCAAGCCAAGTCCCTAGGTTGATATTTGGGCTCCCTGTGGGAGCCTGAATTATAACTTAGTTCAATATGAGGAATATTCTTCAAAAATCTTCTTCTTCACATCCACCAGTCAGAATCTTTTGATATTTGGAAAACGGCATCCCACTGGAGGTGAGATTCAAGTTTGTTCAAGTCAAGTCCCTGGGTTCATATTTGGGCTTTCTATGGGAGCCTGAATTATAACTTGATTCAATATGAGGAATATTCTTTAAAAATATATTTATTTTTTTCAGATCCACTGGTCTGAATCTTTGGATATTTGGTATAAGCTTTTCTTAGGAGGGGCAGATGCAACTTGTTGAAATCAATTCCCTGGGTTTTATATTTAGGCTACCATGTCAGGTCAGCGCCCTCAGGCCCCCTGGGGCCTCTTACTAGTGTACTGATGCCTCACAATCTCTAATCGCTTTTTAAAGAATATACTTTGTTGTCTATGCAAAATGAATATGTTGATGACCTGCACATTTTTTCGTGGCAGTAAAAGTTGAATATTTACAACATATTTTACTAATTACTGACAAAAAACAAGTGATGATATTGGATTCTTGATATAGTGTTGTTAGTTTTCATGTAAGGTAAATGCCAATATGTTTGTTGAAGTGAAAACTGTTATGCTACAGCATAACAACTTTCATCTTTTAAAACGTTGTGGCATAGGAGAAGTTATTACATTGTTTTACTTGACACCATCTTAGGAGATGGTGGGGGTGGGGGGGGGGGGGGGGACAGAGGTAGCAATACAGAATCTATTGATATTTGCTATACAGCATCCGTGGGGAGTCAGATTCAAGTTTGTTCAAGTTAAGTGCTTAGGCCGATATTTGGGCTCCCTAGTTGCATTAAAGGTTTCTGGACATTATTTCTGTGGTAGCATCCCAATACTAGGAAAAATCATCTGACATGGACAACAGAATTATAAATAATTTCATGACTTCATTCCTCTATACTGTTGATGGCTATAGATGCTAATTTATTCCTTCTTTAAACAAATTTATCAGATGAACACTTCAGGCTCCCTGGGGCTTCTTCTTGTACTTAAAATTTCTTGTCATCACATTAGCATTTCTTGTCATCACATCTCAAAGAAAAACAATTCAAGATTTTTGTTCCCAAATTTAGTGTGTAGGTTTTTGATGATAAGTCATCCAACAGAATTGAAATGATCTATTGCCTTTTTTTTTTTTTTCGATTTTCTTTTCTTTTTTCTTTTTCGTCAGACTAAAATTTCGGGTACTTTCCTTTAACTCACACTCAGGAAATTTTGCACACTAATCAGAAATATGAAAATCTCACCTGGACAATTATTTGTTTCCTGATAGTCTATCCGCGATGAGAGCAATGCAGATTTCAGAGGGTTTTTTTTTAGATTTTTCAATATTTTATCAAACCCCTCTCTTTCCCACCTCTAGTAAAAACCGTATCTAAAAATGTGTTTACTCATGGGAAATTCTTAATTTCTCGAGTGACATCAAGGAAGTGGATGAGGAAGGGGCGGGGCGGATTGTCATAAGGCAGAAAAATTCAACTTTTTCTGATTGTCTTGAAATTATAATATGGTGTAGAATTCAAAAAATTAAGACACAGCGTTTTTTTGTGTTTTGAGATTCTGCCACATCACTTCAAATTTTAGCATTTACTTACTAAAAACACTGATTTTGTAACACAAAGCTCCACACTTCTGAAAGATACAGCTTTCAAACTTTGTACATATATTTTTGGTTATCTGAAGTTGATATGATCAAAAAAGATTATAATACCTCAGAGTTTTCTGAAATTTTGTATGTTGTAGGGCTCAAAAAATTAAGAGATAACTGGGTTTTTTGTTCTTCGATTTGGCACCATTTTGATGTTTTTGCATCACTTCAAAGTTTGGCCTATTTGACATATTTCTTTAAAAACACTGTCTTCTGATTCACGTTACTCCATATTTATAAAAGATATGGCTACCAAACTTCATACACTGTTTTCTACTTATTTGAAATTGTTCACTGTTGTTTTCTTTTTCATTTTTAATGTACGCACCATATGCCAGTGATGCCAATTTTACATTTTTGTACCCCTAAGAATCTCCCGGGGGCATTATGTTTTCACCATGTTCGGCCGGCCGTCTGTCACCGTCTGGCATTCGTCTGTTAACTTTTGGTTTCTGTCAAATAACTAAAGAACCGCTCACTTATTTGACCAAATCATAATTTTAGGGGTTACTTGTGGATGACCAGACAATGCTTCCTTTCGATTTTGGTTCAGTTAGCCAATTCAATAAGGCCGCCATGGCAGCCATATTGAATTTGGTTTCCATCCTATAACTAATGAATGCTGACACGAATCAATTTTATTTTTAGCTGCGACAAGCAGCTCTATATGTGGCAATGTCGGTCGGTCGGTCTGTCTGTCGGTTGGTCTGTCACCAACGATTTTTTTTTTTGTCACCAACGAGTTTTTAAAACATCATTGGTGTTGCACGAATCGTCGCAGCTTCGGCACTGTGACAGTGCACTCTATTTTAATTATGCATTGTTGGTGTCTAGAGGAGGAAGCTTCCTTTTGATTTTCGGTCCAGTCAGCTGAACCAAGACGGCCATCAGTGGTCAATTCATTATGGTGGTGATCTTTCATTTGGTTTCTGCCCAATAACTAATAAATACTGACTCAAATCAATTTCATTTTTTTGGTTATGCATTATTAGTGTCTAGAGGAAGCTTTTTTTTATTTTGGTTATGCTCCAGAGTGACTTGTCTAGAGGAAGCTTCCTTTCGATTTTGGATCAAAACCATCCACTATTATAACTGGAATTGCAAGCCAGCTGTGTCCAAGTATTTCTTCAAGAGGACTTCTTCTTTTTGTCATCACATTACGATTTCTTGTAATCACATTTCAAAGAAAACCATTGGGTAAGGTAGTGAGTGATTGGCCACCCCATGGCATTGTACTTGTTTATTTTGTACAACTGTTTGAACCTTTATATTTTGCAATGTAAACGAAGCATCCATTTTCATCTCTTAATGATCCTAGCTAGTATTCTTTGCTTTATTTGAGTAGTGAATGTCATTTCTGTTTTGTTGCAGTTTGATTCAAGATGGTGAAGTGCTGGTTATTGTGCAGGAAATTATCAATGAATTTCAGCCTTTGCAGGTACAGTGGATCCCTCTTAATGCTCTGCACACCTATGTCAAAATACTGCAATTTCAAGCAGCTATTTTTTCTGTAATGTGACTAGTGAGCTATGTCAAGCAAGGCTCAATTGGTTAAAGCCCTAGATACATTATTGAAATATTTCTCTTCTGCATGATAGGTTATTTTATGCAGCCATCATGGATTGGAAAACCAAACTTGCAATGAGCAATTAATAAGAACTAATGTATGTGCTTTAGGACTACACTGTAAATTACTAATGTAGATTTTATTGTTTGATATATGTTTCATAAGTACAGTGTAGCCAATAAAGGAGTAGTAGAATAATTATAATTACTGCTCTATGGGGAGTTTCATTTTGGAAAATGTTGCCTACGTTGTGGGCGGTATGAAAAAACGCACAAAATGCATCCCTTAACCGGACCCACCTGTGGCATCCGTGTTGAGGGATGCATTCCGCCCACAAAAAAGGGAAGGAAGGAAAATGGGAAACAGAGGAGTAGGAATTTAAGATGAGAAACTCCCCTGACAAAAACTCGCAAAATATAAGGAGACAAATACATGAATGAAATAAGCAAAGCACAAAAATGGAAAGAACAGTGTCCCCACACTGCAAGAAGAGCATCAACTGAAATATCAGCCGAACCTGATCATTTATATGAATGACAAGTCTTACACAGTACGTGTAGCCAGAGCTCTTGAAAAGCCATGGGCAGGCAACAATAATTCGCCACCGTAGCACAACCCTACGCTAGCAAAGAACGAATAATGAATAACGGCCATGATGAACAAAAAATAACATAAACGTAAAATGAAAGAGTTTAATGACTTCGCCCCCGCGATGTCAGGAGTGCGTAACAATTTGCTATGTACAATATAACTGGACAACGCCCCCGCGCTGACCCCTAAACAAGCAGCCAGGAATGCCCCAGCATCCCTGGAGGCAACAAGACAATGTCTATAATAGTATTAATGTCCCATAACAACCAAAGGGTTGAACAATCCTTGAGAACCAATGTCTGCAGAAGGGATAGCACCATGGACATAGACATGCTAACTACCATCAACCCTAGACCTACCGTAGACAGTATGAGCAACCCTGCCCCAGCAGTGTTGGCGCAATGGAACTAAGTTAATGCAGACTGGTACAAATTCCCGTGGATGCCTATATCATATGGAACCCCAATTGCTGCCCCGCAGAAACTGAGGGGGAAAATTGAAATAGAAGAGGTCACCACCTCCACTTCCAGTGCCAATACTCCCGGCTTGAAGAATGATCACGTCAGAGGAGAGCTGCGGATGTAACTGCGAAAAGCATTTGACTACCATCTGCCCATCATCCTGATTTGAGAATCAGTAAAACCCCTACTGGCTGCCCAAGTGGCAGTGCCAATATGGAAGCTGTGACCTTTGAAGGCGGATGTGTCCAATTGACATACATTTAAGCCTCGTTGCAAAACAGCATTGAATGTATGATGTAAAATAGGTGATCCATCAGGATAAGCGAAAAGGGGACCATACGTCGGGGCCCTCAGAGCAAGAAAAATCTTCAAGAATGCAACAGGACAGACCGAAGGATCAGACTGCGGTGTGACCCTGACGTGGTGGGGTGTACAACCCAAATTGTGTTTATAATGTCGAAAGATGAGTAAGAAGCCCGCCGACTGACCCTCAGAATGACAGTGGACGTCAGATAATTGCAGAACTTTATCTTGATTTTGTGACCGGAGTGGACAGAACTCCTCAATCCTTGCAAAGGCGAAAAAGGCTAAGGAAAAAAGTGACTGGAATAATTGCATTGGTAATCACTCGCAGAACAGATGGAGAGAGTAATAATAAGCTTGCCTAAAACAGGCAATGTTATGGGAAGCCTAACATCCACAGAGGGTTGTAGACGTTTGATACCCACGAGCAATTTCTTGACCACAAAATTATCAGATGGATCACACAAATGATGAACTTTATGAATGTACGAGAGGCCAGAAAGCAAAGAGATGATATATTTTGAGGAATATCCAACATTATACATATGGGCAATAAACAAACATAATCTATCAACAGTAATGGGCAGCGAACTGCTCAAGCAGAATTCTGCACAAAAACGTGCAAAATGATGGAAAGAGAGTTGGTAAAACCAACTAGTTGATGGTGCTAGTGCATTGTCCATTAATGTCCCAAGGGTCTCAACAAGGCTGTTAAGCTGAAGTGGAGTGGAATGGGAACAGGATGCTGCTGATAAGAAGGTGCAAGTCTCTTGAACTCCTGAACCTGTAACCGAGAAAGAGCATCTGCTAATTTGTTAGATTTGCCAGGAACGTGCTGAGCTTTAAAAAGAATGTTGTATTTCAGACAGATTAAAACAACTCGACGTAAAAATTGCAGGAGAACTGAATCACGGGAGGTTTGAGTGTTAATGCACTGAACCACTACCGAATTGTCACAATAAAAAAGAATGCGTCGATCACAGAACCGAGACCCAAACAAATGTAATGACAAAACTATGGGATACGGCTCAAGAACAGCAATGTTGTAATGTTTATCAACCTCAGACCAAGCACCATAAAACCATTCAGCCCCAAAAATACCACCAAAACCGAAGCTACCGGCAGCATCTGTGTGAAAGGTAAGTTGCTCATTATCAGCCCACTGCAGCGGCAAAAAGACAGATTTACCATTGAAACTATCAAGAAACAACAACCACAAGCGAAGTTCTGGCCGTACCTGCTCAGAAACACGAACTCTATGATGAGGTCAGGATAAACCAATAGTAAGATTAATCATATGTCGTAAGAACACCTGACCTGGCACAACCACAGAACAAGCAAAATTAAACAGGCCGATGATAGACTGCAGTTCTTGTAATGAAGCCCTTTTCCGACTGATCATAGCTGTAATTAATGATCAACATTTAAGCAACTTATCAGATGGCAAACGGGCAACCATTGCAACAGAATCTAACTCAATACCCAAAAATGTTAAACAGGATACAGGTTCAAAGGTCTTCTCACGTGCGATAGGGACTCCTAGCTCATTGCACATCTTCAAAAACTGATGTAGATAAAATTGGCTGGTTGCAAAACTTGTTGCAACAAAGAAAAAGTCATCCAGTACATGCAGCACCTGATGCACAGAGTACTTCCGTTCGGCCACCCATTGCAATGCGGAGCTAAAACTCTCAAAAATTTTACAAGAGAGGGCACAACCCATAGGAAGGCATCGATCAAAGTAATACATCTTATTCCATTTAAAACCGAGGAGCGGTTGATCAGCAGGATGAATGGGTATTAAACGAAATGCAGACTCAACATCTGTCTTCGCCATATAGCAACCCTTCCCCAGTTGACAAACAACCCGAATTGCATCATCAATAGAGTGATAATGAACTACCGATTTTTCTTTGGGGATACTATCATTAACCGATGCGCCATATGGAAAAGACAGGTGATGAATCATACAGTATTCTCCTGGAGCTTTTTTAGGAACAACACCGATCGGTGATATAATAACAGGACAAGAAGGCGGTTCGGAAAACGGGCCCTCGAGTCTGCCCATTTTAATTTCCTTATCGAGTCTGCCCATTTTAATTTCCTTATGGAGTTTCTTCTGAACAATGGCCGGAAAAGTATGAGCAGAGTGGAGATTGTCCGATTCCCCATGAACAGCAGGTGTCCCCACACCAATACGAAAGCCATGCTGGAATCCGTCAATAAGAGTGGCACCAGCAGATGTATCAAAACCTTGTAACAGTTTACTTAGAACTTTTACTCGCACTGGCATTACTATGGTACTGAAAATTCCCTGGTGAAACCCCTCCTGGAAAGACCTGTTCAGTGGGGTGATTGCTATTTCTGCCCACACGAAAATTCTGCCTCGAATTACCCGGACCTTCTAAACACTTCGCAGCACAATGATCCTGTTGACAACAGTAACAGAGGTGCGAAAAACCACATTTGCCCTGGCAGGATCGACCAGAATGAAACTTATAACAAAATCCATTAGGAATACCTGAACGCCCTTGCTGTGACTGCCTACCTTTGAAAGAGTTGACCCTGGGACGAATCTGGTTTTGACTTTGAATCCGTCAATAAGAGTGGCACCAGCAGATGTATCAAAACCTTGTAACAGTTTACTTAGAACTTTTACTCGCACTGGCATTACTATGGTACTGAAAATTCCCTGGTGAAACCCCTCCTGGAAAGACCTGTTCAGTGGGGTGATTGCTATTTCTGCCCACACGAAAATTCTGCCTCGAATTACCCGGACCTTCTAAACACTTCGCAGCACAATGATCCTGTTGACAACAGTAACAGAGGTGCGAAAAACCACATTTGCCCTGGCAGGATCGACCAGAATGAAACTTATAACAAAATCCATTAGGAATACCTGAACGCCCTTGCTGTGACTGCCTACCTTTGAAAGAGTTGACCCTGGGACGAATCTGGTTTTGACTTTGATAACCGACTGAAGTCCTGGTAGAGGGCATGGCTTTGAGATAAAACTCCCAATGGAGACTATCTCATTGGAGAGAAAGATTAGTTTGCCGAAGTGTTCGGAATTCCCGATCATAAAATATCCAGTCATAGCCAATTGATGACATATAACGAATATTGGACTGGTATTTAAGAAGAGCTTGAATCTGATGTGGAAATTTCTCTACGTAAACTGAACAAAAAATCTCAAAAGCACGAAACCATTAAGCCAAGTGGGTGATAGATTTCAGAGGTTTGGGAACAAAACCAAAGAAGGACCTTCGTCACCACCCTGCATCGCCATGGAATAAGTAGTTTCATGCTCTTGCTGTGGAAGAAGGGCTGCCAAATTAACATATTCATTGGCCCATATTTGAGATTTCAATTTTGGACTGACATGGTGTGCTAACGGAACTGAAGAAAAGATATCATCATTACCTTGCCCGCTATTCGACTGAGTAACCATGGACTGATGAAATGGACTGAATGACATCACATCCCCAGTGGACAATGGATCGGCCCCCGGAACGATGGAATCCCGTACCGGGTCAAAACGGGAAGGACCAACTGGCATCATACTGGCACTGGAAGCAGGAATGGTGGAAGACCCTGTAGCCTGTAATGCTGCAGTAACTGCTTCAGAAACAGTCTGTATACCCTGTCCATGATTAACCTGTAACTGTTGCACAGTGTGACGCGGTAAACGTACTGTTAATAACTCGGAATCAGGAGACACTGGTGATCCAACCGAAGGTAAAAAGTTCGCAGAAGAATGAACGGTGGTATGTCCCAGATTTGGTATACTTGTAATAACAGGAATGTTAGTGGAGAAGCTATCCGAATTACTGTGCACAACAATAGGGTTAGCCTCCCGCACACTGCCCCGAGAGTCACAATTGAATGGAGCTGTAACCACTGGTAGGGGAAAAGATGAATCAAAACTTGGTACGAACTCCTGTTGACGTGAAACGACCGTAGAGTTACGGGTAACATTAATATCTGTTGGACTGGGGGGACTAACCCTATCGGCCCTACTATTTCCGGATCTTATCTGTGCAGAAGAATGACCATGCCCAGATTTATTCTTGCGTCTCTTACCATTCTGCGAAGGTGGCCTAGGCCTACTGTCTGAAACAGCAGTGGAGGTGGATGCAATAGGACTGTCAATGATGTCCCCTGGAGCACGAACAGACACCCTAGGCTGTCCAGTATTGTCATGAGTGGTGGTACTCGAAGTGTCAACCCTAGGAATACTGGGCCTTTTGGCATTGGATTTTTGAAATAATTCTAAAAGACCATCAGTCAAATCATTATGCAGTTTGGGCATTCTGGAAAGAAAAATAAATAAAAAAGTAGGATAAACACAAGCAAGCAGTCACAACATCGAATAAGGCTTGCCGATCTGGATATAAAGCTCCCACAGGAAGAAGCATGAATGCACCATTATGTACCCAACAGAATATACATGTAACATACCAGAGAAAATCTGGCCAAAGAACGACAAATGTTAGTCGTTCAAGAAGATCTTACAGTAAGATCAACAATAGGTAACCCCTATAGGAGCTACAAATAAAAGTTCGTCGTCCCTGCAACTGACGACAGAGCCCAGGGAGCCATACCGCAAAAAGATATCAAATCAAAGGCAATTCATATCATGGAATCGTACAATGTGGAGTATAAACATATACATGTAAAGTTTCTTGGAGATGAAGGGAAAGACATGGTACAGCTACCCCGTGCCCGATCACAATTAACAAGATGAAGCTACCAATTGATGCACAGAATGTACACAAAGCGGGCAGCACAGCAGCTTGAACCAGAGGCAACGACAGAGTAACATAGACGTGCGTCGCTAACCCCAGCAGTTTGAAGTTAGACTTAAGAGCCTAAAAAGTCAAAACAATATCCAAGACAGGCAAGCTCCCCCCCCCCCCCCCCCCCTTAAAACTCAATCTATGTAAAGTATAAGTATTGAATCATGTATCCTAATCAAGGTCAATGTCAGCCACTGGGCGGTAACATGACACACCATACATGTATGTAATAAGTAAAGTTTTGTTGACTAAACGTCAATAATATACATACAAGACATAATGCCATAAAATGTAATTATTTTACTGGAGGCCTACCTTATTGAAGAAAAACAAGATACAGCCATGTAAGCTGTGACAATATTTTTTAAGCTCTGCCTCAGTAAAGTGAACCCCGTCACACAAATGTTGTGTGGCAATAGAATGTAGCCACGTGTGTGTCCAGAACTCAATTTTGGAGGATGAAGAAGGCAATACTTCCTTTAAATAATTATTTATTGTATTGACTGTAGTGTTATATTCAGCAACGGATATTGTGGGACATTTCGTTGATGGACGAACGTATGTGCGATGAAATAATTGGCACACAAAAACAAATTGGACATGTGACTGTTTCAGAATGTCGGTCGTGAGGTCATCAATATTACTTCCCAATGAAAGTGGGTCATGTTCTGCTACATAATTACCCCCGATTTGTAATATTACAACATTGGGTTTAAATTCCTGGACGTAGCGTATTGCATATCCACGGAAAGAGGTCATAGTAGCACCGGGTTTTCCCACAGCACGGCAATTCAAATTACAGCATTGAATCTCATTGAGACGACAATCATTGGTCAAGTTAGTGTGGTGATGCGCTGTCCTGTTCAAAAAGCGCGCAAGTCAAGAAATCATGGAATGGCCAATGATCAAGATTTCGGAACATTTACCCATATCTGACATGTCTTAATAGAAAACACTTGAAATATATATACTGGCGAATGGGGAAAAATAAGAACTAAATACAGACGTATTGATCCTCCGCAAAATACAAGTGCAGCAAACCACTCAGACCGTCGACCACCAATCCTAATTTGGATTGGAAATTCACCACCTGACCCAGTCGTTTCGATGCAATTCACAGACTGGCTGGTCACAAATACACAGCGAGAAATCAAGCACAAAATGTCAGGAGTGCTGTCATAATTAACTCATGCAAACCAACCCAATCTGAGATAACTGATGTCATTGAAATAACTCAAGGATGACAAAAAGGCAGATCTGGGATAATTAACCCTGAACTAACCATATAAATGTAATATGATTGCTGCCTAAAAACTACCATAATTCTTCTGGTATTGAATAATGCACCATTAAATGTCATTAATTTTATTCCTTTAAATAACCCTCAAAAAGGCAGTTGCATCATTCTTAAAAATTCCTTTAAATTTCCTTAAAAAAAAAATCATTATTAAGACCCTTAAAATTTCCTTAATTAAAAAAATTAATGCAATTAAAATTGCATTAAATGTAATTTAATGAAGAAAAATTAAGGATGTATTTAAGGATATTTTATGGCATTAAGGATCATTAAACTACTGTGTTATTTAATACATTATCTTTAAATTAAGTTTCAATTAAGATTATATCCATGCTATTAAACTCAAAAACAAATCTTGGCATCTGACTTATTAATGCTATAAAATCAGAAAATCAATGGCATAAAATTATTTTTAAATTGAGGATTGTTTTTTTTTTGGGGGGGGGGGGGGGGGGGGAGGGGGAATTTACACATGAATATTATGAATATTGTATTGAGTGAATTGGATACAATGACAAAAAACTTAATTTGCAATAGAAATGGAACTGTAAATCTCAATCTATGGTATGCCGATACTGTACAGAATTTTAGGTATACATCCCATCTCTAGAAATTTTAAGGTTAGTCAAAAGGAAATAATCTAAAATGAGACAAAATAAAATAAATAATGTATAATAAATTATAACGTTTTGGAGAAATAACAAAAATTCCCATATAGGAAAAGTATTTTGTAAAATCCAGTTGCTCAATTAATATATCTGTTTAATTGTGAAACTGAAACATGAGATAATTTAGCTGATATTCTGACTTTGATTATTAGTCTTCTGTTAACCCTTTACCTAACATGAAAAGCAGACGACACTTGCAAAAAAAATTCTTGAATAACTAATTTTTTTCATTTTTTGTCTCAAAAACATAGGTTATGACCCCTCGTTGGAACGAGCTCGACGAGCTCGTTCCAACGAGGGGTCATAACCTATGTTTTTGAGACATCTGACTTATTAATGCTATAAAATCAGAAAATCCTTTACCCAACGTATGACCCCTCGTTGGAACGAGCTCGACGAGCTCGTTCCAACGAGGGGTCATAACCTATGTTTTTGAGACAAAAAATGAAAAAAATAGTGAAAATTAATTGGCGATTTTTGAGAATAGCGCTGGCCGGTTTTGGCCGTTACGTTGGGTAAAGGGTTAATCAATATGCAAGAGGGCTGAGTTGAACGTTTAACTTGATAGTCATACCTGTTTTGGCAACCAAGATTTCGCTAGACACAACTGCCAAGTCAAAGTGTTACCTTATTATTTCAGAAAGCAAAATATAAGTGGAATTCTCCAGACCTTTTAGGACACTTTTAGAATCTACGACTAGAATCAAATGAACATTCTGCCAGAATCAATGTTGATTGTTTTCTTTGTGAGAATCATTTGTTGTGAGAATCGATTCTGATTCTCCCACGAATAATAAGCCCTGACAGTGAAACTGTAACTCTTACAATACAATACAATAGCACCCAGAAAGTTCAAGTAACTTGGGCAAAGAATGTCTTCTTTGGACTGATCTCAAAACTTTTTACACACTGCAGAGTTAGAAATTCAAATTCAAACTGAATGCAACCCTGGAAATAAGCAATCTGTCATTTGCAGAATGAAGTCACCAGAGGGTGAATTTGCTGATGCCATCCCATACTGTCATCTAGAATCCCCCCCCCCCCCCCCCCCCCAATTTTTCCTCTAGGTACCTCTTGTTTAGGCCTGATACTCTGATTCAGATTGAGGTTCACAGAGGGTAAATGTAGTAATGCAACCCTGTGCAGGGAAGCATCACCAAATTCACACACTGGGGATCTCATTCTGCAGATGACAGTCTGCTTATTTCCAGGCTTGACTGGATGCTTGTTAAATTAACAGTAAGTTCTAAAAATATCTCTGCACTGATATCTGGTGCTTCTGGGTCACACAGTCTGCATTTACAAAATGTGGCAGACTGAATAGTGATAACTCACAAGCTGTTGCCTTCAATTGCTACAGTAGATGCTGAAAAACTTTTCAGGAAAATGCAATACAATTTTTTGTGACTTTCCTTATTGACAATTCCAACCCTTGACAACAGTTCTTGGAAAGTTCCCATGGGCACATTCCACTAAATAATGTGAACAGTTGAACTTATCAAAGGGAAAATAGATTGTTAAGATTGAATATCGAAGATGGATAATCACACCTTTTTTGTTGGTGTCCAATGTGGCATATTGGGGTAAGGGGAGTCGTGAAGATGGGGTGGGAGTGTAAACTTGAGTTGTTCCGACTGTGATGGGTCAAGTCCTGACATAAAATATTCCAACTGCATCAGCAAGGTATGCCTTCATTGAAAGCATGCCTTGATGATGTACTTGGAATATTAGTCAGTCAGGGTATTAAAAAGCACAAGACTTTCTGCATTGATTTTGTTAACCATATTCAAATATTCCATCTTTGGCTCTCCCATTTCGACTCGAATTTGATTCGATTATACAATTCAAATCAAATTGTTTTTTGAATATCGAATATTCGGTGAAACTATACCAAGCATAAGTAGGAAACAACACTTAAATACAAAAAAGTCTTGAATACATATTTCTTCTGCCTCAAAAACGATATGGCCCCCTCATTAGAATGAGTTTCCTGATTGGTGGCTATTCATGTATTGAAGTTGTATTCGGAAATATTTTAATGACTACAAAATTCTCAAACTCTCCTTAAATTGCAGTTATTTTAATGACTTCCACTGAGGTCATTAAAAAATAAAAACAAATTAAGTACCCAATTTAATGTATTCATTAATTATTATTAATACTGTTTTAAGGCCTTTTTTAATGCATTATGCATGCAGTAGTCAATTTGCAGCTTGAAATTTTGCACATCAGTGTGCAGAGGGTTAATTGATTAAGTGGATATTGCTTAATACAATAATTGTATTAATTTCAAGCACCAAATCATTGACCATAAATGTTGTACAAGGTATATAGTAAACTTCCGTTATTTGATTGAAAAATCTTGTAATCTATTGGAAGAATTATGCTGACAACAACTGCATTCTGCAGGTTTATAAACCATACAACTGCTGTACATCCAATATTAGAATTACACTTCTGCAATTTATGCATGACTTATGTCAATTATGTATTATATATGTTATGGAATTGTCTTTCCATGCAACTGGCACACTGGCGTCCTGGAATCTGGGTTCTTGTCTATCCATTAAATTTTGGGGTCTGGGTCATAACTTTTTACTGAACTTGCACAACATATGTACCGCTTCTATAAAATTCCCAACTGGCCCACCAACATCAAGGGCACAGAAAGAGATCAACACATGGACTTAGCATGGACATCAACTTTTTTGTGTCCGGGACATAACTTTTTAGTGGATTGTGTTATCATAATGAAATTAGACAACCTATGTACCACTACTAGACAGTGTATCACATATAATATTCATGACCAGCCCACCAAGATCAAGGTCACAGATAGAGGTCAACACATGGAATCGGCATACGCATAAACTTTCTTGTGCCAGGGAGATATCTTTTTAACTGGTAGAGTGCTGAATTATTTTTGGTTATCAAAATTTGTTAACATATCTTTGCCTTGTTATAATTTGTGGCACTCTCCCATAAATTATAAAAAGACAAATCCTGACGGACTTAGTAATATCACATCAAAGGTAAAGTGAAGCGCATCCATAGAATATGAGGTCTTTAAGTTCTGGTTCCTGAACTTCCGAGTAAAGTCCAAATATGGGCTTCCAACACTCTACCAGTTAATGGGCGGTATTATCACAATGAAACTTACACATCATATATCTTCTAGACAGTTTTTGGCATGGAAAATTTATGACCGCCCCTCCATGGTCAAGGCCAAAACATGGAATCAGCATGCACATGAACTTCTTGGTGTCCAGGATGTTAATTTTGTTTTTAAATAGGGTGTATTGTGTACAAAATTCATGACTTACTCACCAATCTCAAGGTCACATATGGAGGTCAACACATGAGATCAGCATCCACATCAACTTCTTCGTCTCAAGGTCATGACTCTTTGCTGGAACAAGATATCACTATCACAAGATATGTACCAACACTAGACATGACCAGCCAACAAAGTCACAGATAGAGGTCAACACATGGAATCAGCATGAAAATCAACACATCCAGGTCCTCCCACCAAGTGATATATAACAGGTATATGATGCCCCACTAGGCAGTGCTCTTATTTATTGTAGAGTTAGCATAAATATTTGTGTAGTGGGGAGACAGAATCAAGTTCTAATTGACTAGTAGGGTCATTCTTTATTTTGCTATGTTAGTGATGAACAACTCACATAAGTGTGCCTAGTGGAAGTGGAAAGTAAAGGAGATACTTCGAACTCAACTTTCAGTGTTAGAGTGCCAGACTTTTATGCCATGCACTTTTGGCATCCCACAAACTTGGGTTGGCTATCTGTTTCTGTTCCCTTTACAGTTACTGTCTCCTCGAGCCTCATTTTTTAGGCAATTTTATGCAAAATTCTTGCATTTTCCAACAGTATTTTACAAAATGTGAATAAACTGTTGACTGTCAGTCAAAATCTGTACATGGCTGACAGAGTTAGCTCCCCTTTGTTCATTCATCTTCAAAATGTCTGCAAATGATAACTTCTTCATGTTAAACAAGTAAGAATTCTATTCTGTATTATTCGTTGTAGTTGCCCATCTGGTACATAGAAAAAGTAGATGGTAAAGTGTATTTGTTAAACAGTTTTTTAGTTACCTAATAAGGTATATTATTACACACCCGTAACTGTATTTGTCACGATCACATGAATTTTAGGGGCATGCGGTAATTTTAACCAGAAAGCTCTAGTGCCATCCGATAAAAAGTACCCTTCGCATGCACATGTTCTCTTGTTATACTGGTTCTTATAGTTTGCAGCGTTCAGTGGAATATAACCTATGAGAACCATCGGCTATATTTATCTGTCGGAATTACCGATTGAATTCTCATTACAAAATGTTTGATGCACAACTGTGCTAAAAACTATTGAAAGTCATGAAAGACACATGATCACTGCCAAGAAATTGAACAGTGAAACTCAACTTTTGCTTTCGTTATTGAAAACCTAGAAAAACTTAAATTTTTATACTGTACCAATGACCCAGACATAGCTGGTGCTAACTCTTAAAATATAGGGCCAAACACAAATTTTGCCCCCCAATCCCCAAAATTTGCATCTAAAACCAAAGAAAACATGTCCTGAATGGCCCTCCACACTTCACCTCTACTGCGCATGCGCAGTGTCAAGGACGTTCCGAAATTGGCGCCATTATTCATTCTAAGTTTGGCCCTTCATCAGTTAACATCTGACTGATCTTTGTGCTTGTAAATCTCAGTTTAAATGATTCCAGACACATAAATATTAGTGAAATGGTGATTCTAAGGAGGATAGAGAAGGAGGAGGGGAAAAATGTGTGACAGGGCTGTAACTTAAAATTTTTTAATGAAATTATGTTAAGTTACCTATTTTCGAGGCAGCAGCCATTTTGTTGTCATTCTGGTTATTTAGTTACACTGATTTTTCAGTGTTTTCCTCTCTCCCTTTCCTTTAAGTCCCCTCTTGCTATTCTCCCATGCTTTTGGCATAGTTTCTGTAATTATTATTACTAAAATTTCTTGGGAGTTTTAGCTGAATAACAGAATGAATTCTGTTCTTTTCCCCATGTTTACGTCTTCACCTACGGGTGGTAAGGCGTTGTGTTCTGCATCTACCATCTGATGTTCTGCAGTTTCTTCCCTGGAAGTCTCTGTTTTGCATCAGATAGTGTATTTTTGGTAACTGATTCCGGGCCTGGGTGCCTGGAGTCTTATTTTAGTGTTTTTACACTCATTGTTTACATTTACAACAGCCCTCTGTGTGAGGGGGGGATTTCTTGAAAATAATATCTTGATGTTATTTTAATCATAACTAGATACATTATTATTGTTCGTAAGTGTTGAATAAATTGTTTAAAATATTTGTCCACACTTAGGCTTGGGATCCATTGGGGCTCAACGTTACTTTTCAGAAACTTGGGTTATTCTGAAAAAATATTTTTTCAAAATATTTTGATTTCAGTTATTTTTTCTATATTAATGGATCATATTATTATTATGTATTTTGATTGCCAGGGGTTGGTGCGAGTACCAGGACTTTGTTTTCTTTTCACATTGAAAGGATTTTGATCAATTGTAATAAGAGGAAGTCTTCCTCTGACTTTTATAATCATTCTATATGTGGTCAGTGTACTCACATTAACTCCTGTTCTGTATCGTATGATTTCGATGACAACATGGGAAGCGTATGTCACGGTATGTTAGTGGGGAATTGGACACTCCGGTCCTTTCCCCGCAGGGTCACTCTACTTTATCAATTTCTATTTCAGACGATCAAGATTAGGGTGATGTATCTGTGATGTTTTCCAACAGTGTGCCTCCGTCGTCACAATTAATGAAGGGCTAGCGGAAAAGTGCTCATGTAAATACGCCAATTGCCTAAGAGGACCCTAGTAGGTTCGACGGCCTTTGACGTCTGCTAGCTCGCCCGGTGTAGCGTCCATTCATTGAATTGTTCGGCAGCCGGGTTCGTCCGTTGCGGTTTAGATGGAGTTTTGGGGTGATGCGAGCACTATAAATCAACCAAATGCACACCCAGTGACGGCGGATTAGAGGGAGAACGGAGGAAGCCTTTTAGTCCGGTTCATAGCTCGTTCTGGTCCATCCGGACGACGAGCGAGAGAGGCCCCTCTCTCGTACAACAACATCTGGCCCCAGATGTTGTGGTACAAAATGTTTTGCATTCGGAGCATACGTCCGTCGCTCGGGACGCTCCGACATATAGGCAGTCCGGAGTAGACTGTCAATAAGGCTTCCTCAATCTCATGGTAGCGCACACGACCGCTCTTGGCTACATGACCTCGATATCCAGTCAGCTTCGCCAGTCAGAGAATCATCGGCGACCAGGTCACACCATCCGGTAGCCAGGGACACGAGTCCTGCAGACTCCGGACGTTCGCATAGGAAGTGTGCGGGAGTCAACGTACACGGAGCTTCCGGCGGCAATGCATCATAAGACCGCTACTGCACAGGCCTCGGGAATGGACGTGCTTTCCTAAATAGCACAGCTTATCCCAGCATCCCAGCATCAACTGAATCTGTCGCATATTTTTTATCTGACGATGCTGGGTCGGGACGCTCCGCTGAAGCGGGTACGGATGTCCGAAAATTTCAACCAGTCCGACGGGATACCGAAAGGGATTCGGAGGATTTCGAGCTTTCCCTTTCGGAACAACATATGCTGTTGTGTATGTCATCTGACTTGATCTTCTACAGCTTCTTTCATCGGACCAGAATGCTGCGATGCCGGATAAGAAACTGATAGCGTCGGTGGACTTAGAAATTTTTGGTTCAGTTCAGGGACATCATCCCTCAGTTCCGACATAGTCCAATAATGTCACACAAACTTTCGAATTATTGAACGACGCTATATATATATTATTATTATATGCTTGCTATTACCAAGCATTTCGGGTTTCTTGTTCGCAAAGTTACGGAGATGTCTTTCAAAAGTGTGCCTCTGTCGTCATAGTTAATGAAGAGCTAGCGGCAATAAGTGCTCATGGAATATGTCTATCGCCTAAGAGGTCCCTTGTAGGATTGACGGAGTGACATTCGCTAGCTCACCCGGTGTAGCGTACATTCATTGAATGGTTCGGCTGCCGGGTTCGTCCGTTGCGGTCTAGGAAGGAGATTTGGGTGATGCGAGCACTATAATTACTTTAGTACTCACCCAGTGACGGCGAATTGAGGACAGATCGGAGGAAGCCTGTTAGTCCGGTTCCTGGCTTGTCCAGGTCCGTCCGGGCTGTGAGCGAGAGAGGTCCCTCTCTCGTCCAACAACATAGGGGACCGCATGTTGTGGTTCAGATATTTTACATTCGGAGCATATGTCTGTCGGCCGGGACGCTTCGTTATATTGACAGTCCGAGAGACTGTCGATAATGCTTCCTCATCCTCACAGCAGGGCACACGACCGCACATTGGCTACGTGACCTCGAGTATCCGATCAGTTTCGTCATTCAGTGATTCCACGGCGAATAGGTCACGCCATCCGGTAGCCAAGGGACACGAGGCCTATACACTCCGTTCGCTCGCATATTAGTAGTATGCACGGGGTAACGATCACGGAGCTTCCAGCGGCAATGCATTGTAGGACCGCTTCTCCACAGGCCTCAGTGACGGACGTGCTATCCGAGTTAGCACAGTTTTTTCGCAGCATCCCAGCAATCGACAGTTTCTTAGTCGAATCAGGAATTATCTGACGGCGCTGGGTCGGTGCGGTCCGCGGTTGCATCAGGTACGGACGACCGAACGCTTTATAGGGTCCGACAGGATGGCGAAAGGGATTCGAAAGATTTCGAGTTTTCCCTTTCGTAGCATCGGAGGCTGCCATTCATATCTTCTGGCATTATCTTCCAGTGATTGTTATTTCGGACTACATTGCTGCGATGTTGGATAAGAGACTTATAGCGTCATTGGACACGGAATTTTGGATCGGTTCAGGGACATTGTCCCTGACTTACCGACGCAGTCCAATAATGTCATTAGAACATGTGTATTATTTATCGACGCTATATATGCATATTAGCCTGCTACCAAGCATGATAGTTTAGTTTCTTGTCCGCAATGCTCATTTCTGCCTGTTTCTTCATTTATACGAATAATTTATTTTGGCAGAGCAGGGCATACTGAGAGTTCATATGCGTCTAGACAGCGTGGTTAAAGACTGGAAATATTCTTTTTCACTGTCTATGTCTTTTCCAACCACAATGTTGGAAACGACAATGATGTCTAGTAGACTTAACTTAGACGCTTTATCATACGTAATCCACCTTACTGAGGCGTTATCATTACGTCTTCAAGAAAAGAATTACGGGATATTATCCTCAATGTGATTTCTTTTGAGGGCAGTAGTTTGTTCACGTATAACTCCGCCCTTCATTGGCTGATTGGAGTTGGTTAGACGTGACGCAGCCCTAGCTACATCCACGCGCGTGGATAGTAAGGTGAAGAACTCTCTCAGAGTCGCTTCGTTCTCGGAGAAGCTTCTCTTCGACGGCAACTTTTGAGCAATCCATGAATTGCTCGATTTACACGTTCTCTTGTCTATCTAGTGTTGCAAGAGATTCAGACTGGGACAAACATTCGGTGGTTGACTCAGAGAGTGCCACTGCAGTTGCCGGATCCGAGTGTTATAATTATGACGGTTGCCAGTCAAACAGGTTGGGATATAATATTGATCCCAACGGATTCGAAGTGCCAGGGTCTTTGGGTTCCGCAGTCTCTAAGCAAGCACTTATCTTCCGCGGAATAATGTTTTTTAGGCTTGCTTTATGTCATTGGATGAACATTATTCAGAAACGCATGTCCAAATCCTGTCCGTTAATTCGACAGTAGTGGCGTATCTCCGGAACCAGGGAGGCACTCATTCGTTTCCGTTATTCAATTTAATGGAAAGAATCCTTCTGTTTGTTATAGTACACCAAGTTCTGTTTCGGTCCGTCATATTCCGGGTCATCTGATTGTTTTACCGGACTCCCGTTCACTTATGGGTCGCTTGTTGCCGTCAGAATGGACTCTCAACAAACAAGTATTCAATCAGATTTGCTATCAATGGGAGCGCCCAATGATAATTTATTTACGACACAGCTTGCTAATCAATTGCAGACGTATGTGTTTGCTTGTCCGGATCTCTGAGCTAATGTTGTTAACGCTCTATTGATCTAATAGGACGGAATGATAGGATATGCGTATCCTCCGGTGCTGTTGTTTCAGCAGGTATTGCTAAGATAAACAACCACAATACATTTCTGTTGATAGCATCTCTGTCTTCACAGAGACCGTGGGTAAATTTACTCTGATGTCTACTGTGGGACTTAACGCAAAATCTTCCTCAATGAGAGGATCTTTTTTCGCTGGGTAAAATCGTGTCATCTTTATCACAACCCGCAAGGTCGCAACCTACACGTATTCCGTTGTATGGTCCTTATTGCATTGTAAACATTGTACTGGACGAGCTTTGGACGCAATTTCTTACTATAGGAGATCCTCTTCTTCGCTATTCTATGCGGCTAAAGTGGAGGCTCTTCCGTCGTTGGTGTAGGGATCACTATGTTCATATTGTTGATCCCTCTATACTACTCATTGCAACTTTTTAGTATACTTGTTTGACAAGATCTACTGCAGCCTGTTATTATTAAGGTTATAGGTTTATGTTACCTCATACCTATGCACTCTATATAGTTTACAATTGAGTCTTATGTCTCTTTATCTAAGTCAGTTAGTAACTTTTCGATAAATAGACTTAGAATCATTAGATTAAATTCCTATATGGAATTTAACTTCGGTTCTTATTTAGCTAAGTAATCATTTGAGCCTCTGGAAACAGTAGTTTTCAAATTCTGACCTTTTAGACAGTAATTCTGTTGGCTTCTCTTTTACTGAAGAGTCAGTGAGTTTCATGCACTATCGGTGGATGATTTGCACTTTCGTAGTTTCGGACTCACTACTTCCTTTACTATTTAGGTTGGATTTTTGCATAAGAGTTAGGCTCCTTATATCCGGATCCTATTGTTATTAAGGTCCTTCCGTCTTCGTACGGGCATAGGCCTTTACTCTATCCAGTTAGAGTTTATGTATTTATAAACAGATATCTGTTTATTACTATGGGCGTAAACTTCTAATGTCTTTGATGCCTATTAGAAGGACGTTACACTCCATTCTATTGCTAATGGATTCAATTAACTATCGATACTGCTTATGGTATATCTTTGACTCAGCAGTTGTGTTTGAGATTTCGGCTCATGAAGTAAGAGTTCTTCTACATCTTGGGCTTACATTAATAGTGTCGCTATTATAGATTTTTGAAGGCTGCTCATTGCGCTCAGCCATCCACATTCATGAATTTTTTATCTCAGAAATATTGAGTCCATTTCTGGAGGCCTCTATTGTTAGGTCTATTATCTACTGCTCAGAATGTCATTCACTTAACAGTTGCTACTATAGCTAGGTAGGCTGTCTGTTTCGGCAGTGACTCCGTTCTGCTGCCCTCTTTGCTCTGGGCTATTTGACCCAGGGCAAGAAAAAGGGGGGGGGGGAGGGTGTTCCCTTGGGTCACCTGTTTTACTATGAAAACAAGGGGATACCTCCTCCGGAGTTAGTAATTCTGAGCTGTTATTGGGATGGTTGTTTAGTGAGAAGTTTATGTTTTAAAAATTCATTCAAGTCTTAGTTTTTAAAGTATAGCTTTTGAATACAGCACGTGTCAACGGACATGATTATGCAATCCTCAGACACTTTTAAGGAGTATAAAGAGTCTCTATTCTCTAGACTTACTTTATTTATTGGCTTACTTTAAAAATTATTAGTATAAGGATTATACTAGATATTAATAGAGTACATGGATGTATGATGCTCAATTTTGGAAGGTGTTGTATCTTTCTAATTTATCATAAATAAGAAAGATACATGTAAGGCCTAATACTTCTTTTTCCCTAGAGGGGATGACTCTATTTTATATTATTGAGCGTATTCCATCTTGCTCTATGTCCTTGGCCCTCCAGCCTTTTTACTATTCAGCTATGTCTGGGTCATTGGTACAGTATAAAAATGTTAAAAAATTTATAGTAATTTATATATTTTTTATACTTACCAATGACCCAGACGGGGATGGCCCTCCCAGGAGTTGGGAACTCTTGCCTCCCCGCTGAGTACATAGCGCTTACCAGGCACTGGTTATTAGAATGATTAATGGCACCAATTTCGGAACGTCCTTGACACTGCGCATGGGCAGTAGAGGTGAAGTGTGGAGGGCCATTCAGGACATGTTTTCTTTGGTTTTAGATGCAAATTTTGG
Organism: Pictodentalium vernedei; assembly: GCA_031216915.1. Classification (NCBI taxonomy): domain Eukaryota; kingdom Metazoa; phylum Mollusca; class Scaphopoda; order Dentaliida; family Dentaliidae; genus Pictodentalium; species Pictodentalium vernedei. Next base: position 152,077,989 of record CM062292.1, read on the forward strand.
GGATTGGGGGGCAAAATTTGTGTTTGGCCCTATATTTTAAGAGTTATCACCAGCTATGTCTGGGTCATTGGTAAGTATAAAAAATATATAAATTACTATAAATTTTTTAACTTTTTGGGCAAAAAAGCCCAACTGGATTTGATATTGCAGCCAGCCACTAGTACAGTTCCTATAAAATTTTGTTACAATGTTGCCCTCACCGCTGTGTGCTGTCGACGAGTCGATACGAGGTCTACTATGTAATCCAATTCGATTCACACTTCAGCAGTGAAGCAGCATGTTTGCCAACGCAAACATACTTTGAAGAGCATGTTAAGTTGATGTAGTTCTCAGGAAGCAAGACTAAATCAATCTTGAAAACTGGTTACCATGAAGCGGAAAAAACAGACGGTGACACGCCCACATCGCCTGAAGATGTTTGACAGCTAGTACATGCAGTTATAACTATCACCAATTCCACCCTTACTAGATGACCACCCCCCCCCATCCCACCCACCCTCCACACACACACTAGCTGAATGAAGAAAATAAATTCGGAAGAATGAAAAACCTGGTTTTATAAGAAAAACTCAGTAGTTTACATTTGTGGAACCAATGTTTTTTTACGTGCTAGTGGGTGTTTTGGCAAGAGGTTTATTTTATTTTAAAAAATTTTTTGGTGGGTGGGGGGGGGCTTTTTTTAGGGCGATGTAGTATTGCTAAAATATGACTTTCTGGAGTTTGTACTGGGGAAATTAAAAAATGTTACCAGCTACACACTACTTAAATTCGGAAAAGTCTTGAGTAGGGTGGAATGAGACCACGAAGAGGGGAGTACATGTGGTCTTATGAATGCAATATATTGTCAGTTTTATGAGATGACTTCCATGAAATTCAAAAATAATTATTAGAATATTTAAAACATAGACAATATGACAATATTTTCCAGACACAGACAGATTGATGTGTATTTTTAAATGACTAATTAAGGATTATTGCTAGTATTTCAGTTTTATACAAGGATATTATTTTGCTTTAATTCTCAGCAACAAAACTTAAATCGAATGTCACCTATATGACTTAGCTACATGGGTGTATGAGATGGGGTGGGGGTTGCGGCACTCTCATCCCCCTTCACCAATAAGCAGCTAATTTTGCAGTTTTCATTGAAAGGGACTGGTATTTTCAGAACAGATTGTTCAGAGGGAGGGGGTATTTTTATAATTTTGGCAAATATCAGAGCAGTGGACAGAGCATTTTCAAAGGCAAATTCGAGGCAAGGGCCTGTATTTTGATTTTGAAACAGTAGTTCAGAGCAGTTTGATTGGTCAGCCCCCATCCCCAAGAAAATGTCCTCTACAAGCCTATCATTAGACACATTCTATCAGTCCTCTTTAAAACTACTTACTAAATGCAAATTCAGAATACCAAATTCCAAATTTAAGATTGACAAGATATTGGAGCAGACAAATAAAAAATTATTTTGTTTTGAACCAGATACCAAGAAAAAAATATTGATAGAACCATTCAGATAACAAACTGGCGAAGTATAGTACAAGTACAAAATAATGTAAACATTAATCAATCTTTGAAAATATTATTAACCAAAAAAGTTGGAGCTTAATGGTGAGAACACCCCACTGCTTTCTCTTTCAGCCTCGAAGACTGTTGGATACTCATTTTGTGAGCTTTCGAGAAAATGCTGTCAGGTTAAAGATGGGTGGGGGGTAAGGGGGCTTGTAAAAAAGGTGTACAAACTAAATTACTTGTGGAGACAAGACATGACATTTTCTTGCAGTTATCGTGCAATACATTTCTCCCTTTGTATATCTGTAGTAAATGTGGACAACCTAAAGCCTTTATTTGTAAGTGCAGCCCATTTCAAACAAAGGTTATCAAGACTTGAGGTAAAATAAAAAGAAGGCTCTATTTTAAGTCAGAAATTTCATAATGATTAATGTTGAGAAATCAAGTGCTAACTTACCAAGACTGCAGAGTTCACTAAGAATGGAATCTCAAGCTGCCTCAGTTACTCTAAATGATCAAATGAATGCCCCGAAAGGTTAATTATTGCACAAAATGTCTTTTCTCAGCCAGTGTGTACTTTTGTTACAGTGCAGAACAGAAATGATCGAGGTCCACATGCGATGGCAGGAGTGCATGTATAGTCAAGCTGCGTTCAAACTTCTATTTTAGTTTCAGTTTAAAAAGCACAAAATTTAAACAGAGCGGCCAGTTCGCACCGTATTTAACTTAAAACCCTTGTACATTTTCCATCCTCCAGATATAATGATGCCTGCACACACACTTTTGAAAACACATTTCACACCTCATAATTTGTGACATCTGATATGTTGAATGCAATCTATTGAGTTTTGAGTGTTCAGACCGGCATTTATTTTGTGGTGAATAAAATGAATCAACAGAGATTCTACAGGTGGCAAGGTCAAAGACTTAAGACTGGGTCTCTGACAAAATTGCCCGTTTCTCTCTAAAATTCTTTCAACCATTCAAATCATCGACTATTTAATTAAATTAGTGATTAATTACAGTGAATTCTTTTTCAGGGTTGGGTGTGTAATAAATACAGAACCACACTTATGTTTGAATGGGTTAACGATTACTGGACTTGAGCGTGTGGCGCTGGGATAACCACTCGAGCCTACCGGCTCTCATGGTATCCCTGCACCACTTGCTGTCATCCAGTAATCGTTAACCCATTCAAACATAAGTGTGGTTCTGTATATGTCTGACACAAAATCACCCTTGTTGTTGAAAGTGTCATTACACTCCAATAAATAAATGAATAAGTGATCTATACAATATTGGTTAATTCCATATTGTCCTCAAGCTTTTCTCTAGCCAAATATGGAATTAACTGATATCATATATACCATATTCACTGTGTAACTAATAATATTGCTCTAACACAATGAATTGCTGTTGTGTGGAATCTTGAGAAAAAATTTTTAGCTGCACTAAAATTCTTTAATTTGTTTTGTGAAGTGCAAAATTGGTATATTTTTTAAAAAAAAAGGGGTCGAGGTATTTGGGGAGTAATATTTACATAAAAGCTTACTCTGCTGTCAAGTCTTTTTCTTATCTACAGTTAGGGATTTTTGTTTGGTTGTTTTGATTATATTTATTTTTAACTTGGTGCTATGAGAATGAATTTACAGTTATTAGGTTTGCCTGCTCAGATTGAGAGATGAGTAATAAAGCACCAGTCTCGGTTAAATGATTTCAAATCAGTGTGGTCTAAAAATTTGAAAAACTTCATGAACTATCATCTTCTTTTTCATTGGTAAGACAAATATCTTTTAGAATAGTCCCATTATGTTTGTTTGTTTCAGGGTAAAAACTATTATGTGCAAATAAATCATGCGTGTTTATTAAAAGCTATTTTATTGCACTGTGGAATTCCAGATGAAGAACATGAAGTTGTCCTTCTGAAACTTTTTGAGATTCAGGTAGGTATCTATTGCAGATTCTAGTCATTTTGATACATTTGAATTGAAAGTCAAGTAAGAAAAATGTCGTACTCAGTACTGTATGCTGTCAGAAGATTACTGATTCCTGAATATTCTGTTTCTGTGTGATCACCACATTTGTGTTGTCTTATTGATCTATGTCAGATCCAAGGTTTCTACGGGTCCTGGAAAGTTCTTAACTCTTTGCATACTGCTGGCTGATATTCCTGCCTAGAACAGGAAATTTATTAAAACTAAACTCAGTAAAATCTGAGAACATTTTAGAAAAAATTCTCATGAAAATTGTATCGACTTTTTGGCAAATGATTTCTTGCATCAGTTTTTCAGGAATTTGTTATCAAATCTAGTCATGGCTGCTTAGAAGTAGCCATGACTAGATTGATGAAAAATATTTTAAAAATACCCAGCAGATTAAGAGTTAAATGTGCTTTAATTTTAAAAACAAATAATTCCACACCCTTGAGAATGCTTAAAAATCAGAATGCCTTGAAAAAGTTGTGGAAAGTTCTTGGGACTATTTTGGGTAATTACTTGATGCAGTTTGGTCAAAATGTGTACAAATTATCTGTGGTATTTTTGTTGCTTAAATTATGTGGTTATCCACTGAAATATTACCTGCACCTGACAGTGATCCTCGGGAAGCTTTCTCAGTGGAGCTTTGTTAGGTGCAGGTATTATTAGTTCTGAATACATTTGTAAGAATTATTTGTAACATAGCAGCTCATTGGTTAGAGAATTCTTATCGTACGGTTGTGGACTTGAGCCTGACCATCACAATCTGCATTGTGTCCTTGACAAGACTCTTAATTCCAGTTAAAAAGCATACTGCACATTGATGACGCACATGTCCTTAACCAATTCTAACCCTGAATTGCTGGATTAGTGAGTTGGATAGTTTGACAGTTACTCTCCACTGCTTTGTGGTTCTATCTGTGTGCTATGGATTCTTTTACTTATAAAACTCCATGACATGATATGATTCTGGGTGTTGAAAAGTGCTGTTAAACCCCAGTAAATAAATAAGTCAAATAAATATATAAGAATTGTTAGCAGGTCTCCAAGATGATTGAAATAAATTTAGATGAAGATCCTAAAAAGTGCTTGAAAATTCCAAAAGAAAAATCTTTGAAGGTCCTGGATTTTTGCAATGCTTCTCATAGATGATATGTTCAGATATATTATATGAATTAATAAAACTCACTAAAAATAGTTTTGAGTCGCCAGGGGCAACAGGTGCCTTAATCATTTCCCTAAAGTACAATGTTGTCATTTATTCTTCATTTCAGTCAGAGAGTCAAAAGAGATATGAAACACTCAGAACGTGTTGTAAAACTTCTCTAACAGACCAGAATCTTTCCAATTTAAAAAATTTGTTGGATACTAGGGGACCTTATGGCAAGGTGGCTAGTATGCTCAGGTGTATTACTAAAACCAAGGGTGTGGTAAGTGTTTTTTTTGTTAATTTACTATATTTTTATACTATAACCCAATGGCCCAGACTTAGCTGGTGCAAACTCAAAGTTATCAAGGGCCAAATACAAATTTTGAACCCCCAATCCACAAAATTTGCTTGCAAAACCGAAAATTAAAAGTCCTATCTGGTCCTCCAAACTTTTACTCTCCACGCATGCGCAGCCGTCAGAAAGTAACTGGAATTTGCGCCAACATCATTCTTTGTTTGGCCCTAAAGTCAGAAACAATGAACTGACATCTGTGCTTTAAAATCTCCTTTTTTGAGGACGCCAGACACAAATCAATGCAAGAATTGGTGGATCCAAGGCTGTTATTGGATGATGGAAGTGTTCAACGGTGGTTTTAGAAGTTCAGGGCTGTAACTTTATAATAATTAGAAAATTATTTTATGTTTCCCAATTTCGGGACATATGCCTGACATCATCATTTTTTTTTAATGATTATTCCACTGTTTGTTAAGGATTCCTTCCCTATCCTTCCATGAACCCTTCCTGTTAAACTCTTAAGCTTTTTGGCTATTTTTTATTGATATTTTGGGGCCAAATGTTGTTATGAGAAACTTGCACGAGCCGGAGCATATGTCTGCCCTCCACTCGGGATGCTCTGTTTAGTCTGCAGCCGGGGTTGGCTTCAGTCACGGCTTCCTCTGCTACGTTTCACAGGCCGAAATGAATTTTTCTGGGTGGAAACTTGCACAAGACGGAGCATACATCCACCCACTGCTCGGGACGCTCCGTCTAGTCTGTAGATGGGGTCAGCTTCAGTCAAGGCTTCCTCCGCTACATTATTAAAGCACACACGACTGCATCCTAGCTACCCGACTTCGGATATTCAGCCTGCTGCGCGAAGAAGGGACCACTCTTTGCCTGTGAAGTCGGACCATCTGGTAGCTAGGGAGACGAGGCCTCGATCATCGGAACGTTCGGAGAAGAGATCCATCTCCGTCACACTGTCCCAGAAGCAGCAAGCAGCTAGGAAACAGAAGACCGCTGCTCCTCAGGCATCGATGACAGACATGCTGTCGCAGATTGCGCAGCTGAGTGCAGCATCCCAGCAAGTGCAGATGCAGCCTTCCTCAGACTCTTGAGCTGTTGGACGGTGCTGGGTCGGTCCAGTCGTCTGTTCACACAGACATGCAATGGACCGAGATTCGCATTTGATTCGGAAGAGGATTACCCTTCCCTTTCGGAACAGCACAGGGTTGCGATGGATTTCATCCATCAATACTACCCTGAATTTGTTCCGACAAATCAGAATACTGCGACGATAAGTGAGAAACCGCTGGTGTCATTGGACGCAGACTTTATACAGACAAAGGAAGAAGTTCTTTCTTTTCCGGTTCAGTCTAGGTAGGTGTAGCAGGCCTTCGGCCATGTAGACGACGCCGTATTCACCTCTCAAGTGTGAGGAAAGGGCAGTTTCTTAACTACATCTTCCATAAACATACCGTTTCATGGACTACGTTCATGTAAAAGCAGTTGGAGAAGATGTTCAGAGAGCTCCTCTGTGTTTGAATGAGCAGCCCAGGGATCTAGATGTATCCTTGCCTGCATCATTCACTATTCACTCTGACACAATTACAACGGCAATTTCATCAAGTAGAGCGAATTTGGAAGCAATATCTTACGCAGATCACCTTACCAGAGCTATGATGCAACATCTCTACGGGAAGGAATTTGAGGACGTTTGTACCCATCTTAGAGTTCTTTCCAGGGCAATTTGTACACCACGTATAACTCCGCCCTTACAGTGGCTAATCTGGAGTTAATCAGACATGATGCTGCCCTTGCGTCGTCATCACTTATAGATGACAAGGTGAAAAGCTCTCTCCAGGTCGCTCCGGTCTCCGGACATACTATTTTGGATGACAAGCTTTCGATAGTCTATGATCAGGCTACTAAGAAAGCGTCAAGTGATCTGCTATTGAAGTCGGTGTCTCATCAACCTGCTTCAGCAGACAAGAGTAAAGGAGGACGTTCCAGGTCTAAACGTCAAAAGGGAACTCCTCACTAGGGTACAAGAAACCCTCTAACAATTACTCTGGAGGTCGTCAATGTAGCGACTCGGGAAAGGGGCGTAGGTCTGATCGGGACTATCGGTCAAATGCCCCTAGGCCGACGGGACAAGGTTCTTCGCGGGGAGGACGTAGTTTCTGCAATGTAAGCCTCGCAGGTCATACAGGTGATGTTCAAGACCTCTATTCCTTGCCAGTTTGTGAAAGGGTATCATCTTTGCGAGAAACTGGACAGCAGTCACAGAAGATCAGTGGGTGAGAGGTGTAGTCTCGGATGGCCTACGGCAATCATTCCGAGCAATGCCCCCACTAACAAGATGTCTGCATTGGACAGATCTTCCGTCGGATCCTTTCAAAAGAGAGTCTTTCCCAGCGGACATACAGGCTCTATTATTAAAGGAAGCAATAGAGGTCATAGAGAATCAGGATTCTCAGGGTTTTTACAGTCGCCTGTTCACATACCAAAGCCAGACGGCTCTTTCTGACCGGTAATAGTCTTGAGCTGGATAAACAAGCTTATCGTGGCTCCAAAATTCTATATGAAGACCATTTGGTCGGTAAGAGTGAGCGTTCGAGTGAACAACTATGCGGCAAGCATAGATCTGAAGGATGCGTAATTTCATGTCCTGGTACATTCGGCATTCAGAAAGTACCTGCAGTTCGCCGTACAAAAGAAGGTGTATCAGTTCAGAGCAATGTGCTTTGGTCTGAACCTGGCTCCCTGTGCATTCACTCGTATAATGAACTCGGTAATGTCATAGTTCCGAGCCAGAGATACGGCAACAGAATTATTCTTCAGAACGTTGTTCAGAGTCTGCTTCTTTTGCTCCGACGTCTCGGTTTCATCATAAACGAGAAAAAGTTGGATCTAGTTCTGTCCAAGTCGTTCACTCACTTGGGAATTAGCTTCGAGACTCACAACAATCTGGTTCGTCTGCCATTACCCAGAGCGAAATTAGTCAGTTGTTATGCTCGCTTTTGTCTACACTCAGACGCATTAACAGCGAGGGAATTCATGCGACTGATGGGAACAGCACAGGGTTGCGATGGATTTCATCCATCAATACTACCCTGAATTTGTTCCGACAAATCAGAATACTGTGACGATAAGTGAGAAACCGCTGGTGTCATTGGACGCAGACTTTATACAGACAAAGGAAGAAGTTCTTTCTTTTCCGGTTCAGTCTAGGTAGGTGTAGCAGGCCTTCTGCCATGTAGACGACGCCGTATTCACCTCTCGAGTGTGAGGAAAGGGCAGTTTCTTAACTACATCTTCCATAAACATACCGTTTCATGGACTACGTTCATGTAAAAGCAGTTGGAGAAGATGTTCAGAGAGCTCCTCTGTGTTTGAATGAGCAGCCCAGGGATCTAGATGTATCCTTGCCTGCATCATTCACTATTCACTCTGACACAATTACAACGGCAATTTCATCAAGTAGAGCGAATTTGGAAGCAATATCTTACGCAGATCGCCTTACCAGAGCTATGGTGCAACATCTCAATGGGAAGGAATTTGAGGACATTTGTATCCATCTTAGAGTTCTTTCCAGGGCAATTTGCACACCACGTATAACTCCGCCCTTACAGTGGCTAATCTGGAGTTAATCAGACATGATGCTGCCCTTGCGTCGTCATCACTTATAGATGACAAGGTGAAAAGCTCTCTCCAGGTCGCTCCGGTCTCCGGACATACCATTTTGGATGACAAGCTTTCGATAGTCTATGATCAGGCTACTAAGAAAGCGTCAAGTGATCTGCTATTGAAGTCGGTGTCTCATCAACCTGCTTCAGCAGACAAGAGTAAAGGAGGACGTTCCAGGTCTAAACGTCAAAAGGGAACTCCTCACGAGGGTACAAGAAACCCTCTAACAATTACTCTGGAGGTCGTCAATGTAGCAACTCGGGAAAGGGGCGTAGGTCTGATCGGGACTATCGGTCAAATGCCCCTAGGCCGATGGGACGAGGTTCTTCACGGGGAGGACGTAGTTTCTGCAATGTAAGCCTCGCAGGTCATACAGATGATGTTCAAGACCTCTATTCCTTGCCAGTTTGTGAAAGGGTATCATCTTTGTGAGAAACTGGACAGCAGTCACGGAAGATCAGTGGGTGAGAAGTTTAGTCTCGGATGGCCTTCAGCAATCATTCCAAGCGACGCCCCCACTAAGGTCTCGTTTCCTATTAAAAGGTCATTTCCGAGGTTATTGGATATCCTCAGCCAAATGACTATTTTGAGCTATAGTTTTAGTTTATGGTGGTGTGGATTTAGTAAATAATTCTCTTTAATGGTGATATGGCCAAAATAATCTGTTGATGGTCTTGATTCAAACTGTGTATTGTCAAGTGCATTTCAATTGGGGGTCAGGTCACATGGAAGTGTTAAACGACAAACCCAGACCTGTTTGGGACCTGACAATTTGCAGTTTACAAATGGGACAACTTTTGGGTAAATTGCTTTGAGAAAGCCTTCTGAAAAAATGAATAAGAAACCCATATGTTTTTTATTTGTCAGAATGATCATGTTATGCTGTAAAATCCTCAGTGGAGGAATGAAGAATTCCTATAACACAGTTTTATCACTATCGATGCACAAAAATTGGAGATTTATCCCCAAAATGAGAAAATTTTGACCATTTTGAGCCATTTTTTTTGCCATCAACTGTGTCATTCGGCTGAGTGTATTTGAGTGATATTGTAAGATTTTTGTTGTGTACAGTTGTCTCTAGAAAGGGCCATATTCAGACCTTCCAGAAACTATACACATTGTGAGTATTGTGAATAGGGGAGGTAATTTAAATGCGAAATATCCTCGGCCGTATTGATCAGAAGCTGAACATTTCTTGAAAAGCTGACATTTTCACCTGAATAACTGTAACGAGACCTTAAGTAGAAAACAGTGTTTGCTTTCATTGCAATTTCTGGCCTCCAATCTCCATAGCAACCAACTGTATTAGTGGGAATATGTTGTAGGATAAGTAAAAGAAATATTAAAGCATATTTTTCTTTTTTCAGTGGTACCCTGTACAGACATAATTTCCTGGAAAGTTCTCCCTCTTGAGGTATTTTAAGTACAGTAATGGTGTTATCAAGAGAATTATGTAGGTTTTTCAACACAATTTTATTTGAAAATGCTGTTTACTCGTACAGTCATATGGAGAACTCTTTCTAAGAACTTTCCAGGGAATTATCAGAGTGTAGTCTGATTAGTAGAGATAATTTGGGACTGAATATTCTTAATCGTTACATTTACACAGCTCTTTTCAAATAGCACATACTTCAAATGTCAGTCTTTTGGATCAGGTCAGGAACTGAAATGGGTCTATTTTTAACCCTTTAGCAAACACAATGTGTGCTATGCAGGAAAATGTGGTTACAAGAGATCTGTAGGATTTTTTCTTTTATGATTACATTATATTATAATTGATAGAATCAGTGAAATATGCTTAGCCAAATGAGGAAAGTGAATTGAGAATGCTGTGGAAAAGAGTGGGTGGGTGGGCACTGAAATATGCATTTTGAGGGAGGATGCAGTTTACAAATGAATGTAATTTCTGGGTTTTTTTTAATTTTATCAGTTAATGTGTGATCCTGATGTAGCTTTTGGTGCTGAAAGTGACTGTGCACATCAAAAATAAATCATCCATCACCATTGGTTTAGTCTGATCATTGGCCAATATACCAACACAGCTGCCATGATAGCTATTGCCCATGGTGTTACAGCTGTGCATCCATCTAAATGGAAATCTAACTTCCTTCTCTCGGGTTAAAGCATACTGCCTTGGTAGAATAGGGGAACCACTGGTGTTACATGCTTTCATCTAAAGCAAAATTTACTCTACAGAGCTTTTATCAGAGTCAGAAATGTGAAGAACAGGCCTTCTCTCACTGAACATTACTGCGTAAAAAAACGTAAAGAAACTGGCTGTCATAGTGCTCGGTCTCCCGCTATCCATGGGGCTTAAGGGCACTAAGTTAACAATTTTTTCATATGTGCCATACATCATTTTTCTCAGAATTAAATACATATGCACATTTACTGTTTCTGAGAGTGTGAAGAATTTTTTATTTTTCACTTAAGGTCTCGTTTCCTATTAAAAGGTCATTTCCGAGGTTATTGGATATCCTCAGCCAAATGACTATTTTGAGCTATAGTTTTAGTTTATGGTGGTGTGGATTTAGTAAATAATTCTCTTTAATGGTGATATGGCCAAAATAATCTGTTGATGGTCTTGATTCAAACTGTGTATTGTCAAGTGCATTTCAATTGGGGGTCAGGTCACATGGAAGTGTTAAACGACAAACCCAGACCTGTTTGGGACCTGACAATTTGCAGTTTACAAATGGGACAACTTTTGGGTAAATTTGCTTTGAGAAAGCCTTCTGAAAAAATGAATAAGAAACCCATATGTTTTTTATTTGTCAGAATGATCATGTTATGCTGTAAAATCCTCAGTGGAGGAATGAAGAATTCCTATAACACAGTTTTATCACTATCGATGCACAAAAATTGGAGATTTATCCCCAAAATGAGAAAATTTTGACCATTTTGAGCCATTTTTTTTGCCATCAACTGTGTCATTCGGCTGAGTGTATTTGAGTGATATTGTAAGATTTTTGTTGTGTACAGTTGTCTCTAGAAAGGGCCATATTCAGACCTTCCAGAAACTATACACATTGTGAGTATTGTGAATAGGGGAGGTAATTTAAATGCGAAAT